>CM060905.1:193002605-194252605 GCA_030737815.1 Allium fistulosum
TATATGAGTGCGTAATCGTTATTGGATATAAAAAATGTTTTGTGTTTATTTATCGATTGAGCGTTTATAAATTCTGGTCGATATGGGAAGTACAACCATATCGATAGGTATTTCTAAACTCTTAACAAGGCACATTGACACACTCTTTGAAAGGATTACATTTTGAATATAAAAAATATGTTTTGAAAAGTTATATAGTTAGAAATGAATGATTAAGGTTAGTAAAATTTAAATATAAACATCTGGTGGTAAGAATTTCATAGTTTGACTATAAGATGTTTCATAAAGATAATCAATAAGTAAGAAATCTGATAAGGAAATTGAGATCTTTAACACTTATTTCAAAATAATAAGTTAAGAAATGATAATGTTAAGTTACTATCATAAATCGATCAATTATGTGATTTAAAAGTTTAAGTACAAATACCTTGTGAATTAAGTTTCACGATTTGACTATAAGGTGTTTGATAATAAGATTTGTTTAAGGAATAGACATATAAGATAAAAATGTATTTAAATAATAGAAAATTATTATGTAAAAGGAAAAAATTATAAAAGGAATGAAGATTCAAATTACCGTAATTTAAAAGAATTATGGTAATTTAAATGAAGTTAATTAATATAAGATAAAATGAATTTATAAAATAAATTTTATAAACAAAATTAATCTCTAAAGGATTTTGAAAATGGTATTATTTTCAAATAAAAAGAGGTATTTTATGATAACTAATTCGATTGGCTCGAAAATAAACTAAAAATGGACAAGAGATGTGTTCGGATGGTAAACACTTCTCTTTAGTATTACTCTTCTTGTTAAGAGGATATATGATACTATTGATAGTACCCAGTTCCTTGGTATTGTTTTGGAGTTACTCGATCTATATAATTTTCTTAAATTAAAGAAATAATGTGAACCATTAACTAATAAATTGATTAGTAATATTTATAAAAGTGTTTAAACCAAAGACAAATTTGGATCACTAATTGATAAGATAAAACAAAATTCTCGATGATTTTGGACAGTCGAAAATTTCTGAATCATACCTAACTAAGAGGTAAGAAATTGGTAAAGATAAACAATTGAGAAATTTTTTGAGTAAATGAAATTGGATAAGCATAATTTATAAATGTGATTTATAAATAAAAGGATCTACGAATAGAGAATTTAATATCGGTAATTTTGAATTTGTTTCTCAAAGCTAGATTTTTTTTTGTTATAGTTCAAAAGAAGAAAAGAAATTATAACAAAAGTTTATTATAATAAAGATAAAATATCTTTTGAGTGAAAAATGGTTCCTTTGGCATATTTTCCTTTAATAAAAATATTTAGAAATGAATAATTGATGGGATTACATAAAGAAGCACCTTTATAAAATGTTTGAACTTAAGATAAAAGATTTTATGAAAAGTTTTTGAAAGTTAATAAATACATATGCTATATGTAGATCATTTCGTCACATAAATTTTGAACTAAGGTTCGAGTTTGGGACATTGAGGTGTTTATACCGGTTCGAAAAAGGATTTATCACTCAATTCTAAACGGCGAATACTGATGAGGGTTTGTTGTTAGGTACTTGGGTTTTCTATCATAGTTGAGAACTATGCAAGGAAAGCAAAGGTTCTGATCTAGAAGCCTGATCAAAGTCCGCACTAGGGTATCGAAGGATCGATACTAGTTCAGAAATAACGTTGTGTATCGAATAGGAGATCAAATAAGATATTTCATGTGAATGATCTGTGTATATTATATGGAATTAAGTTTAAAGATAAATGTTTTGGGCAAACTTTTGTTTTGAGTAATTTCGAGGACGAAATTCCTTTAAGTAGGGGAGAATGTAACGACCCAGAATTTGACCACTCTTAAAACTGACATTTAAGATGATTTTAAATATAAAATATATAAGGTTATATGATTTAAACAATATTAGATAGGATTTGAAAAGAGAAGTATACACAAAAATAGTAACATTTGCATATATCGACAAAAGTGACAAAATCCTGATTTCAGAAAAGTAAGTTTCAATGGTTAAATAAATTATTTTAATCAATTTATGAGTGTTTATATTTTTAAATAACATTATAAAAATTTATTTTGAATTTGGTTTACAAAAATAAATAGTTTAACTAAAACGTCAAAATGTGACCGAAAAACATTTGTCGAAAATCAACGTTTTGTCGATTAAAAGTTGTCGCAACGTTGTCGCACCTTTTTTTTGCATGTTTTAACATATACATTACACATTTTAAATAATAAAACAAGATTACTTTTGTTAAACATGATTAGAAAATTCTAGAATATAATTAAAAAAAGCAAGTAAGTAATTAACAAAAGTAAAAAGTAAACATCACATCAAATCACATCAAAATCAAACCAAATCTTCTCTTTAGCCACTTTTCCATCCAAATATATTTGCTTAGCTCTTAAGTGACTATGACATAAAGTAAGAAGCGATAAGTGATGGTAAGTGTTTAAAAAGTAAGTTTACTTTAAGTTCAAGTAAGGTTATTTTGGTAAATTGATAAAGCAATATTTTGGCAACTTGCCACTTTTTTTTTCTATAAATAGCCATGCATACCTCTTCTATTCTCACACAAACCATTATCTTCTCTTCTTCTTTCTTAGAGCTTTAATGGCTTCTTCTCTTCCATTTCCTTACTAACCTTTTCAAAACCATATCAAACAAAGTCAATACTCCACCAAACTTTGCCAAAGATCTTAGAATATCACCAAAATATGGTTTAGAATCTAAAAAGTGGAAGAATGACGGAGGATGGTGGAGAACCTGTTGTGGCCGAGCCTTATGGATGTTTGGTGGTGGTGGCCGAGCACTTTGAAGCATGGTGGAAGAGTTTAGGTGATTGTTTGGTGAAGTTAAAGATGATTTAGTGAAGTGTTGTTGCATATGAATGTTGGTAGGAAGAATTGTTAAGCTAAAGGCGAGTACTCAAAATCTTAGTTTATTTAAATAAAATCTAAATTGATAATATACATGTTAAATGAGAAATTAATATGTTGAATATTGGTTGATATTGGATGATAACTTGGTTGAAAATTGGTTAATTATGTGATTATTTATATGGTTGATAACTAGGTCTGATAATGATAAATGAAATGCTTAGTAATTAACCATAGTTAATTAAATGAGAATTAAATCCATACAAATACGTGTATGGAAATTATTTGGCCTCTTAATGATTTTAAATAATCGAAAAAGGTTAAAAATGATATTATAATAATATAATATTAGAAAATGAAATGAAATGGAATATGAGTTTGAAATATAAAAATATTGTTTAAAATGATTTAGAAATGTTTTATAAACATTTAAAAGTGTTTTCAAGAAGTTTGAAAAGAAATTGAAAAACAAGTCAAAACTAGGCGCGTCGCATAACGGTAGTTCGCGATTTCGTGCCATAAAAGTTAAATAAGTATACAAAGTGGAATATAGCTCGGAATCCTTAGAGATAAGAATTTTTCGGACTATTATATCCATAATTTTCCAACAAAGAAAGAAAATCAAGATTTCATTAAGTAGATTTTGAAATATGTCCAAAACAATTTTCTAAAAACATCGTGGTTTTGCAGTTCGAAATCCAAAAATGGATTTCTTTATAAATGATATTTTTTAAATGTTTTAAAAATATGAAATAAATTCTAAAAATCTTTTAAAAGTGATTTAAGCTGAAAAGATGGATATCTAAATGATATAAAAGTCATTTTGAAGAATATAGCTTTTAAAACACTAGTTGCAATACTTTTCGCAACGCTTTTCGCAGCAGTTTTAAATAACTTTTGAAATGTAGTTTTAAACTTAACAATTCTTTCCTAAATCTTTTGTGAATGATTTTAAAAGAATAATTCAGTAATTTAAAGATGATTTGGAAGTTTTAATAAGAGTTTGAGTAAATGGTTAAGATGAATTGTTTATACTACTTAAACAAAAAGTGAAGAATATTGAATGTAATAACGAACTGAGTATGCGGAAACGACTGGTATATTTGACCTGCCTGTGAGATCTGGAAAGATAAAACAAGGTGTTTAACTAAGGTTAGGAATGGAGCAACCAGTGCCGTGAACTTACCTAGCCTATATTTTCTCTTCTTAGGCGAGGGGTGAAACAGATCGAAAGGAAAGCCCGGATGCTCTAAAAAAAATCTTATTTATGTTTTTCCAAGATAAAAAGAAACAAATTTTAGAATATTAATTAATTAACATCTTTTTATCGATGATTAGTACGAAGGAACTGGAATCAGATTTGGGTGATTCCTGTCCGAAGAACAGGGATCAAATTTCGATGATTCCTATCCGAAAACCCCTTCAAATTAATTTTCGAAATAAAACATATTGACGACAAAGATCTTCATGATGTAGGATTACTTGCCACTAGTCCCTGGAGGTGAAATTTACCATATTTAAGGTGGTAGTAGTGCTCTGTTATGAAAATCTTCGATTTGCAAGAATATGATTTGAAGTTAAGAAAGAAATCTTTGATTAAGATTTAATGAATGATTTGGGAATATTTTCCCTAAGTTAAAAGTTATAACTTGAATATAAGAAACCTTTGATTAAGATATAATGAATGATTTGGAAATGTTTTCCTAAGTAAAACATGAACTGATTTGGAATTATTCCAAGATAAAAAGAAAGGTTAATAAATCAAATGATTTAATAAATGAGGCTTAATGATTCCATATACTATTAAAAAGAAAATGGAATAAATTGAAAAGAATATATCTAAGAAAGCTATTCAATTTAGATAAAAGATGAAGTAATTGATTGATGATTGATATCCACATATGAACTTGACATCTTTCAAAGCGATGATTGGCTTCGAAGGAACCAGGGTCGAATTTGGGTGATTCCTATTCGAAAACCACTTCGAACCAATCTACGTTCGAAGTAAAACATGTTTGAAGACAAATGATTTTGAAGAGGGAGATCTTTATGATGTAGGCTGTTGCCACTAGTCCCTCGAGGTGAAAATTACCATATCATTTGGTGCAGCAGTGCTCTGTTGTGAAAATATCTGATTCAAGGACTTCACACTACTGATGGAGTAGGAGGGTACCTTCGGTTTGTCCTATTCCTGGACAACTTTTATGAACGAATGTTTGACATTGCATTATAAATTGCATTGAGTGATCTCTATAAAACGTATATGTACAAGGTGGTGGAGAAGGCAACTTCTCTTAGCTTAACACCTTTCTCCGAGACATATGGGCTCAGAGGTTATATGTTTATAGAAATCAGTCATATGATTATAGAATGGCATTGTGGCATTCAAAGAAGAAAGAAGATGTGTTATGTGAAAGTTAATCGTTTACCTCAGGCCTCATCACCCGAGAATGATAGAAACAGGGTAGAAGCAGCAGGGCTAAGTGGGTCGCTCCCATTAGGAGATGTCATCACCCTTCTAGATTACTCTACACATGTCTAAGTATATGGTGAATGTATGACTCAGGATCCCGTAAAAGGTCAGTAACGACCGAGGTGATGACATATTCGGTACTATCCAACGAAGGGGTATGTCGGTTCTGTGTTGGTATATGCGTTCAGTATCTGGACCCTAGGTGCATCCCTCTAAAGGTGTACTGTCGGAAGGTAGTCCCTTACATTATCATTTGTATGGAATCCATTCTCCAATAAGTGCCTTTGGACTTGATTGTAGAACCTAGTAATCTGGAATTTAATAATGTAACAATTTCGGCTAAGATTAATAAGTTTATTTGCAAATGTTTTCAAAGAATGTCATTAGAAATAATATCAAATGTTTTGATATAAAAGTGTTTTAGTTATCATAAGGGAAAAACCCGTCCGTGTTATGTGTGGGCATGGTCTTATGAGATACTCTTTTTTTTCAAAGGATTTTATTTCCAACGTTGATATATGGCACTGTCATTTAATATCTGAGTTTTCTCACGTTGGTTTATCAAGCCTGATCCGGGTATTTTCAATACTCTGGTCAGATCTGAGTAGTTTCAGGATTAGTTGAAGACGGTTGGAGTTTCCAGAGGAGAGCTGGAGAAATTCATCTACGTATGGACGTATTCTATTATCCGCTGCAGTTGTTTAACATTTTTCAGCATTTGTAAGGACATATGTTTATAACAATCCAAGCTAAATTTAGGTTAAACTCTGATATATGTATTTTAAAAATTTCTGCTGTAAAGATTATTGTTCAATATTACATGTTATTCCATTCGTGTGAGATTCTGTTCTATCTTTATTTTCTTTTTCACCACCCAAAGATCAGTCTTTTCGTTCAATTTGGGTTGGACATGTGTGGTTTATTGTCAGCTCAAAGGGTACGGAAAAGTGGGCCTTTACATCTTAGGTGAAGAAAAAGGGCTAGGGCTACCCTTCCTAAGGGCTAACAACCCTTTACTAAAATCTCGTGATGCGCATCTAATATAATAAAGGTGTCACAGATCTAGGGTGCAACCCTACATCAGGCCTCTAGGGTGGACACTAGCCATCTGATTCCTACTAACTCCAAATCATATCCTGGAGCACTTCATGATAGACAAGTAGATAATATCTATGAATATACATGTACATGGGTACTCCCCCATAACTCAATGAATATATATATATATATATGTATATGGGCACTCCCTCATAGTTCAATCGTCTATGAGTTTGCTCTACCTCGAGCATCACCTCACGTAAGTAGAATCCGAATATCCTAGTTTCTATCACTTAAGTGACATCTACTTA
This sequence comes from Allium fistulosum, assembly GCA_030737815.1. Classification (NCBI taxonomy): domain Eukaryota; kingdom Viridiplantae; phylum Streptophyta; class Magnoliopsida; order Asparagales; family Amaryllidaceae; genus Allium; species Allium fistulosum. The sequence goes on from CM060905.1 coordinate 193,009,324, forward strand.
TAATGAATAATCGAATAAGTATCACCTGTGGCATCCCATACCACCATGTGATGCTCAATCGTTTATTTAATGCTCATAAACTGCACTCAACCTCCAAAATATTCTATATAACGAGTCCAAAGAATAACTGAAGAAATATAACCGAAAGTCATATACAAGATGGTATTATAACCATGTTTATTCAAATTCTTCGCCGCATATAATTATAATCATCACAAAATCATATAAAAGGATTTCATTACCGTATCATATCAAAACACTAGTCAAATCAATATCAACGGTGAATCATTCATATGAATTGATTCAATATAAAAGAAAGGAGAAATCAGAAACGTAAAATAAAACAGATTAATCAAATATATAATAATTAAATTAATATTTGATGATAAATCAGTCAAAATGTCCAATTCAATATAATAGATATGAGAATAGTAAAAACACATAATAATCATTTTAGAATTAAATTGGATATTTAAATAAACTAAATTATTAAATACACATTTTCTTTAATCAAATTTATATAGTTATACACCATACTTATATTTAGGCTTATTAATCATGAAATTCACTTAAAAATGCTCAGAATATTAATAAGATTATATTCCTCAGTATTCAAAATTTACACAAACTTTTGAATAATTATTTAAAACTACAAATGTATTTTCCTTTAATAATTTAATAACCTTTAAATATAAATAAATACCAACTTACTATTAAACATTTTTTATAAAACCCAATACTAAACATTGTCATTATTTTCTATAAACATAGTTTAGTTATATATATATTTTTTATATTATTTTATTTTAATTTTATTATATATATAGTTACTGAGTAGGCCACCGGTCGACCACTAGCGGTCTATCGGTCAACGACCGATCGGTAAACCTACCAGTCATGCATATCTTGATCAACTATTCATTCAATTTTGACCCAATTCAATCTAACTCAATTCAAATCTTTATATACACATCATAATCATCGAACAAGAACATAGCAACAATTCTTAAATATCCAAATCATTTTATTTAGACATAGATACGTGAGTTAAATAACTTACCCGAAGCTCTGCGTTTCAATTTCCTCACTTCTTGCACTGTACTGTACTTGTAACGAACCGGATTTTTGCATTCAAAAATCAACATCCGTACTTCACATCGTACTCGAATGCCGCAGATTCGACCGTTCAAATCTGAGTCGCCGGAGCTTATAACACAATTAAGTAAACAACACAGCGGAAGAAAGAAAACAATATAGATATGCAACATCTGATACAATATCCAGATACAATGATGATACAATGAATATCTATATACATCAGAGATATGATACAACAAATAGCAGCGGAAAAGAAAAGATAACATCAGCAGCGGAACAATATCAATAGAAGTGATAACTCCAAAATGATCTTCAGACAAGAATGAATCCACAACTCCAAGATAAGCAACTCCGATGAATGAGCTAGCTCCAGATAATCCACTAAACCTGAATATCTGAGAAAACCCAACTCTAGACTGCCCGTGTGGAAAATAGTGGGCATCCAGAGTTTAGGAAGGGAACAATAAACTTCGGATCAGTCATGGGACTGGTGTGAGCAACAAAAACAGTTTATCTTTAATACAAGCACAAAAGGCTTTTAAACATTGAAATCCGCAATGCTTTTCGAAAATGAAACTACCATAAGGCCTCCCGCCACACACACAATGCAATCGCAGACTTGGAGGAGATTTCTCCTTATGATAGTCAAAAATGCTTACTATGCAAAATCAAAACTCTTTTGATATTATTACTAGTGCATAGTGTGAAATATTTCGAAAATATAATATCAATCTTAGCCAGCATACAACATTTCATCGTATGCCTACTATAGCTACTACGTTCAATAGCAGGTTACCGCCACATTCCATAGCAGGTAATACAACTAAAACCGTACAGGGTTCGTATTGTTTCTTTGGATTTCCAACAAATGATCAGGCTAAGGAACTTCCTTACCGAAATAGAAACGCCTCTGGAAAGACGCCCCGAGAACCTAACCGGATCTCTGCAAACAAAAGGCCGACGCTACCTCACGCTCTAACTGAGCTGTAACTAGGTAACTAACACACGAGTCATGTCATCCCCCGGTCGTTACCGACCTTTATCCGAGGGGCCCCTCAACCAACAAAGCAACATCACAAAGTGATAAATGTATAGTGTCCACACGAGTTAAGTATCTGGTCTCCATACCATGATACCACCCTTTATCCAGAAAGAAATGACATACCCTAGGGGCGCTACCCCTACAAACCTTTGCCGCAACATTCCTGTTTTGACCATTACCGGGTTGTGAGGCTCGACGAAGTCTCGTCCACAAGCGACGCTTTTCCACAAAGCCATGCTTTTTCACAAAGCTCCGCTTTTTCACAAAGCCACGCTTTTTCACAAAGCCACGCATCATCAGCACTTCGTATGCCACATTACCAAATTGGGAATGTATCACTAGTAACCATCAACTACATAACCTCTGAGCTCGTATGTCTCAGAGAAGGGTGTTAAGCTAAGAGAATAAATTCTCCGCCACCAACAGAAATGTATTTGATAGAAACCAGCTTTACATCTCAAAGTGTAATGTTAGACACACATCCATACAAGTCCGTTCCGGGTTCGAACGGAACCGAAGGCACTTCTCACGAAGCCCTTGCAAATCCGGATAATTTCCAATCACGTCCGGACTTCCCGTCACTAAGGGTGATAAAACCTCTATATCGGGGATCAGCCGATGCAGAGTAACTCGACGGTAATCCTTCCGTTTTCAAAAATATCCGGTCTTCACCACCGGTCTTCAAATGCGATCCATATCGTCGTATCACTATTCGGAATGGGTTATATGACACAAAGGTCCTCTCCCGGCTAACCCGAATAACGAGTGCAATTAAAAAATCATATGGATACTGGGGTCTCAGTTAAATCACAGCTTTAAAGCTTAAAACTTTTCATTCGAATGGTAAAACAAATTACCATTTCCAATCTTTTAAACAAAAAGATTCAATTCAAAAACCTTCAATGGTTTAAACAATTTCCACACTTTTAATCTTTTAACAAAAAGATTCAATTCACAAAGTTCACCCCATTCCCAAAGATTCATTCATGGATTTCAAAACAATTTCCATTTCACTTGGATTAACTCGTTCGGTCTTTGAATCAAAGACTCATTTCATAAATTTCAAAACATTTCAATTCCATTTCAAACTTGAAACCGTTCAACACAAATTGGAAGTTCATTACTTATGTGAAAGCTTTTACTATTTGAAAACAAATAGTTTCGTTTCAGAAAAATCCAGTTATATTTACACGAGTTAAAACCCTTGAATTAAATTCAAATTCCCAAATCAATACATTTAAAATGGTTTAACCCATATATAACTTGTTCAACATCTTTAATCCCTAGTTTCAAATCATAGAATTCAATTTCAAACTTGAATTCAAATTTAAATCAAATTATTTAAATTTTCAAAACTCGATTAAGTTATTCAAAATAACTTTTATCTTTGAAATTCCATTTCAAAAGTTTTTCACTTTAAACCCAAATTTCCAATTTCAAAATCAATTGAAATTAAAATTTCAATTTCAAAAACATTAAATTTAAATCATCCGTGATTTAACCGATTTCCACGTGAAATCCATATTTGTGTGTGTAAGAGTGTAGTCCAGGGGTTTTACACACAATAGTGCAACATCAATCATCACAGATATATCGATAAGCGGTATAATCGATAACGCTTATCTTCATTTACAATTTCACAGATAAAATAAATTTATCAATCACAAAGATTCACTATTACAATTCGATGTGGGTTTCGGATAACCAACTGGAATCCGATTCCCTGTCACATCGAAATTCAAGTGTCGTTTTACGGGCCAAAGGTTTTCATATTCACATAGTAATATCTCACAGCAACAAAAATCACAGATTTAATCATAATCACATATCAGGGATATCAATCAATAGAAAGCACTCAATAGAATTCAAATATTCATAAGTAAGATCAATTAGTTATCCGATAAATTTAAATCAGATTAATTACTTTTAATTAAGTAATTATCTTCATGTAATTAATTACCTTTAATTACTTATATTAATTAATCTTAATTAATTAATCAACCTTTAATAAATCACATAAATTAATTAATTCTTAATTAATTATCCTTAAATCATTAATTAATTAATTTCTCTTTAATTACTTCATTAAGTTAAATTTCTTCAAAATAACTTAAGCATTTAACTTACAAATTTAAGTTAAACAAATTATAACTTCCTTTAATAACCGTTTTAAACTGGATTAAATTTAAATTTAAAACTTGCTTTTATAAAACCATACATCAACTTAAATTTTTAATTAACCCACACATGAATACATATTGTATAAAATGATTAATTTAACAAAATTTGTTTAAAACTGATTTAAACTTTGAAAACTTGTTTCACATTTTAACTTTTGCAGCAATCAACCTGAACCCGAGCCAACAACTAAATTCCCCGAGCCTAACTTCGAGTCATCCTCCATTCTCCCCCGTACTCTCTTCTTCTTCCTGCCTGTTTCTAATTTTCTCTTTTCTTTTTTTTTCTCTGCTAAGTAAAAACTTAACCACTACAGAATTTATACCATTCGAATGCAAACGAGAAACCCGAAGCACCTTCCCTTTCGACTCGAGTATGACCCCGAGGAAATCATCATCCTTACTCGAGAATCAACTCGAGTTATTCACACCTGAACACCTCCTGACACATCGCAAGGCCGTGCACGTGCACCGATGCGCCATCCTCCTCCGGCCATTTTTCTGGTCTCCGACAAGTCGAAAACAACCTCGACATCATCCACGACCATCCAGATATCACGATTCCATCTCGATTCAAAATTTAGTCCTCAGGTCGAAAACTATAAATACGACCAACCCACGAAATCGTCTCGCCACCGCCCCATCAGCTACTGGAGGCGCTCGCACTTCGACCATCCCACGACCACACCTCAATCTTCTGTTTCCCAATTCCTCATGACACTCGATCGCGCGTAGGCAACGAACTCGGCTCGTTACTGTCATGCTCGAAATCTTGAAATAAAACCCTACAATGATCTCGAATCCAAAACTCATGCAATAGAAAAATCTTCTGTTAATTTTTACAAAGTCCCTGATGTTTATACTTGCTTCAATTCGAATTTCAACATTTGTTATTGATTCAATTTCGAGAATTTGATAAAAATTCAATTTTTATTCAAGATTGAACTGCTCTTGTAATACTGAGCTAAAAATCTTCATCTTTGTTTTAAAAATCATAAATTTAACTAAGCATTCAAGTTATAAACTTGAATTAGATTTTTAAAATAATTAAATTTATCCATTTATTGTTTGATTGCCTGTAAAACAGTATTACAGTTGTTATTCTTTTCAAAGGTAGTTTAAACCTCTTCTAAAAATCTTTATTCGAGTTTACCATCTTGTTTCAGTTGAAACTTTGAGCTTAATCATGATTTGATGAGAATATATCGAATTTGGAAGAAACTATACATCCTGTATACATCATCAGAGGAGTACAGAGCATCATCTCATAACACACAAACATTCAACGGTGTATGAACACATTTTTCATATTTAGTCCAGGCATAAATCAGTCAATGTAAACATACCTAAGCATTTTAAATTGAAGTTACTCACCTGTCATCCAGAGAAGAAAGAATAACAGAGTATGTTGTTTTGATTTTTTTCTTTGAAACAGGCTTTGCATTTGCTTTGCTTTTCCAGGCTGAAGACATTGCCTTGTTTCCAGATTTTAATCTTTGGTTTCAGTTGATGGTATTGTAGTTCATGTTGAATCTTTGTTTTAAGTATAAAATGATTTTACTTCATTCATTTTCTTTTCCTTTCAGTTTTAAATGGACGAACTAGAAATAAGAAGATGATACATATATGAAACTGAAAATGAGTTTACAGGTTGATATATAACTTTACATAGGGTAAGGTCTATTTTTTTTTCTTTCTAGTACAATGGTTAGCAGGGATTTCTTTATACAATGGTGGCTGATGATGTTCCATGCATTAATTAGTTGTACTAATATACTTTTCCTTTCTACTTTATTTTCGGCTGAGATGTATTATTTTATATATGTGATATAATTTGCTTTGTACAATTTGTCTATGCTTGCCTACATTTTTTTTTATTTATCTCGGCTGATATGATATTGTATGTACTTAGAGATGCAAACATTCAATGCTTTGTGTCCTTATGTTTCTTCATATATATGTAAGTATTGTTTGTTTATGCTTATATTTCACTTGTACAAAGATATTTACTTTGTTTGTTTGACTATGCAAACTTCGGCTGGTATTTTTTTCTACTTGGTGGCTAAAGATTCATGGGTTAATTTCCTTTGCCTTATTTGATAAGCTACAGCCTTATCTTTTCTTTGTTCAATTTATATTATTATTTTTTTCTTTAAAATGGTGGCTGAAGTGATCTATCTTGTGCGTGCATTAATTGATGTTGTACCACTTATGTTTTCTTTTCACTTTCAGCTGTACAATATAACCTTTCTCGGCTGTACAAGTTGAATAAAATTTGTTGCTTCTTTTATAAGCTTTGTTATACATGTATTTAAAATTTCAAATTGACTCATATATGCCAGTATACATATATATTCACATATATACCATATTTATACAATATTTAAATTTAATTGATTTAACACAAATTTATTCGTCTCGGGGAAACTCGCAATTTATTTACCGTTTTATTTCACAAATTTAATTCAAAAATTCAATTAAATATAAATTTAAATATATATAAATTTTGGGGTCGTTACAAACTTCCCCCCCTTAAAAGAATTTCGTCCTCAAAATTACCAAGGAGACATAAAGATAGATGAAAAATATTTCATCAACTCAAACTGAATATTTATTCTGCATTTGGCTTACCAAATCAGAATATCAAGAATAGATACAAGAACGAATCTGTTTACAACTTCACAAGATACTCGAATTATCCAGATTTACGAAATATGCAGTGGCATCGGTCAGTGCGAAGTGATAACTAACCATTCGTAGAATATACTGGGACCCAAAAGATAGATAGATATATGGATACGATTCCAAAACTTTCTAGTTTAAAAACTAAAGTATATCTATCAACCATAGCAATCAAAGCAAACAATTTCATCCAAACAAACAATTTTGGCCATTCTGGAGTTTATGTCCCATATTAATATATCGAATTTCCTTTCTGGATCGACCAGAAATTATCGAAGAATTGAGAAGAGATGACGAACAAAAGAAATTGATAGAGAAAAGATTTGCTTCCATTGTTGTTACAGAGTATTGACCATTACAGTCGTATTCCCCTGTCCCCTATCTCATCCTCTTCTTACACTCATACTCACTATCAGTGGATAGCAAGAGAATTTACTGAGGCATTCGAACGGATATCTGAGGAATACTCATTCTAGAGTTTACTTCACTCTATCTCTAATGAGCTACTTAATGTGTTATACTCCTGAGCTAAAGTTCAACCTTAGCTCTGATACCACATGTAACGAACCGGATTTTTGCGTTCAAAAATCGACATCCGTACTTCACATCGTACTCGAATGCCGCAGATTCGACCGTTCAAATCCGAGTCGCCGGAGCTTATAACACAATTAAGTAAACAACACAGCGGAAGAAAGAAAACAATATAGATATGCAACATCTGATACAATATCCAGATACAATGATGATACAATGAATATCTATATACATCAGAGATATGATACAACAAATAGCAGCGGAAAAGAAAAGATAACATCAACAGCGGAACAATATCAATAGAAGTGATAACTCCAAAATGATCTTCAGACAAGAATGAATCCACAACTCCAAGATAAGCAACTCCGATGAATGAGCTAGCTCCAGATAATCCACTAAACCTGAATATCTGAGAAAACCCAACTCTAGACTGCCCGTGTGGAAAATAGTGGGCATCCAGAGTTTAGGAAGGGAACAATAAACTTCGGATCAGTCATGGGACTGGTGTGAGCAACAAAAACAGTTTATCTTTAATACAAGCACAAAAGGCTTTTAAACATTGAAATCCGCAATGCTTTTCGAAAATGAAACTACCATAAGGCCTCCCGCCACACACACAATGCAATCGCAGACTTGGAGGAGATTTCTCCTTATGATAGTCAAAAATGCTTATTACGCAAAATCAAAACTCTTTTGATATTATTACTAGTGCATAGTGTGAAATATTTCGAAAATATAATATCAATCTTAGCCAGCATACAACATTTCATCGTATGCCTACTATAGCTACTACGTTCAATAGCAGGTTACCGCCACATTCCATAGCAGGTAATACAACTAAAACCGTACAGGGTTCGTATTGTTTCTTTGGATTTCCAACAAATGATCAGGCTAAGGAACTTCCTTACCGAAATAGAAACGCCTCTGGAAAGACGCCCCGAGAACCTAACCGGATCTCTGCAAACAAAAGGCCGACGCTACCTCACGCTCTAACTGAGCTGTAACTAGGTAACTAACACACGAGTCATGTCATCCCCCGGTCGTTACCGACCTTTATCCGAGGGGCCCCTCAACCAACAAAGCAACATCACAAAGTGATAAATGTATAGTGTCCACACGAGTTAAGTATCTGGTCTCCATACCATGATACCACCCTTTATCCAGAAAGAAATGACATACCCTAGGGGCGCTACCCCTACAAACCTTTGCCGCAACATTCCTGTTTTGACCATTACCGGGTTGTGAGGCTCGACGAAGTCTCGTCCACAAGCTACGCTTTTCCACAAAGCCATGCTTTTTCACAAAGCTCCGCTTTTTCACAAAGCCATGCTTTTTCACAAAGCCATGCTTTTTCACAAAGCAACGCATCATCAGCACTTTGTATGCCACATTACCAAATTGGGAATGTATCACTAGTAACCATCAACTACATAACCTCTGAGCTCGTACGTCTCAGAGAAGGGTGTTAAGCTAAGAGAATAAATTCTCCGCCACCAACAGAAATGTATTTGATAGAAACCAGCTTTACATCTCAAAGTGTAATGTCAGACACACATCCATACAAGTCCGTTCCGGGTTTGAACGGAACCGAAGGCACTTCTCACGAAGCCCTTGCAAATCCGGATAATTTCCAATCACGTCCGGACTTCCCGTCACTAAGGGTGATAAAACCTCTATATCGGGGATCAGCCGATGCAGAGTAACTCGACGGTAATCCTTCCGTTTTCAAAAATATCCGGTCTTCACCACCGGTCTTCAAATGCGATCCATATCGTCGTATCACTATTCGGAATGGGTTATATGACACAAAGGTCCTCTCCCGGCTAACCCGAATAACGAGCGCAATTAAAAAATCATATGGATACTGGGGTCTCAGTTAAATCACAGCTTTAAAGCTTAAAACTTTTCATTCGAATGGTAAAACAAATTACCATTTCCAATCTTTTAAACAAAAAGATTCAATTCAAAAACCTTCAATGGTTTAAACAATTTCCACACTTTTAATCTTTTAACAAAAAGATTCAATTCACAAAGTTCACCCCATTCCCAAAGATTCATTCATGGATTTCAAAACAATTTCCATTTCACTTGGATTAACTCGTTCGGTCTTTGAATCAAAGACTCATTTCATAAATTTCAAAACATTTCAATTCCATATCAAACTTGAAACCGTTCAACACAAATTGGAAGTTCATTACTTATGTGAAAGCTTTTACTATTTGAAAACAAATAGTTTCGTTTCAGAAAAATCCAGTTATATTTACACGAGTTAAAACCCTTGAATTAAATTCAAATTCCCAAATCAATACATTTAAAATGGTTTAACCCATATATAACTTGTTCAACATCTTTAATCCCTAGTTTCAAATCATAGAATTCAATTTCAAACTTGAATTCAAATTTAAATCAAATTATTTAAATTTTCAAAACTCGATTAAGTTATTCAAAATAACTTTTATCTTTGAAATTCCATTTCAAAAGTTTTTCACTTTAAACCCAAATTTCCAATTTCAAAATCAATTGAAATTAAAATTTCAATTTCAAAAACATTAAATTTAAATCATCTGTGACTTAACCGATTTCCACGTGAAATCCATATTTGTGTGTGTAAGAGTGTAGTCCAGGGGTTTTACACACAATAGTGCAACATCAATCATCACAGATATATCGATAAGCGGTATAATCGATAACGCATATCTTCATTTACAATTTCACAGATAAAATAAATTTATCAATCACAAAGATTCACTATTACAATTCGATGTGGGTTTCGGATAACCAACTGGAATCCGATTCCCTGTCACATCGAAATTCAAGTGTCGTTTTACGGGCCAAAGGTTTTCATATTCACATAGTAATATCTCACAGCAACAGAAATCACAGATTTAATCATAATCACATATCAGGGATATCAATCAATAGAAAGCACTCAATAGAATTCAAATATTCATAAGTAAGATCAATTAGTTATCCGATAAATTTAAATCAGATTAATTACTTTTAATTAAGTAATTATCTTCACGTAATTAATTACCTTTAATTACTTATATTAATTAATCTTAATTAATTAATCAACCTTTAATAAATCACATAAATTAATTAATTCTTAATTAATTATCCTTAAATCATTAATTAATTAATTTCTCTTTAATTACTTCATTAAGTTAAATTTCTTCAAAATAACTTAAGCATTTAACTTACAAATTTAAGTTAAACAAATTATAACTTCCTTTAATAACCGTTTTAAACTGGATTAAATTTAAATTTAAAACTTGCTTTTATAAAACCATACATCAACTTAAATTTTTAATTAACCCACACATGAATACATATTGTATAAAATGATTAATTTAACAAAATTTGTTTAAAACTGATTTAAACTTTGAAAACTTGTTTCACATTTTAACTTTTGCAGCAATCAACCTGAACCCGAGCCAACAACTAAATTCCCCGAGCCTAACTTCGAGTCATCCTCCATTCTCCCCCGTACTCTCTTCTTCTTCCTGCCTGTTTCTAATTTTCTCTTTTCTTTTTTTTTCTCTGCTAAGTAAAAACTTAACCACTACAGAATTTATACCATTCGAATGCAAACGAGAAACCCGAAGCACCTTCCCTTTCGACTCGAGTATGACCCCGAGGAAATCATCATCCTTACTCGAGAATCAACTCGAGTTATTCACACCTGAACACCTCCTGACACATCGCAAGGCCGTGCACGTGCACCGATGCGCCATCCTCCTCCGGCCATTTTTCTGGTCTCCGACAAGTCGAAAACAACCTTGACATCATCCACGACCATCCAGATATCACGATTCCATCTCGATTCAAAATTTAGTCCTCAGGTCGAAAACTATAAATACGACCAACCCACGAAATCGTCTCGCCACCGCCCCATCAGCTACTGGAGGCGCTCGCACTTCGACCATCCCACGACCACACCTCAATCTTCTGTTTCCCAATTCCTCATGACACTCGATCGCGCGTAGGCAACGAACTCGGCTCGTTACTGTCATGCTCGAAATCTTGAAATAAAACCCTACAATGATCTCGAATCCAAAACTCATGCAATAGAAAAATCTTCTGTTAATTTTTACAAAGTCCCTGATGTTTATACTTGCTTCAATTCGAATTTCAACATTTGTTATTGATTCAATTTCGAGAATTTGATAAAAATTCAATTTTTATTCAAGATTGAACTGCTCTTGTAATACTGAGCTAAAAATCTTCATCTTTGTTTTAAAAATCATAAATTTAACTAAGCATTCAAGTTATAAACTTGAATTAGATTTTTAAAATAATTAAATTTATCCATTTATTGTTTGATTGCCTGTAAAACAGTATTACAGTTGTTATTCTTTTCAAAGGTAGTTTAAACCTCTTCTAAAAATCTTTATTCGAGTTTACCATCTTGTTTCAGTTGAAACTTTGAGCTTAATCATGATTTGATGAGAATATATCGAATTTGGAAGAAACTATACATCCTGTATACATCATCAGAGGAGTACAGAGCATCATCTCATAACACACAAACATTCAACGGTGTATAAACACATTTTTCATATTTAGTCCAGGCATAAATCAGTCAATGTAAACATACCTAAGCATTTTAAATTGAAGTTACTCACCTGTCATCCAGAGAAGAAAGAATAACAGAGTATGTTGTTTTGATTTTTTTTCTTCTTTGAAACAGGCTTTGCATTTGCTTTGCTTTTCCAGGCTGAAGACATTGCCTTGTTTCCAGATTTTAATCTTTGGTTTCAGTTGATGGTATTGTAGTTCATGTTGAATCTTTGTTTTAAGTATAAAATGATTTTACTTCATTCATTTTCTTTTCCTTTCAGTTTTAAATGGACGAACTAGAAATAAGAAGATGATACATATATGAAACTGAAAATGAGTTTACAGGTTGATATATAACTTTACATAGGGTAAGGTCTATTTTTTTTCTTCTTTCTAGTACAATGGTTAGCAGGGATTTCTTTATACAATGGTGGCTGATGATGTTCCATGCATTAATTAGTTGTACTAATATACTTTTCCTTTCTACTTTATTTTCGGCTGAGATGTATTATTTTATATATGTGATATAATTTGCTTTGTACAATTTGTCTATGCTTGCCTACATTTTTTTATTTATCTCGGCTGATATGATATTGTATGTACTTAGAGATGCAAACATTCAATGCTTTGTGTCCTTATGTTTCTTCATATATATGTAAGTATTGTTTGTTTATGCTTATATTTCACTTGTACAAAGATATTTACTTTGTTTGTTTGACTATGCAAACTTCGGCTGGTATTTTTTTCTACTTGGTGGCTAAAGATTCATGGGTTAATTTCCTTTGCCTTATTTGATAAGCTACAGCCTTATCTTTTCTTTGTTCAATTTATATTATTATTTTTTTCTTTAAAATGGTGGCTGAAGTGATCTATCTTGTGCGTGCATTAATTGATGTTGTACCACTTATGTTTTCTTTTCACTTTCAGCTGTACAATATAACCTTTCTCGGCTGTACAAGTTGAATAAAATTTGTTGCTTCTTTTATAAGCTTTGTTATACATGTATTTAAAATTTCAAATTGACTCATATATGCCCGTATACATATATATTCACATATATACCATATTTATACAATATTTAAATTTAATTGATTTAACACAAATTTATTCGTCTCGGGGAAACTCGCAATTTATTTACCATTTTATTTCACAAATTTAATTCAAAAATTCAATTAATTATAAATTTAAATATATATAAATTTTGGGGTCATTACAGTACTTCACCAACTTTTACAATTCAATGATTAAACTTGAATTCTAAGATGCTAATTAGCGAGGAGGAGTGTCGAATATCATGAGTTTGATTATAAGAATTTATTGAATTTTATTTGAATTTATTTTAATTTTAAAAGTGGTAGGATATATTTTCTAAAATTAAAAAATGGAAAGGGATGGGTTGTATTTATATAATGGGGTGAAGCATCCAGAGAAAGAATAGTTTGGAGTATATTTCATGAATTAAGCACTTGGTTCGTGGGCTTAGAAATGTCGGGCTCATTTTGTTTCTTTCTTTTCGTTTGCTTTTTTATAAAACAATTTATATCTATTCAAGCACAAATATAAAACCCTTACACTCCATTAAATTCTTACTAACAAACCATACTATTATTTATTTCATATAATTATTATTTTTAATTAATTAATTAATTAATTAATTAATTTAATCCATTTATTGATTAAATCCAAACTTCGTCAATAAAATATTTTCCACCATATTTCGAAATCATTCTCATAACTTCGTATTAATTAATCCAAATCACATTTAGTTCATTTATTATTATTATTAAATTATTAATTTACTGCTTTTTGACAATAGTTGTTACGCTGCATAACTTCAAATAGCCATATCTCTTTAACTATAAGTCCAAAAGGCAATTATGATCACTCTATTAAAAGAGAAACCAAAGTACCTTTCCAATGGAAGTGGTCTTGGATCCTAATTCGACTTCTATCAAAAGTTATAGCTGTTACAAGATTTCAGGGGCAAAATCATCTAATAAAATTTCTAAGGGTCAAAAATGTCAATACTCAATATTAACTAAAATTATAGCATTATACGCCCCAATACTAATTAAAAAAAAATATTTTACGATCTCCAATATGTAAAATATGGGTTGTTGCACTCTCCCTCCCTTCCCTCTCCCTCCGTAAATAGGAATTTCGCCCCCGAAATACCCATTGCAACAAGGCAAAGTCAAACATAGTTACCCCGCATTTCTAAAAACCATAAGAAAACACATCAAAAATCAAACATGCCCACAAAAGCAAGAAATAATATCTACGCCTATCCTAGCATGCAGGATATTAAACTACTCTATATGATATCGAAAGTGAGAGTAAATATGATAAACAGAAAGTCTCACAAAGTAAAAAAGCTTTGGATAAGCAGTCCTCATGCTCTTCTCGATCTCCCAAGTGCAATCACTCTCACTTTCACCCCAATAGACCTTTACCAACTCCACCATCTTCTTCCTAAGCTGCTTCTTATCACGTCCGACGATACGAATAAGCCTACGAGGTATCAAGCTTTGGTTCAAACTCAATATCATAAAACTGATCTAGTGTAATAGTTATGCTTAGGCCATGCAAAAACTTCTGCAAATGAGAAACATGGAACACATTGCGTATACCTGCAATCTTTTAAGGTAAGTTGATTCTATAAGCTAGGTTCCCAATCCCCTCAGGTATTGAAAAAGGACCTATGAATCTCAGTGCCAAATTCCCCTTAGTATCAAATCAAACTATGTTCTTCAATGGAAATATCTTGACAAACACCATATCGCCATAAGAGAACACAATATCATGCCTCCTCTTATCAATGTAGCTCTTCTGCCTGTCCTGGGCAGCTTTCATTCATTATCGAATGATCTCAATCTTCTCTGATGTCTCTCTTACCATATCCGACTCTGATATCAGTTTCTCGCCTACTTCCCACAAACATTAATGGGAATTCCATGGTTAGTTGTACAATACCTCTAATGGTGCCATACCGATGCTAGACCGATAACTGTTGTTGCATGCGTACTTTACCAAATGCAAGTGATCGTCCAATGAGCCTACAAAGTCGAGTATGCAAGCTTGCAAGAGATCCTCCAAGGTATGATTCACCTGCTCGGACTGCCCATCAATTTGTGGGTGACAAACTGTATTCAGATGTTTCTCCATCCCCAATGCCTCTCATAAGATCTTCCAAAACCCACTAGTGAATAATGGGTCTTGATCTCTCACAACGCTCTTCGGCACTCCATGAAATCGCATGATCCACTTCACATGCAACTCAGCCGATTTGGATGTCATTCTACTAGACTTTATTAGTATAAATCGAGCAGTCTTCATCAATCTATCGACTATTATCCAAATGCTATCATGCACTCCTTTATTCCTCGATAATCCATTAATGAAATCCACTATGTAAAGTCGACGTTTAACACTAGGAGGTGCAAGAACAAATTCTAGTAGAGGAACAGCTAGTGCACAAACCAATAACCAAGGAGAGGAGACAGTCATAGAAGTTCATGCTAAAATTGGTACTCAAATGTATGCCCCAGTTGTTGAAGGAATGGATATAAGTGCTCTTTTCCATCAATTTATGGCTGAAATGATGGGGCGATGGCTAGCTGTAGTTGTTAGGCCAAGGCTGGTAGTAGCTAGATGTGTATACTTTTCCAAGTTGATGCAATATTATAAGAACAATGGAGGAAATGTACTTACGAGTAAGAAATCTGCTTTGGAAGTGTTGAACTAGCTAAAAGTATGTGAGTGAATCTTTGGAGACTTGGGTTATGTTTAACGACTAGTTTTATATTAATTAGAAAAATGCTGATAAATTTTGAAATAAAATAACTACAAGCGCACAGCGTACAATTTTAGTACGTGGCGAGTACGGGTCGATCCGTAGGGAATTCTTAAGATTTTAAAATTTTCAATTCAATCAAATTAGACCAAAGTGAGAGGAAATTGTTAACTACAAAAAAGAAGCTAAAGCTAGAATTGAAATGTGATTTAAAAACTATTAGAATAGAGAACAATTTAAAGGCACATCCACTCTCATATTTTTGTAAATCAACAAACAAATAATTTACGATCTCTAGCTTTGATATTAAGTGAAATAATTGTTATATTTATCACAAGTATTGTTTGTTTATGTTATTAATTAACATAACTCAAACCATCAAACTATAATACAACAAACAAACCACTTATCAATTCTCATGAAAATGAAGCCAAAGCAAAAGCTATTTTAAGTATGATCTATTTACTATTGTAACTAGTAATATAGATCATCAAATTTCATTTTTACTTTCATTTCAAAATCAAAAATTAATTAGCAAATGATGATGTAAATTGTGTTTATGTTGAATAAGAATAGCTCATTTGCATAAGCAATATAAGCTATCAAACCCACTTGTATAAACTTACATCAAAATTCACTTTCATGAAGCACAAGCTAAAGAGATCATAAATCATAAAAATGTTGAAATTACATAATATTTGAGAGCTTCATTACCCCTAAATGAAGGGGATTAGCTACTCATTTATGTTATCAAATCAACACATGTAAGTTTCAACATTGAAAATGAAAGAAAGTAGAGAGTAAACAAAGAAAAAGAAGATTAACTACTAGAAGGAAATTAATTCGACTAGTGCATAAATGTAAATCTAAGCTATGAACATAAAAAGAAAGAGAGCATAGAAATAAACATTAACAATAAAACAAAGAAAAAGCATGTAGAAAAGAGAGGAGAAAGAGGCTTGGAAGCCATTTTTATTTCACTTTGATTTTTGTTTACGACTTGCTAATTTCCTAAGCAAATATATGAGAGAGTAGAAGATATTTACATGTACATAAGAGGGCTATTTATACATGCATAAAATCCTAATTCCATTTTTAGGGTGCTTCCCAAAATGCCCTTTAGGAAGTGTGGCCACCAAGTAATCATTAGATACTAATTAATCCCTCATTAAATGTGCATGAAGTTTTAACCTACACTTAGTTGTCCATTAGCTTCTAATTATAGATTTAGGCAAGTGGGTGGGGTCCTCCATGATCTTGGACTTGAATTATTTCCTTCTTCTTTCCTTTGTATTCATTTGTGCATGCATATATCTTCATGAATCCCTCTTCCATATGCATCAATATTTCCTATAAAAATCATAGAAATGTCCAAGTAAAAATTCTCAAATGGACACATGCACACCATTTTGCCCCTGAATGAAGATGAATATATGATGATTTGAAAACATTTGAATTTTGGTTTTAAACGTGTTAAAATGCCCAAATATGATATTTATATAAATAAAAGAGATAAAATATGGATGTATATATATGCACATTTACGTACACATCAGGTTATGATAATGCATAAAATACGAGGTTGGATTCCTGTCAGCTCCAGGAGGATGCTTTAGACTGGTGAGAAATCATGATTTCTAAAGTACCAAAAGAGAAGATAACTTGGGAATAGTTTAAGGGGCAATTTAAGGCTCGGTTTATCCCCGAATCATAGAAAAGTGCTATATGTAGGAAGTTTTTGGATTTGAAGTAGGGAGAGTTGACTTTGGCAGAATACATTCAATGCTTTAATGTTTTGTAGAAGTTTAGGAAGGAGCATACTAATAATCCATTGAAGAAAAATGAGAAATATATTGAAGGACCGTGGAAGGGGCTGAATCACAAGGTGATGGCATATTTCTTGTCTCCTTTTGATATGGTCATTGAAATGGCGAGAAGGTATGACCGCTTCTTTCAAGAGGACAAGAATGTTGATGTTAGACCTAAGGATGGGCAGAAAATGAGAATCAACCCATATTAAAAGGGTAATAAGAATCATAAAGGAGGAAAGTCATTAGGAGGAAGAGCATAGAAGTCGAATATGGAGGATATTACTTGTTTCAACTATGGATAGTACCTTACTAAGCATCCCCAATCGGAGAACGAGAATAGAGCCAAGTGCTTTAATTGCAATAAACCTAGCCACAATAAAAGGGTTTGCCCATAATTGAGACCAGCAAAAGTATATGCTTAAAGGGACCTTCAATTGGACCGATTGATGAGGAGAAAGGGAAGGGTGTTACACTTGGAGTTATGATTTCAATTTTTGGTATATCAGGTGGAGTTTTGTTTGATTCTGGTGCTACACACTCTTTCCTATTGAAAGACTTTGTTGATAGGTTAGAACAAGATATTGCATATTTTGTTACGTGATTACATATAGTTAATCCGATCGGTGAGTATGCCACTCTATGATTAAGGTGCACCGACCTGGAGTTTGCTTTATGTAGACAATTGTTTATTTATGACCCATATGTGTTTAACTTCATAGGGTACAAAGTAATTTTGGGATGGATTGATTAGTGCGACATGCCATTAAAATCTATTTTGCTGATATAATTATCTCTTTACAAAATTCAAGAGGTGAAGAAAGGGTCATGGTAGAGTTGGATATAATGAAGGAGAAGTCAGGACTGCTGTTATGTGCAATGGAAGATAAGGAAGATGAGATTAGTAGAGTACCAGTAGTACAAGAATTTGTACAAATTTTCGAACCAATAACGGGATTGCCACTAGAGGAGCAATTGAATTCTGTATATATTTGATGCTGAGGGCACAACCGCTCATAGACAACCTAGCAGAATGCCACCCAAGAAAATGGAATAACTGGTTAGTATAGCTTGAGCATAAAAGTTTCATTAGGGCAAGTATGTCACTGTGGGGAGCATTTGCAATGTTCGTGAAGAAGGTAGATGGATCACTTTGGATTCTCATAACTTGATTTAACAATGGGATTCTATCAACTAAGGGTAGCTGAAGATAGTGTACCTTTGACCATGTTTAGAATTGGATGTGGTTTATATGAGTGGTTGGCCATACCTTTTGGACTGACTAACACCCTACTGTTCTTTGTAGATCTTATAAATTGAATCTTCCACGATCAATTGGATAGATTTGTTTTGGTCTTCATCGAAGATATTTTGGCGTATTCAAAGAATGAGAGAGATTATGAAGTTTATCTTAGATTGGTGTTGGAAATATTATGATAACATATATAAAAGGTGAAGTTTTCGATATGCAAATTTTGAAAATAAGAAGTTAAGTTTCTTGGTCATGTTGTTTCGAAGAATGGATTAGCATTGGATCCATCGAAGATAGA
Organism: Allium fistulosum; assembly: GCA_030737815.1. NCBI lineage: Eukaryota > Viridiplantae > Streptophyta > Magnoliopsida > Asparagales > Amaryllidaceae > Allium > Allium fistulosum. The sequence continues at coordinate 193,028,568 of CM060905.1, forward strand.
GACCATTAACGATCGAAAGAGACCAGAGATAGTAATGGAAATGAGAAGTTTCTTGGGGTAAGCTGGATATTACCATGGATTCATTAAAGATTTCTCACATATAGTAGCACCATCAACTAAGTTGACCAGAAAAAAGAATAAATTTGTGTGGATAGGTAAGTTTGAAGAGTCATTTTAGGAGTTAAAGAGGTTATCAATGAATGCTCATGTCTTTATCGTACCTGAGAGGAATTAAGGTTTGGTAGTTTATATTAATGCATGTGGAATCGGTTTGGGAGCAGTATTGATGCAGAAAGGGCGAGTGATGGCTTATGCATCAAAAAAGTTAAGGCCACATGAAATTCGATATCCAACTAATGACTTAGAGTTGGTGGCAGTGATCTTTTCTTTGAAGGTATAGAGGCATTGTCTTTTGGGAGAATGGTTCGAGTTGTATATGGACTATAAACCTCTTAAATATTTGTTCTCTCGGAAAGAACTGAATATGAGACAACATAGATGGTTAGAATTCTTGGTGGCATATGAATTCGATATAGAGTTTACACTGGGAAAGGGGAACAAGGTTGCCCACACTTTAAGTAGACAACAGTAAAATGGATTATTAGCCATGATAGAGGAATGGAAGGCGTTAAAAACGTTAACTTCATGTCAGGTGCAATTAGGTTGAATGCAGAATCAATTCGAGGTTCTGGTGTATAGGCAAGTTTGGAAGTTTATCTAGCACTTTTGGATATAATTGATGTGAGGTACACCGAGGACCCATTGTTAGCCGAAAGGATCATGCGATTAGAGATGGGTGTGGATATAGAGGATCTAAAAGGACTTGAAATAGACTTGACAGTATGACTTAGAAAGAAAGGAAGACTAAGTGTTTCGAAAGGCTAAGTGTTTCGAATGTAGGATATCTTCGGTAAGAGATCTTAGAAAAAAGTCATCGATCTAAGTTTATGATTCGTCCTAGAGAGACAAAAAATGTACCACGACCTAAAGCTTGTTTTCTTTTGGGAAGGATGAAAAGGGACGTAGCTGAATGTGTAAAGAAGCGTATCATATGTCAACACGTGGAAGTTGAGCATCAAAAGCCAAGTGGTCTACTTCAACCCTTGGAACTACCGACTTGGAAGTGGATTATGTGTTTTTGGATTTTGTAGATGGATTACTAAAGTCGATAATAGGGAATGATAACATTTGGGTAATAGTTTATAGAGTGACTAGGAGCACCCACTTTATCCCGATGAAGTCGACAAGAAAGGAAGTTAGCTTAGAGAAGCTATATGTGAAGAATGTTGTGAGACTTCATGAAATTTCAAGGAACATAGTTAGTGACAGAGACCCATTGTTTACTGGTGAGTTTGGGAAAAGTTTACAAAGTGCATTGGGTTACAGAGTTAAACTCGAGCATGGCATATCACCCGAAGACATATAGTCAAACGGAAAGATGAACCGTCTATTAGAGGATTTGCAAAGGCATGTGTTTTAGACTTTGGAGGACCTTGGGAAGATCATTTGCATTTGATAGAGTTTGCCTACAATAATAGTTATAAGTAAAATATCAGAATGACATCGTTTAAGGCGCTTTATGGTAGACCGTGTAAGTCCTTATTTGCTGATTAGGCATGGGAGATAGATCATTGTAGGACCCGGCTTGGTAAGAGATGCTACCAAGAAGGCAGAGTTGATTCACGCCAAAATGAAGGCTGTGGAATCAAGAAGAAGAGCTATGTCAATACGAGATATATGGATTTAGAATTTGTAGTGGGCGATGAAGTGTTCTTGAAGGTTTCATCGTTGAAAGGTGTTATGTGCTTAGGGAAATTAGCTCCAAATATGTAGGACCATTCTCAGTGATTAAGTGGATCAACAAACTCACACATAGAGCCAAGTTACCATGTAATTTGACGGGTGTGCATAATGTTCTTCATATATTGCATTTAAGGAAATGTGTGCCTGACCCTTGTATGGTAGTGGAACTGAGGGTGATTGAGGACTTATATATAAAACTAGATTTGAGTTATGTTAGATGGTTGAAAGGGATAATAGGTCGTGACATGAAGGTATTAGGGAACACAATTATATTAGGGAACACAATTATTAGACTTTTTGCATACAGTGGAGTGACGATATGAATGATTGTTTCTAGGAGTAGAGATAAGATTAGGAATATCTATCCCAATTGTTTTAGACATCCATATAGTAGTATGCTTTGTTTGTATATTGAATGTACTATTAGTGGCATTAGTGTACTTATGTTTTGGTATGATTATGTGTTATTAGTTGCACTAATGCATTTTGTTTGATGATTGATAACTTACTTTAGGAGGGTACTATTGTAACCTTTTGGTATGTGTGTGTAGTTACGTGATGATGACTTTGCACTATCAAAGTGTTAGTGTAATTTTTATTCTTCCTTATCTGAATTTCGAGGTTGAAATTCATATAGGAGGGGAGACTGTAACACTTCATATTTTGGAGTTCCATAATATAGGAAACTAAAGTAACAACAAGAAATTATAAAAAGGTAGTTGAAGTAGTTTATTGTATAAATTATCTAAGAGACATTTGATTAATTAAGTGTGGGACACTTTAAAAAGTTAATTAAATGGACCAAGAGTAATTAGAACAGCTAAAGTTATCAATGAGAACAAATAATTTTGAATTTTGAATGGTAAAAGATTTTGTATAGAGGAAAGAAATTAAATTTTGAATGTGAATAAGGGAATCTTTTATTAAGGGAAATTTACTAATAGGATTAGATAAGAGGGATTTTCGCCCAAATCAAAACCATTAATATACAAACCCCTCACTATATCATTCTCTTCTTTTACGGTCACTTTCTATTTAAAATAAACACACATATAGCAAGGTTAGCCACCATTTGCAAGAAAAGAGAAGGGAAAATCAAGTCAAAGGCAATGAACTTTCAAATTATAAAAGAAAGAAGAGGATTTCAACTATTTTCTAATCTACTAATACAAATTTCTCTTAAATCCTTACAAATTTGATGTTGTTTGGATGTTTTAAATGATGTTAAACAAGATTTAACGATTTGAAATAATGTTGTATGTATTTGTGAAGTTAAATGGATAGAATTTGTACATGTTTATGGTAAAACGTGATTTAATCTTCTTCAAATAACATGAAATTTTACTATGAGGAATTCGATATTGATTTATAGGTAGGATTTAAATTCGTAATTGTTAAATGAAGAATTAATTAATTATAAATTTTATACGTGGAAAATGGTTAATTTCAGACATTAATTAGTATTTTAAATATTAAAAATCTATTTTTTTTCTTTGAAATATTATCAAAAGTTGAAGAAGATGTTTTAGAATTTTGATGAATTTTAGGGAATTTTCCCATTAATTTTTGAACATATATGAATTAATTAGCTAAGGAAAAAAACCTTAATTAATAATGTAATTAAGGAAATGGTAATTAAATGGGGTTTAATTTTTGGCAGTAGCCAGGGATTATTGTTCCAAATGAAAAGCAACCATTAAAAAAATGACATGTATACAGGTTAGGTTAAAATTGTTGCATTATCAAGAAAAAAAATATCATTTCCATTTAAATAAATTTTTTACATATCAACATGTGATAGCTTATAAAATATCAACGTGCAATAGGCTGTAAAAGGTTTAACATGCGATAGTTGTAAAACTCAACATGAGATAGCTTGTAAATGTCAACATGCGATAACATATATATGTCAAGGTACAATAACTTATAAATGCTCAACTTGCAACCTAATATGCGATAGCTTATAGGACTTAACCTTTGATAGCTTCGGGGTGCGATAAGTAAAGGTGTGATAGCTTTGTTCAACTTGTGATAGCCCATGTAAATGTCAACATGTGTAACAAACGCCCTTTTCGATCCTCGAATGTCAATACTAATACATCTACGGTATTCACGTGCTGAACACCCAAGTGTCGGAAAGACCGATTGTTAGGGTAAAAGAAAAACAAGAAAAGAAAAGGAACAAGAAAGAGGAGAACAAAAAACATCAGAATCTCACAGTGGAATGATAACATATAATATCAAAAGACAGTACATAGTGTTACTCTAATATACATAGCATGTCAGAGTTACTAATCTAAGTATTATCATCAGTTTGGACAGTTATAATAGCTTGTTCTTACAATTGCTAATATACATACATAAAGCAATGCATCAGAAATAAACAGTATAGTATGTAATTATCCATCTCCTCTCCAAGAGCTCCAATGAACATCAACGAGAACCTGCTTTCCTGAGAATGATCGAAAGAGCACCCATGGAGATAAGGGAAATATAAAACTACGGGTCAGAAAAAAGTTTGATGTGGGAAACTCAATAAATATGCGTGACATATAACAGTACCTTTTGAGACCAACCGAATCACCAGATTTGGTTTTCTCCTCAAAAGTGCCAACCATCTATTTAATATACATTTCGATATAATAGATAAGGTTTAGGGTGATGAATATAAGTAAGAAAATAGCTATGGTGCTTGATACACCATAACAATAATGAACAAATATACAATTAAAACCGCTAAGGAGCATTCGCTAAACTATGTAGGATATGAGGTGGATCTCTTGCATAAAGGTCGAAGATTCCCTTTCGAGCATCGTATATCTCTAAATAAAATATACCATATGGCCAACATAGCTGGACCACCCTCGGTGTGTGATTCGAGTCATATCAACTCCCGCTAGCAACAATCGATAAGCATATCTAGATATGGAGTTGATATACCCTTAAGGCTAGCTAAACCCCTCTGGCCATGCCCTTTCTTTGTTTTCTATCATTTCCCGCTAGTGAGGATATGTTCGACATCTCTCCGCGAGCCTAACATCACTCAAAATAGAACCCGAATCCCCAAATGGATTCCAGCATCTCGAACAGATCACGAATCTCCATATAGATTCCAACATCTCGAATAGATCACAAACTTCTTCCAAAGCATAGACAACGTATATGGTTTTGAATTGGTTACAGTTTCAAGTCATCTCATATAAGTACACTCCCCCGCTTATTGGGTGCTCTAAAACCAATCGATATATTTCCAGTTATCTCAACCCTGGTTCTTTTAGAAATAAATAGACAATACATAAGGATGGAGATCCTCTCCTATCCGGACGTATTTCCTTATCATTTGTCCTAGAAGGCAAGACGAGTTTATATGTAGTGTATAACATCATCTTGTGTTCCTTCTAAATATTTCCTAAGTTAATATTTGATCAATTTCAATAACAATGAGAATGATTGCAAAAGGAAGCTAAGTCCCGTATACTTTCCCTAAGCAAGTAAACACACAAGCACTACCAATTCATACAAAGCATGATCAAGTCACCTAAATGAGTTTTAATCCCTTTTTAATTAATTTATCCTTTATTAATTAAAAACCATTTTTATTAGTGAAACCCATTTTCATCTTTAATCAAAACTTCTAATTGGTTATTCCTAACTAATTAAACTTCTAATTAATTAGAACTCCTTTATTGATTAAAATTACCTTATCATTAAAAATCCTTTCTTACTTGTATATACATATATTTATTTAATTTCTCTTTATTAAAGATATATACTTGTATCCTATTATTTCACCATTCATTTATACTCTTTTTAGTACTTCAAAGTATTCATATACTCATCTCAATAATATAAGTATATTCACAAACCACTTAACAAAATTTACTTACTTTAAAATATAATTAAAGAGGTTAAAAAAATGTTACTTAAACATTGTTTCTATAAACCTCTTTTCACTTTTATACTTTAAACATATACTTTTTCTATCTTTATTCCAAAAGATTCCATACTTGTTATTATTTATAAAATTTCCTTATTAAAGATCTAAGTATATACATAATCACTTAAAAATATTTTTCAACATTAAATATAATTCAAGGGTTAATTTTTTTTACTAAAACATCATTTACTACAAACCCCAAAACACTTCACATTTAATCATTATCTTTAAAACTCTCTTTTAAAGATTTAATTACATTTATAAGGGTTAAAGACATATTATTTAAACATTGTCAAAACAAAGCCAAGACAATTTATATTTTAAATATTATCTTTAAAACCCTCTTTTAAAGATCTAATTACATTTATAAGAGTAAAAGACAAGTGTTATTTAAACATAATAGCAACAAACCCAAAACAATTTATTTATAATTATCCTAAAGTATTCCTTATTAAAGTTTTATTTATATTCCTAATTATAGTCCTAATTATAATTAATAAGGATTAGAAACTAATGTTACTTAAACCTTGTTTACTGCAACTCAAAACCATTTACTTATCTTATTTAGTCAAGTTTTATAGTCGACTAATCTACTATCTACTTCTAAAAATGATTGCTTATAAAAATCAAGGTTCGTATACTTAACACATTTCCAACATTCCAAATTAACTATTTCTCGGTCAAGAGGGAAGCCGGTAGGTTGGAGCACTATTGCTCATCTCTACTTGAACATCAACTTTGACCCTCACAAATAGAGAAGTCTACCTCGCTCGACTTTTAGTGTTAAGTCTAGTATTACTATCATTCCATATGCAAATAACTACACGTTCATTTTTACCTAATGTAACTTCTCGTCCCTTCTTCCAAAATAATAGTCTTTCAAAATACCTGTATATAAGTTCGAAATGTTTTTAAAATGGTGTATAAATGTATAATAGTTTATTTAAAAATTTTCTATATTTAATGGAATTTAAAATAAACTTAAAGAAGAAAAGTGTAACAAAAACTCTTTATACTTATAATAAAATATTAAAGTAGTTTTATGAAGTTATATATGCAAAAATACCTTTTAAAAATAATTGGAAATTAGTTATAAATAATTATATAAAATATTACTTTAAAAATAATTACTTAATATTTATTAAAAAACCTTTTTCAAAATAAACAGTTATATATATATAATAAGAAAACCCTTACTTTAAACTTTCAAAATAAATTATTTTAAAAATATTTAAACTTCAAATTTATTTTAAAATACTTATATACCTTTTATATAACTCCTTTGAAAAGATTTCATAAAAATTTCTAAAGTGATATCATTTTATACTTTACAAAAAACAAGTATTTTCAAAGTGCATCCATAACGACTATTGCTATATGGACCATAACTTTTACAACTTTTTATTATAAATTAAATAGCTTTCCAACTCAATTTCTTACTATATTTTATACTACTATAAGTGTAGGAAGAAAATAAAACATCTCATTTAAAAATCATTCATTAAAAGATAAGATAGAAGAGAGGGGGTTCAAAGTGCATTAATAGCGACTAATGCTATAGAACGATTCTAAATTTAATTCAAATTCAACTTCATTCATTCATATATATAAAAACAATTCTCAAGTTCAAAATATAAAAAAAAATTTCAAGTTCAAAATAACATCTCAAAGAAGCATAAAAAAATATATACACGATATATATACATGAAACACAATATTGAAAACAAGAATAAAATACACAACATCAAAGTGCTTCTATTGCGACTATCGCTATACAAACACTTTCATTTCAAGTCAAATCAATTCCATCCCCTACCGATCCTTATGTGCTTTGTTTCATGGCTATGCAACAAGTCATAATAAGTAATACAAGTCCAAACACAACCATTTACATATATCTTTTCTTTCCAAAGCAAGTATCAACAAATCAAGCAATATAAATTCAAACCCAAATACTATAATTTAAACAACACACAAGCATCATTATATATATTTTGATGGCGAGAAAACTCATATATATTCAAACCATTCACCACCATCTTCCTACCTTAACCAAAGCAACACCCAAACCTTCCTACCATCTTCCCTTGCTCATGCCTAACCTTCCTTCCCATCTATTTTGCTCATGGTCATGAACGATGTGGGGAGTTATGCTTCTTTTCTTTGAGTTTCGACTTGCAAGATGTTGTTGCTATGTTGCGGTAAGGATATATAAAGAGTTTGGAGGAGAAATGAGTTGTTTTACATTGCTTTGTATTTAGGAGTTTAAGAAGGGAAAGGAGATGGAAGAACATTGTTTTTATTTGAAGTGAATTAGCAACCATACAAGAGAGCATATGGATGTGTATTTATAGAGTTTAGAAAAGAATGCAAAGGAGCTAACTATCCCTCCCCACTTTATCCTAAGGAAGCTTCCTCCTCTCCTTAAGGCATGCCTTGAGACAAGCCTAGATTCCTCCACCATCCATGCCTTAAACATGCCTTGAATTAAGTTTCCATTTATCACCTTAATTCCTCTTAGTTTAATTAATTTTTTGGTTAAGAACAATGGTGATTTAAAGTATTGTGAATGTGTTCATGTGTTACTATAAAAGTTCCAAAGAATTCAAACAACTTTTATTAAATAAAAAGTCGTTTATCGATAAAACGATTTTTGGTCATATTATCGATATTTCTTCAAATTGTTTATTTTTGTAAACAAATTTCAAAAACAAATTTCCTATCACTAGTTATTAATTAAAAGAGGTTAATAAGGTTATAAAATCATATTTATTCACATTTTATCCTAGATTCAAATATTTAAATAATTCAGATATTTAAATATGAAGTGTTCGAAATTCTGGGTCATTACAAGACGCGATAACTTTGTTCAACCTGCGATAGCTCTAGTAAATGTCAACATGCGATAGCTCATATAAGTTCAATATGTGATAGCTTTTAAGCATAATAGGTTGATTTACGATAGCTTTGGCATGCGATGGCTAGGATGCAAAAATCCCTTATGTAAAATAAGGAAATATATAAAGGCATTCTGGAAGCCCGTTTCCAAATGTTGGTTTTCAAATTTCATAGGGATGAAATTGTGAAAGAAAATTTATAAGTTAAATTATGTTAACTTATTTAAACTTTGAAGTGGATTAAGCTTAGGGAAGCTAAGAAATGATAATTGCATTATTTAAATTAAAGATACAAATGTTTCACCTAAAGAATGTGTAGAGTACAAAACAATTAAATGATAGAAATGGGTTGAACCCAAGACAGTAAAATATACCGACTCATGCATTTGTTGAATGGAAGGATGCCAAGACTAATGATGTCTAAAGTTAAATGGAATATGATAGGATGCCACGATTTGGGAAGTCTATAGGTTTCAATTCAAAAAAAATGAAACTTTAGCATAAGTTTATGGCGAGGTGCCAAAACATTAAAATGGATGCAATGAATGAATCAACGATGCAAAATAAGGGTTCGGTAATAAGATGGGTTATTAATGCTTAGTAAGGATGCTTTCCAGAATGTAATTAGGGTTCTTACATTCAACCTCTTAAGGGATTCAGGGTGTCTCTAGTCATGATGGTTCCCATGGTGGAATGAGTGACCATTTCATCAGTGACATTGTTGAGAAAGACAAATTAGTGATAAAAAGGCATAGGGAGGTAATCAGTAAAATAAGTTAATGATAACTTTTATGTTGACACCTAAATAAGAGTCTAGGTAGTACTTGTGAATATGATTGATGATTGTGTGACATGGTTCATAACAACCTGATGATAGGTATAAGGTATTCTTAAATTGAAGTGGATGAATATAATTATGACATGGTTCACAAATGAATGTTAAGTATTAGGTGTACTTATGTTTCTAAGATAATGCTATATGTACGCTCATGGTGTGATGATTGTTTACATTATATGATGTAATTGGTGTTGATGAATCAATGAAGGGAAAAATAGTTCCATGTTTTAGCCGTGTGGTCTCATTATGTGTGTGCTTAGGGTAAAGTTTTATTCATACTAGACTTTATGTCCGACTTGTAATTTTATTATCCACTATAGGCTGAGTTTTTGGACTTAGACGGGTAAATTTTAGAGCGATGGATAAAGAAGCCGAAGACGAAAAAGAAGGCTTGTGCTAATAAAAGTTTTTCTGTTCCACCTTTGTAAAATCGGTGTTTATAACTGGTTAAGTGTTCATGTCGGCATCTTCATATGTCCGGCATGACACTGCTATTTATGTTTAATATATTTAACCTTTGCGTGGGCACATTTTAGGATTCTGCAAATGTAAAGACAATTCTGTATAATTAAATTTATTTAGCTGCTTTGTTTACTTAATGTTATAAAAAATTCTGATCTCATTTATTACTTCAAAATTATTCTGGTATCACTGCAGCATTATCGGCGTTCATTTTTGGGTCTCGAAATGGGGATGTTATATATATGGTGAGATATAGAGAAATTGTTCTGCACGAATATGAGTAAGGGGACACTAGTCCAAGATTATATGCTCAATATGATTGGGTACATTGACTGGTTGGCCGAGCTTGGTACTACACTTGATACCGAGCATCAGATTGACTTGATTCTTGGGTCGTTATCTCCACAGTTCAATTGTTTATATTGAATTTTAATATAAACTCGTTGAAGTGTACTGATGTGGACCTCCTTCATATGTTAAGGATGACCGAGAGTACATTTATGAAAGAACCAAGTATGGTGCTTGTTGTCAAGGTTATATCTTCATCGAATAGTTTGAAGAAGAAGAAATGTAAGTAAAAGGCTTATGAGAAAGGTGATTGTCACTTTTGCTCGAAAAAAAACATTAGAAGAGAGATTGTTTGCAGTACTTAAAGATGCTAAAGGGAAAAGAATCAGATTCTACTCCTAAAGGTATTTTCCATATAGAAAATTATTCATCTATATGTTCTTCTAGTTGGGTTTTAGACCTTGGATCTAGAATTCATATTTGTAGTTGAAAATGAGAAAAATATACGAAAGCAGTTACTACTCACAAAGATATTGTAGCGATTTAGGAGCAAAAGGTCATAGCTAGAAAGGGCATGGAATTTCAAGTTGCAAATGGAATCGATGTAGCTGCAATCGCAATGGGAGAATATCATGTGAAACTAGCAAGTGGATATGATATAATTTTGAATAACTGTTTTTATGTACCAAATTTTATTTTGGAATAATATTCGTCTGTCGTTTGACAGAGCATGGATTATTTTAAAAAAAATATTAGAAATATTTGAATTTGGAAATAAAACAATTGGATTTGGTGCTTTAAATAATGATATTTATGTTCTTAATTTTATCATACAGTTGTAGTTGAAAATAATAGTGCATCTAAAGTTGATGATAATTACCTTTGGCATTGTAGAGTAGGGCATATAAGCAAGAAACGGCTTAACAAGTTTCAAGGGTTTCTATCATCGTTTGATTCTGCATCATTTGGTACTTATGAGTTGTCATAAAGATAAAATAGCCAAGCACCTATTTAATGGGAGAAATAAAAGAGTTAATGAACTTTTTGGACTAGTACATACTAATGTATGTGGTCGGTTGTCTACAACTAGTAAAGGTGGAATCTTGTACTTCGTTAAATTCACCAAAAATTTGTCCAGATATGGATATGTGTATCTTATGTAACATAAAAAGGCCTATGAAAAATTCATTAAATGTAAGAATGAAGTAGAAGACCAAAGCAACAAGAAAATAAAAATATTTTGATTTGGTTGAGATTTTGAGTATATTGGACCTGAACTCTAAAAGTACCTAAAATAGGAATTTGACTTTCTCTTAAGTCACACCTCCGTATACTCTGCAACACAACAGTGTTTCAAAAAGGAGAAATCGAAAAATGTTAGAGATGGTTCGATCGATGATGAGTGATGTTGAGTTAACACTTTTGTTTTGGGGATATGCATCAGAAACTATCGCGTATACCTTGAATAATGTATTGCCTAAATCTTGCCTTAAACTCCATATGAGTTATAGTCTGGGAAGAAATCCCACCTTAATTACCTTAAGGTTCGAGGTTTTCCGACTTATGTTAAGAATGTAGACCCTAGTAAGCTTGAGGCGAGATCTGTCTTGTGTAAGTTTATAGTGTATCCAAGAAATTCTTATGGATACATATTCTATCACACCGAGGAACAAAAAGATTTTGTTTCTAGACATGCTAACTTTTAAGGAAAATAATTTCTCTCATGAGAAATTAGTGGTTGTAAGATAGACTTGGATGAAGCTTAAGAAACTTTCATAGAGACCGAATATATAGACAGTAATTCAACATCCAATGAAAATAAACGATCTATTAAAAGAACCAATAGGGAATATCATTATCTAGAGAGATATTATGGATTTCTCATTGACGACAAGAATACAGATTGTGTCATTCATGATGACAATCTCAAATACCAACAAGCCTTAGAGAGTAAAGTCTCTACCTTTTGGCTTGATGCAATGATATCCGAGATGGATTCCATGTTCAAAAACAAAGTATAAACTCCGAAGAATGTACCCAAAGGGGTAAAAACCTTAAGCTGCAAGTGGATCTTCAAGAAAAAGGTGCAGATGGAATAGTTGAAACCTATAAAATGAGGTTGGTCGCGAAAGGGTTTCATCAAATTCAAGGTGTTGATTACGATGAAACATTTTTGCCAGTTGCCATGATTAAATCCACTCAAACTTGTAACTACTACTCATTATGATTACGATGTTAAAATGTCTTTTCCAAATGGTGATTTAGAAGAGACTATTTATATGTCGTAGCCAAAGGGTTTTGAAGTCAGTAAGAGCGGCAGCAAGGCAAGTAAACCCTTAAGGTCAATTTATGGCCTTAAGCAAGCATCATAAGTTGGAACAAATGTTTTGACAAAGTAAGCAAATAGTTTATTTCAACTAGAACATAAAGGAAACATGCATATACATGAAAGTGAAAAATGTTGCTATAACATTCTTAGTATTATACGTCAATGATTTGCTACTGATTGGTAACGATGTACCAATGCTACAACCATTGAAAGCTTGGTTATTTAATAACTTCTCCATGAACGTTTCAGGTGAGGCATCCTATTTACTAGGTATGAAGATCTATAAAAGTAGATACAAAAGGATGTTCGTACTATCCCAATCTATATACATAAATATGGTATTAAGATGATTTAGTATGGAAATTTTCAGGCATGGAAATGTTCTTGTGCAACACAGTTTTCCTTTCTTAGAAAGCTCCCCGTTTTCGGATGAGGAAATGCAGAGTCAGATTCGTTATGCTTCGACAATAGGATCGATCATGTATGTCATGATGTGTACTAGGCAAGGTATCGTTTTTGCACTAGGTGCTGTAAGTCGAAATTAATCTGATTCAATAGAAAACCATTGAATGGAAATTAAGGTCATCCTTATGTATTTAAGAAATACTAAGGATTTGTCTAATTTATGGAAACAACGAACTTTTATGAAGGGGCATTCAGACTTAAGATTTATGAGCGATGTCAATGACAGTACGTCAGTCTCAGGGTTTGTGTTTACCCATAACAGTGGAGTCACTAGTTAGAGGAGTTCCAAATAGGAAGTTTCGACTGATTCTACCATGGAGGCTGAGTACTCGCCTTCAACGATGCCACAAAAGAAGCGGTGTAGATGAGTACTCTCCTTAAACGATGCCACAAAAGAAGCGGTGTAGATGTGCAAATTCATTAAGGAGTTAAGAGTGATCCCAAGCATTGTAGGTCTGACGCTATTGTACTGCGACAATAATATGAAAATGAGGATTGTCAAAGAACTGCGAGCTTATAAGAAGTCGAGACACATTCTCCACAAATTCCATATGATAAGACTGTTTATCATTGACGAAGAGGTCATGATCAAGAGAGAAGATACAAAAGATAACATTGCAGATCCATTCATTAAGGCACTCTCTCAGTCTTCTTTAGGAAGACTAGTTGAATGCATAAGGATGAAGTTCCATAATTGGCCCTTAGTGTAAGTAGGAAACACCAAAATAGAATTCAGATAAAATGGAATGGCCCTCGTCAAGGACCTCTAGCTCAAGTGGTTAGATCATGGATTGTGATATTAGAGGTCGTTGATTCAATCGCTTGAGACACCAAAACGCGTGCTCTACTTAAATTAAGTATCACTCTTGTTATAAAAAAAGGCCATCCACCTTCCTCTCTTACAAAATCCTATCTAGGTCATAAAAGGTAATTTATATATTTCATATGCAATCATATTTATTTTATATATGTGTTTTGTTTGGATTTATGTACAAAAACACACACACACACACATATATGTATGTATTTATGTATGTAAGTATTAAATTAACTATATATATCGTTACTAATCCAAAATAATTAGTAAAATAAACTTAAGGTTTATCTATTTGACTCCGTTAGCACCAAAATATCATGATTTAAAATCGAAACATCAATTTTAGAAACACATAAACATACATGTTTGATTATGGCTAAATAAATGATTATTTATATATATGTTTATGTCAATTGTTTAATATTACACAAAATACTTTTTATTAAAAAAATTGACTAATATATACATATATACGGTAAAAATGAGTTTATTAAATTTTATTATTAGTTTTTTGAATTCTATTCAAGAACAACATATATAACAAATCAAAATTTTAACAATATATAATGGAAATTGAAACATTTGTTATATACATTGATTAGGGTCTTGTGTGAACACATATAAATGTGTAAAAATATGAATTCCTTTGTAGATCCATCCTTTTGTGATACATTGATTTGTGAATTAACTCCTAGACTCCTTGAATCATAACCCGATCTTGCTAGAATCGAACGAACCACCTTAATTCGATTTTGTTTAATGCAGTTTAGAGAAAAATTATTTGGCCATGGAAGGAATGAGGAGGATAAAGGCGACTATGAAGAGAGAAAGAAGAAGGAGCAATTAAAAAGTGAATTAATGAGGAAGGTTTATATTTATGGAGAGAAGGAAACTGTTTGCCATTCCTCTCTAAAAAAAACTTTCTCTTTAATTTCTAATTAAATCTAATTAGATATCTAAACTATTTTCTCCCCTTTATGGCCAGCCATATATGGTGTCTTATATAGACAAAAAACATCCCAAATCCCATTAATTAATTAAATTATTAAAAGCCTATTTATATATATATATATCTATACGGTATAACAATGCATATATAATTATAACACATCCAAATAATTACTAATATCACCCAAAACATTTCTATGTGCTACCCCACTTACTAATAACACCCCAAACATCAAATACAGTAATAATTAATATTTCTTAAATATTAATTAATTTAACAAAATTTATAATACTTTATAAACTAATTAAATCATGTGGTATTTTGGAAAATTCAAAAATACGGTTGTATGACTGGGAGGTATAATTTGGTGTGACTAATATTGAATGATTCAAATATTAACATTTGAATGTCACCTTAGCTAGTGGCATAACAGTTTGGTCGAATTTATCACTTACAAATCTTTTAGATAAAATCATATTTTGCATCACCTTAAGTGGTACTAATAGTGCCAAAAATTTACACGTTCTCTTTGCCAACACTG
Source organism: Allium fistulosum (assembly GCA_030737815.1). Lineage (NCBI taxonomy): Eukaryota > Viridiplantae > Streptophyta > Magnoliopsida > Asparagales > Amaryllidaceae > Allium > Allium fistulosum. Next base: position 193,043,894 of record CM060905.1, read on the forward strand.
TATCACTTTAGGACATATATAGATTCTGGTAGTGGTCAAAACCCCAATATTATCCACATTCAGCTTGGTCAATCCTTAAACAAAGTCCTTGGGTTCAATAATAACATTTATTATTAATCGTTCTTCTTTGGCCAGAGATTTTAACTTTGAGTTGACTAAAGTTGACCGTGATACTAACCTCATACAACCGAGGAGATGAATTCTCTACTGTATAGTGGTTCACTCCCAATGCTTCAAGCCAGACCCGACTATAGTGGTTCAATGGATCCATGCTACGATTTTAGTATAATCAAAGTGGAGTATTCACGTTAGTTCGACAGTATTTTCATGTAACATCTCGCTACTGTTTTAACTTATAGAAATAAATTTTGTTGAATTAAAAAATAATAATCGTTATGGATATAAAATAAAATTTGGAGTAAAACGCCACGAGCGAAATTGTAATCGGAGACCAAATTGCGGTAGGGCAATATCGCGGTTAAGGACGTGAAAATTTATTTGAGGGGTATAAATTATTTACTGAAAAATAAAATTTAGTTCCATCTCATGTTCACGTTAATATCAGTGCAAAACGTGAGTATGATTTCCTTTTAAAATACTTTCAGTGAATGTACTTCTGTTATTGTTAATTGTTTTGTTCCATGCTCTGTATATAACAATTAGATTGTTGTTAACAAAGTCACTGAATAAATATGTATATATTTTATTTTTGGGAGTATACTTTCGTAGCTTTAATGCAAAGCTTTAGTGTCCACTTCCTTTGTTACTTATATCTAAGCAAACTACCCATAAGATTTTGATTTATATTTACATGTACATATGTAAAATTTCATGCATCCACTTATTTTAGTTTGGAGCAAAGCATAACTGTGAACAAAAGTTATAATTATGTGTCCACTTATATATATTATATTTATTTCTACACCCAGGTGAAACATATTTGATAACTAGACTTATGATTCAAAGTGAAGTGAGTAATGAGTATAATAAATATTAAGGGTATACGTGAGTTGCAAAACATTTGTATGAAATATGCACACATTTGATTTTGAGTAAAATCTAGTGTATGTAACTTTGAGTCCAAGTTTGCATCTTTATATACTTACTTTTAATACTAAATTTTAATTTATGTCAAAAACTACATGAGACATGCGTGCTTTATAATATAATGAACATGCTTGCTTTAGTCTATAGTAAAATGAACGTGCATGAACACTATAGTAACAACCATGCGAACTTTATAATATAAAACAAGTTTTATTTCAAAACATTTAATTATTAATAACTCAAAATCTATGATGATTTTGTTCATGAAAACAAAAGGTAATATGTAGGGGAAAGCGAGACGAACAAATCGACTAGCTTTCGCCTGGCCGACGGACCCCGTGGTGATCAGAAATGACACCGTTATGTCCGCGTCCGTATGATCAACGAGAGCGTTACAACCAAAACGTAAGGTACCAGCAGGACCGTATTGCGTAGCTAAACACGACGATGGTCTCGGTTCGGTCGTCGGACCTCCACACGCCTCCGACGAAATAAAAAATATGATCGCGCACAACAACGTTACGCGATCACAAAACAGTAATAAAATAGACCTGTTAACTTATACTGAAAATTTTCAAAAGAACCGACGTTTGAGGCAAAATGCGTGAACCGAAAATATTTTATTTTCCAAATTAAAAATACGGAAAAATTCTATAAATTAAATTAAAATGACGTTATCAAAAATCAAGTCTAAATTTTAAACGTACATTTTATTATAATTTAAATTCAAATCCAATGAGACTCTCATAGGTCATGTTTATATGTTATGTTTACGAATGTTCATTATATATGATGCTATACACTGCAGGTTAACGCTATGTTGCACGAACACGACATCTATATGTGATATAAAATAGAACACGATACCATTTTGGAATAAATGGTATATTGGGAAGTTAAATACAAAAGAATTTGAATGAATTTAACCGAGGAAGCAAACGAGACGAGGTGAGACTATTATGCTAGAATCCATCATAGCAGACAAATTCGGGGTCGCACCCTGAATCATGACAACTTGATCCCTCGTCACTTATTGTCCAAACGATCTATTGCACGGACACAACCATGGTTGTAACGACCCGTAAATTTTAACTGTTTTAATAATGTAATTAGTTGAAATTTTGTGAAATTTAAACGATAAATTTTTTGAAATATAATTCGATATTTGGAATGCGTCTAATTAAACATAGCAACTGGTAAATTTTCGTCCGAAAATATGAAAGTTTATTTCATACATAAATTCACTTCAATTTAATCAGTTAAAAAGCGATGAAAAAAAAACATTTTCGAAACTTAAATATTTTTACGTAGAAAAATTCTAAAACATCTTCTGAGCAAGATGTCAGTTTGTAGTTTTTCCAAATTCGGACATCTTTGGCCCCGTCGATCTTATTTTTCTGCGTTTTTCTTGCATTTTCCGCTAGTAGAAAATTCGAATTTTTATAATTCAATCATACTACTGATATCAATATACCATTTTGATCGTCTCGTCATGCTGATCTCTGCGTACATTTAATTTTGTATTTTGAAGTCCGGTACGCAGCGAAATCTGTGTAACTGTTAACCGTACCGGTACCCTATTTCAATCTTTTGGACTTCCTGCCATTTCATTGTTCACCGTGACGAATAGCCATACCTTATTCATTTAATATGCACGTTCATATTTGTGACCGTTCATCTTGTGTGCTGTCCACCTTTGGCTTTCATTCTTTTATTTTTGCTTGGCCTTCCTTTCACTTATTCTATTCATAAATGAACAAGTTCATTTGTTTGCTGTTACCTACTTAGCATTCACGTTTCCTTGATCTTCTACCTGCTCCTCTGCCATTCAAACTTGCCCAACCCAAAGCCTCTTCACACGTCAGGCTTTCCTCACGGCCTCACTGCCACCATCGGCCAGCGCCCACACCTGGACCCCACCACCTACCCCTAGCCTTCAGCCCGAGCTCCACCTTCCATGCGAGCCATCCCCTTGCAGCCTTTCCACCATCCACCGACCCTAGACCTTCCTTCACCTGAGCGGCCACATCGCCTCCTCCACTTCCCTTTTTCTCTGTTGCATTTTGGTAGGTGAGTATATATAGTAAATATATATCTTAGTTATATATAATGTTTATAAATTTATATATGTTGTATGAAACCTGTTTGCTGTTATATTTAGTCATTTACAAGCCTACGCATGTATAAAATGCATAGATGATATTTGTTATTGTTTTAAAAGGTATGTGAGTTTATACTGATGCTTGTAGATCTGTATTTATATGCAAGCTTGCCAAAATTTTGTTAAACATGTTCATCCACTTTGTTTTGTTTTTTCATTTTGAAATGTATATACTGGGTTTATTTGAATATATGGCCTTATATATTTCGTATATATATAATAGTATATCTATGTTTAAAAACTGATTTTTTTATAAAGTACATGAGTTTAATGCTCTTTCCAGTCTTATGATGTTTGTATATTTTATTTATATTGGTTATTTTTTTTTGAACAGCAGTTAGACTACATGTTCACGATATCAAATCTCACTCATGTTTTATCGGAATGGGTTAATTTTATTTTTTAAAAAGAGTAGAAGTTAACTAGTTTATGCCTGTCAAATTTCAGAAAAATCCGACATCGTTTGATTAGTGGTCGAGGATCTGGAAGTTTGACCCAGGCAGCTATTCTTTTGTACTTGAAATTATTTTACACTGCTGCAAACACGACCTGAGTTCATGTTTGACGCATCGTATCTCTTTCGTCTTACGTCGGAATACAGTGATTCTCTTTTTGTTTAAAAGATAAAGTTTTCTACTTTCTGTATATAAAATTTTAGCTTCATACGAGGTGGTTCAGTCCTCTGTTTCTTACCTAAAAGTCAGACCCAGAGGGGTTTTCAGACCTGAACATTTGACAGTCGCAACATGGCCTGAGTCTATGTTCGTGACATCGTAACTTTTTGGTCTCTTGTCCAAATCAAGTGATTCTTTTACAGTTTGAAATACAAGTTTTGATCTTTATTCATTTCAAATTTCAGACCATTTCGATCTCGGTAGCACATAGAATTATATTGTTAAACTTTGACGCAGGACATGTTTTTTTTATTTGTTGCTATGTTGAATGTTTTGATTTGATTTCGGCAATTCCTATCTAACAGCTTTGCTCGTCGATTCATGCCAATCTAGTTTATTTCGGAAGTCGTGCTTGCAAATTCGTAACTCAACTTCGTTGTCTATTCTCGATCTCTAGCCTCGAAAGGTGAGAAATCACTCACGATTAATGTTCTTATATTTATTAAATTTGATTTCAATTGAAACGACAATTGAAATATGCTGCTGTTAGTTATTTATATTGCTATATCTATGACATCATCTGTATCTGTTCACCTGTGACACCTGACATCATTATCTGTTATTTATATTGATATATATATGCCATCATCCGTATCTGTTCACCTGTGACATCTGACACCATTATCTGTTATTTATACTGATGATATATGCCTGTTACCGTTGTTATATTATTATCATATCTGTTATCACTCTGCAAGTTCCCTGTTAGTATAGAATCACTATGGGTTGAAATGATACTTACCCGAACGGACTTTAGAATAGGAGAAAATCGTTATGGGTTGAAATGATAAACCCAAGCGATTTTCAAATAAAATTGAATTTGGGATTTCGGGTTGAAAAGATATATACCCGAATATATTTTAAATTGCGGATTGAAATGATAAATATCCGTATCACTTGACCATATGATAGAAAATTATATACAAACACCGTTGGTCTATATATAAATGTTTTTGAAAAACATTTCTACGGTTTTGAAAGAAATATATGGTTTTAATAAATAATGATTTTAAAGATTTATTAAAGTTGATTTAATAAAGTTGATTTGAATCAATATGAAATATGTTTAAGTATTTATGTAAAAATTATATTTTTAAATATAGAATTTATAATGTTTCAGGTTGAAAGATAAATTTGAATTGATATGGAATTCTTAATTATTTAAGAATTATACTTAAATAAGTTGATTTGAAATCTATTAAATTTGAAATTTTAAGATATGTTTTATAACTTGAATTAATTAAGAAGTGGCTTAAATGAATATTTCAAACTTATATAAATTTAAATGGGATATTTTGTCTATATAAATTTGTAAATTGAAGTTGTATTTTGATGTATTGAAATGATTAAAGAAATATTTCAGAAACTAAATGTAATGAAATTAAATTGGGACATAAATTGAATTATCGAATTTAGTTTTGAAATGTCGAATATTTAAACTTTGAAATATATTGAAATTGAAATGGTTTATTTATGGTTCAAATAGGCGTTTGAAATCGATAGTTTAAAATGGTTTATTTAGAAACTGAATCGAATTGAATTTGATGATTTGAGATTCGATAAAATTTGAAGTTTTGAGATTCAAGTTGATTTGAATCGATTTGTGAAATTTGAGGAAGCTATTTTTATATAAAGTATTTTTAAACCATATCTAAAACTATTTATATTTTACTTAATACAAACTATTTTAATAAATCAATTTCAATATAAATTATTTTATTATAAGCTATTTTAACTTATAACTATTTTACATAAAATATTTTATCTTATAAACTATTTTACTATATATACTAATTTTAATATCTAAACCGTTAGAGGAAAGTGTTATGGATTCCGAAATGTTATGATTTCAAGCTATGATTTCAAAGTGTTATGAATTTCAAGGTTTTGATTTCCAAAGTATTTTGATTTAAAAGACTTACGATTTCGAAAGCGATGTAACTTTGGAAAGTGATATGATTTTGGAAATGGATTTATTCGAAGGAAAAGTGATATCGTATTGATATGGTTTTGAAATGGCAATGATATGTCGGTTTTGAAATATAACTATTTTGAAAATTTATTAAATGACCATCGGTGTAATAATACGTAGTTATTAAAGAGACCGGGATCGGATATGAACATACTCTCTGTCGATACCGAAACCACTTTAATAACTAATATACGCGGAGTGTTGATCCAGAATGAAGTGGATGGTTTGATGAACGCGTTGACTGAAGAAAGAGAACGATTTTGGATGACCCCTGACATGACTAAAACAGGAGCCGCGCCGGGCCATTGAGGATCGCCATCTCTAGCGGACACACTTCTTCAATACCTTATCTATTACTTATGTGATTCGATTTGGGTGTACCCCTTGATTTGGGAGTGTTGTTTCGCGGTGTTGGGGTAGTAGCTGCTATGCCCAACATCAGTCCGGATCAGGCAACTACTAGTATCCTAGTTGGTATCGCCTCATGTACCTTGTCATACTGATTATCCTATTCGCGACCACTACGATTTGTTTTGTGTTATACCTATGGGGTACCCTCTGATAACCACTAGTTTACGGTGGGGCATACGGTGCTGTATAGACTATGACATTATAAAATGTGTTAAGGGGGATTATGGTAACACCTTAACGCTATTTTGATACTTTATATTACTGATAGGCATTATCTACTTAGCGTACACTATTACATAGTAGATAGTTTAACGGATCCTTAGAGGATGGTTATCCCAAACGTCCTTTGAGTTACTCGTATTTCGGTCATTATTTCACTTGAGTTGGATTTATTGATATAAGAATGTTAATCCTGACTCGAGTGTTTTGTGTTTTTTTTACGCTCGGGTCAGACTGAGTGATACAGTATTCGAGACTCAGCTTTGGAGTTGGAGCTTCGCTTGGAGATCCAGCTATCTATCCAGCTTTCAGTTATTCAGTTGATTCCAGTGATGTATTCAGATCTTGTATTTGACTATTGTATTGAGATATCTATGTATTCGAGACCTCTGTTGTATCTTATTTAACTCTGTTATATATATATAGTAGCTTCATGAACTACTATTCTTTTGTTTCCGCTGCATTATTGTTATATTACTCTGTGTCTGTGATCTGTGATTATTTATTTATTGTATATGCTAAGTTTTGCCGATTTTAATTAACAATGCAGTATTTTGAATTATTCAAGTCTGACATGTGCGGATGCGAATGGTCCAAAATAGCGGGTCGTTACAAGTGGTATCAAAGCTCTGGTTTTAGGCAAAACTCAGCATATAGAGTAAAATTCAATTACAGAATCACTTTCGTTCGAGCTTGAATCTCTTCCTTTTGACTCGATATCCTTTGAACTTTGGAACGCTCCCTGCAGTTCCAAAATTCATTCTTGTCTCTCCCTATTTGTCTTCTTTTGATTATGGAGTATCCTATAACTCCACTTCGAATGGTCTCTATAATAATTCGGCGGTCTTGCCAATATCTGAATAATTTGTAAAAGAATGAAACTCCTGTACAACCAGCATTGATTCACCGAAGATTTCTATATCCTCGGTTTATGATGCTGTTATCTTTTGTTAAACCCGAATTCTATCTTTGGTGATCGAATGTCGATTTGTCGCAGAATTCTACATCGAATTATTCTTGGAATCACGGTTGACCCGGTTAAGGTTACCCGCGATTTATATAATTTTGTCCATCTTCTGTTTGAAAACTCAATTATCTTATCTCCCTATCGGGTCTACCTTTTAGTTGAATTCTTTTAGTTAGAGTTTCTCTAATCTGAATCTCTATCTTTGTTTTGAAATCCATTCGAGGATATCCGAGTGAGGGAGTGTATTTGTAATTAATATTAAAATGTTTTATATATTGTGTTATTTGAGTTGTTGATGTTGATTTGGGTTTTCGATCGATTCGTCTGATCAACGCTATCGATAGGATTTCCAAAACACTTGAGCAGAGCAAACTGACACGATAGTATTTTCAAAATTGGTAAATAAAATAATCTTGTATGATTATATTATATATAAGTATAAATTTTCTGAAATTGAATTGTTAAATGAATTGGTTGTCAGAAAGGTAATATTTGATTTTCACTATTTCTTTTTTTTAAATCATTGATTATTCCAACATAAAAAATAAATGGAATTATAAAAGTTGGTTTATAGATTTATTTAGAAATTTAAATGAATTTAAAGTAAGAATTTGAGAATTTAATCTCCTAAAATTTCAAGTTTTGGTTTAAATTTTTAAAATGTATATTATTGAACGTATTTTCAAATAGAAACCGTTTTCAAAGAATTTTAAAATATTGAAATCAGTGCTCTTCTCTTTGTCGCTGGAAAATAATCTCGGTGATGGCGGTCGCATCATCGACATTCATTTTCGAGTTTCGAAGTGGAGAAATCATTCTGTAGCTTTGCTATAGTTTTGTTTTGGGAAAAAATATTTTGATTTGAATTTCTTAAGTATGACTTGATTTATATATATATATATATATATTGGTATATTATATATTTTAAATTTAATTTGATTAAATACATATAATATATACATAATTATTTCTAAAGAGTTTGAAATTAAACGAAAATTAAATTCTTAAAAATCATGTTAAAAGATGTTTTCAATTAAATAAAGCTAAATTTTGAATAAGTATTTAAACTTGAAATAATTGAATTTGAAAATTTTATTTGTATAGTACTAAATTGCATTTCAAAATAACTTACCTAAATTATTCAGAAGTTAAAATGTAATTGGATAATATACAATATAAAATAATTTCATAAATAAAATTTGAGTGTTTATTATGTTATGCACCTAGATTTTTATTATAAGAAAAATGCTAATAAAGATGATAGAATAATAAGTTAATTGAATGAGATGAATATAATAATTTTGCTCCGAAAGAATTAACAAATTGAAATTAGATCAACTTATGGAAATACCTTAAATTTAAACCAATTATTGAATATAAATTAATTTAAATTGAAATTTATATGGTTTAAATTAATTTATATGGTTTAAATATATGTAATAAGATATATTAAGTGGAATAAACTTAATAATAATTTGGAATAAAAGAATTAAATTTGTTGAATAAAATATGAGTACAATAAATGATTATACAAATTGATGATCTAGAAATTGTTAATTGAGGATGACTAGATAATAAGATAATGAATTTAGAAATAGATAGATTGATTTAACTTAAATGAACTCAAAGGGATTTAACCAAATTGTTAAATATTAATTAATTTAAATTGAAATTTATATGGTTTAAATTAATTATTTTACTTGTATTTCAATCTGTTTTCTTTCTGGTTGTTTCTATTCTCCTACCTCCTTCCTTTTCGGGGACGAAAAGTTTTGAGTGGGGGAGAGTGTAACGACCCGTAAATTTTAACTGTTTTAATAACGTAATTAGATGAAATTTTGTGAAATTTAAACGATAAAATTTTTGAAATATAATTCGATATTTGGAATGCGTCTAATTAAACATAGCAACTGGTAAATTTTCATCTGAAAATATGAAAGTTTATTTCGTACGTAAATTCACTTCAATTTAATCAGTTAAAAAGCGATGAAAATAAAACATTTTCGAAACTTAAATATTTTTACGTAGAAAAATTCTAAACCATCTTCTGAGCAAGATGTCAGTTTGTAGTTTTTCCAAATTCGGACATCTTTGGCCCCGTCGATTTTATTTTTCAGCGTTTTTCTTGCATTTTCCGCTAGTAGAAAATTCGAATTTTTATAATTCAATCATACTACTGATATCAATATACCGTTTTGATCGTCTCGTCGTGCTGATCTCTGCGTATATTTAATTCTGTGTTTTGGAGTCCGGTACGCAGCGAAATCTGTGTAACTGTTAACCGTACCGGTACCCTATTTCAATCTTTTGGACTTCCTGCCGTTTCATTGTTCACCGTGAATGAATAGCCATACCTTATTCATTTAATATGCACGTTCATATTTGTGACCGTTCATCTTGTGTGCTGTCCACCTTTGGCTTTCATTCTTTTATTTTTGCTTGGCCTTCCTTTCACTTATTCTATTCATAAATGAACAAGTTCATTTGTTTGCTGTCACCTACTTAGCATTCACGTTTCCTTGATCTTCTACCTGCTCCTCTGCCATTCAAACTTGCCCAACCCAAAGCCTCTTCACACGTCAGGCTTTCCTCACGGCCTCACTGCCACCATCGGCCAGCGCCCACACCTGGACCCCACCACCTACCCCTAGCCTTCAGCCCGAGCTCCACCTTCCATGCGAGCCATCCCCTTGCAGCCTTTCCACCATCCACCGACCCTAGACCTTCCTTCACCTGAGCGGCCACATCGCCTCCTCCACTTCCCTTTTTCTCTGTTGCATTTTGGTAGGTGAGTATATATAGTAAATATATATCTTAGTTATATATAATGTTTATAAATTTATATATGTTGTATGAAACCTGTTTGCTGTTATATTTAGTCATTTACAAGCCTACGCATGTATAAAATGCATAGATGATATTTGTTATTGTTTTAAAAGGTATGTGAGTTTATACTGATGCTTGCAGATCTGTGTTTATATGCAAGCTTGCCAAAATTTTGTTAAACATGTTCATCCACTTTGTTTTGTTTTTTTATTTTGAAATGTTTATACTGGGTTTATTTGAATATATGGCCTTATATATTTCGTATATATATAATAGTATATCTATGTTTAAAAACTGATTTTTTTTTATAAAGTACATGAGTTTAATGCTCTTTCCAGTCTTATGATGTTTGTATATTTTATTTATATTGGTTATATTTTATTTTTATTTTTTTGAACAGCAGTTAGACTTCATGTTCACGATATCATATCTCACTCATTTTTTATCGAAATGGGTTGATTTTATTTTTTAAAAAGAGTCGAAGTTACCTAGTTTATGCCTGTCAAATTTAAGCAAAATCCGACATCGTTTGATTAGTGGTCGAGGATCTGGAAGTTTGACCCAAGCAGCTATTCTTTTGTACTTGAAATTATTTTACACTGCTGCAAACACGACCTGAGTTCATGTTCGACGCATCGTATCTCTTCCGGCTTACGTCGGAATACAGTGATTCTCTTTTTGTTTAAAAGATAAAGTTTTCTACTTTCTGTATATAAAATTTTAGCTTCATACGAGGTGGTTCAGTCCTCTGTTTCTTACCTGAAAATCAGACCCAGAGGGCTTTTCAGACCTGAACATTTGACAGTCCCAACATGGCCTGAGTCTATGTTCGTGACATCGTAACTTTTTGGTCTCTTGTCCAAATCAAGTGATTCTTTTACAGTTTGAAATACAAGTTTTGATCTTTATTCATTTCAAATTTCAGACCATTTCGATCTCGGTAGCACATAGAATTATATTGTTAAACTTTGACGTAGGACATGTTTTTTTTATTTGTTGCTATGTTGAATGTTTTGATTTGATTTCGGCAAATCCTATCTAACAGCTTTGCTCATCGATTCATGCCAATCTAGTTTATTTCGGAAGTCGTGCTTGCAAATTTGTAACTCAACTTCGTTGTCTATTCTCGATCTCTAGCCTCAAAAGGTGAGCAATCACTCACGATTAATGTTCTTATATTTATTAAATTTGATTTCAATTGAAACGACAATTGAAATATGCTGCTGTTAGTTATTTATATTGCTATATCTATGACATCATCTGTATCTGTTCACCTGTGACACCTGACATCATTATCTGTTATTTATATTGATATATATATATGCCATCATCTGTATCTGTTCACCTGTGACATCTAACACCATTATCTGTTATTTCTACTGATGATATATGCCTGTTACCGTTGTTATATTATTATCATATCTGTTATCACTCTGCAAGTTCCCTGTTAGTATAGAATCACTATGGGTTGAAATGATACATACCCGAACGGACTTTAGAATAGGAGAAAATCGTTATGGGTTGAAATGATAAACCCAAGCGATTTTCAAATTAAATTGAATTTGGGATTTCGGGTTGAAAAGATATATACCCGAATATATTTTAAATTGCGGATTGAAATGATAAATATCCGTATCACTTGACCATAGGATAGAAAATTATATACAGACACCGTTGGTCTATATATAAATGTTTTTGAAAAACATTTCTACGGTTTTGAAAGAAATATATGGTTTTAATAAATAATGATTTTAAAGATTTATTAAAGTTGATTTAATAAAGTTGATTTGAATCAATATGAAATATGTTTAAGTATTTATGTAAAAATTATATTTTTAAATATAGAATTTATAATGTTTCAGGTTGAAAGATAAATTTGAATTGATTTGGAATTCTTAATTATTTAAGAATTATACTTAAATAAGTTGATTTGAAATCTATCAAATTTGAAATTTTAAGATATGTTTTATAACTTGAATTAATTAAGAAGTGGCTTAAATGAATATTTCAAACTTATATAAATTTAAATGGGATATTTTGTCTATATAAATTTGTAAATTGAAGTTGTATTTTGATGTATTGAAATGATTAAAGAAATATTTCAGAAATTAAATGTAATGAAATTAAATTGGGACATAAATTGAATTATCGAATTTAGTTTTGAAATGTCGAATATTTAAACTTTGAAATATATTGAAATTGAAATGGTTTATTTATGGTTCAAATAGGCATTTTAAATCGATAGTTTAAAATGGTTTATTTAGAAACTGAATTGAATTGAATTTGATGATTTGAGATTTGATAAAATTTGAAGTTTTAAGATTCGAGTTGATTTGAATCGATTTGTGAAATTTGAGGAAGCTATTTTTATATAAAGTATTTTTAAACCATATCTAAAACTATTTATATTTTATTTAATACAAACTATTTTAATAAATCATTTTCAATATAAATTATTTTATTATAAGCTATTTTAACTTATAACTATTTTACATAAAATATTTTATCTTATAAACTATTTTACTATATATACTAATTTTAATATCTAAACCGTTAAAGAGGAAAGTGTTAAGGATTCCGAAATGTTATGATTTCAAGCTATGATTTCAAAGTGTTATGAATTTCAAGGTTTTGATTTCCAAAGTGTTTTGATTTAAAAGACTTACGATTTCGAAAGCGATGTAACTTTGGAAAGTGATATGATTTTGGAAATGGATTTATTCGAAGGAAAAGTGATATCGTATTGATATGGTTTTGAAATGGCAATGATATGTCGGTTTTGAAATATAACTATTTTGAAAATTTATTAAATGACCATCGGTGTAATAATACGTAGTTATTAAAGAGACCGGGATCAGATATGGACATACTCTCTGTCGATACCGAAACCACTTTAATAACTAATATACGCGGAGTGTTGATCCAGAATGAAGTGGATGGTTTGATGAACGCGTTGACTGAAGAAAGAGAACGATTTTGGATGACCCCTGACATGACTAAAACAGGAGCCGCGCCGGGCCATTGAGGATCGCCATCTCTAGCGTACACACTTCTTCGATACCTTATCTATTACTTATGTGATTCGATTTGGGGCACCCCTTGATTTGGGAGTGTTGTTTCGCGGTGTTGGGGTAGTAGCTGCTATGCCCAACATCAGTCCGGATCAGGCAACTACTAGTATCCTAGTTGGTATCGCCTCATGTACCTTGTCATACTGATTATCCTATTCGCGACCACTACGATTTGTTTTGTGTTATACCTATGGGGTACCCTCTGATAACCACTAGTTTACGGTGGGGATTACGGTGCTGTATAGACTATGACATTATAAAATGTGTTAAGGGGGATTATGGTAACGCCTTAACGCTATTTTGATACTTTATATTACTGATAGGCATTATCTACTTAGCGTACACTATTACATAGTAGATAGTTTAACGGATCCTTAGAGGATGGTTATCCCAAACGTCCTTTGAGTTACTCGTATTTCAGTCATTATTTCACTTGAGTTGGATTTATTGATATAAGAATGTTAATCCTGACTCGAGTGTTTTGTGTTTTCTTTACGCTCGGGTCAAACTGAGTGATATAGTATTCGAGACTCAGCTTTGGAGTTGGAGCTTCGCTTGGAGATCCAGCTATCTATCCAGCTTTCAGTTATTCAGTTGATTCCAGTGATGTATTCAGATCTTGTATTTGACTATTGTATTGAGATATCTATGTATTCGAGACCTCTGTTGTATCTTGTTTAACTCTGTTATATATATATAGTAGCTCTATGAACTACTATTCTATTGTTTCCGCTGCATTGTTGTTATATTACTTTGTGTCTGTGATCTGTGATTATTTATTTATTGTATATGCTAAGTTTTGCCAATTTAAATTAACAACGCGGTATTTTGAATTATTCAAGTCCGACATGTGCGGATGCGAATTGTCCAAAATAGCGGGTCGTTACAATGGTGACAGGCACAATGCAAACGAGAAACGAGGAAGAGTTGAGAGTAATCTCATTGATGGATATGTGGTGAAACAAAGATGAAGATTACAGCACAACGGGGTGAGCACCAACGGTGAATAGGAGAAGATAGTGCAACTAATAGATCATGTGGGGGCACCCACAATTTCTGATCGAAAGATATACGAATGAAAAAGTCCGCAATATCAGTTCGATACAGAGTCTAGTAAGAGTGAATAATGAGTAGGATTCACTAGTAATTCCAGACCTCGTATATAAATAACTTGACAGTGAAATGTCTATTGAATAATGATTACAACTTATAAATGAAAAGGATGTGATATCCCGGTTGATTAGATTTGCAGCTGTGATTGACTTTAAATAGTGCCATGACACGTGAATTTAAACTGAAATAATTTAATGGGACGTGGGCGGGTTTAGATTATGGAGTGTGTGACATATCTATTTCTTTTAATATCACACATATATAACCCGACTCCACACATTTATATGAATCATTGTTACACTATTATACTCACAGCTAGATTTATATCCTGACTCGAGGTTTTGTTTTGTGACAACTCCTTGGGTCAGACCGAGGTGTTGCAGGATGATCTCCTTCTCGCGTTTTGAAGTGACCTCCTATGACATTGTAATGGAGGGAGACTGGCATACCATGTTCAAATTTAAGATAGTGGTAGAGCTAGAGCTCGACGGACGCACATTCACAATAGGTGTCAGGGGTACAGTTAGAGTTATATGGTGAGACAACGTTAGAGAGACCCATCTTGAGTCCGTTGAGTTATATTAGTTATGTTAGTTGTTTGTGCATGGTCTGATGATATGTAGTTTGTGTATATTTAACTGAGTATGGTTAGGACGTCATTTTTGTGATGGTTGTAAATATATGACGATACTCTGACGTCTGGTTATACAAATATTATGCTATGTATATATATATATATATATCTATTTTTTGGTCCGCCGTTTTGTGAAACCATTGTATCTTGTGTTCTTGATATGTGATTTAGATACAAATTCTTTGAACTCGTGTATACTACATTGAGTCGAGATGAGATACATATCATTTTAGATATGTACATGTATTTTAAATGTATCCGTGTTGACCCAAAGTAGTGTATACGAGAGATCGCTCCTTCCATGCCCATTGATCCGAGTTATCGGACGGTAAACTCCCTCTGATATTTCGGTCACTGGAGCCGAGGCATCACATCTGAAGTTGAGTGAACTTTTGTAACATCCTCACACCAAGATTTCTTGTTTGACCTAGTTGTTATCAACTAACAGGAAACCCTAGGATGAGTCGTTCCACATTTATCCAATAACAACAAGTACGTAACTCTAACGCTATCGACGAATATCCCGAAATTCCCTGTTTGCATCCATATCCAAAAAACAGATAATTATCCGATATCCAGAAAAATGGACACGGATGCGGATATCCATCCAGTTTTTGTTAATATTATAATTTATTTTACGTGTATTAATACAATAAAAGATATATTTATTTAATTATTAAGTTAATAGTTTATATTATATGCTTTAATGCATATTAATTGCCCAAAATTATTTATTATCAACATATTTGTTTATTTTGCATACTTTTATAATCAATGGGACTGAAAAAGTGTTATGTTAAACAAAGAATTTATGTTTATGTTTCTTGATTTATTGATCGCTAGTAGATAGGATATCTATATGATATCCGTCCATATCCATGGATGTGGATATCCAATATTAGAAAATGATTTTGGATGCGGATGCGGATATGACATTATTTGCATACAAAATTATTCATTGACTGGCCTACTGCCCCATGGTGCTTCCAACAACCATGAGTAGTACACCATCCAATGCTTGGAGAGTATTGCGTACTTTGGTGTCAATGGATGAATCAATATCCTTTCTCGAAACATCTTGATCGGGAATATTTAAAATAAAATGTTATCTTTATATTGTGATTAGATACTCGTGATTTTAACCATTTGCAACTATAGTCACATAACATTTTATTTAAGGATTTCCTATTTAATTTAGTTTAAGTTAATTACTTAATTATTTTTACCATAACATCAAAAAAAATAAAAAAAAATCAAACACATTTATTGTAAACAAGATTGATTATAGAGTTAGATATATGTAATAAATTACATAATTTCTATTTGAAAACGGATTTCTATTGATTAGAAAACCGCTGAATTATAAACTAAAATACTACAAGTGTAGGCGTACAATTGTAGTACGTATGCAAGTATGGGTCGATCTTATAAGGAAAGCTAGAATTTCAAATTTAATTAATCAAATTATCCTAAAAGTTTTGAAAATGTTTTTTAAATTAAAAGTGTATAAAAACTAGAGAAAAAATTGGAATAAAAGCCATAAGATTAAAATAAAATTTAGAGATAAAACCACTTTCACTTTCATATAGATTAGCACAAAATAAATTTATAATCCCTCTTTTCTATCACATGTAGAATTAGTTGATGTATTTGTTATAAGTATGGTCAAGTTATGAGATTAACTAATACAACTTAAACCATCAAACTTTAATACATCATCCAAACTCACTTGTTAAATCTAATGAAAATGGTTATGAAATTAAAAATAAAATCTAATTTAAGCATGATCTATTTACCATTTTTTGATCAAGTAACATAGAACATCAAATTTTGATTCTACTTTCACTTTCATTATCAAATCAATTAGTTGAATGAAAATGTCACTTGTGTTTATATTTGATAAAGTATAGCCTATTTGTAATTAACAACATAGGCTATCAAATTCACTGATAAACAATAAACTTCCATTAACATCAAAATTTACATTAAGAACAAAACAAGAGATCATAAATGAAATCACTGTGTTGATTTTACATGATTCATGAGAGCTTCATTACTCCTAAAATAAAGGGGTTTAGCTTCTCATACTTGAATTCATATCAACATAAATTGATTTCAGCTTAAACAAAATGAATGAAAAAACTAGTTAAAGAGGATTAATTAAAAAGAAGCAGAGGCTAACTAATTGCATAAAATAGATCTAATCTACTAACATGAAATAAAAAGAGACATAAAATAAACTAGCATAAAAAGAGAATAAAATAAAAGTGCATAAAATAAAAGAGAAGGCTAAGCCATTAAAGATAAGAGAACTTTTATTTCAATTTGGTGGTTACAACTATATATGCATAAAAGAAGATCTATTGCATGAAATATAAGAGGGTATTTATACAAGTCTAAAATCCCAATATCTTTTTATGGTGCTACAAAAATTGCCCATGACTTTGTGTGGCCATCAAGTAATCATTAAGCATTAGTTATGTGACGTCCACCCCGAGACCCACATTAACAAAGAGTATTTCTGGGTAATACTGTTTGCTAATGTGGAGAATAGGGCTGGTTAGGGGCGAGCATCTATAGCTTTGTCTTAAACATCTATTAAATACGTCGATTAATGCTTTAATTTTTTTCTATCTCAAGTGGATAGACATATCTAATAAATGCTTAACACAAAACTATAGGTGGCTAACGAATCTATCAGAACAAAATACAACAACTAAAATGTACATCACATCACAGAATAACAAACAACAGCTATATACACACACACAGATACATCCCCAGTACAATACAAAATGATACATCATAAGTGGTTCGAAGACCACACTATATACAACGAGTCAAAATAATATACATATCAAAGTCAAGCAAAAAGACTACAACAACAAAAAGTGATAGACAGATATCCAAGCGGAAGCATCTAAGCAAAGCTAAGTCCAAAAGCAGGTACCTAACCTAAAACAACTCAGTCTGACCCGAGTATAAAATACACGGGTCAGTCTAGCTAAAACAATCAGTTTAATAGGATAAACGATAATATAATGCATGAGGATAAGAGTGATAATTCTTCTCAAATAAGAAGAAATAATTCTAAGTTCATGTGATTACTTCAAGTGATGAGGTGGTATCACTAAGCAAATATATAATCTCAAAGAGATAAACTCCATAACAAAAGCACTAAACATAGCATGCCTCATATCATCGGCATATCCCAAAACAACAATAACGGTTTAGAGAAATTGTAACTCCTAAATAGGAGGAATCTCGAAACCCGCCATAACGACAATCTCAAATGCATTCCCAAAAGAGAAATCTCAATCTAAAAAATATGCTATAAAGGCAATTACATATATCTCCAAAATAGAAGAATATAAATCTCAAATAAACGCCAAGAATGGCAAATCTCAATCTCAAATAAACGCCAAGTGTTGGCAGCTCAAATCCCAAATATAGAACCCAAAGGAATTCAAATTTCCAAAGATGTGATCGCCATATATAAGATATCTCAAACGGCTCAAATGGCCAATAATGTAAAAAGGCGATACCCTTGGAAAATCACAAATAATCAATGAAATCGTCTCAAAGATATAGGGCGTGCTTTTGGCCGGAGCCTGCCAAGTACTGTTCTCTCAAAATAAGGCGCCTCGTCTCGAAGACAAACGTCCCGAAGGACAAATACGTCGCAATGACAAACATCCCGAAGGACAAATACGTCGCAATAACAAACATCCCGAAGGACAAATACGTCGCAATGACAACATCCCGAAGGACAAATGACCTGAAGGTCCAGTACTGGCAAATACGTCTCGAAGACAAATGTGTCACAAACTCTTATGTAGGAACCCGAAAAGTGTTAACGTGCGTCCCATACCACACGTTCGCACCCAATGGTTTACTAACCGCTAGTAAATGCCACACTAGAAAGCAGTAAAATGTTTACCTCATATCATCGGTAAACACGACCCGAAGGTCAAAATGATCAAACGGACAAGTCAGGAATTAACCGATAAGATAAACGCACTTGTCCCATACCACGTGTTTTACCGAACCATTTAATTCTCCTTCTCATTCGCTCGAATAGTGCAAAAACGTATATTTTATAACTTGGAAATAATTGAAAAATATTATATAATAATTATTTCAAAAGCCAAGTTATTTTAAAATTTATTTCAAATTCGTTTGAAAAAACCCGTGCTCGAAATCAAGGAAAACATCGAAAAATACTCAAAATCGACACTCGAATTCATTTCAAAAATGATTCAATTTGAATCTCAAATTCTCTGAAATCTTGGCTAGCCTATTGACAGGCATCATATCCCTCAAAACAGTTCAGAAATATCACAAAAAAATGAAGTAGAAGTCAAAAGTCGGACGGAAAAAGAAGGCGGAACACAAAAAAATGCATAGGCAAAAACAATACCCAGGTCTGAAATCTTCTTCGGGTTCAACTTTCAGACTTAATTTGAATGGCTTAATTACCTCAAAATGGTCTGAAATTTGACTTACACAAAGTAGAACAATTTATCTATGAAATGAAAAAAGAATCACTGAATTCCGACTTGAAATGGTAAAGATATGGAATTTCAAACATGGACTCAGGCCATGTTGAATTCTGCCCAGGTCTGAAAACCCTCTCGGGTTCAACTTTTAGACATGAAACAAGTGACCAAACGACCTCTGACTGAAATGAAAATTGGTATAAAGATAGTAGAAAACTTCAAATTTAAAATAAAAAAGAATCAATGAATTCCAAGAGGAAATGAAAAAGATACGTTGTCTCAAACATGGACTCAGGTCATGTTTGCAGCAGCTCAAAAAACGGAAATATGTACAGGCTTGAAAACCATCTCGGGTTCAACTTTCTGGTATGAAACAGAGGACCAAACGAACTCTGATTGAACTGAAAATTGGTAAGAATATAGTAAAAAACATCAAATTTCAAATAAAAAAGGAATCAATGAATTCCGACAAGAAATGAAAAAGATATGCTGTCTCAAACATGGACTCAGGCCATGTTTGCAACAACTCAGAAAATAGAAATATGTACAGGTGAATTACAATGCTCCGAAATAAATTTCCAATGCAGGTTTCAGGCATCAAAAATCAATATTTTGCGGTGAAATTATATAGGCATGTACAACTACATCTGAACTAACAACTAAAAGAAATCTGGCAGCATTTCGTTGCCGAAATTGAAAGATATCAGCATGCAAAGAGGCAGTATAAATCGGTTTTGAACAGAGATAAAAACACTTCAGAAATAATTATACAGAGAGTTATTTCTCATTGCTTTTGCAAATTTGAAGCTTAGCTTAGCTAGTTTTTGTGAGTTATTCAACTCACCTTGCTTTTACAGTGCAAAAATCTCGAATTGGAGTTGAAAGATTAGAGATTTTGAGTTATTACAGCCTTAGAGAACTTGTACAAGAAGAAACAACAGCATGCACAAAGAGATTTTACAGTAATCAGAAAACCCACTCTCAAAATCTAGATTTTTGATGAAATAATAGGGCTTTGGAGTTGATTGCCTTTTAATTTTACTTTAGTTTGAAGAAATTACAGCTTGCTTGAATTAAATTCAAGATTTAAAGCTTGAATTGAGAAAATGGGGAGGTTTGGTTTCTTTTCTATTTACAGTCTTTGAGGAAGAAGGAGAGGAATGTTTTGAACATACAGGTAAACTATTTTCCACTTTCTCATTTACTGGTTAAGTTGGCTAATGGGCCTTTTGGACTCAAATTAGAGAGAAAATTAAATAAGCCTAAGGATTTAATTCAACACTTAATAAAAATGCACAAGTATACACTATTATATAAAACAAATTACATTTTCCTTCAAGTTTTAATCCAAACAATTAATGTAAACCTACATACATATGAAATAAAATATTTTACACTATATAAAAAGATAATTTTAGTTTTAAAACATTTTTATTATTAAAAACCTCTATTTTACATAAATACACTATTTTACACTAATAAATGCATAAAACCTTATTTTTAACTTTAAAAATTTTACAAAAATTATTTTCTTGCTTAGAAAAATGTAACAAACCATTTTAGACTCAAATTTATGACTAAAACACATTTTTAAATCAAATTTCACCCTTTTTATTTAAATAAACAACTTTTGAAAATCATACTTCCTTTAAAAATTATTAAAAGAAGAATTTGGCAATAATTGATACAATTATTGCATTTTTCACTAATTAAAACCATTTTCCATACATTATTAACCAAAAAAAATAAAATAAAGTTTCCAAACTTTATTTTCACATTTTATTTTCAGAATTCATTGCTTATTCCAAATAAACAATTTAAAATCTCCAATTTTATTTTAGTTCACAATATTAAATTATAACTTACCGTTATAATTTAATATTTACAGGTAATCTCCAAAACTAGGGTTGTTACAGACTCCCCCCTTATAAAAATTGCGTCCTTGCAATTTATAGAGAAGAGTTTGTTTTTAAAATATTTATTTCATCAATCAAAATAAAAGGAATAAGCTTGAGATAAAAATATTCTCACAATCACTATGAGAAGAAAGAAAACCAGGGTAGGATCGCTCGATAAACTCTTTGGTTTCCCAAGTGCAGTCATTGAGATTTGCGAACCATTTAACTTTAACGAGCGGCCCATCCTTGTTTCGAAGGCGTCTCACATCCGAAGCAAGTACGTGAATAGGCTGCTACACAATAGATAGGTCCGATGAGATCTCAAGCTCTTGCAAATTAGGAGAATTGATAATAGAGTCCGACTCTCGAAGACACTTTCGAAGCTGAGAGACGTGAAACACGTCATGAATGCCAGATATATGAGCTGGAAGTGAAACTCAATAAGCCACAGGGCCAATACGTTCAGTAATAGGAAACGGTCCTATAATGCGAGGAGCCAATTTCCTAGTCTTACTGAAACGCATAACCCCTTCAAAGGAGATACACGGATATACACAAGGTCACCATTAGAGAAGTCAAGAGGCTTTCTATGTCCGCGTAAGATTTTCGACGGCTCTGTGCCTCTTTCATTCTCTGACGGAAAAGAATAAACTTCTCAGAAGAATCACAAATAGAATCGGGGCCTAAAATAAGCTTCTCCCCAGATTCCAACCAATAAGAAGGTGATCGACATGGCGTTCTATATAAGGCTTCGAAAGGAGTCATACCGATACTAGACTCAAAGTTGTTGTTGTAGGAGAACTCTACAAGCGGTAAGTGGTCCTCCCAACTACCACCAAAATCTAGAATGCATGCACGAAGAAGATCCTCAAGAATACGATTCACCCGTTCAGTATGTTCATCAGACCGTGGATGATATGCTGTGCTGAAATTAAGCTTTGTTCCCGAAGCTTGCTGAAGATTCTGCCAGAAATGACTCATGAAAAGTGGATCACGGTCACAAACAATCGAACTAGGAATACCATGAAGTCTCACGATTTCTTTAATATAAAGCTTGGCCAGATGAGAAGCGGTCCTATTAGACTTAATAGGAATAAAGTGAGCTGACTTAGTGAGGCGATCAATAATAACCCAAATACTGCAATGGCCCGATCTCGAACGAGGTAGGCCATCAATGAAATCCATGGAAATCTGATCCCACTTCCACAATGGGACCTCAAGAGGCTGAAGAAGACCAGAAGGGCACTGATGCTCGGCTTTGATGAGTAGATAAGTCATGCAATTACTCACATAACTTTCCACATAAAGTTTCATGCCTTCCCAATAATAAAGACGTCTCATGTCGGCATACATCTTGCTACTGCTGGGACGAATGGCATACTTAGAACGGTGAAAATCATCGAGAATGTCCCGCCTAAGTCCAGAATCTGAAGTCATGACTAAACGGTTCTTCTTACGAAGATACCCATGAGAATCAATGCTGAAATCCCTCAACTACTCGTCATAGGATTCAGACTCACAAATCTGAATGAGATGCACAAGATCTGGATCTTGCCGCTAAGCATCTGCAATATGATCCAATAAGCTGGGTCGAGCTTCCAAACTAAATAATAAAATAGGAGAATCAGAAGCAGGAGCATGATCACAAATATCCCAAAAAGATAAGGTCTCTAAGACATCCCACTCGGCTAGCATCATAGAAACAACGGTCGAGTGTTTGCGACTAAGCACATCAGCGACTCGATTCCCCTTTCCAGGAGTGTACTAGATATCGAAGTCATAAGAGGCAAGGAACTCGAGCCAACACTGTTGCCTCATATTGAGCTCCTTCCGGGTGAACAGATACTTCAAAGATTTGTGATTGGTGTAGGGAATGAAGCGCTCACCTAAAAGATAATGTCACCAAATCTTCAAGGCGAAGACTATGGCAGCTAACTCGAGGTGATGAGTGGCATAGTGAACTTCATTAGGTCGTAGTTGCCTAGAAGCATTAGCAACTACCCGATCCTTCTGCATAAGCACGACACCGAGGCCACATCTACTAGCATCGGTGTAGAAAACAAGATCATGATTCCCTTCGGGAACTACTAGAATAGGAGCATTAGTGAGAAGCTCCTTCAACTACTGAAAAGAAGCTTCACACTTATCAGACCAAATAAATCGAATGCCTTTCCTGGTAAGGATAGTCAGAGGAAGCATGATGCGGTAAAAATCCTTAATGAATCGACGGTAATAACCCGCCAATCCAAGGAAGCTACGAATCTCAGTAACATTCTCAGGCCTCTTCCAATTTTGGATGGCTTCGATCTTCGATGGATCGACCGAAATGCCCTTAGAAGAAACAACGTAGCCTAAGAACTTCACCTTATTCTCCCAAAAGTGGCACTTGGAGAATTTGGCTTTGAGTTGATGTTGACGAAGGTTACTCAAAACAATTCTCACATGGTGAGCATGATCAGCTTCAGACTTAGAGTAGATAAGGATGTCATCAATAAACACAAGGATGAACTTATCGAGATATTCCCTGAATACTCAATTCATAAGATCGACAAAGAAAGCAGGAGCGTTCATTAAACCGAACGGCATAACGAGCCACTCAAAAGAACCATAACAAGTGCGGAAAGCTATAAGAGGAATGCTGTCCTCTACAACTCGTAGCCGATGTAAACCAATGGCAAGGTCGAGCTGAGAAAAGACCTTAGCACCACTCAATTGATCGAACATATCATGATCGTAGGCAACAGATACTTATTCTTGATGGTTACCTCGTTAAGCTTGCGATAATTGATGCAAAGATTAAAAGTACCATCAGACTTCTTTACGAAGACGACCGCGACACCCCACGATGAAGAACTAGACTGGATAAACTGCTTAGCTTCAAGCTCCAACAACTACTACTTGAGTTTCTCATTTTCCTTTATAGACATTCTCGTGGGAGGACGACTAACTGGCTGCCTACCTGGAATGAGATCAATGCGGAACTCGATAGCCCGCTTGGGTGGAAAACCCGAAATAGGCTCAAACACATCAAAGAAGTCATAAATAGTAGGAATACGAGATATATCATCATCATCTCGTGAGTCTAGAGAATATAAAGCCACTTCAGAATTATCCACATTCTGAAGAACAAGTGATAGCTGAGCAGAAGAATCAAGATGTCAAAGGTATAAAATCCTCTCAGAACAAATAATCCTGGCATCGTATCGAACTATCTAGTCCATACCCAAAATCATATCAAATCCCAAATAAGAAATAACCTACAGATTCGCATGGAAAGAAAAGCCACATAAAACAATCTCCACATCCTCACAAAGCATGCTAAGGGTTGTGGATCCCTCGTTAGGATTCTCAATACTCAATGAAGTAACCTAACAAGAAACATCCAAAGGAACAACATCAACGTGCTCCTCGATATAAATGAATGCGACACACCTGTATCGAAGAGGACTCGAATAGATCGGTCATGAAACAACAAAGATCCTTCAAGGATAGAAGTAGATGTACCTCTATGCTGAGAAGAACTTCCAAAAGCATCCAATACATTCAGCTTGCCAGATTTAGAATTATTCGGAGCAATAGGACAAGTGGCAACTCGATGACCCTCCTTCTTGTAATAACGGCAAATAAGAGGCTTAGGGAAGTCACAGATCATATGATCAGATCAGCCATAGTTGAAATACCCCTTCTAAGTAGGAGGTGCTCCACGAGGCTGAGAACTTGAACCAACATACTTCTTCTTGTTGTTGTGAGGAAAAGACTTCGACTTGTGAAATGGGAACTTCTTCTATTAGGGTTCTTGCAAACCTCAGTCTCGTCACTACTGTCCCTCTCTTTCTCGACGGCTTCGAGGTGAAGCACCGAGTCAACTAACTCCTGAAAAGATAACTTGAGCTGGAGCATCAAAGACTTCTTCAAACCAGATACAAACATCAGATTCTTCTTGTAGGAGGTGCTAATATATTCGAGACCATATTTGGTTAAGGCCTCGAAGGAAGATACATAGTCAGAAACTAAGGACTTCCCTTGCTTCAACTCGAGGAAGCGACGGGCTAATAAAGCTTTCTCTGATTTAGGAACGAACTTGAGCTCGAATCGTTCTCGAAACTGTGTCCAAGAGAGAGTGGACTCATCGAGCTTGGCAATGCGAAGCTCGTACCAGTCGCGAGCACGCTCTTGTAGCATACTCGATGCTACAAGAACTCTGTGGTGGTCAGAAAGATCCATGCGAGAGAAGATGTGCTCGCATGTGCGAATCCAAGCCTGGACCTCTAATACAGACTAGGAGACTTTGAACGGCTTGCCACCGAGATGGGAAAAATCACTACACATGCGTGCAAAGGCAGACTTGCGTGGAGGAGACGCTGGAGTAGGAGCTAGAGGCTGAGTGCTACCGAATAACTCCATAAACTGATCGATAGACATGTATACGCCATCCGGATGCGAGCCGCTGGATTGCCCAGCATCTGAGCGACGACCTCTGCCTCTTCCAGCCATTAGCTGAAAGTTAAGATAAGATAAAGATTATTCACAGGGTATATATCATTAATTCAAATATGGAATACTACGGAATTTAAAATGCATTCCTAGACGTATTCCCAACTATATCTACCCCAAAGGACACGAAAAGGTCAAGGATACGACGATTAGCGGTTTAGTAACACTTGTACTATACTTTGATGTATCGTAATATATGTTTCTATTCTGTGTTTATCATATTTTGTTATAAACTCAGCTCTGATACCAAGCAGTGACGCCCTACTCCAAGACCCACATTAAGAAAGAGTATTTCTAGGTAATACTGTCTGCTAATGTGGAGAATAGAGCTGGTTAGGAGCGACCGTCTATAGATTTGTATTAAACATCTACTAAATACGTCGATTAATGCTCTAATTTTTTTCTATCTCAAGTGGATCGACATATCTAATAAATGCTTAATACAAAACTATAGGTGGCTAACGGATCTATCAGAACAATACAACAACTAAAATGTACATCACATCACAGAACAACAAACAACATACACACACACACACACATACATACAGATACATCCCCAGTACAATACAAAACGATACATCATAAGTGGTTCGAAGACAACACTATATACAACGAGTCAAAATAATATACATATTAGAGTCAAGCAAAAAGACTACAACAACAAAAGGTGATAGACAGATATCCAAGCGGAAGCATCTAAGCAAAGCTAAGTCCAAAAGAAGTTACCTAACCTAAAACAACTCGGTTTGACCCGAGTATAAAATACACGGGTCAGTCTAGCTAAAACAATCAGTTTAATAGGATAAACGATAATATAATGCATGAAGATAAGGGTGATAATTGTTCTCAAATAAGAAGAAATAATTCTAAGTTCATGTGATTACTTCAAGTGATGAGGTGGTATCACTAAACAAATATATAATCTCAAAGGGATAAACTCCATAACAAAAGCACTAAACATAGCATGCCTCAAATCTGAAATGACCCTCTCTTTTTATACCTTAATTTGTAAGGATTTTTTTTTACATAGAGACATATATATATATGAGATATACATATACATATTTTCATATATATATATATATATATATATATATATTTCTGAAGCCTAGAGTCATTTTTTTTCTTTTTACCTAAACAACTTATCCAGGATCATAATCTTTACCAATATAAATATATCAGTACATTCACAAAGACATGCACGTACATGTGAAGATGTATATGCCTCTCTTGTTTCAATCAGAGTTTTGGAAAACAAGAGGATATTTGATTGATTAAGTTTAATCAATCCACACATAGTTCAGTACAAATCTATACAATAAAATTTCCATACATACATGTATCAATATATATATATATATATATATTTTAAACTCCTGATTCCTAGCTGAATTCTTTATGGAGTATATTTCCTAGAAACCAGGTAATTGTGTTATGGTTATCTATAAATTTATGGTGTAGTGTTTGTGCTCTGGAAAATGATATAAGCTTCTATCATTATCTATGTTTGATTTTCTTATAAAGTCTGTTCAGAGTACTAACTCTTTTCTGAAATGTTTTGAAGTGTGAAATCATATTGCAAAGGCTTAATTCTTTGATGACATGGTGCTAAGCTAAATGAAATGCTAACCTGAGTGAGTTCACATATCTATGGGTACCCAGAAGAACATGGTTCAACCAGACTCTTTGTTCTGGTAGAACTCTTAGGGTCTAGAAAAATACATTTTTGCACAAAGCCTTACTGAAATGGACTTCAGATTCATGTTAAAAAAATACAAAGGTAACTGGTGTGTTAATATCTGTACAAAACATGCTTAAATATTCACATATATGCAACTTTTATGGACCTTGCTTTCAACTCCTATATTACAGAACCTTCCCTTATTAAAAAAAATAAGGCATAAAACATTTGTATAAAACAAGTTGAATTATGGAAACATTACAGACATATAAAAATACATTCTCCCTATGTTTATTATCTTTTGTATACATATGTCATGGTAGAAAAATAAAACCATTTAATATTTCTGAGATTCAACTATCCAGATTTTCCAGAAACTTAATCTTTTTCAAAGACTCAAGATTGACTAATACATTTATAAAATGTAACCACCCTATTTATCATAGTGTTCTTGCTAAATCCACTTGCAAAATTTTGATTAACTTCTTTAACATATCAGATATTAACTAGATTTATAGATTCCAGATACAAGTCAATTTCTTAACAAAATACTTAGCAAGATATCCATCCAATATTCAACACTTAATACAAGTAGCAATTTAAATTATCAATACATGCAGATTTCATCATTTAGGCTCTTATCTAACTAAGTTTAGCATGCTATAATCTTCTTCTCGAAGCCTTGCTCCTACTCCTACTTAGTTGCTGCAGTCCCTGAAAATGTATTTGAAGCTGCCCCATTTTAAATGAGACACCCCATATGCCATTAGCACACTAGGGTCAGACACATGTCTGGTATGAGAAAATCCACTAAAACAATTTGTAAATCAAGTTAAAGTTAAAACATGGATATATGTATATAACTCTGCCTTTAGAAAACAAGTAATTCATGTGTGCATGTTCTGTGTCAGTGTGCAGGTGCACACTTTAATCTGTCTTTCCAGGAACCTCAAGAAAAACATGGTACATTCATACATTCATATAATTCAATCATGAATCAAATAAACATCCATACAACAAGGAAATCACCCAAAATGAATTAAATCATTTATTCACAATCCAGATTTCATTCCAGGAAAACTCTAGTTCCTCTTTATATCAAATTCTCTTATCTTGATATATTTATCTATCTTGGTCTCATCTGCAATTAATTGAATCAATGGACACACTGTAATGAACTAATTCACTCCATTACACAAAGATCTCAGGACTTAAACAAGCCATGTGTCAACTTATATTACTCAAGAAAACAAGTCATTCCTGCAGTGTTCTTGACCCCCATTTCCTAGTCAGGTTTAAGTTAATAATAACTCTTTTGATTTTTCATGACTAGACCATTCAGTGATCCATTTCACTAACTAAAACATCCATATCATGGCATCTCATATTATTCATAACCAAACAGAGACAAACAGGCAAACATCCATTGGTGACTAAATAAATAAGATTCTGTATGTATATATATATATATTCTGGTATTTTAAAAGGGGTATAGGCAACTAGCATTGGCTTATGGCTTTTGAGAGAGTTTTTCCTTTTGCAAACATTTGTGCTTGATTTAAACTCAGACTGACCAAGTTTCACTGAATCACAAAATTTGTTTGCTATGCATATGAACATTTATATCTATTTTCATTGAATCAGGAGCATCAGCATATAGGCAACCCTATTGCACCCCTAATTCCTTTTTGTCTCAAGCCTCAGCACTTATACATGAGTATATTGTAGCTCAACATTGTTTACATCTTTCTGGGTTGAGCCAAAACCAACACTACTTGCCTATTTTCAACACTTTATTTTCTGGGTATTTGTTTATGTTCCTAAACATTAACATATCAGAGATCTGGGTTTATAAAACATATATGTATACTAATAATACTTAAGGCTTTCAAATAAAATAAGTAGAACAACCAAAGAGAATCAAAACATTTTCAGTTCTAAAATCAGAGATAAGCAATCACATATGAAAATGCACTTTCAAGAAAATTACTTATAACTGGCTACCTACATTAGGACTTATTGCCTTAGATTTTGAGTGGGTTTTCTCACATAGCTTTCTTTCACTTCCTAGTTGACTGGTAAGCCTCTGCCTTCAAATCTTTTCTTCACTTGTGTTATATTTATATAATATCTATATATTTTTCTCAAGAGCTATCTGGGAAGAAGAAGGTTTCTCCTCTCACTGCCTATTTATGCAGGGTTTCTCTTAGGGTTTAAGGCACTAGCTAAAGACATTTTTTCCCATCAGAAATTATGCCATTTGCATTTAGTTTTTAAACCCAAAATCTCACCCTCCCCGGCTTGAGTTTGTGGAAAGAAAAGTGGTTATATTCTTTTTGGTTAATTTCAGAAATTGGCTTTTCCAGAAAATACTTTTTCCTTTGTCTACAATCATGCTAAAAGTGTGACTTGATTTGTTATTTATCAAATACTCTTCCTAATTCTGCCTATACCAAGCATTTCCCTGTTTTATCTTATTTTTCCTATTTTTAGCTTTCATGTAAAGGGTATGTACTTCCTTCATTTATTTATAAGAGGACTACTCCTTTTTATATCCACATTCTTTTTCTTTCTGCCTATAATTAAAATATGTTTGTATATTTTATTTTACTGATTTGAACTCTAGTATCTTATTAACATATATATATATATATGTATATAAGTCTTACTGAAATAATTAGTACACACATATGTATATATATATTTATACCTCATTCTGTACTGACACACACATGCACATGTACACTCAAAAATATTCAGTAGCATCCATATATGTATATTTACTTATGCATATAGCTTTTAAGGATTTAATATATATATATATATATATATATATATTTCCATACACATCAATATGTATTTATTTTTAGAGTTCAGGAATTTAGCTTTAGTTCATGTGCATTTCCTGTGCACACATGCACACACCTACAGATACACTATCAAGCTATATCAATTCCCCTTTAGAATTTATTAATTTTTTTTTAAAATTATTTATATTTTTCAGAATAAATTCCTAAAATCTTGGGTCATTACATACACCCCTCCTTTTAGAAATTGTGTCCCACAATTTTCCTAAGCTTAAAATAAATTTTAAACTTAATTCAGAGAACAAGTACATTCTCAACCAAATAGATTTTTAGTTCTATAATAACTAAAAACATATGCATCTAAAAAGGAAAACAATCAAAAATCAGAATTACCTTAATTTGAAAATAGCTTAGGATAATTCATCCTAACTTTGTCTTCTAATTCCCATGTGCAATCACTAGGATCAAGACTCCATTGTACCTTCACAAGTTTCAAAGATTTATTTCTCAACTTCTTCACATCTTTTGCCAAAATTCCCACTGGATCCTTTTCATAAATCAAATTAGAATTTATCTGCACTTGGGTTGGGGTCTCAAGAATTTCTGCCTTGTCATGGACCCACCTTCTCAATTGTGATACATGAAAAACATCATGCATCCCTTGCATGTTTTCTGGTAATTTCAGCTTATATGCCAAGGAACCAATTCTTTCTAGAATTTTGTATGGCCCAATATATCTTGGGGTTAATTTACCTTGTTTCCCAAATCTTAACACATTTTTCATAGGTGATATTTTGATGAAAACAAAATTTCCTACCTCATATTCCACATGCTTCCTTTTTATGTCTGCAAATTTCTTTTGCCTATCTTGAGCTGCTGCCATTCTTCTTCTTACCAACTCAAATTTCTCTTTAGTTTCTTGTATGTACTCAGGCCCTAAAATAGCTCTTTCCCCTGCTTCTACCCAACATACTGGTGACAAGCATGGCTTGCCATATAAGGCTTCAAATGGAGCCATTCCTATGGTGCTTTGATAGCTGTTATTGTATGTAAATTCAGCTAAATGGAGATAGTCTTCCCAGTTACCTCCAAAATCCAGTGCACATGCCCTTAACAAGTCCTCTAAAACCTTGTTCACCACCTCAGTCTGCCCATCTGATTGTGGATGGTAGGCAGTGCTTAAGCACAATTCACTTCCCATGGCTTCTTGAAAACTTCTCCAGAATCTTGAGGTGAAGATGGTATCCCTATCACTCACAATAGTTTTGGGAATGCCATACAATCTTACCACTTCTTTCACAAATACTTGTGCTAACTTTGGTGCATTCCTTTCTGATTTGATTGGGATGAAATGTTCCACTTTAGTTAGCCTATCAACTATCACCCATATGCTTGTGTTTCCTCTTTTAGACCTAGGCAGTCCATCTATGAAATCCATAGATATATCTTCCCATTTCCATTGGGGTATGGTAAGTGGTTGCAATAACCCTGATGGCTTTTGAGTTTCAGCCTTGACTTGTTGGCAAGTCATACATTTTGCAATGTATTTGGCTACATCTGATTTCATTCCCCTCCACCAGAAATCTCTTTTTAAGTTTTGATACATCTTTGTACTGCCTGGGTGTATGGAGTATTTACTTCTATGATATTCATTCAATATTTCCTTCTTCAACTCTATGTTTTCTGGCACACATATCCTATTCTGGTTTCTTAAATAACCATTTTTGTCAATATGGTGATTTATCACTTCCTCCCCTTTTGATATGAGAACTTTCTTCTCCAATAAGTTTGTGTCTTGTTCTTGCATTTTTCCTACCTTCAAAATTAAATCTGATTGAAGTGTCATCAAGCTTAACTTCCCTCTATTTTCCTGTGCACCATGCACATGTACATCCATGTGCACACAGTCTTTCTCCCCAATTTCTAATTCAGCAAGCAAAGACAAATCTTTAAATTCTTCTGTCATTATCATGGCTAACTTAGCATGTTGTCTACTTAGAGCATCAGCAACTTTGTTTGCTTTACCTGGTGTATAGAGTATGTCCAAGTCATAAGCAGCTAAGAAATCCACCCATCTATGTTGCCTCATGTTTAAATCTTTTTGTGAAAATAAATACTTTAAAGACTTGTGGTAAGTGTAAAGTTCAAACTTAGTGCCTAACAAATAATGTCTCCAAAGTTTTAAAGCATAGATCACAGCTGCTAACTCAAGATCATGTGTGGCATACCTTACTTCATGGGGTTTAAGGTGTCTGGATGCATATGCAATGACTTGGCCTTGTTGCATCAACACTGCACCCAAGCCAAATCCACTAGCATCAGTATATACAACTAATTCTTCATTTCCCTGGGGTACTTTCAGGATTGGAGCATTCACCAATGCCTCCTTCAACTGTTCAAAAGATTTCTCACACTTCTCTAACCAAACAAAAGCTTGGTTCTTCCTGGTTAAGTCAGTAAGTGGTGTAGAAATTTTTGAAAAGTCTTTTATAAATCTCCTATAATATCCTGCCATCCCCATAAATGATCTCACTTCACTCACTGTGCTAGGCCTCTTCCATGCTTGAATAGCCACTACTTTATTGGGGTTTACAAAAATCCCTTTGGCAGAAATTACATGGCCAAGGAAACGTACTTTCTCTTTCCAAAATACACATTTTGAAAATTTGGCCTTTAAATCTTTTTCCCTTAATCTAGACAAAACCAGGTGCAAATGATTTTTATGTTCTTCCACTATTTTGGAATAAATTAAAATGTCATCTATAAAAATCATCACAAACTTGTCTAAATATTCTCTAAAAGTTCTATTCATTAAATCCACAAAGTATGATGGTGCAGTAGTCAACCCAAATGGCATAACCAGAAATTCATACAACCCATACCTAGTGTTAAAGGCAGTGTACTTAACACTTAACTCCTCCACCTTCATTTGATGAAAACCAGATGCTAAATCTAGTCTAGAGAATACTCTTGCCCCTGCTAATTGATCAAAAAGATCATCTATTCTTGGCAATGGGTATTTATTTTTAATAGTTACTTTGTTTAATTCTCTATAATCTATACAGAGTCTTAAGGAACCATCTTGTTTCTTAACAAATACCACTGGTGCTCCCCAGCAAGAATTACTTGGTCTTATAAAACCCTTTTCTTCCAATTCTTCTAACTGTTTCTTTAATTCTTTTAGTTCATTTTGCCCCATTCTAGTTGGCTTTTTAATCACTGGGCTTGCTCCTGGAACTAGATTGATCTGAAACTCTACTGGTCTATGGTGTGGAACACCCTTAACCTCCTCCAAACACATCCAAATATTCATTGACTATGGGAATTTCTTCAATGGTTAGTTCACTGAAGTCTTTTTCTGGGTCAACTAAATGATATAGTTTTCCTTCCTTAGCTACTTCACATAAAACTATGATTCTCTGACCTCTAGAATTTTGCAATGATATGGTGGATGAGTCTAAATTAATTATGGCTTTAAATTGCCTTAACCAGTCTACCCCCAATATAACACCTATATTTGGGTAATTCAAAACATATAAATTGGAAATAAAAATATTTCCTCCTATGTTTAATTCCACATCCACACAAATCATATTTAAAACACTAGAACTTCCCAGTGGACTTTGTATATGCAATGGGGTTTCAACCAATATGCAATTCAGTTTTAGCATTTTAATTAGTTCATAAGAAATCAAAGAGTGAGTTGCCCCAGTATCATATACTACTGCTATGGGTATGGTACAAATAAGTAATGTACCTTCCACTTGGCTATGGTTTTCAGTATTACTCTCTACTGTGGCTTTGCCTTTGCCATCAAAATTTGCCAATTTTCCTTGTTGTTTATACTTAGGACAATTCCTCTTCATATGCCCCTCTTTCCCACATAGATAGCACTTGAAAGCTCCTCCTTTCAATTCTGGACACCTAGGCTTGATATGCCCTTCCTTTCCACACTGATGGCACACAATTTTCTTCTTGGTTTCCTTAGCTTTGACATCTCCAGTGCCTTTGTTACCGACCTCTTCCTTCTTCTTATCATAAGGGTGATATCTCCCCTTCCCCTTCTTGGTGTTATTGTTCTTAAAATTTCTGAACTTCTCCCACTCTTTGTCATGCTGCTCTAACCTCAAAGCCAAGTCTATTACTTGATCAAATGTCCTGTAAGCATAAGGTAACATGGCTCTGCTAAGCCCTGGGTTCAAACCTTTAATGTACCTATCATTCTTGGATGCTTCATCTGCCACAAGCATTGCTCCATATGTGGAAAGCCCCTCAAACTTTTGAGTGTATTCAGTGACACTCAAAGTTCCTTGCCTAAGTCTAATAAATTCTTCTAGTAAGGTGGTCTTAGCTGATGCTGGTACGAATCTTGCTTCCAACATCTCCTTAAATTGATTCCAAGTGATTTCATTCTCACCTCTCCCTGCAATGATTACTTCCCACCAGCTTAAAGCTGCTCCTTTCAGCTGTCTTGAAGCCACTTGCCTCTTCCTTTGATCATCAAGCTGCATGTCATTGAAAATCCTATCCAATGTTCTCAACCATGCTTGAATTTCCATGATACTTTCTGTCCCTTCAAAGCTTTTGCCTCCTAAATAAGTATAAGTCTTGAGTAATTTGGAGAGCTCTTCATGGGGATTTTCTTGCCTTTGTCCTGCCCCATCCCTAAATGCTCTCACCAAATCTTACAGATTGACCATTGGTGGTGCATTAGAGGATCCAGCTCCCTGATTTGGTGGTCTTCCTACCATAGTTTGCTAATAATAATTTACATAGCTAGTTAGTTTTTTTTAACCCAAACTTGATCATCCAGTGATCAATCCCTACAAAATATTTTACTTATACCTTGTTTCTTAAGTTTTTAATTTCATAGAAAGATTTGATTTTAATTTTTCAACTATGTTTTAGTAACATAGCTCTGATACCAAATGAAATGACCCTCTCTTTTTATACCTTAATTTGTAAGGATTTTTTTTTACATAGAGACATATATATATGAGATATACATATACATATTTTCATATATATATATATATATATATTTCTGAAGCCTAGAGTCATTTTTTTTTCTTTTTACCTAAACAACTTATCCAGGATCATAATCTTTACCAATATAAATATATCAGTACATTCACAAAGACATGCACATGCATGTGAAGATGTATATGCCTCTCTTGTTTCAATCAGAGTTTTGGAAAACAAGAGGATATTTGATTGATTAAGTTTAATCAATCCACACATAGTTCAGTACAAATCTATACAATAAAATTTCCATATATACATGTATCAATATATATATATATATATATATATATATATATATATATATATTTTAAACTCCTGATTCCTAGCTGAATTCTTTATGGAGTATATTTCCTAGAAACCGGGTAATTGTGTTATGGTTATCTATAAATTTATGGTGTAGTGTTTGTGCTCTGGAAAATGATATAAGCTTCTATCATTATCTATGTTTTATTTTCTTATAAAGTCTGTTCGGAGTACTAACTCTTTTCTGAAATGTTTTGAAGTGTGAAATCATATTGCAAAGGCTTAATTCTTTGATGACATGGTGCTAAGCTAAATGAAATGCTAACCTGAGTGAGTTCACATATCTATGGGTACCCAGAAGAACATGGTTCAACCAGACTCTTTGTTCTGGTAGAACTCTTAGGGTCTAGAAAAATACATTTTTGCTCAAAGCCTTACTGAAATGGACTTCAGATTCATGTTAAAAAAATACAAAGGTAACTGGTGTGTTAATATCTGTACAAAACATGCTTAAATATTCACATATATGCAACTTTTATGGACCTTTCTTTCAACTCCTATATTACAGAACCTTCCCTTATTAAAAAAAATAAGGCATAAAACATTTGTATAAAACAAGTTGAATTATGGAAACATTACAGACATATAAAAATACATTCTCCCTATGCTTATTATCTTTTGTATACATATGTCATGGTAGAAAAATAAAACCATTTAATATTTCTGAGATTCAACTATCCAGATTTTCCAGAAACTTAATCTTTTTCAAAGACTCAAGATTGACTAATACATTTATAAAATGTAACCACCCTATTTATCATAGTGTTCTTGCTAAATCCACTTGCAAAATTTTGATTAACTTCTTTAACATATCAGATATTAACTAGATTTATAGATTCCAGATACAAGTCAATTTCTTAACAAAATACTTAGCAAGATATCCATCCAATATTCAACACTTAATACAAGTAGCAATTTAAATTATCAATACATGCAGATTTCATCATTTAGGCTCTTATCTAACTAAGTTTAGCATGCTATAATC
The DNA here is from genome assembly GCA_030737815.1 of Allium fistulosum. NCBI lineage: Eukaryota > Viridiplantae > Streptophyta > Magnoliopsida > Asparagales > Amaryllidaceae > Allium > Allium fistulosum. The sequence continues at coordinate 193,080,684 of CM060905.1, forward strand.
TTCTTCTCGAAGCCTTGCTCCTACTCCTACTTAGTTGCTGCAGTCCCTGAAAATGTATTTGAAGCTGCCCCATTTTAAATGAGACACCCCATATGCCATTAGCACACTAGGGTCAGACACATGTCTGGTATGAGAAAATCCACTAAAACAATTTGTAAATCAAGTTAAAGTTAAAACATGGATATATGTATATAACTCTGCCTTTAGAAAACAAGTAATTCATGTGTGCATGTTCTGTGTCAGTGTGCAGGTGCACACTTTAATCTGTCTTTCCAGGAACCTCAAGAAAAACATGGTACATTCATACATTCATATAATTCAATCATGAATCAAATAAACATCCATACAACAAGGAAATTACCCAAAATGAATTAAATCATTTATTCACAATCCAGATTTCATTCCAGGAAAACTCTAGTTCCTCTTTATATCAAATTCTCTTATCTTGATATATTTATCTATCTTGGTCTCATCTGCAATTAATTGAATCAATGGACACACTGTAATGAACTAATTCACTCCATTACACAAAGATCTCAGGACTTAAGCAAGCCATGTGTCAACTTGTATTACTCAAGAAAACAAGTCATTCCTGCAGTGTTCTTGACCCCCATTTCCTAGTCAGGTTTAAGTTAATAATAACTCTTTTGATTTTTCATGACTAGACCATTCAGTGATCCATTTCACTAACTAAAACATCTATATCATGGCATCTCATATTATTCATAACCAAACAGAGACAAACAGGCAAACATCCATTGGTGACTAAATAAATAAGATTCTGTATGTATATATATATATATATATATATATTCTGGTATTTTAAAAGGGTTATAGGCAACTAGCATTGGCTTATGGCTTTTGAGAGAGTTTTTCCTTTTGCAAACATTTGTGCTTGAGTTAAACTCAGACTGACCAAGTTTCACTGAATCACAAAATTTGTTTGCTATGCATATGAACATTTATATCTATTTTCATTGAATCAGGAGCATCAGCACATAGGCAACCCTATTGCACCCCTAATTCCTTTTTGTCTCAAGCCTCAGCACTTATACATGAGTATATTGCAGTTCAACATTGTTTACTTCTTTCTGGGTTGAGCCAAAACCAACACTACTTGCCTATTTTTAACACTTTATTTTCTGGGTATTTGTTTATGTTCCTAAACATTAACATATCAGAGATCTGGGTTTATAAAACATATATGTATACTAATAATACTTAATGCTTTCAAATAAAATAAGTATAACAACCAAAGAGAATCAAAACATTTTCAGTTCTAAAATCACAGATAAGCAATCACATATGAAAATACACTTTCAAGAAATTACTTATAACTGGCTACCTACATTAGGACTTATTGCCTTAGATTTTGAGTGGGTTTTCTCACCTAGCTTTCTTTCACTTCCTAGTTGACTGGTAAGCCTCTGCCTTCAAATCTTTTCTTCACTTGTGTTATATTTATATAATATCTATATATTTTTCTCAAGAGCTATCTGGGAAGAAGAAGGTTTCTCCTCTCACTGCCTATTTATGCAGGGTTTCTCTTAGCGTTTAAGGCACCGGCTAAAGACATTTTTTCCCATCAGAAATTATGCCATTTGCATTTAGTTTTTAAACCCAAAATCTCACCCTCCCCGGCTTGAGTTTGTGGAAAGAAAAGTGGTTATATTCTTTTTGGTTAATTTCAGAAATTTGCTTTTCCAGAAAATACTTTTTCCTTTGTCTACAATCATGCTAAAAGTGTGACTTGATTTGTTATTTATCAAATACTCTTCCTAATTCTGCCTATACAAGCATTTCCCTGTTTTATCTTATTTTTCCTATTTTTAGCTTTCATGTAAAGGGTATGTACTTCCTTCATTTATTTATAAGAGGACTACTCCTTTTTATATCCACATTCTTTTTCTTTCTGCCTATAATTAAAATATGTTTGTATATTTTATTTTACTGATTTGAACTCTAGTATCTTATTAACATATATATATATATATATATATATAAGTCTTACTGAAATAATTAGTACACACATATGTATATATGTATATATATATATATATTTATACCTCATTCTGTACTGACACACACATGCACATGTACACTCAAAAATATTCAGTAGCATCCATATATGTATATTTACTTATGCATATAGCTTTTAAGGATTTAATCTATATATATATATATATTTCCATACACATCAATATGTATTTATTTTTAGAGTTTAGGAATTTAGCTTTAGTTCATGTGCATTTCCTGTGCACACATGCACACACCTACAGATACACTATCAAGCTATATCAATTCCCCTTTAGAATTTATTAAATTTTTTTTAAACTTATTTATATTTTTCAGAATAAATTCCTAAAATCTTGGGTCATTACATACACCCCTCCTTTTAGAAATTGTGTCCCACAGTTTTCCTAAGCTTAAAATAAATTTTAAACTTAATTCAGAGAACAAGTACATTCTCAACCAAATAGATTTTTAGTTCTATAATAACTAAAAATATATGCATCTAAAAAGGAAAACAATCAAAAATCAGAATTACCTTTAATCTGAAAATAGCTTAGGATAATTCATCCTAACTTTGTCTTCTAATTCCCATGTGCAATCACTAGGATCAAGACTCCACTGTACCTTCACAAGTTTCAGAGATTTATTCCTCAACTTCTTCACATCTTTTGCCAAAATTCCCACTGGATCCTTTTCATAAATCAAATTAGGATTTATCCGCACTTGGGTTGGGGTCTCAAGAATTTCTACCTTGTCATGAACCCACCTTCTCAATTGTGATACATGAAAAACATCATGCATCCCTTGCATGTTTTCTGGTAATTTCAGCTTATATGCCAAGGAACCAATTCTTTCTAGAATTTTGTATAGCCCAATATATCTTGGGGTTAATTTACCTTGTTTCCCAAATCTTAACACATTTTTCATAGGTGACATTTTGATGAAAACAAAATTTCCTACCTCATATTCCACCTGCTTCCTTTTTATGTCTGCAAATTTCTTTTGCCTATCTTGAGCTGCTGCCATTCTTCTTCTTACCAACTCAATTTTCTCTTTAGTTTCTTGTATGTACTCAGGCCCTAAAATAGCTCTTTCCCCTGCTTCTACCCAACATACTGGTGACAAGCATGGCTTGCCATATAAGGCTTCAAATGGAGCCATTCCTATGGTGCTTTGATAGCTATTATTGTATGTATATTCAGCTAAATGGAGATAGTCTTCCCAGTTACCTCCAAAATCCAGTGCACATGCCCTTAACAAGTCCTCTAAAACCTTGTTCACCACCTCAGTCTGCCCATAAGATTGTGGATGGTAGGCAGTGCTTAAGCACAACTCACTTCCCATGGCTTCTTGAAAACTTCTCCAGAATCTTGAGGTGAAGATGGTATCCCTATCACTCACAATAGTTTTGGGAATGCCATGCAATCTTACCACTTCTTTCACAAATACTTGTGCTAACTTTGGTGCATTCCTTTCTGATTTGACTGGGATGAAATGTGCCACTTTAGTTACCCTATCAACTATCACCCATATGCTTGTGTTTCCTCTTTTAGACCTAGGCAGTCCATCTATGAAATCCATAGATATATCTTCCCATTTCCATTGGGGTATGGTAAGTGGTTGCAATAACCCTGATGGCTTTTGAGTTTCATCCTTGACTTGTTCGCAAGTCATACATTTTGCAATGTATTTGGCTACATCTGATTTCATTCCCCTCCACCAGAAATCTCTTTTTAAGTTTTGATACATCTTTGTACTGCCTGGGTGTATGGAGTATTTACTTCTATGATATTCATTCAATATTTCCTTCTTCAACTCCATGTTTTCTGGCACACATATCCTATTCTGGTTTCTTAAATAACCATTTTTGTCAATATGGTGATTTATCACTTCCTCCCCTTTTGATATGAGAACTTTCTTCTCCAATAAGTTTGTGTCTTGTTCTTGCATTTTTCCTACCTTCAAAATTAAATCTGATTGAAGTGTCATCAAGCTTAACTTCCCTCTATTTTCCTGTGCACCATGCACATGTACATCCATGTGCACACAGTCTTTCTCCCCAATTTCTAATTCAGCAAGCAAAGACAAATCTTTAAATTCTTCTATCATTATCATGGCTAACTTAGCATGTTGTCTACTTAGAGCATCAGCAACTTTGTTCGCTTTACCTAGTGTATAGAGTATGTCCAAGTCATAAGCAGCTAAGAACTCCACCCATCTATGTTGCCTCATGTTTAAATCTTTTTGTGAAAATAAATACTTTAAAGACTTGTGGTCAGTGTAAAGTTCAAACTTAGTGCCTAACAAATAATGTCTCCAAAGTTTTAAAGCATAGATCACAGCTGCTAACTCAAGATCATGTGTGGCATACCTTACTTCATGGGGTTTAAGGTGTTTGGATGCATATGCAATGACTTGGCCTTGTTGCATCAACACTGCACCCAAGCCAAATCCACTAGCATCAGTATATACAACTAATTCTTCATTTCCCTGGGGTACTTTCAGGATTGGAGCATTCACCAATGCCTCCTTCAACTGTTCAAAAGATTTCTCACACTTCTCTGACCAAACAAAAGCTTGGTTCTTCCTGGTTAAGTTAGTAAGTGGTGTAGAAATTTTTGAAAAGTCTTTTATAAATCTCCTATAATATCCTGCCATCCCCATAAATGATCTCACTTCACTCACTGTGCTAGGCCTCTTCCATGCTTGAATAGCCACTACTTTATTGGGGTTTACAGAAATCCCTTTGGCAGAAATTACATGGCCAAGGAAATGTACTTCCTCTTTCCAAAATACACATTTTGAAAATTTGGCCTTTAAATCTTTTTCCCTTAATCTAGACAAAACCAGGTGCAAATGATTTTTATGTTCTTCCACTGTTTTGGAATAAATTAAAATGTCATCTATAAAAATCAGCACAAACTTGTCTAAATATTCTCTAAAAGTTCTATTCATTAAATCCACAAAGTATGATGGTGCAGTAGTCAACCCAAATGGCATAACCAGAAATTCATACAACCCATACCTAGTGTTAAAGGCAGTGTACTTAACACTTAACTCCTCCACCTTCATTTGATGAAAACCAGATGCTAAATCTAGTCTAGAGAATACTCTTGCCCCTGCTAATTGATCAAAAAGATCATCTATTCTTGGCAATGGGTATTTATTTTTAATAGTTACTTTGTTTAATTCTCTATAATCTATACAGAGTCTTAAGGAACCATCTTGTTTCTTAACAAATACCACTGGTGCTCCCCAGCAAGAATTACTTGGTCTTATAAAACCCTTTTCTTCCAATTCTTCTAACTGTTTCTTTAATTCTTTTAGTTCATTTGGCCCCATTCTAGTTGGCTTTTTAATCACTGAGCTTGCTCCTGGAACTAGATTGATCTGAAACTCTACTGGTCTATGGTGTGGAACACCCTTAACCTCCCCAAACACATCCAAATATTCATTGACTATGGGAATTTCTTCAATGGTTAGTTCACTGAAGTCTTTTTCTGGGTCAACTAAATGATATAGTTTTCCTTCCTTAGCTACTTCACATAAAACTGTGATTCTCTGACCTCTAGAATTTTGCAATGATATGGTGGATGAGTCTAAATTCGCATCCGCACATGTCGGACTTGAATTGCTCAAAATATCAGATTGTTAATTTATATTTGGCAAAACTCAGCCTATACAGTAAATAAATAAATCACAAAATCACAGACACAGAGTAATATATTAATAATGCAGCGGAATAGATAAATAGTAGTTCATGAAGCTACTATATAAACAACAGAGTTTGAAATAAAACAGCAGAATATCTCAAATACAATTGAGTCTCGAATACAAACAGATGACATCTCTGAAGAAGCTAAAAGCTGAATCGATAGTTGGATCTCCAAGCGAAGCTCCAAACTCCAAAGGTGAGTCTCAATTGCAGTATCACTCAGTCTGACCCGAGCATAAAGCAAAACACAAAACACTCAAGTTAGGATTAACATTCTTATATCAATAAATCCAACTCAAGTGAAATATCAACTGAATACAAGTAACTTAAAGGATGTTTGGGATAACCATCCTCTAAGGATCTGTGGAACTACCTACTATGTAGAAATATACGCTATTAACAACCAAACATCATTATAACACCGTGGTCATTTCAAAATAATTTATACTTCAAAACCAAAATATCATTTCCATTTCAAATATATACATTTCCAAATTATAGCACTTTCAAAACTAAATTGATACTTTCATATATATTTTATTTAACTTCATTATTATTTAGTTTTGAAATATTCACTTAATAAATCCATTATCATTTAAATAACCTTAAATTACATTAAACTAAATATTTCCATTCAATTTATTTAAAACTTGAAATATCCATTAAACCACTTTAAATCAAAATCCAGTTATAAAATCATATCTTAAAACCCTCAAATTCAATAAGTTTCAAATCGATTTAATTAAACAAAATTCTTAATTAAATACAATTTCGAATAGATTCAAATTTATCTTTCCAACCTTTACTTATAGAATCATTATAAAGTCTATTTTTTTAAATAATTATTTTAAATAAATACTTAAACCTATTGCATTTTACTTAAATCAAACCTGACTAAATTTAAAGCTTATTATTAAATCTATTTTGTATTAAAACTTATTCATATACATAATATTTTCAAATTTAAATAAAATCATATATATTTCCTTTCAAAATTCAAAGAAATCATTTTAAAATATTTATATATAGACCAATAGTATCTGTAAAAAAATTTCTATCCTATGGTCAAGTGATACGGATATTTATCATTTCAATCCGAAATTTAAATATATACGGGTATATATCATTTCAACCAGCAATCCCAAATTCAATTCAAATGAAAATCGCTTGGGTTTATCATTTCAACCCATAACGATTTTCTCCTATTCTACAGATCGTTCGGGTATGTATCATTTCAACCCATAGTGAATTCTATACTAACAGGGAACTTCCAGAGTGATAACAAATATGATAATAATATAACAACATGCATATATCATTAATATAAATAACAGATAATGGTGTCAGATGTCACAGGTGAACAGATACAGATAATAGCATATATATAGCAATGTAAATAACTCACAGCAGCATATTTCAATTGTCGTTTCAATTGAAATCAAATTTAATAAATATAAGAACGTTAATCGTGAGTGATTGCTCGCCTTTCGAGGCTAGAGAGTTTGACAACATAACAAGCTATGAATTCCAAAACAAAACAGGATAGGCACGAATCTCAAAACAAGGCAAGATTGAACTCGAATCGACGAACGAAGCTGATAACAGGGATCGATGAGAACAAATCAAATTAGTTTGATATAGTTTAAACATGATGATATCATATTATTATTATTTCCATGAAATCAATATTTAATTTAAAACAAATATTAAAATAACATATATAATTAAAAATCATTGTTTTAAATCAAAACACATATATCAAAATCTACCATATATACATAATAAAATTTAAAATAAATACTTATGTAGCTAAACAAACATATCACTTTATATATTTATGTATATATTAAAATATACAACATAAAACAACAATATCTATGAACTTTAAATTTAAATCAAATTGTTAACAAATAACTATACTACGCAGACAAATAATGTAACAAAACAAAATAGATGGACAGATTAACCAAATGTAGTCAGACCATATGCATAGATTATATATATATCCAAAATATCTATGCAATCGTACTATACCAAAGTTACACTTTGTAAACAAATACAACCTTACGAAATAAAATAACAAAAATATGATATACAATCAGATCATATATAATACTGTTAAAATTTATGCAAACCGATTTTTAAACAAATTACTATTGGAAACTTATACACCCAAATCTGTATATACACACACGAACTAACCGTTGAATTATATAAAACATACATTGCAATGTAGACACGCAACCCATTTTAAACACATATATTCTTAAATCGAAAATATATATACTTAAATATATTATATCTTAAAGCCAATACTGCAACCCAATATGTAAATATAAGGACTAATATTGCTGGAAACAATAAAACTGCAAAAATATAAACACTGCCATGCGAAAATATATGTACAACATCAATACTGCCAATATATCTATATATATATCCTATAACTGAACATAAAAAAAAATCTCAACTTTTAAACAAATCATAATTAGCTTGCAAAAGCCTATATTTACAACTAACAGATCACAAAAGAACTTATGTTTTGTACCCATATACAAATAGAATATATTACAACAAACAAAATATAAACATTGCTAATACCTCACCTATGATAAAAAAATACGCTATACTCATATAGTTTATAATATGAACTGTCGGATGCATATATGTACTTTAAAATATGAACAACAGTGATATATAATTATACTTTGAAACCAACAGATCCATGCTTATACATATATACCTTACGTTATATTTATAACTTATGATACAACAGCATATACTTTATATACAATTAGCTTTGAACTATATACTTATACAAATAAACAGACCATATACGTCATATATATAACTGAATTATTATATAACTAAAATATTAAAACTATAAACATATATATATATATATATGACATATACCTTAAATAAGGTCACGGCTTGGATCTCAGTGAAGTTGAGTTTAAGAGAAAACAGGCAGGGGAAAGGAAGAACGGTTGCAAGTCTTGGTACATGGCCACGTGCGCAGAGAAACAGGGAGATGGTGCGTGAATTTGGGTGGCTGAGATGCTCGCTGGCGGAGATGCGGTCGAGTCGAGGTCGTTGATGAGGTGTCGGGTGATGGCGTAGGAGAGTACCGACATGAGGGTGGTGCTTGGTGATGAGGATGGCATGGATTTCTTGAGGCAAGGTTTGAAGCAATGAAATGGAAGAAAGCACTGCTTTGTGAAAGGAGCAGCAGGCAAAATGAAGAGAATAGGAATCTGAGAGTGATATAAAGAATAACCTTTGGTAATAGTCGAATTGAAAGAGATGTGGAAGCAAACCAATCAAATTTCAATAGATGGGAATGGTGTAGCACGAGAATTAATGTAATAATAAAAGCAAATGAACGTTGGTTTTCAAAACGGTTGAAAATTGAAAGGTCACTGTCACGTACCGAAATTTTCGACTTTCGAAAATTCGACATCGATACTCACTTTATCGACTGCCGAGCAATCGAGTGCCGGAAACTCCAATAGTGAGGGTTTAAGAAAAAAAGAAAAAGGCAGAAGAAGAAGACAGAAGAAGAAGGAAGAAGAAAGAAGAAGAGAAGAAGAAAATAGAGAAGAACAACAGAACAACATCCGATACAGAAACAATATCAGAATCTCACATTCGCAGCGGAACAATATATAATAGATAAATGAATAATCTTTAAACAAAGAACTATATCGTTTTATACATACATCAATCAGAGTCATATACAACAATGGACAGTTATCTAACTTGTCCTCATACAGAATACACAGCGGAAAAAAAATACTATCAGATACAAATACTACGTCTCGTCATCCAGCTTATCTCCAAAGCTCCAGAATATCCTGATAACATAACTCTAGGCTGCCCGTGTGGAAATTGGTGGGCACCCAGAGTTTAGAAGGGAAACAATAAACTCCGAGTCAGTCATGGTGACTGGTGTGAGATCGTAAAACAGTTATTCTTTATAACAACAAAATAATTTTAAAGTCAATTCGCAATGCTTTTGGAAAATGAAACTACCATAAGACCTCCCGCCACACACACAATGCAAACGCAGACTTGGAGGAGATTTCTTCTTATGATAGTCAAAGATGCTTACTACGCAAAAAATCAAATTCTTTTTTATATTATTATTAGTGCATAGTGTAGAAAACATTTCGAAAGTAGAATATAAATCTTAGCCAGCATAGGTACCATTATAGTATGCTTGCTATAGCTACCATATTAAATGGCAGGTTCTACAACTAAAACCGTACACGTCACGTATTGTTTCTTTGGATTTCCAACAAATGGTCAGGCTAAGGAACTTCCTATCCACGATGGGTACGTCCTTGGAATAGACGACCCGAGAACCTAACGTTACGGTTAGATCTCTGCCAATACAAGGCCGGGTTACCTCTGCAAAAATAGGTAACTACTGACATGCGTATGCCATCCCCCGATCGTCACCGATCTTCCCGAGGATCCCCGATTCGCAACAACCACAAAGTAATAAATTTGCAGCAACCACAGAGGTTAAGTATCTGGGCTCCATACCATGATACCACCTTTATCCAGAAGGAATGACATACACTAAGGGGCGCTACTCCCTAAAACCTTGCTGCATCCTTCCTGTTTTGACCATTTCCGGGGTGTGAGGCTCGACGAAGTCTCGTCCACAAAGCTACGCTTTCTACAAAGCCCTGCTTCGGGTCAAACAAAATGATCAACCTATGATCACAAAGATATAAGATCAAACAAATGATCATATCACAAATGATCAAACACTGATCATTTCACAGCAACACTCAGTATGCCACATTACCAAATTGGGAGTATATCGCTGAAAAATTTCAACTACATAACCTCTGAGCTCGTACGTCTCAGAGAAGGGTGTTAAGCTAAGAGAATAAATTCTCCGCCACCAACATAAATGTATTTGAAAGAAATCAGCTTTATATCTCAAATTGTAACGTCAGACACACAATCCATACAAGTCTGTTCCGGGATCGAACAGAACCGAAGGCACTTCTCACGAAGCCCTTGCATATCCGGATAATTTTCTAATCACGTCCGGACTTCCCATCACTAAGGGTGATAAAACCTCTAAATCGGAGATCAGCCGATGTAGAGTAACTCGACGGTAATCCTTCCGTTTTCAAAAATATCCGGTCTTCAACACCGGTCTTCAAATGCAATTCATAACGACGTATCACATATTCGGAATGGGTTATACGACCCCATGGTCCTTTCCCGGCTAACCCGAATAGTGAGCGATTATTCAAAAATAAGTGTGGCATTCAAATTCATCCAATTCACAACAAATACCTATTTAAAGGTAATTATTGATAGTCGGTTATTTAACTATCAATAAAGATGCGCAACATCATCAGATTCCAAATAATTTTCCAAATTATTTAATTTCCAAAAATATCTTTACTAGATATATAATTTACACACTTTAAAAATAAATCAATATTTATTTTTCTAAACAGTTTCCATTTCCTTTATAAATTCCATATTGAATTTATATCTTTCAAAATATCTACTGATATACGATTTTCAATCGATTTCAATATTCACTTTCAATTTATCTTTACAAAGATAAATCTCAAAAACGTTTCATTTCGTTTTGGAAAACATTTCCATACTTATTTAAAAATAAGTCAGCAATTCACAAATTCATTTATTTTCAACGTTTGAAAATATTCGATATACTTAAATCAAATTAAGTATATATTCATCCTTTAAGGAAAATATTCTTTTAACACATTTATTTGGGTCAAAACGAATGTTACGTAAAACATCGTTACGACGACCCAAAATCACTAGTATAGGGATTCGAAAATTAAGATAGATATGTAGATCCCAATACTATATAAAACATTTCCTTTCGGAAACCATTTACTATAACAACAGTGTTATAGTCCACCATTTCCTTAAATTTCTCGAAAACGTCTATTTCAACAATAAATGTTGAAATCTATGATTTCGATAGTTCACACGTTTTAAAACATCTTTTAAAACAATTAACTTCATTTCAAATATCACTTTTCCAAAACCATATCCATTTTACTTAACAATATATTCACTGTCCAAAATCGTGAATATACTTCACTAATTACATTTCACTATTTTCTACACGTTTTATTTCAATAATAATTCGCTATCCAAGATCGCGAATATATCTCCTTTAATAATCTTCTATATTTAATTTATCAAATTCAATCGATTTCGAATTTATAAAACAACGTTTATAAATTCTATTTCTATTTATAAAATCTTCAATTTTTAAATCTTCTTTATTTACCAATTCAATTCACAATTCAATTTTTTTATACCACAATCCATATTATAAGTTAAATACTTATAATTCATTTATTTTCAAAAATCGTTCTTTTAAAACTTTACAACTGTAAAGTTTATCCCTTTATAAATCATTTTAACATCATTTCCATTTTAAATTCACATTCCCTTATTTCAATTGGATTCATTTTCCAAATATTCACTTTTAAATCTAAAATCGGATTTCAAATTTATTTCTAATTCTACTTCAATTCCAAATCAATTACAAATTGATTTCTAAATTTATTTTCACTACTAAAATAAATTCCTTATTCTTTTCAAATTATTCAATATCCTGTTTTTAAATGGATTCTTCAGATTGAAATCATTTTACATTGATTTCCCAAATTATTTCAATTTACCGACTAAATTTCTAATTGGATTTCCAACTTATCTCCTTTTAAATAAATTCCTTTTAAAGAAAATAAATTTCAATTGTTTCTTTCAATCTATTTAAAAATCCAATTTTTAACTAAATTCTTCAATTAAAAATCACTATTTTACGAAATCCATTTATTTAACATTTTCACTTGATTCTGGAATTAATTCGATAAGATTATAAAAATTAACTTTTTATACTTTAAAATTCCTTTCTTCAAAATTTATTCAATTTCTAAAATTGATTCTGTCACATACCGAAATTTTTGACTTTCGAAAATTCGACATCGATACTCACTTTATCGACTGCCGAGCAATCGAGTGCCGGAAACTCCAAAAGTGAGGGTTTTAAGAAAAAAAGAAAAAGTAGAAGAAGAAGAAGATAGAAGAAAAAGAGAAGAAAGAAAGAAGAAGAACAACAGAAAACACATCAGAACAGAAAACAATATCAGAATCTTACACATCGCAGCGGAACAATATACAATAGATAATTACTAGTCTTTTAAAACAAAGAACTATATCATTTTATACATACATCAATCATCAGAGTCAATATACAACAATGGACAGTTATATAACTTGTCCTCATACAGAATACACAGCGGAATAAATATATCAGATACAAATACTACGTCTCGTCATCCAGCTTATCTCCAAGCTCCAGAATATCCAGAATATCCTGATAATCTAACTCTAGACTGCCCGTGTGGAAATTGGTGGGCACCCAGAGTTTAGAAGGGAAACAATAAACTCCGAGTCAGTCATGGTGACTGGTGTGAGATCGTAAAACAGTTATTCTTTATAACAACAAAATAATTTTTTTTAAAGTCAATTCGAAATGCTTTTGGAAAATGAAACTACCATAAGACCTCCCACCACACACACAATGCAAACGCAAAATTGGAAGAGATTTCTTCTTATGATAGTCAAAGATGCTTACTACGCAAAAATCAAATTCTTTTTGATATTATTATTAGTGCATAGTGTAGAAACATTTCGAAAGTATAATATTAATCTTAGCCAACATACGACCAGTATCGTATGCCTACTATAGCTACCATCTAAACAGTGGTGACCACCGTACGTAAATGGCATGTTCTACAACTAATACCGTACAAAGTTCGTATTGGAGTTTGGATTTCCAACAAATGGTCAGGCTAAGGAACTTCCTATCCACGATGGGTACGTCCCTGGAATAGACGACCCGAGAACCTAACCGGATCTCTGCCAACACAAGGCCGGGTTACCTCTGCAAAAATAGGTAACTACTGACACGCGTATGCCATCCCCCGATCGTAACCGATCTTCCCGAGGATCCCCGATTTCCAACAAACCACATAGATAATAATGCAGCAACCACATAGGTTAAGTATCTGGGCTCCATACCATGATACCACCTCTATCCAGAAGGAATGACATACACTAAGGGGCGCTACTCCCTAGAACCTTGCCGCATCCTTCCTGTTTCGACCATTTCCGGGGTGTGAGGCTCGACGAAGTCTCGTCCACAAAGCTACGCTTCCTACAAAGCCATGCTTCGGGTCAAACAAAATGATCAACCTATGATCACAAAGATATAAGATCAAACAAATGATCATATCACAAATGATCAAACACTGATCATTTCACAGCAACACTCAGTATGCCACGTTACCAAATTGGGATATATCGCTGATAAATTTCAACTACATAACCTCTGAGCTCGTACGTCTCAGAGAAGGGTGTTAAGCTAAGAGAATAAATTCTCCGCCACCAACAGAAATGTATTTGAATGAAATCAGCTTTATATCTCAAATTGTAACGTCAGACACAAAATCCATACAAGTCTGTTCCGGGATCGAACAGAACCGAAGGCACTTCTCACGAAGCCCTTGCAATTCCGGATAATTTTCAATCACGTCAGGACTTCCCGTCACTAAGGGTGATAAAACCTCTAAATCGGAGATCAGCCGATGTAGAGTAACTCGACGGTAATCCTTCCTTTTTCAAAAATATCCGGTCTTCAACACCGGTCTTCGAATGCAATTCATAACGACGTATCACATATTCGGAATGGGTTATACGACCCCATGGTCCTTTCCCGGCTAACCCGAATAGTGAGCGATTATTCAAAAATAAGTGTGGCATTCAAATTCATCCAATTCACAACAAATACCTATCTAAAGGTAATTATTGATAGTCGGTTATTTAACTATCAATAAAGATGCGCAACATCATCAGATTCCAAATAATTTCCCAAATTATTTCATCTTCAAAAATATCTTTACTAGATATATTATTTCCACACTTCAATCATTTGAAAACAATTTCAAATCAACTTCCACATTTCAATTTATCTTTAAAAGATAAAATCTCAAAACAGTTCATTTCATATTGGAAAAGCATTTCCATACTTATTAAATAATAAGTATTTCACAATCATTTTTTTTCAACACTTGGAAAATATTCGATATACTTAAATCAAATTAAGTATACATTCATTCTTTAAGGAAATCATTTATTCTAACATCTATTTGAGTCAAAACGAATGTTACGTAAAACATCGTTACGACGACTCGAAATCACTAGTATAGGGATTCGAAATTTTAAGGTAGATATATGAAAATCCCAATACTACATAAAACATTTTCTTTTCGAAAATCATTTACTATAACAATAGTGTTATAGTCCATCATTTCCTTATATTTCTCGAAAACGTCTATTTCAACAATAAATGTTGAAATCTATGATTTCGATATTTTAACGTGTTTTAAAACATCTTTTAAAACAATTAACTTCATTTATAATATCGCTTTCCTAAACATAACCATTTTTACTTAAAAATATATTCATTGTCCGAAATCGTGAATATACTTCATTTAACCCAATTCCAATCATTTCTACACATTTTAATTTCAATAGAAATTCGCTATCCAAAATCGCGAATATATTGATAATCTTCTATATTTAATTTATCAAATTCCATCGCTCTCGAATTTATAAACACGGTTATAAATTCTATTTCTATTTTAATAACAACTTCGACTTATAAATCTTCTTTTTATCAACTTCTATATTTTACTTATCAAAATAAGTGATTTCGGATTTATAACCAACTTTTATAAATTCCAATTCCATTTATAAAACTTCAATACCAAATCAATTTCAATATTGATTTCTAAATTTATTTTCAACTTTAAATAAAAGATTCCATACTGATTTCTCAAAAGTTCTTTTCCAAATACTAAATCAATTACAGATTGATTTCTAATTTTATTTATCCCTACTAAAATAAATTCCTTATTTTCCTCAAATTATTCAACATCCTGTTTTTAAATGGATTCTTCAAATTGAAATCATTTTACATTGATTCCCCAAATTTTTTTCAATTTACCAAATTAAATTTCTATTTGGATTTTCAACTGATCTCCTTTTAAATAAATTCCTTTTTACGAAATCCATTTATTTAACATTTTCACTTGATTCTGGAATTAATTCGATAAGGTTATAAAAATTTAACTTTTTATATTTTAAAATTCCTTTCTTCAAAAATTTAATCAATTAAAATTAATTCACTTAGAAATTTCTATTTTGATTTCAAAAATTCAATTTCATTTATTTTTGGAATCCAATGATATCAAACATCCATTCAGCTATATTTTAGCATTCAAATAATTTCCAGATATCAATATGATTAATAACATCAATATAATCATTCACAGATTCATATCACAGTATAAATAAAATCAATCAATGTGAGGGGTCCAGTTGGATCCCTCCAACCTGTTTCCCTGCATCCAAAGACGTTAGCACAATACCAATTCCGCTCCAGTACGGAATTATCGCGGTATATGGGTTTTATAAAATAATCCGCTTACTAACGGCGCAATAGGGTCTCATCCGCTATACGAGGCGGGAAATCATCAATCCAATATATACATATGCCTATATGTATATATTGCTATATATATAATAGATATATCCTATCATATCTAATACAAACAGAAATCAATCAATCAATCAAAATCCAACTTCATTTGAGTGAGAAAAATCTCACCTTAGCTTTAATTTTGCAATCCCATTTTCCAATTTCCAGTTTATCTTCACAATGATTTTAGACCTAGTATAAAACAATTTATACAGTTTATTAATATTCGAAAAAAATCGAACAATAAATTTCCATTTAATAGATTTTATTAAATTTGGCTAATGATTTGGGTTTAAACAAATAATTTATTCTTAACTTATTATTTTCGAATAATAAATAATATTTCTTTTGATAAGTCATTTTACCTAATAAATTAAATCTCTAACTAATTTTCTTTTACAAATAGTTTATTTCTAACAACAAAAATCATTGCTTAAGTTTTTATTAACAATCAATCTCCAAAATCTTGACCTTGTAAAATAAATTTAAAATAATAAGTATACTTAAAAGGTATATATTCTTATACATGTTAAAACCTGTTTTAACTATATATATATATATCAATTAAACTAGGGTTACACACATTTAAAATTTACTGTTTTAACTTTATATATGTATTTCAACCTGTATATAGATATTTATTTAATTTAGATAAAAACAGCTTATATACATTACTGTAAATTTTCCCCTTTCTATGTATATGTGTGGTATAATTAAAATTAACTAACTTAAAAATAAAATCAATTAGATTGAAGGAAAAAATACCTCTCCACTAAAACGAGCCCAGATCGCAAATAAGCTACCAAAAACGTCAGCGAACCCCAGGCTCGACTTCTGCGCCACGCGAAGCTACCACAGATCCCCTGTCACCTCGCATTCACGAAACTCCACCGCGCCTCCAGACTGCACTGTCGACGAACTTGCCCAACTCGACAACTTCACCGTGCCACTCACGATATCCCCAAATCGCCGAGCACCCTTCACGAGTTCGCCTCCCAATCGCGAACGAACCTCGCGACCATCACCGTTGCTTTGCCCCATTTCCAGTCGCGATAAAATCGACACCATCAGTCGCTGCTTCGATCACCACCTCGCGATTCAATTTGGTCAGAGTATTGAAAATGGGGGGTCGTGATTTTAAATCGTTAATTGAAAAGGTCAAGGAAAAATCGATCTTGAGATGAACGAGAGGTAGAAATGAATTTGAATCTCTCTGATTTTCGTTTTAAATACTGAAATGAAGATGGAGTTTTCGACCCCAGTTTGTTGTAAAGGAGGTCGCGATCCATTTTTAAATGAGGATATGGTACGAAGATGAATTAGATTTCGTGTTTGGTTGAGGAGGACGAGATTCTTTTCCTTCGTTCAAATCTGAAGAGGGATATTTTAAATTGAGGAGGCATGGGTTTTCACGATTTTCTTCCTTGTTCTCTGCATGATTGTAGGCGTAGTTGTAGGCATGAGTTTAGGAACGAACAGTAATTGACGTGACCAAAATTGAAAATTTAAATTTAAATCAATTCTGTTTAAATTTCAATGCGTTTATCTATCGTATGCACACATAACGATTCTGAAAAATACGAAATTGGAAATCCGGTAATAATTCAATATTACGGACCCAATGGAACTGGTTTCGTCGAATTCCGAGACTGTTTGAAAAATGACTATTTTAACTCGACGATTTAAAAATTAAAAAGATATCGATGCGTTTCGAGTTGCCACGGTCAAACGATAACTTCGATTGCTACGAAAATTGAAATCCGATAATAACTAACTATTACGGATCCAATGGAGCTAGTCTCGTCCAATTCTGAGACTGTTCGAAAATTGGCTATTATTACAGTCGATAATTAAATATTAAAATATTCAATTTTCATAGATTAACTCCAAATTCAATTTTAAAAGTTCTATAACCTTTCTATAACTCCAGTATGATTAAATAAAATTTTTCAAATCATTTTCAATCATTTTAAACTCGATTTTCGATTATCTCTGGAATTTCAATCATCAAATTATCGATTTAATTGACCAAATTAAATCCAATATCCTTTAAATAAATTATTCGACTTATTAAATTCATTTATAAATATTTAAAATCAATTAAATATTCGAATTTTAATTATCTAAAATTCTGGGTCGTTACAGACTTCCCCCCTTAAAAGAATTTCGTCCTCGAAATTGCAAGTCAGGAAGAAGGGTCCTTAACTCGTCTACTATTTTTCACAATCAATAGTTTTATCAAATTTTTCAAAACAAATCTTTCTATTAAAGATTCGTTATCAATTCAACTAACTTCTAAACCTTTCATAGTTTTCAAACAATATTGTTTTCTTAACAATTCAATTTTTTAGTTTAAATTCAAATTTTCAACTTTCAAAATTTCTCAAAAATTTTCTAACGCCCTAAATTTCCGAAAAATTTCGCCAGCGTCTCCTTTGCGCGGCTAATACGGCACGACTACAAAACGTCCCTACAGACTCTCAGATTTCAAAAAGAAAAAGAAAAAGCCAAGCGGCTAGACAAGAAATCAGTAAATCTCATATTGAAAATCAAATACATACCTTTTTGTCGAGCAATTCAAATTTATCTTTTGAAGATCAAATCCAATTTATAACACCTGTATATCCTACTAGCCATAATATCTAGTTACAACATTCAATCCATTTTGCACATTTTATTACAAAATTTTCCAATATCAACTTCTTATACATTTTTAGCTGACTATTGAAGTTACATATTCATTTTCCTTCAATTTTACATTTCAAATCTATTTGAATTCAATTTTATCTTCTATTCTGAATATTGAATTTTATCAGCTTTCTTTAATTCACAACTGCACTCTTTTAAATTAGTTTCAGTTACTAATTCATTTCAATTCTAATTCATTTATTCACATTCGTTTTCAACATCCAGTTCTAATTCCAGTTTTATCTTCATTCAATCATCAACTTAGAATAATTTCAATATTTAAATTTTACTTAAGAATTTCGCTCTTCATTTCTTAGGTTCAATATAAATATTCCATATACACATTATATTTATTTTCAATTTACCACTTCGGTTAAATCTACTTACATTTAAACTGGATTTCAAATTGCATATGAATTTTATTTCTCTTTCAATTCACATTTATAATTATTCAATTCTATTGCTTACAACTTCAAAATGAATCTCAACTTTCAATTTCCCTTTCATTTATTCAAATTTATTCACTTATACATTCTTTAATTTAACTCCATCTTTAAGTTAGATTTTATTCTATCAAAATTCGAATGGTATAAGTTATCAATTCAATAGTATTCCAGAGTTTACCAACATTTCAAAGCCATTTTGAAAACAATTCAAATCATTCTTTGAATTTCAAAACAAAACCCAAATTTTTCAAACAACTTCTATTTAAAACAATTTGGCAGCAATTCCTCTTTTGGAAACCCGAGAATGAACACCAATGATGCCGCAGTCATCATCGAAGTTATTTTCCAGCGACCTAAAAGAGTTTAGAGCTTTTCATCTCTCCAAAATACTTTTCAAACCTTTGAAATTCATTTTCAAATCAAAAAGAAATTTAAACTTCTCAAATCTCCAAAATTTTCAAATTCTTTTCAAAACATTTCCAAATACTTCTCTGGAATTCCGTTTTAAATTATAAGTCACATTTATAATTTACATTCTTAAATTTCATTCGTATGTGAATTTATTTATTTTTAACTTTAGAGTTATGATTTCAATCAAATTTTTTTTTCAATTTCAATGATAATAGTTTAATATTATCACTCCTAGCAACCATGCAACCATATACTGTAATAATTTACAGAAAATCATTTCTCTTGTATACAAAAATAGTTTTGGGTAAAATTATTTCATTTACCCTATTTTAAAACAATACTGTGCTGAATTGTTCTATTCAAGTGTTTAGAAACCCCTTCGATACAGTTTTGCAAGACTGTGCCGACGAAGGTTCATATACCACTCAATAAACCAATCATCACAATACAAAACAATTTTATATTCAATAACAAATACGCGCTCATATCTATTATTACACTCAACTCATTCTAGAGTACTGCTGACTCTATCTCTAATGAGTAACACCCAACAGAGCAGGGTTGTCGCTTAACCATATGCTCTGATACCACTTTGTCACATACCGAAGTAAGCGGTCACAACCGGTAGGCTTTTCAACCATCCCGGCCCCACCGTGGCTGACAATGGTACCCCAAACTTGCTTTTACGGCCAGCCTCTCGACTGTCACGGCCTCTGCTTAACCAACCCATCCCTCTCAGGGACATGTAGGGGTAAGAGTCTCCCGTTCGCCACCAAACTGCGAAGCGAGAATCCCCTATCATGCTGTAATATAGCAAGACTGGTGTGAGATCGTAAAACAGTCATTCTTTATAACAACAAAATAATTTTTTTTAAAGTCAATTCGAAATGCTTTTGGAAAATGAAACTACCATAAGACCTCCCACCACACACACAATGCAAACGCAAAATTGGAGGAGATTTCTTCTTATGATAGTCAAAGATGCTTACTACACAAAAATCAAATTCTTTTTGATATTATTATTAGTGCATAGTGTAGAAACATTTCGAAAGTATAATATTAATCTTAGCCAACATACGACCAGTATCGTATGCCTACTATAGATACCATCTAAACAGTGGTGACCACCGTACGTAAATGGCAGGTTCTACAACTAATACCGTACAAAGTTCGTATTGGAGTTTGGATTTCCAACAAATGGTCAGGCTAAGGAACTTCCTATCCACGATGGGTACGTCCCTGGAATAGACGACCCGAGAACCTAACCGGATCTCTGCCAACACAAGGCCGGGTTACCTCTGCAAAAATAGGTAACTACTGACACGCATATGCCATCCCCCGATCGTAACCGATCTTCCCGAGGATCCCCGATTTCCAACAAACCACATAGATAATAATGCAGCAACCACATAGGTTAAGTATCTGGGCTCCATACCATGATACCACCTCTATCCAGAAGGAATGACATACACTAAGGGGCGCTACTCCCTAGAACCTTGCCGCATCCTTCCTGTTTCGACCATTTCCGGGGTGTGAGGCTCGACGAAGTCTCGTCCACAAAGCTACGCTTCCTACAAATCCATGCTTCGGGTCAAACAAAATGATCAACCTATGATCACAAAGATATAAGATCAAACAAATGATCATATCACAAATGATCAAACACTGATCATTTCACAGCAACACTCAGTATGCCACGTTACCAAATTGGGATATATCGCTGATAAATTTCAACTACATAACCTCTGAGCTCGTACGTCTCAGAGAAGGGTGTTAAGCTAAGAGAATAAATTCTCCGCCACCAACAGAAATGTATTTGAAAGAAATCAGCTTTATATCTCAAATTGTAACGTCAGACACACAATCCATACAAGTCTGTTCCGGGATCGAACAGAACCGAAGGCACTTCTCACGAAGCCCTTGCAATTCCGGATAATTTTCAATCACGTCAGGACTTCCCGTCACTAAGGGTGATAAAACCTCTAAATCGGAGATCAGCCGATGTAGAGTAACTCGACGGTAATCCTTCCGTTTTCAAAAATATCCGGTCTTCAACACCGGTCTTCGAATGCAATTCATAACGACGTATCACATATTCGGAATGGGTTATACGACCCCATGGTCCTTTCCCGGCTAACCCGAATAGTGAGCGATTATTCAAAAATAAGTGTGGCATTCAAATTCATCCAATTCACAACAAATACCTATCTAAAGGTAATTATTGATAGTCGGTTATTTAACTATCAATAAAGATGCGCAACATCATCAGATTCCAAATAATTTCCCAAATTATTTCATCTTCAAAAATATCTTTACTAGATATATTATTTCCACACTTCAATCATTTGAAAACAATTTCAAATCAACTTCCACATTTCAATTTATCTTTAAAAGATAAAATCTCAAAACAGTTCATTTCATATTGGAAAAGCATTTCCATACTTATTAAATAATAAGTATTTCACAATCATTTTTTTTCAACACTTGGAAAATATTCGATATACTTAAATCAAATTAAGTATACATTCATTCTTTAAGGAAATCATTTATTCTAACATCTATTTGAGTCAAAACGAATGTTACGTAAAACATCGTTACGACGACTCGAAATCACTAGTATAGGGATTCGAAATTTTAAGGTAGATATATGAAAATCCCAATACTACATAAAACATTTTCTTTTCGAAAATCATTTACTATAACAACAGTGTTATAGTCCATCATTTCCTTATATTTCTCGAAAACGTCTATTTCAACAATAAATGTTGAAATCTATGATTTCGATATTTTAACGTGTTTTAAAACATCTTTTAAAACAATTAACTTCATTTATAATATCGCTTTCCCAAACATAACCATTTTTACTTAAAAATATATTCACTGTCCAAAATCGTGAATATACTTCATTTAACCCAATTCCAATCATTTCTACACATTTTCATTTCAATAGAAATTCGCTATCCAAAATCGCGAATATATCTACTTTGATAATCTTCTATATTTAATTTATCAAATTCCATCACTCTCGAATTTATAAACACGGTTATAAATTCTATTTCTATTTTAATAACAACTTCGACTTATAAATCTTCTTTTTATCAACTTCTATATTTTACTTATCAAAATAAGTGATTTCGGATTTATAACCAACTTTTATAAATTCCAATTCCATTTATAAAACTTCAATACCAAATCAATTTCAATATTGATTTCTAAATTTATTTTCAACTTTAAATAAAAGATTCCATACTGATTTCTCAAAAGTTCTTTTCCAAATACTAAATCAATTACAGATTGATTTCTAATTTTATTTATCCCTACTAAAATAAATTCCTTATTTTCCTCAAATTATTCAACATCCTGTTTTTAAATGGATTCTTCAAATTGAAATCATTTTACATTGATTCCCCAAATTTTTTTCAATTTACCAAATTAAATTTCTATTTGGATTTTCAACTGATCTCCTTTTAAATAAATTCCTTTTTACGAAATCCATTTATTTAACATTTTCACTTGATTCTGGAATTAATTCGATAAGGTTATAAAAATTTAACTTTTTATATTTTAAAATTCCTTTCTTCAAAAATTTAATCAATTAAAATTAATTCACTTAGAAATTTCTATTTTGATTTCAAAAATTCAATTTCATTTATTTTTGGAATCCAATGATATCAAACATCCATTCAGCTATATTTTAGCATTCAAATAATTTCCAGATATCAATATGATTAATAACATCAATATAATCATTCACAGATTCATATCACAGTATAAATAAAATCAATCAATGTGAGGGGTCCAGTTGGATCCCTCCAACCTGTTTCCCTGCATCCAAAGACGTTAGCATAATACCAATTCCGCTCCAGTACGGAATTATCGCGGTATATGGGTTTTATAAAATAATCCGCTTACTAACGGCGCAATAGGGTCTCATCCGCTATACGAGGCGGGAAATCATCAATCCAATATATACATATGCCAATATGTATATATTGCTATATATATAATAGATATATCCTATCATATCTAATACAAACAGAAATCAATCAATCAATCAAAATCCAACTTCATTTG
Organism: Allium fistulosum; assembly: GCA_030737815.1. Taxonomy (NCBI): domain Eukaryota; kingdom Viridiplantae; phylum Streptophyta; class Magnoliopsida; order Asparagales; family Amaryllidaceae; genus Allium; species Allium fistulosum. The sequence goes on from CM060905.1 coordinate 193,104,655, forward strand.
AGTGAGAAAAATCTCACCTTAGCTTTAATTTTGCAATCCCATTTTCCAATTTCCAGTTTATCTTCACAATGATTTTAGACCAAGTATAAAACAATTTATACAGTTTATTAATATTCGAAAAAAATCGAACAATAAATTTCCATTTAATAGATTTTATTAAATTTGGCTAATGATTTGGGTTTAAACAAATAATTTATTCTTAACTTATTATTTTTGAATAATAAATAATATTTCTTTTGATAAGTCATTTTATCTAATAAATTAAATCTCTAACTAATTTTCTTTTACAAATAGTTTATTTCTAACAACAAAAATCATTGCTTAAGTTTTTATTAACAATCAATCTCCAAAATCTTGACCTTGTAAAATAAATTTAAAATAAGAAGTATACTTAAAAGGTATATATTCTTATACACGTTAAAACCTGTTTTAACTATATATATATATCAATTAAACTAGGGTTACACACATTTAAAATTTACTGTTTTAACTTTATATATGTATTTCAACCTGTATATAGATATTTATTTAATTTAGATAAAAACAGCTTATATACATTACTGTAAATTTTCCCCTTTCTATGTATATGTGTGGTATAATTAAAATTAACTAACTTAAAAATAAAATCAATTAGATTGAAGGAAAAAATACCTCTCCACTAAAACGAGCCCAGATCGCAAACAAGCTACCCAAAACGTCAGCGAACCCCAGGCTCGACTTCTGCGCCACGCGAAGCTACCACAGATCCCCTGTCACCTCGCATTCGCGAAACTCCACCGCGCCTCCAGACTGCACTGTCGACGAACTTGCCCAACTCGACAACTTCACCGTGCCACTCACGATATCCCCAAATCGCCGAGCACCCTTCACGAGTTCGCCTCCCAGTCGCGAACGAACCTCGCGACCATCACCGTTGCTTTGCCCCATTTCCAGTCGCGATAAAATCGACACCATCGGTCGCTGCTTCGATCACCACCTCGCGATTCGATTTGGTCAGAGTATTGAAAATGGGGGGTCGTGATTTTAAATCGTGAATTGAAAAGGTCAAGGAAAAATCGATCTTGAGATGAACGAGAGGTAGAAATGAATTTGAATCTCTCTGATTTTCGTTTTAAATACTGAAATGAAGATGGAGTTTTCGACCCCAGTTTGTTGTAAAGGAGGTCGCGATCCATTTTTAAATGAGGATATGGTACGAAGATGAATTAGATTTCGTGTTTGGTTGAGGAGGATGAGATTCTTTTCCTTCGTTCAAATTTGAAGAGGGATATTTTAAATTGAGGAGGCATGGGTTTTCACGATTTTCTTCCTTGTTCTCTGCATGATTGTAGGCGTAGTTGTAGGCATGAGTTTAGGAACGAACAGTAATTGACGTGACCAAAATTGAAATTTTAAATTTAAATCAATTCTGTTTAAATTTCAATGCGTTTATCTATCGTATGCACACATAACGATTCTGAAAAATACGAAATTGGAAATCCGGTAATAATTCAATATTACGGACCCAATGGAACTGGTTTCGTCGAATTTCGAGACTGTTTGAAAAATGACTATTTTAACTCGACGATTTAAAAATTAAAAAGATATCGATGCGTTTCGAGTTGCCACGGTCAAACGATAACTTCGATTGCTACAAAAATTGAAATCCGATAATAACTAACTATTACGGATCCAATGGAGCTGGTCTCGTCTAATTCTGAGACTGTTCGAAAATTGGCTATTATTACAGTCGATAATTAAATATTAAAATATTCAATTTTCATAGATTAACTCCAAATTCAATTTTAAAAGTTCTATAACCTTTCTATAACTCCAGTATGATTAAATAAAATTTTACAAATCATTTTCAATCATTTTAAACTCGATTTTCGATTATCTCTGGAATTTCAATCATCAAATTATCGATTTAATTGACCAAATTAAATCCAATATCCTTTAAATAAATTATTCGACTTATTAAATTCATTTATAAATATTTAAAATCAATTAAATATTCGAATTTTAATTATCTAAAATTCTGGGTCGTTACAGATTCACTTAGAAATTTCTACTTGAATTTCAAAAATTCAACTTTGTTTATCTTTGGAATCCAATGATATCAAACATCCATTCAGCTAAATTTTAGCTTTCAAACAATTTCCAGACATCAATTCAATAATATCAATAATCATTCACAGATTATCACATCACAGTAGAAATAAATTCAATCAATGTGAGGGGTCCAGTTGGATCCCTCCAACCTGTTTCCCTGCATCCAAAGACGTTAGTACAATACCAATTCCACTTCGAGGTGGAATATCGCGGTATATAGGTTTTATAAAAATCCGCTTACTAACGGCGCAATAGGGTCTCATCCGCTATACGAGGTGGGAAATCAATCAATCCAATATATACATATGCCAATATGTATATATTGCTATATATAGATATATATCCTACTATATCTAATATCACATCCAATAGCAATCATATCAATCAAAAAATAACTGAAAATTCCACTTTCATTTTGAGTGAGAAAAATCTCACCTTAGCTTTTATTTTTGCCATCCATTTTCCAAATTGTATTGTTCTCTTGATTTATACCTTGTATAACAATTATATAAATTCATTAATATTCGAATTTAAATCGAACTATAAATCTATTTCTATTTTACAATTTAAATTCAACTAAGATTTTTAGTTAAAATAATAATTTAATTTATACAATTTTCCATTTATCAAATTTTATCCATTTAAACTAATCTTTTTAACCATTTGATTTAACAAAATTTAAATTCAAAACTAGTCCTCTTTTAAAAATTTAAATTAACCAATTCTGTTTAGGCTATAACTAATTTAAATCTGAATATAAATGTACCAACAAGTAAAAATGAGGAAGACGAATCTCGATTACCTCACTGACAACTCGAACAAACCCAGGCTCGCGAGTGTCACTGCCGAAGATCAAGACACTCGTTTCGCCATCACTTCGCCCAGATCGAATGCGAACCCTTCAACGCGACTCGCTATTTCCGTTCGAACTTCAATCTACCTCACAGTAATCGTCGAACTAGAGCCCTAAGCCATCACGCCTCCTTGCCCTGGCTCGCCATCGACATTCCCTACTGCTTCCGCCTCCGGTCGCCTATCGCGCTCCCCTGACCATGGACTCGACCTCGTCCACGAACATCACGAACTCTATCCTCTTCGCACGCGAGTTCGCCAGTCTTCCCCAGTACCGCCGCCTTGCCTCGCGAAGCCCTGGCCTCCATCGCTTGCTCGTAATCGAGCTTCACGCTGACCTTCCACGACTTGCGACACTGCCAACTCCCTAAGTCCCCGCCTCATGATGATGATGCCGCGATCCCCCTTTTGCTTGAGATTTCGTGACCTCGCTTTTGTTTTTTTTCGTTTGAACCTTGAATTGAACGAGAGTTGAATGAACGCGATTTTAATTCGATTGATTTTATTTAGAGAGGGATGGAACGAGGTTGGAAAGGGAGGGAAACGAAAATGAATATCGGCCATAGTTTGTCTTGTGAACGAGAGGGATATGAAATGAAATCGCGTGATGATTTTAAAAGAGATGGAGGGAGACAGGAGATCGTGTTTGCACGATAAACTTCGTGATCGATGGCGTGATTTTCTCCGTGATTAAAGGAAGATAACGTGTGTGTTGACTAAATATTTAAAGTTTAAATTTAAATTGGTTTCAATTAAATTTCGACGCGTTTTTACGTCGTGCGCTCACATAACAGCTCCGAAAAATACGGAATTTGAAATCCGACAATAATTCAATATTACGGACCCAATGGCACTGGTTTCGTCGAATTCCGAGACTGTCCCTCGGACGGCTATTTTTAAATATCGATTCGAACGGTATAATTTCAAACTGAACAATTCAATTTCAAATTCGATTCTGAAGCTCCAATTATCTTCAGTATCATCAATATAAACATTAAAAGCTTTTCGAAATATTTTTCTTCAACTTTAAATTGAAGATTCAAATTTTTATCCAGTTTCAATAGATTAAATTCTAAATTTTAATCGTCAAATTCAAAGTTATATTCGAGATTCAAATTAAATCATCGTTCAAATATTCAAAATTAATTAAATATTCCCAATTTAATTTGTTCAAAATTCTGGGTCGTTACAGTCACAAACGTTAGAGAACACAAAAGTGGTACCGATACAACTACCCGTTCCGCGGACTACACCGCGTACCGGACGCCGAATTACAGAGATGAATATACTACGGAGATTAGCACGACGAGGCGATCAAAACGGTACACAGATATCAGTGGTACAATCATCCAATCAAAAGTCGATATCGGTATGAAAATGCTGCTATTTCGTCGAAAATAAGATCGACGGAGCAATAACAGTCCAAATTTTGAGAAACGAAATATGACGTCTCACTCAGAAGATGATTTACAAATTTTCTATAAGAAAATATTCAGGTTTGGAAAACATTTTATTATCATCAATTATTAACTGATTGAAATTGAAATAGAATTACACAATAAAATTTACTTGCATATTTTCTGATGAAAATTTACCATTTGCTGTAATAAAATAGACGTATTCCAAATATCAAATTTTCATTTAATTACGTTATAAAACTATTAAAATATCTGGGTTGCTACACTGACACTGATATATGTTGCTATCCCGTACGGAAAAATCCAAACGGATCTAGAAACGTCCGAATTTTGCGAAACGGATTACGCAGTCTTATTCGGAGTGCTCTAAATAAATTTTCTCATGTTGACAAATTTAGGTTTCGGACCACTTTTAAATTCAACTGTTATTAACTGATTTAAACTGAATTTCTAGCGACTGGTAGAACATCAATATTATTCGACGAAAATTTGCCATTTGCTATGTCTAGATGGACGCATAGCAAATATTAAATTTCCGTCATAAATTCTATTGTTTATTTTAAATGGTAGATTTCAGTTTATTATATTCAATAAAATTCACCTTTATTTAATTTCAAAATAAACTATATTTCAAATTAATATAATTGAATATTCATTGGTTTATAATTTCTATTTCCTTAATTAAAATGCTAATATTAACTAATGCAGTATTAAATTCTCAATTTTCTCAATTTCTGAATCATTTAACTAATTAAGTCTTATTAAATTTAAAATTATATTTCTTTCCTTTTATGTAAAATCCAATTATACTAAATTTTATTAACAATTTAATTTCAATAGGTTGATTTGTAGGTTGAGCAAAAACTAAGACTAAAATTTAAATAAGTTTGAATACATAATTATACATTTATTGTTTACAAATAGATTAGAAGTTAATTACAATTAAAACCCAATTCCAGTTAATCATAAATTTTATTTCATGCTTTACACAATATCAAATCTATCCAATTAAACTTTTATTAAACCATACGTTTGAAATCACATAAAATAGTTGTCACTTTATTAAATCAAAATCAGATGTTATAATTCAAAGTAAATTTTATTTAAAATCATAAATTTTAATTTCTTACCGTATTAAATTCTAAAATTTGAATTTTCTTATTTTTCGAAAAATACAGGTTGTTACTCTCACCCCCACTCAAAACATTTCGTCCTCGAAAAGGAACGAAGATAGAATAGAAAAGGTAAAGCAGAATGGATAAAGCTGAGTAGATAAGGTAGATTCAAAAGAATAGTATTAGGCATGCATAATTAATTTAAAACCACAAAATTTCGATTTCAAATGTTAATACAAAATTTCTTTGTTGAAAATACTTTTATAATAAAATACTTTTATATCGAAACAAATTTTCCTTTCGAAAACACTTTTATAACTTGATGTCTCAACAAGTTTATCCTCGTTCTTGCAGACTCTGGCCATGCGTTGATCAGGCGCAAAGCTAGAATTCTCCAAGTACTTAGTAGACCCGTTTCAACACCCAGTGAAAAGTACTCGAGAAACCTTCAAAACTGATATGGAAAGTACAATCCAAACAAATCAACCGAATCGAATCATGGATCGCAGATACACAATGGTTACGCCTGCATCCCCCAGGAAACATCCGTACCTTTTAAGCAATCACTGCCTTGCGAATTTCGCCATGATAACAAAAAAACTGTAGACCGCGGATACACAATGGTTACGCCTGGATCCCCCAGGAAACATCCTGTAACGACCCGGATATTTCTTTCCCGAAATTTCCAGATAGTTAGAAGAAAAAGAAAAGAGATAGAAGAAGAAAACAGAACAAGACAGATTCTCACATTCGCAGCGGATCAAAATACAATATCAAATAATAATATCAGTTATACAAAGAAAACTGTATTTGTCAAATTACACTTTAATATATCAGAGTTACAACTTATTTACAACCACAAGACAGATAAATCAATCTGTTTCAGATACTATCATATATCACAATAGAAACTCTCCATACGTTCCTGCTCTCCAGCTCGCCTCCTGAGCTCCAGAACGTCCTTACCTGAAAATCTGTAATACTCGGTCTGACCCGAGCATTACATCAAAGTAACACCCGGGTCAGGCTGGAAACCAGCGTGAGTAAACCCATATAATTTGAAATACTAAGTTATAAAACTTATTTGAAACCAGGGTAACTCGTATCTTCTACGAGTTCTTACTTATTTTATTCAAACAATTATTTCACAAAATAATATCTAAGTATCGTTACTTAGTTCCAATGGTCCAGACTACTCAATTTATTTCATCCCAGCCTATTTGATTTACAATTCAAATCTATAGAGAATTTAGATTACTAATCGAAGTGGTTTCGGATATTTACTAATACCCGACCCCGGTCTCTTCGAATTCAATATCATCTTAACCCAAGTTATTCAAATGAATACAATTCAATTTTAAATATAGAGTGTCACTTTTACACAGCAAATTATCATAGGTAAACACATCATCATTGTTCACCCAAACATATAATATTACAAAAATATGGCAGATCACATAGCATCACAATCACATACCCGAGATAACAAATAGTCCAAGGCATTCAATATCATTCAGTCACCCATAAGCAAGGTAAATCACTTCCAAAATTAATTTAATTTATCTTTAATTAAATTAATTATAAATCTTTAATCACTTAGATTATCTTTACTCAACATTAATTAATTACAAACCAATTAATTAATCATCCATTAAGTATCCATCTTAATTAATCACTCTTGATTAATTGTTCTTTTTAATTTCATTACATAATTAGCCTTTAATAACCTAAATTAATTAACCTTTTATTTATTTATTTATTTAATTGAGGATTATTAAACAATGGGATAATCACATTAATTAATGATCCTTAATTAATTACTTTCATTAACAAATTAACTATAGTTAATTACATTGATCTTTAATTAATTACATTAATTAATTAATCATACTTTAAATTAATCACTTCCATTAATTAATTACTCATTTAATTACCTTAGCAAATAATTAATCACATTATTAATTAATCCTTAACTCTCTAATTAATTAATTACTCTTTAATTAATTAATTAACTCATTAATTAATTGTATTAATAAATCCTTTAGTTAATAACATTAAGTGATTATCCTTTAATTAATTAAGTAAATTAATTATACTTCAACCACTACCATTAATTTCCTTTAATTAATTCCCTTATCTTAATCTAAATACTTTATTACCTCATTAACTTTATTTTAGAAACCATTAGGAATTAATTAGACCAACTGATATTTTTATAAAACATTAAAAACAGGCTTTTCACTTTCCCTCTCCCGATCCTTACTCCGAGTCATCCCCGCGTTCTACTCGAGATCGCTTCGAGTCTCCCTCCTTCCAGCTTCTTCTTCTCCCCTAGTTTCTTCAAAGCTTAAAACTGTTAAACTATTAACAGCTACAACTACCTCACGAACACGAGTTAATACCCGAGCATATCTTCAAATTTTCCTGAGATTTCTTCGAGTCGCCACGAACCCATTTTCCCCCTGACATACACAGCAACGCTGTGCACGTGCACCACATCTCGACCAACTCTGACGAACTCGACTACCTCCGGCAAGTCGTAAATCAACTCGACATTCATTTACGATCATACAAACCAACGTATCTAGCCTAAATCGAATTCGAGTGTTCAACTCGAATCAGAAGTTCGTCAACGCCTGGAAGAAACGCCTCGCCATCATGCCTCCGACCACCATTCCACCTGAAACTCTGGTCACGTCATCGCAAAGCCTCCACGCATCCATCCCCAATACTCCGAAGACACTCGATCCACCATGGATGTTCCAGTCGTCACATTTCCACCACGACCAAAACAAACGCTTAAACCCTAGATCGACTGATTTCCAACGCCACGATGTATGATAAAATCATCTGACATTTTTCTCGACATCCCTGGCCATCAACCAAGCTACGATCGAAACCCCGAGAACTCTATATCTTCCGATCGCCAGTAAATGGTGAAAACCCATTTCAAGTTCAACTCTCATCTGCTCTTAACTTACTAAATTAAAAATCACCATATTTGATTTAAAAATCTTATTTTTCTGAGTTAATTCAGATTATATAATTTAATTAGCAAATTGCAATACTTGATTTAACATGTTATAAAATTTGACACTGTATATTTCTTAATTCCAGTCGATTTCAAAGCTAAGATACTTAACCATATTTTTAAAAAGCTAAATTATATTTAAACAAGCTTATCTTGTTTGTAAACAAAGGCTTAACAGAGAATAGAGAAGGAGAATTTGAATTTTTGATTTAATCTAAACTCTGTAACTTAAAAACAGAGAAGTACAGACATGCCCAATTCAACACAAAACAATATACAGATCTACACTTGTATATATATACATGTAGAGCACAAATCATTCCAGAAACACACATGCACAAACATTTATCACCTAAGCATTCTAGTTAGATGTTTACTCACCTTTTTAAAATGAACAGAGCCTCTTTGAAACTGCATTTGAAAAGCCTTTGAATGCTTTTAAACTGAGATGCCCTTTGATCTTTAAAACTTTATTAAACTTGAATGCTTGCTAGAAAACTTGCATGCATGCTTTGATTATTTAGGTGTGTTGCTATAGATCCCAGGTTTACTTGCTTCCAGACTTTGAAGAAAATATGCAGGCTTTGATGTTGGAAAAGAATTGCAGGCTAGAGTTCCAGATTTTAAAAGAATTTGCAGGCTGAACTTTGATTTTGGAAAATGAGTTAACAGGTTGAAGAAATGTTGATTTCGGTTTGAGGAAGATGATTATCAGATTTGTTTTTGGGAATTTATATTCATTTTTCTCTTAGTTTTTGAAAAGAAGGGGATAGGAAAAGAATGAAGGGAAGAAAAACAATGTATTTATAAAGGCTGATTTATAAATATAAATAAAAGAAAAATTAAAAATTAAAGATGACACTTGGTTTAAAATTCAACATTTGTCACATAGAGTTGTTAATTAATTAACACTTGTTAAAACAAAGCCTTTAGAGAATTACACATGTCTTTTAAGTAATTTATATTTAATTTTAAAATGTTAGTAAAAGCCTTTACTAAATTTATTTATTGTTATGTAAATGTATATATGAGTTTATTTTTAAAGAAAATGTAATAAAACAAATTATATATATATATATAAATAAAAGCTTATACATATATTTTAAATCTAAATATTTTTAAAATGTCTATCTTTTGAATTACTTAATAAATCCAAATTCATATTCAAATTAATTTTGAAAAATCTAATTAAAAATCAAGTCAACAATTCATATATATTTTAAACAAACCCAAATTCAATTTGTAATAATAATTCTATTTAATATATATATACACACACACACAACACATTTATTATTATTGGTTTGAAATTAACAATTTGGCCAAATTTTAAATAATTTATACTGGAGATTATCACATCTAAATTTGTTCAATTTATAAATCAGTATTTTTAAAAATTAAATCAGATAACTATCCAATTATCTGATGCCCGAAAATCCGGGATATCACACATCCGTACCCTTTAAGCAATCTCTGCCTTGCGGATTACACTACTAAAACGACCATAGATCGCAGATACACAATGGTTACGCCTGGATCCTCCAGGAAACATCCGTATCTGTAAGCCGTCACGGCCCTACGAATTATGCTATGCAGTCGAGTTCGTAAGACCATGGGTAACGCCATGGAATTCGACGGACACTCGAGTATTATATCCGGAAAACCCAAATCAGAGAGAATAATATCGATAGAATGAATCCAAAATGTGGCCACAAAGAGGATATCAAGCAGAAGGCACTTTCCATATCTTTACTTCGAAAATATGTATCATATAGTACCCATTCAAATCAATTTCAAATATCATACTTATATAAAGTCAATTATACATAAGATTTCATTTTCAAATCGTATACTTTCCAAAATCAATAGTATATCAAATCAGACTTATACAGACTTCGATTATATAAGATTTCGCTTTTCAAATTGAGTACCTTTCCAAATCAATAGTTTTCAAATCAACTTCATACTTACACAAATCAATTTTATATAAGTTCAATAACTCCCAAATCAAGTATTTAGTAAAATAAGGTTCTCAAATTTCAATTCGTTTTAATACCAGTTTAGTTTCAAAATCATATACGATTTCACTAAATTATTTCTCCCAAACTAAATATCTTCAGTTTCAAAGTTTCCAAAATAATAGGTTTAGAAAATAATTCTAGTTTCCAAATCAACATAATTTAGGCCAAACAAATTCATTTCCAAAATCATCATATAAATACTGGGTTTTAAATTCCAATCTATTTTTCGAAACCATATATCTTTCTCAAAATCAATTATTCCCAAAAATGATTACCAAGTTTATAACCATCCCTTTTAAAACCTTTAGACTATTTATTTTTATTTGAAAGGTCCAATTTACCCATTGAAAAATATTATTATTATTATTATATATAGCTTTATAAAAGATGTTACTAAGTTAAAACATTTAAAACTAAATTTTATTCAAAACATTTCAAAACTAAATTTTATATTAGTATAATTCAAAATAGTCTTATTCATTTACTTAACAAAACAGTTTCAAACTTATTTAAGTCATATTACTTTATACTTAACATACAAAACTAAACTTATATACTTTATCAAATAATTTATACTTTTCGAAATTACTTAGCTTTGAAAATTTAACCTCGATTTGGAAGTGTTCGAAATTCAAAATAGTCCGAGAAATCAAATTTTTAATCCAAGAGTTGGAAATCAGCAACCAATCAGTAAATCAATTTCAAAAGATAGGGTTATACCAAATCAAATCCGAAACTCGAGGACTGAACATCGGGTTTACTTCAAATCGTTTCTAATATATATACATATATCTTTCGAATATCAAATCATACTTAAAAATTTGAAATCAAAATTGGTTTCACAAAATCAATCGCATAGCAAAGCTACTAAAGTGGCCTCTCCCCCACTCTGAAACTCGAAAATCAATGTCGATGATGCGTGCACTCATTACCGAAATTATTTTCCAACGACATAAGTGAGTTTTAGACTTCTATTTTCTTGAAAACTTCTTTGAAATTTCTTTGAAATCATTGGAACTCATTTGAAGTCATTTGAAACGTTTCTTATTCGGAAAATACATTCAAATCGTATTATTATATATTTTCAAAATCTTAAAACCAATTTCAAAATACCGGAATTCAATCTCTCAAATTTTCAATTTAAAACCTTCAGTTATAAATCATTTTTATATAAATCAATTTCTTATATAATTTTCAAAATTCAAATCCTTTCGAAACTTCAAATTCTCGTTTTTAAAAGGTATATAATCCTTATCGAAAACATTTTCACTTTTATATATAGAATATAATCATACTTATCAAAATAATAATTTCGATATATAAAACAATTTCTAAAATACAAACAAACATGATTTTTCAAAGGATGATTGAATAATGGATTTCAAACAAGGATAGAGATTCAAATTAGAGGGACTCTAGTCAAAATAGAATTTCTGATTCGAAGGTAGGCTCGATCGAAGATGAGATAATTAAATTTCAAAATAGAAGATGGATATACTTACATAAATCGCGGGCGACCTTAACCGGTTCAACCGTGACTTCAGGAACATGATCGATGAAGAATTCTAAGGCCAATCGACCTTCGATCGCTAGAGATAGAATTCGCCATGGCAAAAGATAGCAGCATCTAAACCGAGGGTATAGAAATCTCCGGTGAATCAATGCCAATTGTAAAGGAGTTTCACCCCTTTACAAATCATTCAAAGATTGGCGGGATCACCGATTTTTTTATAGAGGTCATTCGAAGTGGAGTTATGGGATGCTCCAGAATCAAAAGAATACAAATAGGGGAAGACAAGAATGGATTTCAGAACAAGGTAGGGTTCCAAAGTTCGAAAGAAATCCAAATCAAAGAGGAAGGAATTCAAGATCGAACAAAGGTGATTCCGTAATTAAATTTTCTCTATATGCTAAGTTTTGCCTAAAACCAGAGCTCTGATACCAACTGTAACGGACCGCGTCAGTGGGGTAACGCCCACCGTAGCATACAGCTGTACCTGTGTTCTGCCTTTACAGCCAGCCTCTCGACTGCACCAACCCCGCAGGGACATGTAGGAGTAAGAGTCATCCGCTCGCTACCAAACCAAATGCGAGAACCCCCTATCATGCTGCACCCGCCAAGTGCATAGGCAGACACACATGTCGGACTTGAATTGCTCAAAATATCAGATTGTTAATTTATATTTGGCAAAACTCAGCATATACAGTAAATAAATAAATCACAGAATCACAGACATAGAGTAATATATTAATAATGCAGCGGAATAGATAAATAGTAGTTCATGAAGCTACTATATAAACAACAGAGTTTGAAATAAAATAGCAGAATATCTCAAATACAATTGAGTCTCGAATACAAACAGATGACATCTCTGAACAAGCTGAAAGCTGAATCGATAGTTGGATCTCCAAGCGAAGCTCCAAACTCCAAACTCCAAAGGTGAGACTCAATTGCTGTATCACTCAGTCTGACCCGAGCGTAAAGCAAAACACAAAACACTCGAGTCGGGATTAACATTCTTATATCAATAAATCCAACTCAAGTGAAATATCAACTGAAATACAAGTAACTTAAAGGATGTTTGGGATAACCAACCTCTAAGGATCTGTGGAACTACCTACTATGTAGAAATATACGCTATTAACAACTAAACATCATTATAACACCGTGGTCATTTCAAAATAATTTATACTTCAAAACTAAAATATCATTTCCATTTCAAATATATATCCAAATTATAGCACTTTCAAAACTAAATTGATACTTTCATATATATTTTATTTAACTTCATTATTATTTAGTTTTGAAATATTCACTTAATAAATCCATTATCATTTAAATAACCTTAAATTACATTAAACTAAATAATTCCTTTCAATTTATTTAAACTTGAAATATCCATTAAATCACTTTAAATCAAAATCCAGTTATAAAATCATATCTTAAAACCCTCAAATTCAATAAGTTTCAAATCGATTTAGTTAAACAAAATTCTTAATTAAATACAATTTCGAATAGATTCAAATTTATCTTTCCAACCTTAACTTATAGAATCATTATAAAGTCTATTTTTTTTAAAATAATTTTTTTAAATAAATACTTAAACCTATTGTATTTTACTTAAATCAAACCTGACTAAATTTAAAGCTTATTATTAAATCTATTTTGTATTAAAACTTATTCATATACATAATATTTTCAAATTTAAATAAAACATATATATTTCCTTTTAAAATTCATAGAAATCATTTTAAAATATTTATATATAGACCAACGATGTTTGTATAAATTTTTTTATCCTATGGTCAAGTGATACAAATATTTATCATTTCAATCCAAAATTTAAATATATACGGGTATATATCATTTTAACCCGCAATCCCAAATTCAATTCAAATGAAAATCGCTTGGGTTTATCATTTCAACCCATAACGATTTTCTCCTATTCTACAGATCGTTCGGGTATGTATCATTTCAACCCATAGTGAATTCTATACTAATAGGGAACTTCCAGAGTGATAACAGATATGATAATAATATAACAACATGCATATATCATCAATATAAATAACAGATAATGGTGTCAGATGTCACAGGTGAACAGATACAGATAATAGCATATATATAGCAATGTAAATAACATACAGCATCATATTTCAATTGAAATCAAATTTAATAAATATAAGAATGATAATCGTGAGTGATTACTCACCTTTCAAGGCTAGAGAGTTTGACAACATAACAAGCTACGATTTCCAAAACAAATCAGGATAGGCACGAATCTCAAAACAAGGCAAGATTGAACTCGAATCGACGAACGAAGCTGATAATAGGGATCGATGAGAACAAATCAAATTAGTTTGATATAGCTTAAACAGGATGATATCATATTATTATTATTTCCATGAAATCAATATTTAATTTAAAACAAATATTAAAATAACATATATATAATTAAAAATCATTATTTTAAATCAAAACACATATATCAAAATCTACCATATATACATAATAAAATTAAAATAAATACTTATGTAGCTAAACAAACATATCACTTTATATATTTATGTATATATTAAAATATACAACATAAAACAACAATATCTATAAACTTTAAATTTAAATCAAATTGTTAACAAATAACTATACTACGCAGACAAATAATGTAACAAAACAAAATAGATGGACAGATTAACCAAATGTAGTCAGACCATATGCATAGATTATATATATATCCAAAATATCTATGCAATCGTACTATACCAAAGTTACACTTTGTAAACAAATACAACCTTACGAAATAAAATAACAAAAATATGATATACAATCAGATCATATATAATACTGTTAAAATTTATGCAAACCGATTTTTAAACAAATTACTATTGGAAACTTATACACCCAAATCTGTATATACACACACGAACTAACCGTTGAATTATATAAAACATACATTGCAATGTAGACACGCAACCCATTTTAAACACATATATTCTTAAATCGAAAATATATATACTTATATATATTATATCTTAAAGCCAATACTGCAACCCAATATGTAAATATAAGGACTAATATTGCTGGAAACAATAAAACTGCAAAAATATATGTACAACATCAATACTGCCAATATATCTATATATTTATCCTATAACTGAACATAAAATATATATATATCAACTTTTAAACAAATCATAATTAGCTTGTAAAAGCCTATATTTACAACTAACAGATCACAAAAGAACTTATGTTTTGTACCCATATACAAATAGAATATATTACAGCAAACAAAATATAAACATTGCTAATACCTCACCTATGATAAAAAATATATGCTATACTCATATACTTTATAATATGAACTGTCGGATGCATATATGTACTTTAAAATATGAACAACAGTGATATATAATTATACTTTGAAACCAACAGATCCATGCTTATACATATATACCTTACGTTATAATAACTTATGATACAACAGCATATACTTTATATACAATTAGCTTTGCACTATATACTTATACAAATAAACAGACCATATACGTCATATATATAACTGAATTATTATATAACTAAAATATTAAAACTATAAGCATATATATATGACATATACCTTAAATAAGGTCACAGCTTGGATCTCAGTGAAGTTGAGTTGAAGAGAAAACGGGCAGGGGAAAAGAAGAATGGTTGCAAGTCTTGGTACACGACCACGTGAGCAGAGAAAAAGGGAGATGGTGCGTGAATCTGGGTGGCCGTGATGCTCGCTGGAGGAGATGCGGTCGAGCGGAGGTGGTTGATGAGGTGTCGGGTTATGGCGCAGGAGAGTACCGACATGAGGGTGGTGCTTGGTGATGAGGATGGCACGGGTTGCTTGAGACAAGGTTTGAAGCAATGGAATGGAAGAAAGCACTGCTTTGTGAAAGGAGCAGCAGGCAAAATGAAGAGAATAGGAATTTGAGAGTGATATAAAGAATAGCCTTTGGTAACAGTCGAATTGAAAGAGATGTGGAAGCAAACCAATCAAATTTCAACAGATGGGAATGGTGTAGCACGAGAATTAATGTAATAATAAAAGCAAATGAACGTTGGTTTTCAAACGGTTGAAAATTGAAAGGTCACAAACTATAGAGAACACAAAAGTGGTACCGATACAACTATCTGTTCCGCGGACTACACCGCGTACCGGACGCCGAATTACAGAGATGAATATACTACGGAGATTACATGACGAGGCGATCAAAACGGTACACAGATATCAGTGGTACGATCATCCGATCAAAAGTCGATATCGGTATGAAAATGCTGCTATTTCGTCGAAAATAAGATCGACAGAGCAATAACAGTCCAAATTTTGAGAAACGAAATATGACGTTTCACTCAGAAGATGATTTACAAATTTTCTATATGAAAATATTCAGGTTTGGAAAACATTTTCTTATCATCAATTATTAACTGATTGAAATTGAAATAGAATTACACAATAAAATTTACTTGCATATTTTCTGATGAAAATTTACCATTTGCTATAATAAAATAGATGTATTCCAAATATCAAAATTTCATTTAATTACGTTATAAAACTATCAAAATTTTCGGGTTGCTACATTGACACTAATATATATTGCTATCCCGTACGGAAAAATCCAAACGGAGCTAGAAACGTCCGAATTTCGCGAAACGGATTACGTAGTCTTATTCGGAGTGCTCTAAATAAATTTTCTCATGTTGACAAATTTAGATTTCGGACCACTTTTAAATTCAACTGTTATTAACTGATTTAAACTGAATTTCTAGGGACTGATAGAACATCTATATTATTCGACGAAAATTTGCCATTTGCTATGTCTAGATGGATGCATAATATCAAGTTTCCGTCATAAAATTCTATTGTTTATTTTAAATGGTAGATTTCAGTTTATTATATTCAATAAAATTCACCTTTATTTAATTTCAAAATAAACTATATTTCAAATTAATATAATTGAATATTCATTGGTTTATAATTTCTAGTTCCTTAATTAAAATGCTAATATTAACTAATGCAGTATTAAATTCTCAATTTTCTCAATTTCTGAATCATTTAACTAATTAAGTCTTGTTAAATTAAAATTTATATTTCTTCCCTTTTATGTAAAATCCAATTATACTAAATATTATTAACAATTTAATTTCAATAGGTTGATATGTAGGATAAGCAAAAACCAAGACTAAAATTTAAATAAGTTTGAATACATAATTATACATTTATTGTTTACAAATAGATTAGAAGTTAATTTACAATTAAAACCCAATTCGAGTTAATCATAAATTTTATTTCATGCTTTACACAATATCAAATCTATCCAATTAAACTTTTATTAAACCATACGTTTGAAATCACATAAGAAAGTTGTCACTTTATTAAATCAGAATCAGATATTATAATTCAAAGTAAATTTTATTTAAAATCATAAATTTTAATTTCTTACCGTATTAAATTCTAAAATTTGAATTTTCTTCTTTTTCGAAAAATACAGGTGGTTACATGTTCTCTCAAAATAAGGCGCCACGTCTCGAAGACAAACGTCTCGAAGGACAAATACGTCGCAATGACAAACATCCCAAAGGACAAATACGTCGCAATGACAAACATCCAGAAGGACAAATGACCCGAAGGTGCAGTACTGGCAAATACGTCTCGAAAACAAATGTGTCACAAACTCTCAAGGAAGAAACCCGAAAAGTGTTAACATGCATCCCATACCACACGTTTGCACCCAACGGTTTAATAATCGCTAGTAAATGCCACACTAGAAAGCAGTAAAATGTTTACCTCATCTCATCGGTAAACATGACCCGAATGTCAAAATGATCAAACGGACAAGTCAGGAATCAACCGATAAGATAAACGCACGTGTCCTATACCACGTGTTTTACCAAACCATTTATTTCTTCTTCTCATTTGCTCGAATAGTGCAAAAACGTATATTTTTTATATAAAATAATTTATTAGAGAAAAGAAGCTTTTAAAACAATTTTTCGAAATTGTTTTTGAAAACAATCTTTGAAAATTCCCTTATTATAGAGAATATATAGCTTTTATAACTTGGAAAAAATATTATATAATAATTATTTCAAAAGCCAAGTTATTTTAAAAATTATTTCAAATTTCTTTGGAAAAACCCATGCTCGAAATCAAAGAAAACATCGAAAAATACTCAAAACCGACACTCGAATTCATTTAAAAAACGATTCAATTTGAATCTCATATTCTCCAAAATCTTGGCTAGCCTATTGATAGGCATCATAACCCTCATATAAATATCACAACAACATGAAGTAGAAGTCAAAAATCGGACGGACAAAGAATGCGGAACAAAAAAAATGCATATGCAAAAACAATACCCAGGTCTAAAATCTTCTCCGGGTTCAACTTTCTCACTGCTTTTGCAATTTTGAAGCTTAGCTTAGCTAGTTTTTGTGAGTTATTCAACTCACCTTGCTTTTACAGTGCAAAAATCTCGAATTGGAGTTGAAAGATTGGAGCTTTTGAGTTATTACAACCTTGGAGAACCTGTACAGGAAGAAACAACAACATGCACAAAGAGATTTTACAGTAGTTAAAAAACCCACTCTCAAAATCTAGATTTTTGATGAAATAATAGGGTTTTGGAGTTGATTACCTTTTAATTTTACTTTAGTTTAAAGAAATTACAGCTTGCTTGAATTAAATTGAAGATTTAAAGCTTGAATTGAGAAAATGGAGAGGTTTGGTTTCTTTTCTATGTACTGTCTTAGAGGAAGAAGGAGAGGAATGTTTTGAATGTACAGGTAAACTATTTTGCACTTTCTCGTTTACTGGTTAAGTTGGCTAATGGGCCTTTTTGACCTAAATTAGAGAGAAAATTAAATAAGCCTAAGGATTTAATTCAACACTTAATAAAAATGCACAAGTATACACTATTATATAAAACAAATTACATTTTCTTTCAAGTTTTAATCCAAACAATTAATGTAAACCTACATACATATGAAATATAATATTTTACAGTATATAAAAAGATAATTTTAGTTTTAAAAACATTTTTATTATTGAAAACCTCTATTTTACATAAATACACTATTTTACACTAATAAATGCATAAAACCTTATTTTTAACTTCAAAAATTTTACAAAAATTAATTTCTTGCTTAGAAAAATATAACAAACCATTTTAAACTCAAATTTATAACTAAGACATATTTTTAAATCAATTTCACCCTTTTTATTTAAACAAACAACCTTTAAAAATCAAATACTTCCTTTAAAAATTATTAAAAGAAGTATTTGGCAATAATTAATACAGTTATTGCATTTTTCAGTAATTAAAATCATTTTCCATACATTATTTACCCAAAAAAATAAAATAAAGTTTCCAAACTATATTTTCACATTTTATTTTCAAAATTCATTGTTTATTCCAAATAAACAGTTTAAAATCTCCAAATTTTTTTAATTCACAATATTAAATTATACCTTACCGTTATAATTTAATATTTACAGGTAATCTTCAAAACCAGGGTTGTTATAAGTTAATACCTACTAATATATGCTTTTGCTTTTAATTGTTGTCCATTAGTAAGTCGGTAAGTGGGCTCCTCCATGTAGTGTTCTTTCTTTCTTTTCTTTAGCTTCCAAAATATGTGCATGCATAAGTCCATGAAACCTCTTCCAATTTTCACTCAATTTTCTACAAAAAAAGTTAAAATGTGCAAATAAATTTTCTCAAAATTATTTCGTACATAAAATTACTATATGCCTAAATGTAGATAAGTGAATGATGAATTGAAAGCACTTTTATATTTTGGTTTAAAACATGTAAAAATACCCTAATATGAATTTATTTTAATAAAAGAAGATTAAGTATGAGAGTAAAAATATACATTTTTACGTGCACATCAATTACCCCCACATATATCTTTTTATTCGCCCTCAAATAAAGTAAAACTAGGATAAGTTCATTTTCGTAGAAAACACGATTGCATTGAGTGTATGCATCAAGCCGTTAAATGTAACAACCCGACATTTCGTACCCAATTAATTATCGCCTCTTGACGATCTAATCTGGTTGCTAATAGCTATTGGCATTTTAATCGAATTGAAATTCAGGGATAAAATTGTGTTAATCGCTATTTGGAATATTTTTAAAAGCAGTTGGAATTCTTTTTTTTAAACTAAATGTTAAACGAGCTTTAACAATTTTGTTTAGTGTCGATTGGGTTTAAATAATAAACTCGGCCCATGTTCTATTGTTTGAAGCCGTGATATCACTCAACCCCATTCCCTCTTTGTTCAGTAAAAAGAAAGCCCGACCCCTTTTCTTTTCTTGGCTTTCCTCATTCGAAACCTAAAACCATCCAAAGGAAACAATGGCTGCTCAATTTTCGTTCGTCCCTCCTTTCAAAATTAGGGCTTCTTCAATCGTTCGCTTCTGGAACTCGAAGGCACCAACGTCAATGACTCCTTCAACTTGCTCGTGGCTGCTTCGACGTGCTCGCGCTCGATTGGGCTTCGGCGTAACTTTGTTCCTCTTCCTCATCGCTACAGCTTCGTCTTTCATTCGTGGCTAAGGTGAGTGTTCCCGGCACTCACATCTAATTCAAATGATTAGGCTTGTCTGCTTATTGTTTTCGTTGTCTTCGACACTGACATTGTTAGTGGTTGGGTTTGATTCTCTGTTGCCTGTCACTGTTTTGAATTGGTGGTTTAATTTATCGCGGCATTGTTCGATTTTGTTCGTTTTACTGCTGCTTTATGTCTTTGGGCATTTTGTTTTGACCGTGGGATCCCTAGGTTGATGACGTTCGACCGTTGAACTTGATGGTCTGAGGTCATCGATTTACAGCCCCGTATACATTGCATTTCCTAGTTACTGTGACTTTATGACTCCTGGCTTGTTTTTGTATGGCTCGATTTCTTGTACCTGGGTTAATTGGTCTCTCTGACATTGTTAATTCGTTTGCCAAGGAGTCGACTTTGTTTTAGTTGTCTTGGTCTCGGCTTTGACTCCAGTTTGCTTGACCATTTTCGTCCATCCCTGTAGTATTATTTTGTTTCCAGTGACCTCAGTTTGACTTGAATTTTCGATGACCATGGTTTTAAAACTTTGTAGTTGGCATCTCGTAGTTGTTGTGTATTGGCTTTACTTGAAGTTGTAGCTCGCACTGTTATTAATACATTGTCCTGGCTACTGAATTGGTCCACTTGTATATGCCATATATACCCATGTATTTATGGGTGTATATGTGTGTTAGTGGTTACCCTTGTTCCCTTTGCTTGCCAGTTCTGTTTTGTGCCAATATTTGTGATTCTTTTTAAGGTTGCATTTCAACCCAGTTGCCTTTGTCAACCATGTTGCTGCCTATTTCAATTTGCACATGGGGTTTGAGCTGTAGCCTTGTCCCTGTCCACAGTTTCATTATGTTGCCCCTGTAGATGTTGATGCCTCTGCACATTTGCCTGAGTCACCTGTAACTGCTGTTACTTGTTGTTCGATCTATTTGACTTCGGCTTCCACTTTGATTAATCTCATATTCCGATGTAGTGGTTGTACTTCACTTTATATAACCTGATTACTGTGGCCTTCCTGTATCCACCTTGTAGTTGCACTTGATCACTTGACTTCGAGTTTTGTAACTCTGGTGCTTCAACATACCGTTGTGTCACCTTATATGTGTATTCATGTATACTTGAGCCTTGCAGCATTGAAACCGCACTGTGCCTTGTTCACTGGTCTCTCTGGTACACTTTGTTGTACCTGTTAGTGACTATATTTTCAATGGGGTATTCGATCTACCTATGCACTTGAATATGGTCTTCATGTATTTGAAATGGTGCATGTTTTTTCTGTCTTCATCTTGTTCACTTAGTCACTGCTGCAGTTTGATGTGGTTATATGTATTTACTTGAACTTGAGCTACTCTGGTCACTTGAGTCTGTTGCCTTTGAGTATCTGGACTTGATTTTATTCATTCCTATATTGTGTAGTTGTGTTGTAGTTGCATGTTTGATCTTTGATCCCTGACTTCATTCATCCTTGACCTGTTTTGCTTCACTACATAGATATTCTCTTTTGTATATAGTTCGTACAGTCATGTTGCTTCATGTGTACCACACTTCACTATGTACATCTTTGTTGAGCCTGGGCATTCTTGCTTTCCAGACTTGATATTTTTGCCCATTTCACTGCTTTCCTGTGTGTAACTGCTATCAGGTTTACTGTTGCATTGTATACATACATTCATGTATGTATATAATTGTATGACCATTCGAAGATTAACATGTTCACTTGTAGTTCATGTGTACTTGATTTCATTGGCCTTCACTTGAAATTGTTTTGTGCACTTGGTCGTCGGGCCTTTGTACCTGCTGCACTTGCTTGATCAGTTTCATTCATCTTTGTTTATTTTCGTTGCCTGCGCTTATATGCTTCATCATTATTTGCCATATTGGCTTCACTGCATCATCTTCTACCTGTTGCACTTGCAATGATGTTCTCCATTTCACATTTGAATTCCTACTTGTTTGCCACTGCAGTTTCATTGTGGTGGTGACTTTATATCCGGTGGTGGCGAGGCAGTGCACGCGTGCGTGCACTGCAGCCTCCCAGAATTGACAGTTTTGAATTGATTTAGTCAATTTGATAAATTGTTTATTTATCTCTGTTGATGATTTAAATCTGCTGATTTTCGTTAAACACTGTTAAGTGTTATATTGACCGTCATCCGGTTTCTTTGGTTAAAGAATCGGATAGACGGGAATTATTGTGACTGTCGTCTATTTAAATTATTACTGCCTATATGCACTAATAAACTGGTTTGAATTAGACTGATCCGGGTATTATTTTCTTTTGAATGTAATACTCGGGTCAGACCGAGTATTTTCAGGTTGTAGATTTTTAGCTTGGGTTGCTGCTAGAGCTATGAAGACTATTTATATCATTTGATGTGGTCTTCGTCTTGTTGTAGTAGTCAGTGTGTTTGTTTTAAGATGATAATGTATTCATGTATATTAGTCGATAATGTACTTGTATATGTAACTTCTTGAGTCGACAGTTGTAGTTGTATCATTTGTATTGTGTCAAATGTATTGTAACTGATATCAGTTATTGTATATATAAGACTTTTCGTTCCATCTTTATTCCGCATTTATGTCTATCTGTGTTATTTTTATATCTATTGTCCTAAACTATTATAGCCACTGTGTAGTAGCTTTGAGTTTGTATCGGTATGTCGGTATTCCTCTAAAAATTGAAATGCAATGTTTTATTATCTGACATATCGGTGCTCGCACAAAGCAATTACATAGATGGTCGCTCCTCAACAGCCTTATTCTCCGTGCTAGTTGACAGCACTACACCGTAGTGTTCTTGGCTAGCGTGGGTATTGAGGTGGGGCGTCACAGCTTGGTATCAGAGCCTGGGGTTTAGGACAATTATAAAACATAACTTAGATGGAACATGTGTTACAACTATTTGTCGATGTTTTATCTCTCATCTTTACATATGACTATTTTTGACTGTTAGGTATGAAATCCTAACGCTTATGCTTGTGTTTTCGGCTTTGAATTGATTTAGTCGATGTTGATTTTGTTTTAATTTGGCAAATTAAAGCCATTTTGACTTTTGGACTTTGTTCCACTTTTGTTCTATGCTATGAGTGACATTGTGTACCTGTTACACTGTGATGAAAAATAGCTGGACTAGTTGCAAATTGAGTGATTTTGATTTCTCATTCACATCTAGTTTGAATCTCAGCGATTTTGAACTTGATATTTTGTGTTTTCCTAATCTGG
This sequence comes from Allium fistulosum, assembly GCA_030737815.1. Classification (NCBI taxonomy): domain Eukaryota; kingdom Viridiplantae; phylum Streptophyta; class Magnoliopsida; order Asparagales; family Amaryllidaceae; genus Allium; species Allium fistulosum. Next base: position 193,128,499 of record CM060905.1, read on the forward strand.
ATTTCCCTTCGACTTCGGTCACTCTGTTTTTGAGAAATTGCTAATTTCTTGATTTTCAGGACTCTGATATTGCTTGCCGTTGGTTTCTTTGATAATGATAATTGATTCATTTTGTACTCGACTGCGGCTATTTATTGTTGACTTCGACATTAACTTGAATCTTACTTTTGTTGAAGTCATTTATGCATTTCCGCTCGATTTGCTTTGTTTTTCCAGTCGATGATCGATTCTTCTTTTCTAAATTAGTTGTTATCCCCCTTGTCGATTTTGATAACTTCTATTTCTGGAATTTTTGGTATTCCTACTTTGATGAATTTGGAATCGAATTCTTTGGATTCTATTCACATCTTCGTATGTGAATTCTTGTGATTGATTGTTTCTACAATCATTTTTGTGATTTGTCACTTTAAAAATATAAAGGTTTTCTATACTAATAGTAAATATTAAAATCCTTTTCTCCAAACAGTTTCAAAACTATTTTACTACAAAACTCTTTTTCTTAAACGGGTTTCCAATCTATTAGTATATACAAGCCTTTACTTCACTTGAATGAGAAATCGACTTAAACGACTTAGTAAAACGAGTGGTATGAAACGCTTGCGTTCACTTCGTCGGTTAGCTCTTGGACTTGTTCGATTGAACCCTTTTTGTGACAATTTCCTAGTGGAGATTTACAATCTGTTCGTAAATATTTGGGTTAAGCAAGTGGTTATGGGACATGAAGCTAAACTCTTATATTTACTAGCTTAGTGTAATTGACACTTCCTTATGATCATGACGATCATTTTTGTGATTTAGACTAGCGATTGAGCGATGTCTCTTCGTCTATGTGGGAGACTATACCCCGATCATGTGATGTTTCGCAATCACATTCGTCTACGTGGGAGACTATACCCCGATCATGTGATGTTTCGCCATCACATTCGTCTACGTGGGAGACTATACCCCGATCATGTGATGTTTCGCCATCACATTCGTCTACGTGGGAGACTATACCCCGATCATGTGATGTTTCGCCATCACATTCGTCTACGTGGGAGACTATACCCCGATCATGTGGTGTTTCGCCATCACATTCGTCTACGTGGGAGACTATACCCCGATCATGTGATGTTTCGCCATCACATTCATCTACGTGGGAGACTATACCCCGATCATGTGATGTTTCGCCATCACATTCGTCTACGTAGGAGACTATACCCCGATCATGTGATGTTTCGCCATCACATTCGTCTACGTGGGAGACTATACCCCGATCATGTGATGTTTCGCCATCGCATATTTCTTTGTCTGCGAGGGAGACTAAACCCCGCTTGTGTGATGTTTCACCATCACATAGAAATGGGGTAGCGACCCATGGTCTTCGGGCCGTTCATGTGGAGCTTCGGCTCAAAAATTTAATGGATGGCTACCTTGAGATAGCGTCTCGTCTTGTGATACCAGTGTTTTGGAGTTTTCATACTCCCGTTTTCTGATAGGCTTTTTCCCCCTTATTTATGTGTTTTCTGGATTTCTTGTGATGATTTCTGGAATTTTGTGCTTCACCAATTTTCGTGATTTCTATTGATATGTTTATCAATTTTTGTGCATTGGTGAATTCATGTGTTATTGACTTGTTATGAATACAAGTTTAGGGTATGACATGCCTTTTTATCTTTGAGAAGATTCTTGTGACATTTTTGATGAATGAAAATTCATTTGGTATTATATTTTGATGCCAGTTATTTTGATGAGACTTTGACGTGTTAACTTCGGTAACCGTCAATTTTGATATGGATTTACAAGCGGTTCTCCCGCAACACTGATATTGCTAATTTAATCACGTGTTTTCAAAATTCTTTATGTTTAAAAGTTGTTTCAAAAATATAAATTAAAATTGTTTTCAAAATTTTTACAGTTACATTTTCAAAGGAACGAGGAAGCGATTTAAACGTTTCAGAAAAATCGAGGACTATGACCCCTTTCTTTTACTGATTCGCTTAATTCCGGACTTGTCCGTTTGAGAATGTGAAATGTTATTTTTAAACACACAATTCTGCCCTTTAAAGGAAACGATAAAGAGATTTAAACGATTTAGCAAAAGTAAGGAGTATGGAACCACACTTTTACTACTTCGGTTAATTCCGGACTCGTTAATTGAATATTTACGACTTCTGATTATCGTTTTTGATAATCGGAGGTTTGTGTTTCTGATTATCGTTTTTGATAATCAGATATTTGTGAAATTTGATTATCATTTGTGATAATTAAATATTTTCCAATTTAATTATCGTCTGAGATAATTAAATATTTTTCGATTTGATTAATCGAATATTTGTGTTTCTGATTATCGTTTTCGATAATCAGATATTTGTGAAATTTGATTATCATTTGTGATAATTAAATATTTTCCAATTTAATTATCGTCTGAGATAATTAAATATTTTTCGATTTGATTAATCGAATATTTGTGATTTCTGATTATCGTTTTTGATAATCAGATATTTGTGAAATTTGATTATCGTTTGAGATAATTAAATATTTTTCGATTTGATTAATCGAATATTTGTGATTTCTGATTATCGTTTTTGATAATCAGATATTTGTGAAATTTGATTATCGTTTGAGGTAATTAAATATTTTTCGATTTGATTAATCGAATATTTGTGTTTCTGATTATCGTTTTTGATAATCAGATATTTGTGAAATTTGATTATCGTTTGAGATAATTAAATATTTTTCGATTTGATTAATCGAATGTTTGCGATTTTTGAGATTTGAGCTTCGTCTTTCTCTCTGACGATTCAGGTGAGTAATTTGATTTACTCACATTCAATCCGTGCAGTATGCGATTTCTGCTCTGTTTTTCTTTCTCTTTTAAATGCTGGAACTCGATTGATTCTTGCTTTTGATAGTCGTCTGATTTAGATTCCTTGATCCACACGATGTTGATTCTTTTGATTTGAATCAGTCGAACCTTTTGATTTCATATCTAATACTTCCCTGCTGTCATTTGCTTTGCTTATGCATTCGACATTGTTATGTTCTTATGGTTGTTACCTCTTTCCCACTTATCCCTTAGGATTGCGAGGACGCAATTTCTTTAAGGAGGGGAGTCTGTAACAACCCGACATTTCGTACCCAATTAATTATCGCCTCTTGACGATCTAATCTGGTTGCTAATAGCTATTGGCATTTTAATCGAATTGAAATTCAGGGATAAAATTGTGTTAATCGCTATTTGGAATATTTTTAAAAGCAGTTGGAATTCTTTTTTTTAAACTAAATGTTAAACGAGCTTTAACAATTTTGTTTAGTGTCGATTGGGTTTAAATAATAAACTCGGCCCATGTTCTATTGTTTGAAGCCGTGATATCACTCAACCCCATTCCCTCTTTGTTCAGTAAAAAGAAAGCCCGACCCCTTTTCTTTTCTTGGCTTTCCTCATTCGAAACCTAAAACCATCCAAAGGAAACAATGGCTGCTCAATTTTCGTTCGTCCCTCCTTTCAAAATTAGGGCTTCTTCAATCGTTCGCTTCTGGAACTCGAAGGCACCAACGTCAATGACTCCTTCAACTTGCTCGTGGCTGCTTCGACGTGCTCGCGCTCGATTGGGCTTCGGCGTAACTTCGTTCCTCTTCCTCATCGCTACAGCTTCGTCTTTCATTCGTGGCTAAGGTGAGTGTTCCCGGCACTCACATCTAATTCAAATGATTAGGCTCGTCTGCTTATTGTTTTCGTTGTCTTCGACACTGACATTGTTAGTGGTTGGGTTTGATTCTCTGTTGCCTGTCACTGTTTTGAATTGGTGGTTTAATTTATCGCGGCATTGTTCGATTTTGTTCGTTTTACTGCTGCTTTATGTCTTTGGGCATTTTGTTTTGACCGTGGGATCCCTAGGTTGATGACGTTCGACCGTTGAACTTGATGGTCTGAGGTCATCGATTTACAGCCCCGTATACATTGCATTTCCTAGTTACTGTGACTTTATGACTCCTGGCTTGTTTTTGTATGGCTCGATTTCTTGTACCTGGGTTAATTGGTCTCTCTGACATTGTTAATTCGTTTGCCAAGGAGTCGACTTTGTTTTAGTTGTCTTGGTCTCGGCTTTGACTCCAGTTTGCTTGACCATTTCCGTCCATCCCTGTAGTATTATTTTGTTTCCAGTGACCTCGGTTTGACTTGAATTTTCGATGACCATAGTTTTAAAACTTTGTAGTTGGCATCTCGTAGTTGTTGTGTATTGGCTTTACTTGAAGTTGTAGCTCGCACTGTTATTAATACATTGTCCTGGCTACTGAATTTGTCCACTTGTATATGCCATATATACCCATGTATTTATGGGTGTATATGTGTGTTAGTGGTTACCCTTGTTCCTTTTGCTTGCCAGTTCTGTTTTGTGCCAATATTTGTGATTCTTTTTAAGGTTGCATTTCAACCCAGTTGCCTTTGTCAACCATGTTGCTGCCTATTTCAATTTGCACATGGGGTTTGAGCTGTAGCCTTGTCCCTGTCCACAGTTTCATTATGTTGCCCCTGTAGATGTTGATGCCTCTGCACATTTGCTTGAGTCACCTGTAACTGCTGTTACTTGTTGTTCGATCTATTTGACTTCGGCTTCCACTTTGATTAATCTCATATTCCGATGTAGTGGTTGTACTTCACTTTATATAACCTGATTACTGTGGCCTTCCTGTATCCACCTTGTAGTTGCACTTGATCACTTGACTTCGAGTTTTGTAACTCTGGTGCTTCAACATACCGTTGTGTCACCTTATATGTGTATTCATGTATACTTGAGCCTTGCAGCATTGAAACCGCACTGTGCCTTGTTCACTGGTCTCTCTGGTACACTTTGTTGTACCTGTTAGTGACTATATTTTCAATGGGGTATTCGATCTACCTATGCACTTGAATATGGTCTTCATGTATTTGAAATGGTGCATGTTTTTTCTGTCTTCATCTTGTTCACTTAGTCACTGCTGCAGTTTGATGTGGTTATATGTATTTACTTGAACTTGAGCTACTCTGGTCACTTGAGTCTGTTGCCTTTGAGTATCTGGACTTGATTTTATTCATTCCTATATTGTGTAGTTGTGTTGTAGTTGCATGTTTGATCTTTGATCCCTGACTTCATTCATCCTTGACCTGTTTTGCTTGCCTACATAGATATTCTCTTTTGTATATAGTTCGTACAGTCATGTTGCTTCATGTGTACCACACTTCACTGTGTACATCTTTGTTGAGCCTGGGCATTCTTGCTTTCCAGACTTGATATTTTTGCCCATTTCACTGCTTTCCTGTGTGTAACTGCTATCAGGTTTACTGTTGCATTGTATACATACATTCATGTATGTATATAATTGTATGACCATTCGAAGATTAACATGTTCACTTGTAGTTCATGTGTACTTGATTTCATTGGCCTTCACTTGAAATTGTTTTGTGCACTTGGTCGTCGGGCCTTTGTACCTGCTGCACTTGCTTGATCAGTTTCATTCATCTTTGTTTATTTTCGTTGCCTGCGCTTATATGCTTCATCATTATTTGCCATATTGGCTTCACTGCATCATCTTCTACCTGTTGCACTTGCAATGATGTTCTCCATTTCACATTTGAATTCCTACTTGTTTGCCACTGCAGTTTCATTGTGGTGGTGACTTTATATCCGGTGGTGGCGAGGCAGTGCACGCGTGCGTGCACTGTAGCCTCCCAAAAATGACAGTTTTGAATTGATTTAGTCAATTTGATAAATTGTTTATTTATCTCTGTTGATGATTTAAATCTGCTGATTTTCGTTAAACACTGTTAAGTGTTATATTGACCGTCATCCGGTTTCTTTGGTTAAAGAATCGGATAGACGGGAATTATTGTGACTGTCGTCTATTTAAATTATTACTGCCTATATGCACTAATAAACTGGTTTGAATTAGACTGATCCGGGTATTATTTTCTTTTGAATGTAATACTCGGGTCAGACCGAGTATTTTCAGGTTGTAGATTTTTAGCTTGGGTTGCTGCTAGAGCTATGAAGACTATTTATATCATTTGATGTGGTCTTCGTCTTGTTGTAGTAGTCAGTGTGTTTGTTTTAAGATGATAATGTATTCATGTATATTAGTCGATAATGTACTTGTATATGTAACTTCTTGAGTCGACAGTTGTAGTTGTATCATTTGTATTGTGTCAAATGTATTGTAACTGATATCAGTTATTGTATATATGAGACTTTTCGTTCCATCTTTATTCCGCATTTATGTTTATCTGTGTTATTTTTATATCTATTGTCCTAAACTATTATAGCCACTGTGTAGTAGCTTTGAGTTTGTATCGGTATGTCGGTATTCCTCTAAAAATTGAAATGCAATGTTTTATTATCTGACATATCGGTGCTCGCACAAAGCAATTACATAGATGGTCGCTCCTCAACAGCCTTATTCTCCGTGCTAGTTGACAGCACTACACCGTAGTGTTCTTGGCTAGCGTGGGTATTGAGGTGGGGCGTCACAGCTTGGTATCAGAGCCTGGGGTTTAGGACAATTATAAAACATAACTTAGATGGAACATGTGTTACAACTATTTGTCGATGTTTTATCTCTCATCTTTACATATGACTATTTTTGACTGTTAGGTATGAAATCCTAACGCTTATGCTTGTGTTTTCGGCTTTGAATTGATTTAGTCGATGTTGATTTTGTTTTAATTTGGCAAATTAAAGCCATTTTGACTTTTGGACTTTGTTCCACTTTTGTTCTATGCTATGAGTGACATTGTGTACCTGTTACACTGTGATGAAAAATAGCTGGACCAGTTGCAAATTGAGTGATTTTGATTTCTCATTCACATCTAGTTTGAATCTCAGCGATTTTGAACTTGATATTTTGTGTTTTCCTAATCTGGATTTCCCTTCGACTTCGGTCACTCTGTTTTTGAGAAATTGCTAATTTCTTGATTTTCAGGACTCTGATATTGCTTGCCGTTGGTTTCTTTGATAATGATAATTGATTCATTTTGTACTCGACTGCGGCTATTTATTGTTGACTTCGACATTAACTTGAATCTTACTTTTGTTGAAGTCATTTATGCATTTCCGCTCGATTTTCTTTGTTTTTCCAGTCGATGATCGATTCTTCTTTTCTAAATTAGTTGTTATCCCCCTTGTCGATTTTGATAACTTCTATTTTTGGAATTTTTGGTATTCCTACTTTGATGAATTTGGAATCGAATTCTTTGGATTCTATTCACATCTTCGTATGTGAATTCTTGTGATTGATTGTTTCTACAATCATTTTTGTGATTTGTCACTTTAAAAATATAAAGGTTTTCTATACTAATAGTAAATATTAAAATCCTTTTCTCCAAACAGTTTCAAAACTATTTTACTACAAAACTCTTTTTCTTAAACGGGTTTCCAATCTATTAGTATATACAAGCCTTTACTTCACTTGAATGAGAAATCGACTTAAACGACTTAGTAAAACGAGTGGTATGAAACGCTTGCGTTCACTTCGTCGGTTAGCTCTTGGACTTGTTCGATTGAACCCTTTTTGTGACAATTTCCTAGTGGAGATTTACAATCTGTTCGTAAATATTTGGGTTAAGCAAGTGGTTATGGGACATGAAGCTAAACTCTTATATTTACTAGCTTAGTGTAATTGACACTTCCTTATGATCATGACGATCATTTTTGTGATTTAGACTAGCGATTGAGCGATGTCTCTTCGTCTACGTGGGAGACTATACCCCGATCATGTGATGTTTCGCCATCACATTCGTCTACGTGGGAGACTATACCCCGATCATGTGATGTTTCGCCATCACATTCGTCTACGTGGGAGACTATACCCCGATCATGTGATGTTTCGCCATCACATTCGTCTACGTGGGAGACTATACCCCGATCATGTGATGTTTCGCCATCACATTCGTCTACGTGGGAGACTATACCCCGATCATGTGGTGTTTCGCCATCACATTCGTCTACGTGGGAGACTATACCCCGATCATGTGATGTTTCGCCATCACATTCGTCTACGTGGGAGACTATACCCCGATCATGTGATGTTTCGCCATCACATTCGTCTACGTAGGAGACTATACCCCGATCATGTGATGTTTCGCCATCACATTCGTCTACGTGGGAGACTATACCCCGATCATGTGATGTTTCGCCATCGCATATTTCTTTGTCTGCGAGGGAGACTAAACCCCGCTTGTGTGATGTTTCACCATCACATAGAAATGGGGTAGCGACCCATGGTCTTCGGGCCGTTCATGTGGAGCTTCGGCTCAAAAATTTAATGGATGGCTACCTTGAGATAGCGTCTCGTCTTGTGATACCGGTGTTTTGGAGTTTTCATACTCCCGTTTTCTGATAGGCTTTTTCCCCCTTATTTATGTGTTTTCTGGATTTCTTGTGATGATTTCTGGAATTTTGTGCTTCACCAATTTTCGTGATTTCTATTGATATGTTTATCAATTTTTGTGCATTGGTGAATTCATGTGTTATTGACTTGTTATGAATACAAGTTTAGGGTATGACATCCCTTTTTATCTTTGAGAAGATTCTTGTGACATTTTTGATGAATGAAAATTCATTTGGTATTATATTTTGATGCCAGTTATTTTGATGAGACTTTGACGTGTTAACTTCGGTAACCGTCAATTTTGATATGGATTTACAAGCGGTTCTCCCGCAACACTGATATTGCTAATTTAATCACGTGTTTTCAAAATTCTTTATTTTTAAAAGTTGTTTCAAAAATATAAATTAAAATTGTTTTCAAAATTTTTACAGTTACATTTTCAAAGGAACGAGGAAGCGATTTAAACGTTTCAGAAAAATCGAGGACTATGACCCCTTTCTTTTACTGATTCGCTTAATTCCGGACTTGTCCGTTTGAGAATGTGAAATGTTATTTTTAAACACACAATTCTGCCCTTTAAAGGAAACGATAAAGAGATTTAAACGATTTAGCAAAAGTAAGGAGTATGGAACCACACTTTTACTACTTCGGTTAATTCCGGACTCGTTAATTGAATATTTACGACTTCTGATTATCGTTTTTGATAATCGGAGGTTTGTGTTTCTGATTATCGTTTTTGATAATCAGATATTTGTGAAATTTGATTATCATTTGTGATAATTAAATATTTTCCAATTTAATTATCATCTGAGATAATTAAATATTTTTCGATTTGATTAATCGAATATTTGTGTTTCTGATTATCGTTTTTGATAATCAAATATTTGTGAAATTTGATTATCATTTGTGATAATTAAATATTTTCCAATTTAATTATCGTCTGAGATAATTAAATATTTTTCGATTTGATTAATCGAATATTTGTGATTTCTGATTATCGTTTTTGATAATCAGATATTTGTGAAATTTGATTATCGTTTGAGATAATTAAATATTTTTCGATTTGATTAATCGAATATTTGTGATTTCTGATTATCGTTTTTGATAATCAGATATTTGTGAAATTTGATTATCGTTTGAGGTAATTAAATATTTTTCGATTTGATTAATCGAATATTTGTGTTTCTGATTATCGTTTTTGATAATTAGATATTTGTGAAATTTGATTATCGTTTGAGATAATTAAATATTTTTCGATTTGATTAATCGAATGTTTGCGATTTTTGAGATTTGAGCTTCGTCATTCTCTCTGACGATTCAGGTGAGTAATTTGATTTACTCACATTCAATCCGTGCAGTATGCGATTTCTGCTCTGTTTTTCTTTCTCTTTTAAATGCTGGAACTCGATTGATTCTTGCTTTTGATAGTCGTCTGATTTAGATTCCTTGATCCACACGATGTTGATTCTTTTGATTTGAATCAGTCGAACCTTTTGATTTCATATCTAATACTTCCCTGTTGTCATTTGCTTTGCTTATGCATTCGACATTGTTATGTTCTTATGGTTGTTACCTCTTTCCCACTTATCCCTTAGGATTGCGAGGACGCAATTTCTTTAAGGAGGGGAGTCTGTAACAACCCGACATTTCGTACCCAATTAATTATCGCCTCTTGACGATCTAATCTGGTTGCTAATAGCTATTGGCATTTTAATCGAATTGAAATTCAGGGATAAAATTGTGTTAATCGCTATTTGGAATATTTTTAAAAGCAGTTGGAATTCTTTTTTTTAAACTAAATGTTAAACGAGCTTTAACAATTTTGTTTAGTGTCGATTGGGTTTAAATAATAAACTCGGCCCATGTTCTATTGTTTGAAGCCGTGATATCACTCAACCCCATTCCCTCTTTGTTCAGTAAAAAGAAAGCCCGACCCCTTTTCTTTTCTTGGCTTTCCTCATTCGAAACCTAAAACCATCCAAAGGAAACAATGGCTGCTCAATTTTCGTTCGTCCCTCCTTTCAAAATTAGGGCTTCTTCAATCGTTCGCTTCTGGAACTCGAAGGCACCAACGTCAATGACTCCTTCAACTTGCTCGTGGCTGCTTCGACGTGCTCGCGCTCGATTGGGCTTCAGCGTAACTTCGTTCCTCTTCCTCATCGCTACAGCTTCGTCTTTCATTCGTGGCTAAGGTGAGTGTTCCCGGCACTCACATCTAATTCAAATGATTAGGCTCGTCTGCTTATTGTTTTCGTTGTCTTCGACACTGACATTGTTAGTGGTTGGGTTTGATTCTCTGTTGCCTGTCACTGTTTTGAATTGGTGGTTTAATTTATCGCGGCATTGTTCGATTTTGTTCGTTTTACTGCTGCTTTATGTCTTTGGGCATTTTGTTTTGACCGTGGGATCCCTAGGTTGATGACGTTCGACCGTTGAACTTGATGGTCTGAGGTCATCGATTTACAGCCCCGTATACATTGCATTTCCTAGTTACTGTGACTTTATGACTCCTGGCTTGTTTTTGTATGGCTCGATTTCTTGTACCTGGGTTAATTGGTCTCTCTGACATTGTTAATTCGTTTGCCAAGGAGTCGACTTTGTTTTAGTTGTCTTGGTCTCGGCTTTGACTCCAGTTTGCTTGACCATTTCCGTCCATCCCTGTAGTATTATTTTGTTTCCAGTGACCTCGGTTTGACTTGAATTTTCGATGACCATGGTTTTAAAACTTTGTAGTTGGCATCTCGTAGTTGTTGTGTATTGGCTTTACTTGAAGTTGTAGCTCGCACTGTTATTAATACATTGTCCTGGCTACTGAATTGGTCCACTTGTATATGCCATATATACCCATGTATTTATGGGTGTATATGTGTGTTAGTGGTTACCCTTGTTCCTTTTGCTTGCCAGTTCTGTTTTGTGCCAATATTTGTGATTCTTTTTAAGGTTGCATTTCAACCCAGTTGCCTTTGTCAACCATGTTGCTGCCTATTTCAATTTGCACATGGGGTTTGAGCTGTAGCCTTGTCCCTGTCCACAGTTTCATTTTGTTGCCCCTGTAGATGTTGATGCCTCTGCACATTTGCCTGAGTCACCTGTAACTGCTGTTACTTGTTGTTCGATCTATTTGACTTCGGCTTCCACTTTGATTAATCTCATATTCCGATGTAGTGGTTGTACTTCACTTTATATAACCTGATTACTGTGGCCTTCCTGTATCCACCTTGTAGTTGCACTTGATCACTTGACTTCGAGTTTTGTAACTCTGGTGCTTCAACATACCGTTGTGTCACCTTATATGTGTATTCATGTATACTTGAGCCTTGCAGCATTGAAACCGCACTGTGCCTTGTTCACTGGTCTCTCTGGTACACTTTGTTGTACCTGTTAGTGACTATATTTTCAATGGGGTATTCGATCTACCTATGCACTTGAATATGGTCTTCATGTATTTGAAATGGTGCATGTTGTTTCTGTCTTCATCTTGTTCACTTAGTCACTGCTGCAGTTTGATGTGGTTATATGTATTAACTTGAACTTGAGCTACTCTGGTCACTTGAGTCTGTTGCCTTTGAGTATCTGGACTTGATTTTTATTCATTCCTATATTGTGTAGTTGTGTTGTAGTTGCATGTTTGATCTTTGATCCCTGACTTCATTCATCCTTGACCTGTTTTGCTTCACTACATAGCATATTCTCTTTTGTATATAGTTCGTACAGTCATGTTGCTTCATGTGTACCACACTTCACTGTGTACATCTTTGTTGAGCCTGGGCATTCTTGCTTTCCAGACTTGATATTTTTGCCCATTTCACTGCTTTCCTGTGTGTAACTGCTATCAGGTTTACTGTTGCATTGTATACATACATTCATGTATGTATATAATTGTATGACCATTCGAAGATTAACATGTTCACTTGTAGTTCATGTGTACTTGATTTCATTGGCCTTCACTTGAAATTGTTTTGTGCACTTGGTCGTCGGGCCTTTGTACCTGCTGCACTTGCTTGATCAGTTTCATTCATCTTTGTTTATTTTCGTTGCCTGCGCTTATATGCTTCATCATTATTTGCCATATTGGCTTCACTGCATCATCTTCTACCTGTTGCACTTGCAATGATGTTCTCCATTTCACATTTGAATTCCTACTTGTTTGCCACTGCAGTTTCATTGTGGTGGTGACTTTATATCCGGTGGTGGCGAGGAAGTGCACGCGTGCGTGCACTGCAGCCTCCCAGAATTGACAGTTTTGAATTGATTTAGTCAATTTGATAAATTGTTTATTTATCTCTGTTGATGATTTAAATCTGCTGATTTTCGTTAAACACTGTTAAGTGTTATATTGACCGTCATCCGGTTTCTTTGGTTAAAGAATCGGATAGACGGGAATTATTGTGACTGTCGTCTATTTAAATTATTACTGCCTATATGCACTAATAAACTGGTTTGAATTAGACTGATCCGGGTATTATTTTCTTTTGAATGTAATACTCGGGTCAGACCGAGTATTTTCAGGTTGTAGATTTTTAGCTTGGGTTGCTGCTAGAGCTATGAAGACTATTTATATCATTTGATGTGGTCTTCGTCTTGTTGTAGTAGTCAGTGTGTTTGTTTTAAGATGATAATGTATTCATGTATATTAGTCGATAATGTACTTGTATATGTAACTTCTTGAGTCGACAGTTGTAGTTGTATCATTTGTATTGTGTCAAATGTATTGTAACTGATATCAGTTATTGTATATATGAGACTTTTCGTTCCATCTTTATTTCGCATTTATGTCTATCTGTGTTATTTTTATATCTATTGTCCTAAACTATTATAGCCACTGTGTAGTAGCTTTGAGTTTGTATCGGTATGTCGGTATTCCTCTAAAAATTGAAATGCAATGTTTTATTATCTGACATATCGGTGCTCGCACAAAGCAATTACATAGATGGTCGCTCCTCAACAGCCTTATTCTCCGTGCTAGTTGACAGCACTACACCGTAGTGTTCTTGGCTAGCGTGGGTATTGAGGTGGGGCGTCACAGTAAACCTCTAGGTGTCCTTAGCAGGACGAGTGTTGTCTCATGATGGTTTTAAGCCGATACTACCCACAAAATCCAAATGCAATATGAAAAATTCCTAATGCAAAAGATATGAATGCAAATTTTATTTACAAAATGAAGAATTTAATTTTTAATTAACGTGATAGTAACATTACAAGTTTCGATCATTACCAAGAAATTTCAGTCTTTTTACTAATCAAAACTTCCAACAAAAATTAAGTTATCATCACAAATGGACTCTAGCTTGGCTAGTTGTTTTGGTTGATAACATAGTGTAACTATGAAATAAATCCTTTAATTGATTATCAAAGTTCGCAAAGCGGTATCTTTATTTCTTTTTGCATAACAAGTTAAATCAATTAGGTCAGGACAATGCTTGGGTTTCAATTTCTTACTCACCCTTTGTTTGGAAGAAAAATATTAACATTATTATTATTTACACATACACCTAAATCAGAAAGCTGAGGTAAGATATATCATTCATGCACTGCATTTTGGGCCTATGTGAGAAGAGTACAGAGCGTGGCGAGTGTCCAAACGTAGGTGTGTTGTAACGACCCAAAATATGATCACTTTAATTGGGGATATTTAATTTATTTTAAATATTCAAATACGGGTTATTTTCAACAAACAATCAAGTTTTGTGAAATGAATGATAATAATGAACCTATTTTGGAGAAATATTCGCAAAAATATTTACTTTGGAAAAATATCGATAAAAGGAATCAAAAACCGTTTTACCGATAACCAGCTCTATTATCATAAAACATCATGCACAGAGCTGGATACATACACTTATTTTTATAACTAAGAAGAATATGAAATAAAATCAATTATTTTATTTTTGAAAATAATATGTGTTTCTGACATCATGAGTGATGCTCTTATCTTTAAATATAGATTTATGAATTTAAAATTGAGATTTAATGATTATTACAATTATTTAAATAATTATTTTAAAATGATGATAATTCACTTTAAATAGTTATAAAGTGTTAATAAATCATTTATAATAGTTTTATAAAGATATATACTTGATTTGAAAATATAGAAAAATTTGTATCGCTTTATCGATATAATAGGGATTTTTGTAAATAATTTTTATTAATAATTTATATGGTTTTATAATTCAAATCTGAACATTTTAATTAATTAATAACGATTAGGAATTTATTTTCAATTTTTTTTACAAATATACGTATATTAATTTATAAGTGAGAATGTGACCGGTAATCGATTTCTCGATTTTCAACAGTTTAACAAACAAAAGTCATTCAAAGGTTGTTACAACCTTATTTACATATCATGCACAAAAATATAACATACATATAAAAACTTTAACTTAGACATAAACAAGTACACACACACACATATATATAAGAAATATAAAATATATTTCTTAATTTCTTAAGCCTTAAGCAAACACAAAGTCAACAAAGGACACACAAGTACACGCAAACATGGACAAGCACATAGATGCACCCATGTGAAGGTCACTTCGGCCGAACCTAGGGAGGAGATTAGGGTTGTGGGTCACGGGCAAAGTGGTAATTACACCCATAGATATTCGTTCCAAATTTTTTCCTATAAATATCCAAACACTTTCTCGCATTTTTACACCACATTCTTATCATCTTCTCCTCCACTTTCAAGCTCTTTCATAGCTCCATGGGCTTGGGAAAATAATGGAGAAAATTTATTCAAAAAGAAATTAAATTAGTATAATATACATATATTATCAAATCTTCTTCAAACTAAGAAAAAACTCCTCCTCTACTTCTTTTATACCCACGACCATCACTTCCTCAAACCAAGGCCGAACCATTTCTCCTCCCCTAGCAAGGTCAGGAGCTCCTCATTGCATCCAAAGTCTAGGCCGAGCCATTTAAAGGCAATAGTGTTAGTGCTCGTGAGCTTAGATTTCAAGTTAGCAAAGCTATAGCCAATTTATATTAGCTCGAAGGGAAAATGAAGGTGAGAAACTCCTAAACTATAGTTATATATACTCTTGGATGATATATATATATATATATATATGTGTGTGTGTGTTTGGATATAATTGTTAATGATGGTAGTTTAATATGGTTGTTGAATAATATGCAAGTCACATTAATACACGTCAATAAGCACAAAGGAAATCACTTTCCTTTATTGAATGAAATGGTGTATATGGAATGTTTAAACCTCTTAAAAATGGTTTAATATTATTTAGAAACGTTTTGTAAATATTTAAAGTGTTTTGACAAAGTTTAAATGCATATTGAAAATTGAGTCAAAAATAGGCGCGTCGCGTAACAGTAGTTCATGATTTCGTGCAGTAAAAGTCAAACGAATATATAGAATGTAATATAGTTCGAAATTCTTCGAGATGATAATTTTCTGAACTATTATATCCATAGTTTTCAATTAAAGAAAGAAAATCGATATTTTGATAAGTAGATTTTGAAATATGAGTAAAACAAATTTTTTGAAAAATCGTGGTTTTGCAGTTCGGAATCCATAAAGGAATTTCTTTAAAATTGATATTTTAAAATAGTTTAAAAATATGAAATAAATTCTAAAAATATTTTAAATTGTTTTAAAAGTAATTTGAGTACTAAAAATGAATTTCAAAATGAGAGAAAAGTCGTTTTGGTCAATATAGCTTAAAAAGCACCATTCGTAGCACTTTTCTAAAACTTTTGAAATTTGGTTTTAAACTTAACAATTATTTTCCACATCTTTTATAAATGTTATCAAATAAATAATTAAGTGTTTTAATGATGATTTGGAAGTTTTATAATTTATTTAAAAATGTTTAAATAAACGATTTAAAGAAAAGTTATCAAAAATTAAGTGATTTAATCTTGGCTTTAAAAGCCGACGATTAGACTGGATTTTTCTATTCATGAGATCTAGGTCAGATGCTTAAAATATGGAGATGTTTAGGAGCAACCGATACCTTGGATCACCTAGCCTCTCCTAGGCGAGGGATATATAAGGTCGAAATGTCAGGAAACGAGTTAAGTATAAAAGAGTAAGTTTTCCAAATTTAAACAACTTGGATTTTAGGAAATAATCTTCTAATACTAGGTGTTAAAGCTCGAAGAGAGAACTGTACTTTCGTGGAATTTAAAAGGTGATTTTGCCGTTATTCTGCCTATAGTACTTGTTGAATACGGGAATTGATATTGAGTAGAATTAGATAATTTCTATAGATTGCGTTCACTTAATATTTACTGGTTTTAGATTAACATCCTAGATAACATGGTTTTAACTCAATTAAAATTTTGGGTTTTGAATTAAGAAATCTTTGTTAAGATTTAAATGAAATGATTTGGAAATATTTTCCTAAGTTTAAAAATATGAAATAAATTCTAAAAATCTTTTAAAATGTTTTAAAAGTAATTTGACTAAAAAAATGAATTTCCAAATGATAGAAAAGTCCTTTTGATCAATATAGCTTAAAAAGCACCATTCGTAGCACTTTTCGCAACACATTTCTAAAACTTTTGAAATTCAGTTTTAAACTTAACAATTCTTTTCCAAATCTTTTATAAATTTTCAAACAAAAATTACATGTTTTAATGATGATTTGGAAGTTTCGTTTTTTTTAAATAAACGATTTAAAGAAATTGTCAAAATCAAGTGATTTAATCTTGGCTCTTAAAGCCAACGAATAGAACAAGGGCCGTATGGCTAATTGGTTCACAACCATTAGGGTATGGTCAGCACCTTTCTAGATTAACCTTTATATATCGGGTATGTTGTGTATGCTAAGAGAGCTCTCAGATAGGTCGGTAACAACCGGGGTGATGTCATATTTGGTTTCTATCCAGGCCATGTATGAGTGCCAAATAGGGATAAACCAGCCTTGCCAGATGCAGAGGATTGTTTGTGTATCCTCGGGACATTCCTCTAAAGATGTGCTATATGGAAAATAGTCCCTTACCTGCCATTGTATGGAAATCCATTCTCCAATAAGTGTATACGGACTTGATTGTAAACCTATTATGGCGTCAAATTTAACCAGTGTAACAATTTCAGCTATTGAATATATTTACTTTGAAAGTGTTTTCAAAGAATGTCATTAAAAATAATATAACCAGATTCTGCATAGGAAATGTTTTGGTTATCATAAGGTAAAAACCCATTCTGTGTTTATGTGCGGCGTGGTCTTATGAGATACCTTTTCTTTTCAAAACGCATATTTTGAGTTTCTCACACCAGTCTCATGACTGACCCGGAGATTATTTTCCTTTTCCCTTAAACTCTGGGTGCCTTAATTTTCTCGGGCAGCCTAGTAGTCAGATTTAGTTAGAGGAAATATAGAAGAGCTCAGAGCATGGAGTTAGAAGATTCTTTTGAAGATTGTTATCCGTTTCCACCATACTTATGTATCATTGTATTTCTACATTTGTAAGGACAAATATTTATAACTGTCCATGTTTAACTCTGATAAATGTGTTTCAAATTTCCACTGTAAAGGTTATATGTTGAAATAATATATGTTATTCCATTCGTGTGAGATTCTGTTATGTCTTTATTTTCTTTCTTACCATGATAATCCGCCTCTCCAGCACTTGGATTTGCGGCATGAGAATACCGAGGATGTATTATTGTCGATTTCAGTGAATCGAGGAGGTGGGTCGTCTCATTTGGTATCAGAGATTAGGTTGAGTGAACACCCAGGCTTTGGTAAGGGTAAAAGACTCATCAGAGATAGGGTTAGTAATACCCTAGGATGATTAACTCATTAGAGATAGGGCTAGTAACACCCTAGAATGAGTTTGAGAGTATTATATATGAGCGTGTATTTGTTAATGATATATATAAAAATGATGTTGAATTAAAATATATATCTTTTTGAGAAATGTGTATATATATATATTTGAGAAATTTTAGTCAAGTATAATGATTTTATGAAAAGGATTCTTGAAAGTAATAACAATAAAGTTGGGTGAATCAAACGATTTATGGAAGGAAAAACCATTTGTCATACAAATAATTTTAAGTGGGGAAAGCTATATCTTTAAAAGGATTGAACAAAGACTCGGATTATTTTCTAAGTATTGGTCAAACATTGGTTTAAGGAAAGTAATTCCAAGCGATTAGCAAACTTCTCTACCTAAAATAGGATATGCCCAAGTAATTAAATATAAATAACTCAACATGAGAATAAGTTAGATTAAGAAAATTACCTAGTACCTATATCTAAGGGAATGTTGTTTACATTGTAGAAACCATATGAAGGAAAGTACTCTAAAGGAGAGACCTCAAAGGAAAATTGGGGCGAGAAGGACAACGTCATTATCCTCTCTAGCGATAAAAAAGAACAACCGAAATATCCACCTAAAAATTGATTTATCCCCGATCGAGGAAGAGCATGCCCCGTACACTCGAAGAAGTGAAGACGGATATCCAATGGTAGGAATGTTCATACCACCCACGACTTCCGAGATGATTATAATTTCTAGTGATGCGAACCCATGCAGGTCTCGGAAAGAATATGGATTTCAGATCCTGCTAACTCCGTAGTAGAACCCATAGCAAAATCTGAACCTATGGAAGAAAAATTAGAACCTATGGAAGAAGATTCGTAACCCATTGAGGAAGAATCAGAACCTATGGAAGACCCAAATGCCATAATATCTAGCGAATGTAGCAATGTGATATGGGACTTGGATGGGGAGCATATTATTTGGTAAAAAGAATCATCCAGTGCCTAAATTAACTGGGATGAGATGGAGGGTAACGAAGAAGAAGTAGCGGAAGAAGAAGTAGCGGAAGAAGAAGAAGAAGTCGGAGTGTTCGAAAACCCTTGGGAAGTTGGTATGCAAGGCCTTCAAGAAATAGAAAAGGGAGAGAAAGTCCCAGGAACACTAGTTGGTATGGGACATGTTCCGTGGAACCAACCATGGCTACCCTATGTTGAGGGTGAAATGCAACCGAACGAAGATGGCAATAAGGCCAACGATGAACTGGAAAGTGATGAAGAAGGAATTGGGGATGTTTTAATAGATCTTGGACACTGGAGCGCGCCATCGGCTTCAAATTTAGAGGAATGAAGGAAATGATGAGTATGAAGATTAAGGGTAGCTCTATTTATCTAATATATATATAGTAGGGTAGCTGGAGGTGAAATATTGTTATGATCAGTATTTTGTACCACATCAGTATTGGGAGGTCTTGACCTAAGTTTAAATTGAAATAATGAATGTAAAAGTATGGAAATATATAACATGATATTTTGTTTCAACTTCGCATTTGTATAAATCTTTTTAATAAGAATTCTTGAGGAAAGAAGTAAGAAAATTTAAATGAAGGATTTTCTTTTATAAGAGGAAATGGTATTATGAAATGATTAAAATGCTGGGAAGTAGAATCTTTCAATAAATAATCTAGAGAAAATTAAAGATAAGAGTGATTACAATATATATATATACATTAAAGAAATATTAAGTTTTGACTAACAAAGGAAGTTTATGGTAATTTATCAATTTAATGAATTATTTTGAAAATGATTTTTTCAGAAACCATTAAGATATGTTTAGAAATGTGTTATAATAAAAAGATATTTATCTTTTGAAAAGAAATGTGATTTCAAGTAGAAATATTTGGAAATAACAATGTAAAATGGTTATGTATAAAGAAGTATCTTCATAAAAGTTTGAATAAAGAATGAAAGTTCTATGAAATGTTTTCATTAAATTTTTTGAAAGATTATTAAATTTATATGAAGTATGTGGATTATTTCGTCACACGATTTAATCTAAGATTTGAGTGTAGAACTTTAAGGTGTTTACACCGGTCTAAAAAAGTATTTATCACTTGATTCTTGACGATGAACATTGATGAGGGTTTGTGGTTGGATATTGGAGTTTTCTATCATAGCTAAGAGCTATGCAAGGAAAAGCTAAAGTTTTTGTAACGACCCAGAATTTCTGTCACTTGAAATTCGTATATTTAATTAATTTTAAATATTAATAAGTAAGATTTGGAAGTCGAAATTAATTTAATTTCGATATGGTGATTTAATGGAATAATTAAATTGATAATTTAATAATTGAAATTCCAGGAATAATTGAAATCTGAATTAAATGTGTATAAAAATGATTTATAAAGTTACATTAAATCATATTAGAGTTATAACGATGTTATAGAACTTTTAAATTCGAATTAAAAGTTAAATTGTGAAAATTGAATATTTTAATATTTAATCGTCGACTAAAAATAGTCATTTTTCAAACAGTCTGGGATTTCGACCAAACCAGTTTCATCGGACCCGTAATGTGATATTATTGTAAGATTTCATTTTTCGTAGCAATCGGAATTGTCGTTTGTCCGGGGCAAGCCAAAACGCATCGAAATCAGTTTAAATCGATTTGATTTAAATTTGATCGTTTATTTCCGTAACTCTAACATACGATCGAATTAGCTCCCGAAACATGTTCCATTGTGTTCGGAACGTGGGGGTAAACCTTACGAATGCCAGCCGGCACGCTCGATTTGGAGTTCGGAAAATTTTTCAATGAATAGTAATTTGAGAATTTTCTATATAAGGACCCATTATCTCAATATTTCACAAACCCTAGCCCTAGTTGCTTCAGCCGGCCCTAGAAAATTTCAATGGCCGAAAATGCTCAATTCTTCTTCCCTCAAGATCTCCAAATCCGTGAACAATTAACAGAAATTTCCAACTACAAAATCGTAGATCACATCCTCCTCTACAAATCCAACGGTTGTGATCAAAATCAAAGTGGTGGATCGGCGGCAAAATGATGATAAAGGCGGCGTGTTCGTTCTCGATTTGAGTGCTAAGGGGGTGGTCGAGCTTCAAGCTTCTCCAGCCGATGGTGGTGGCGAACACGAGCTACAAGATGGCGTTGCCTGATCAACGTGAAGGTGTTCGTATGGATCGCGACAATTAGGGTTTGGTGGAGGCAATGGGTTTCTTCGTTCGTGATGGCCTGGGGTGTTTCACACGTGAGAGAAGAGAGGGGGAAGCAGCCTTGATCTGATGCAAGAAAATTGAACAGCCAGGATGGTATTTGTGGAAAAAAAAATTGAAAATGATTGTATTTTAAATTCGTATAAACTTTAAAATGACGTATCTTTGTCATACGAGGTCGGAATTCGACGAAACCTTTTGCATTGGAATCGTTTCGACGAGCTCTTCGCAATGGAGCTGGTTTGGAGTCAATTAGAGTTAGTGAAAATTTTGGGTAAAATTAAACGTGCGTTTAATTTTATTTGAAATAAAACGCTGCAACCGAATAAAAGCAAAGGTGAGAACTCCTCACTCAATCGAATATTTGTTTCGATTTAAATTTTAAATAGTTAGATTTAAAATTGTTGATATTGTTGATTGTGTGAACTGGATGATAAATTGTTATCTATTGTGTTAAATAGACCCTATACGCCGTATATTAAGCGGAGGTTATTTATTAAAAACATATACCGCGATAATTTCACATTGAAGTGGAATTGGTATTATATATGTATTTGGAGTTGATTTCCCGCATTATATAGCGGATGAGACCCTATTGCGCCGCTTAATAGCGGATAATATTTATAAATCCCATATACCACGATAGTTTCACTGTGAAGTGAAATTGGTATTGTGCTAACATCTGTGGATGTAGGGAAACAGGTTGGAGGGATCCAACTGGATTCCTCAAACATTTGAATTTATTTCAATGTTGTGTGTTGATTTATTTATAATCGCCGTGTGATTATATTTGTGAATTGAATGTTGTTGAAGGCTATAATTTAGCCGGATATGTTTTTTGGTATCGTTGGATACCAAAAATAAATAAAAATTGGATTTCCGAAATATAAGTTGAAAATTTATCAAAATATTTATTTTTGATAATTGGATAAATTTAAAAGGAGTTTTAAAAGAAAAAAAATCTTATTATAAATGGATTTCGGGAAATATTTTTATAAGTTGAAAATTTATTTAAATTTGGATTTTTAAATAGATTTGAAGAGATAAAAGAATTTATTTTAAAAAGAAATATTTTGGAAATTCATTGGAATTTTATTTGGGATTTGAAAATAAATTTGAAAATTGATTTGGAGTTGAAAAATGAAGATTTCTGAAATTGATTTGAATTAATCAAATAATTTAATTAATCCTACTTATGGATGTTTGGATTTTATTGAATGTTGAATTGTTTGACATCTTTGATGTGTGATGCTTTGTGATATATTCTGATTTGTGTGTGATTTGTGATCTATTTATCTGTGATATATATATCTGTGATCTGTAAATGAAGATAAGCGTTATAATTTATACCGCTTATCGATTATATTGTTATATTTGATCCGTGATGATTGATTGTTGTTGCACTATTGTGTTAAACCCGTGGACTACACAATACACACACAAATGTGGATTTCACATGGAAATCGGTTAAGTCACAGATTTTTATCAATTTTGGAAAATTGAGTTTTTGAATCCAAAATGGTTTTGGAATTGAAAGTTTTTGAAATTAGTTTCAGAAATAAAAGTTATTTTAAATAACTTAATAAAAATTGGAATTTAAATCATTTGATTTAAATTTTGAATTCAATACTTAAAATTGAATTCGATGATTTGGGAATTATGGTCTAAAATATTTTATAAGTATAAAAGTTGTTTATATGGGTTTTTAACCATTTAAAAATATGGTTTTGGAAATTTAAATTTACATTCAAGTTTTATACTTGGATGATTTTAAACTGTGTAATTGTAACCAGTTTTTCCCAAAACGAAAACTAACTGTTTTCAAATAATAATGGCTTTCATAAAGTGAAAGGATTTCCAATTTGTATCGAAAACATCTCTAGTTGAAATGAAATTGTAAATAGTTTGGAAAACTATGAATTAACCTTTGTGACGACAATTAAACTTTATTTTGAAATCAAAGAAGATTTTAAAAGGTGTATCTTTTATATTATAAAAGAATTGTATTGTGAATAGTTTTGAATGCTATAAATTAAATCTTGATTTAAAGATTTAATCGGTTAATCAAATTGAAAGGGAAATTGATTTGGAAATCTGTGAATGAATCTTTGTGAAACTGGGTAAACTTTGTGAAGTAAATCTTTTTGTTTAAAGATTTGAAATGGTAATTTGTTTAAACCATTTAAAGGAAAGGATTTGATTAATAAGTTGTGACTTAATTGAAATCCTATATCCATATGTTTTGAATATTTGTTCTCACTATTCGGGTGAGCCGGGAAAAGACCTTTGTGTCGTATAACCCATTCTGAATTAGTGATACGACGATATGGATCGTATTGAAGACCGGTGGTGAAGACCGGGTATTTGTGAAAACGATAGGATGACCTATCGATTGACTCTGCACCGTTAGCTACGGTATAGAGATTTCCTTTGTGATGGGAAGTTTTATCGGGATTGTGAATACCCGGATTGCAAGGGCTTCTTTGGAAGTGCCTTCGGTTCTGTTCGAACCTGGAACAGACTTGTATGGTTACATGTCTGACATTACATTTAGATATATAAAGCTGATTTCTTTCAAATACATTTCTGTTGGTGGTGGAGAATTTATTCTCTTAGCTTAACACCTTTCTCTGAGACGTACGAGCTCAGAGGTTATGTAGTTGAAATTTATCAGCGATATACTCCCAATTTGGTAGTGTGGCATGTAGAGTGTTGCTGTGTGATGATCATTTATTGATCATTTGTGATCAAAGCGTAGATTTGTGAAAAAGTGTAGCTTTGTGGACGAGACTTCGTCAGACCTCACAATCCGGAAATGGTCGAAACAAGAAAGATGCGGCTAGGTTTCAGGGGTAGCGTCCTTAGGGTATGACCATTCCTTCTGGAAAAGGGTAGTATCATGGTATGGAGCCCAGATACTTACTCATGTGGACACGCTTTATTTATTATGTGTGATGTTGGTTACCGAGCGCTCGGATAAAGGTCCCAAAGGACCGGGTGTGGCATATCTCAGGTTTACTGCCCGGGAAGGGAGTAACCGGCCTTGTGTTGGCAGAGAGCAGGTTGTCTCTCGGAGCGTCCAGCCAGAGGCGTTCCTACGTGGCATAGGAAGTTCCTTAGCCTGACCATTTGTTGGAAATCCATTTTCCAATACGAACCTTGTACGGTTTTAGTTGTAGAACCTGCCATTTACTTATGCTAGCGCCCCACTGTTTAGATGGTCGCTATAGTAGGCATAGTTCGGAATGTCTATGTTGGCTAAGATTAATATTATACTTTCGAAATGTTTTCCACTATGCACTAATAATAATAATCCAATGATTTACGTAGTAAGCATGTTTGACTATCATAAGAAGAAATCTCCTCCAATTCTGCGTTTGCATTATGTGTATGGCGGGAGGCTTTATGGTAGTTTCATTTTCCAAAATCATTGCGGATATTTTCTACTTGCTTTGTTGTTGTTGTGTTTTAAAGATAAAACTGTTTTAAGTTCTCACACCAGTCACCATGACTGACCTGGAGTTTATTGTTTCCTTCCTAAACTCCGGGTGCCCACCAATTTCCACACGGGCAGTCTAGAGTTAGGTTATCAGGTCATTCTGGATTCAGGAGATGCTGTGGAGCTCAGTGGCGAGCTGGATGGCGATACGTATAACTTGTATATGATATTATTTATTCCCCTGTGTATTCTGTATGGGGACAAGTTGTATAACTGTCCATTGATGTATTGTTGTTGTAAACTATGATGACGATGTAATGTATAAACTGATATAGTTCTTTGATTTAAAGATTATTCATTTATCTATTATATATTGTTCCGCTGCGAATGTGAGATTCTGATATTGTTCTGTGTTTTTTGTTGTTTCTTCTTTCTTTTTCTTCTGTCTCCTTCTACCTCATCTTTTTCTCCATAACAATTCGGTTTTCCGGCATTCGATTGCTCGGTAGTTGATACAGTGGACGTATTAATGTCGATTTTCGAGCGACGAAAAATCGCGTTCGTTACATTTGGTATCAGAGCATATGGTTAAGTGATAACCATGGTTCTGTTGGGAATTACTCATTAGAGATAGAGTCAGTAGTACTCTAGAATGAGTGTGAGTGTAATAATAGATACGAGTGCGTATTTGTTAGTGAATATGAAATTGTTTTATATTGTGTTTGCTTATCCGTTGAGCTGTTTGTGAATTCTGGTCAGTATGTGGGACGCCATATTATCGATAGGGGTTTCTAAACACTTAAACGAGGCAAGTCGACATAGTATCATTTTAAATTGGGTAAATGAAATAATTTACCTTGATTATATTTTGTATATAAAGGAAATAATTTTTCAGAAATTGTTGAACCGTATATAAAATTGATTGTTTGGTTGTTGAAAATGTAAGAATATATAAATTAATAAAAGTTGTTTGAATAATCTAAATAAAAGCAACAATTCTATAAGTATAGAATTATAATTAAAATGATTTACAATTGTTAAATAATCTTGTGTAAGTAAAGTAAAATAGTGAAATTATATGAGGAAAAGATTTATAAATGTGATTTATAAATAAAAATGAAACTTTTTAAAAGAATATTAAAGCACTGGTGTAACATTCCCCCTTTTTAACCGCCTCCAGTCGGTAATTAAACCAACTAAAAACGTTCAAAAAGACGAATTGTTATTTAGTTTATAAGGTTTAAACAGAATCAGCCACAGAAACACAGATAATAACAATGAGTTTAAAACAAATGAGAATTTATTTCATTACTATAAATCTTTTTATATACATCAGAGTTTATACAATTTAATACTAATACAGCGGAATATTTAAAAATACAATTTTCTTCTGAACTAAAAATGATTCTTTACTCTCTCTCTCTCTAACTTCGCTGCTCGAAAATCTTCAAGCTGTAAAAATACTCGGTCTGACCCGAGTATTATATTCAAAAGAAAATAATACACAGGTCAGTCTAATTCAAACCAGTTTATGAGTGCATATAGGCAGTAATAATTTAAATAGACGACAGTCACAATAATTCTCGTCTATCCGACTCTTTTAACAAAGAAATCGGATAACGAAAATATAACACTAAACAGTGTTAAACAATAAATCAGCAGATTTAAATCATCAACAGAGATAAATAAACAATTTATCAAATCGACTAAATCAATTTAAGACAATTGAAGTTGTCACTTTAAAACCATCAAAACTCGATTGGATGCCGTACACGCACGCGTGTACGGCCTCGCCAACAACCAAACGTGTGGCTGCAGTACACGCTAACGTGTACGGCCTCGCCACTACAGTGATGAATTACACAAAACTCAGTGGATTAAAATGAAATGAATACAGTGGTCAATGCTATGCACGACCCAGTCGGGACTACAGCCACACAAGGATACAAGGGCAAAGCATACTCAAGGCATAGTGCACACCCAACTAAAATTGAAATAATACACATGTACAAGAGTCATATGCAAAAGGCATTAGATCATAGCACTATGAAATGAAGGCTTCAAGAAAGACAACACTGCTTCACAAAGTACAAGTGGAACAGTGATGGAACTATAGTCAGACCAAATGATCAGGTGAACCCATAATGAAGACAACCTATATTTAAAGAAGTCAACTTAATTGATATACCCAAGTCCATCATATAACGACAATGCAGTACACACAAATGTACTCCAGGCAACCAGTTCAGATACTAAAGTGAAACTCCCAACTCCAAGCCAAGCAGTAGATAGGAAAATAAATACAGAGCAATTGCTCCCATGAAACTGCAGATGCATTATGCTCAGGTACAACGACAACATGATGCGATGCAACAGCATACCAAATGACCCAACTGCCCAGGCCTAACGATGAATGTATGTATGCACCTATATGAAGGCCAATAACAAACGAAGACTCAAGTATATATGCAGTAAAGTGGATGCAACAAAATGATAGTGCAATGCACTCAAAACAATTTCATGTGAACATGTGCACAGAGAACACGAAATAACACAAGTCGAAGCCCCAAATGCAGAACCACTTAAAGGTACAATGCAAAGATACCTCATGAAACAATACCATGACATGTTACCCAGTTTCAAATGAACCCACAAGTTAGACTCGACCATACATGCATACACACATACATCGTATATATATATGCACATATATGAAGAAACAGAAGACAAACGCTTAACAAAACAACTCCAAGCAAACTTTTAACACGGTACCAAAATTTCACAAACGACCAAAGACAATAGCAGTTTGGAACAAATTCAAAGCAACGTAAATGTTGCAGTGGAAACGAGTCCAAAAACAACCTCAAAGTTAATACCGAAAGAAGCTGCAAACCCAACATAATTTATTCAAGACAGTGGCTATCAAACACTGAAATCACATGAACTATATCTTTCTAGTCAATCCACCCATATATGCAGACATAGGTGACAGTGCAAGACCGACAAAAACTTACAAAATCAAACGGTAAGCATAAATCAACCAAATCAAGGCTACTGCAGGGCGAACATCGAATACCCGAAGTCTTGCAGGCGACAGAATGATAAACTGCAGTTTCAATTTAAAGAAGGCTGAGCAGTGAATTTGTTTAGAAATCAATGTCAACAGTTCAAAGAAATTGATTTAAGTCAAAAACCATGGTGAACGAGGAATCACTAAGTCAAATTTCAAAACCCAGCATCTATACAAAATCATACTTGTAAAAACAGAGAAACAACAATGCAATCTCCACATAAATATATACATATGTATATACATACGTATACACCTATATAGGAAGCACAATTACAAGGTAACAGTTTTAACAAAGCCAAAGTCAGATGGTCCGAATGAACAAATACGAAGACCGGTGAAGTATAACAGTGAACATTACCAGGAGCAAATGCAACCAGCAATATAAACATGTAACAGTTTCAAACTAATGATGTGCAACAGGTAGTGCAAGTTAAACCCTACAACAATATGACTGGAACAAAATGCACAGTCTAATTCCAACAAATTGTGGATAAACAATTTCACGAATAATTCACTCAAACGACAGCTAAGTCAATTCGAGAAGCAGTATCAACATATATGAAACTAACAGTCGAAGTAAAGCACTTGGGAGAATTAGATGTGAGTGAAGGGGGTCACTCACCTTAGAACGAAGAGTACGAAATCGACGAATCGAGCCAGGCAAAATCTCGAATAACCAACAACGCGATCGAGTAGGAGCGGCGCTTCGCAAAGCCCTAATTCAGTCGATCGGAGGAAGAAAGGAATCGAAGCACCCATTCGCCAGAGAATCGAAAAAAAAATCGCCGAAGCCCTAATTCCAAGTCGCCATTTTTATTTGTTTCCTAGGGTTTTCGAATGAGGGAAGTAATGGGGATCGGGTATAGGCTGGTATGGGTTAAGGTGTGTTAGTTTTTTTTTTCTTTTTATTTTGTTTTTATTTACTAATAAAGTATGTTATTTATTTTGGGAGATAAAATTTATTTCCTTTTTAACATCTTTATCTATCTAACATTTATTTGCATATATCATAACATATCAATTTCAAAAATGTAGAGTTTTAATTTAATCGAATAAGATGAATTTGATTTTAAAATCCAAAGATTTTATACTTTAAAATTGCAAAGCAAATTGCCTTATTATTTATAAATTCCGATTCAAATTTAAATTCAAATATATTCCTCAAATTAAACTTGAAAAATTCGAGCACATTCACAATTTAAATAAATTTAAATCAATTATTAATTTAAAATAATCTAAAATTTTGGGTAAAAATCCAGGTTGCTACCGAAATTCAATTTAAATTCGATTTAATTTTCTACGCGTTTTTACGCCGTATGTTCACAAAACAATTCTGATAAATACGAAAATTGAAATCCGGTAATAATTCAATATTACGGACCCAATGAAACTGGTTTCGTCAAATTCCGAGACTGTGCCTCGGAAGGTTATTTTTAAATTCGATTCAAACGATACAATTTCAAAACTGAACAAATCGCTTTCAAATTCAATTCTGAAGCTTCTATTATCTTCAGTATTATCAATATGAATTTTCCAAGCCTTTAAATTATTTTTAACCGGCTTAAAATTGAAGATTCAAATTTTATTCAACTTTCAATAGATTAAATCCAAAAATTTAATCGCCAATTCCTTCTGATAATTCGAAATTCAAGTCAAATCATCATTCAAATATTTAAAATTAATTAAATATTCTCAATTCAAATTGTTCAAAATTCAGGGTCGTTACAAACTCCCCTCCTTAAAAACTTTTCGTCCTCGAAAAGGAAAGGTTGTTAAAATTTCACCGATATTTATACTCTAGTCAATTTTACTAAGCTTGAAACTCAATACAAATAAATGAATATAGGCTTCATTCCATTTGTTTAATCTCACTAGTTTTACTTATCTTCTCGTTTGTTCATTGATTTTCAAAAATCAAAACGCAGAAGTCTTTTACTAACATTTTTTTATTTACAACTCAGATTCAAACTTAAAATTCTTCACGTTAGAGATTTATATAATATATCTCTTCCAAAGCTGTGGACTTTCCAAACATTACAAAGATCCTCTTTCTTAATTTATTAGGTAGGAATTTTGTAATTTTACTTTCAAATCATTGATTCACTATTTACAGTTTGAAAATACTTGCTAACTCGAAATTTAACAAGTCCATCTTCGTTCTCATAGACATTAGGCATACGCTGGCCAGGCGCAGGTCTAAAAATCTCCAAGTACTAAACATACTTGCTTCAATTCCCAGTGAAAATACTTTTAAAAATTCTTTTTTAAAAAAATGGATATGGAAAGCACGTTCCCCCATGGATTACAGTTCCACCCGGCGGTTACGCTACTATCCCAGTAGAGTCGCTTGTGGCTGTAGATTTCTCATCTCTTAAATTTCGCCATGGTTGTCGCCATAGATTGTAGTACACACGGCGGTTACGCTACTATCCCAGTAGAATCGCTCGTGTCTGTAGGCATCACGCCCCTCAAATTTCGCCTGGCATTAGATTGCAGTTTACTCGGCGGTTGCGCCACTATCCCAGTGGTATCGCTTGTAACTGTGGGCATCTCGCCCCTCAAATTACGCTAATCATCAATCAAATCTAATCTCATCGCGATGAACTATCGCGAAGGATTTCCGATTCAAATAGTCACTCTGACTAAAATTCTACGTAGCTACGAATTTCAAATGGACACTCATCGAGAGTTCCAATACCTTTTCCAATAATAAATGGAAGGTACTTTTCCATATCCTCAGTTTAGAAAACATAATATCATATATGTAGTACTTTCATTTCACATTTCGTACATATAACATCTATGTAAACATACATAAGATTTCCATAACAATGTCTTTCTAAACTAACGGTTTCAAATTTACCGCATTCATATATATAAGTTCTAAAAACTTACATATCCATATTCACAACAAAATAGAGGATTTCAAAATTTTCCTCTAAGTCGATTTGGAAATTTAAGGTTATCTCAAACCTAATTCATATTCATAATTCCATTTATTATCGACTTTCACATTCGATTTGAATTACATGCTTACATCGTCAATTCTCAACACAGAATTGATGTCTATCGATATATAACCTCTGAGCTCGTACGTCTCAGAGAAGGGTGTTAAGCTAAGAGAATAAATTCTCCGCCACCAACAGATATATATTTAATAGAGATCAATTGCTATGTCATCAATTCACAATGTTAGACATACAATCCAAATCATCATCTGAAATTCAAAGCTCAACTTATATTGTCTTTGATGTCGAAGTTAAACTCAATTTTAACTCAACGATTCAATCTTTTGAAAAATTTCAAATTGAACTAATTGTTCAATTCCTCATTTAACTTTTCAACTTCGACTTCAAAAATGAATTTCAAATCATTTATTCCTTACGGAATGTATTCACAACATTTCATATTTGGAAAAAACATTTCCATACTTATTTAAAAATAAGTAATTCACAAATCTCATTTTATTTTCAACATTTGAAAATATTCGATATACTTTAATCAAAATTAAGTATATATTTCATCTTTAAGGAAATCATTCTCTTTCACATATTTTTTTGAGTTAAAACGAATGTTACGTAAAACATCGTTACGACAACTCAAAATCACTAGTATAGGGATTCGAAATTTAGATAGATGTATAAATCCCAATACTATACAAAACATTTCCTTTCGGAAATCATTTACTATAACAACAGTGTTATAGTCCATCATTTCCTTATATTCGAAAACGTCTATTTCAACAATGAATGTTGAAATCTATGGTTTCGATATTCAATGCCTTTGAAAACATCTTTTTAAAACAATTACTTCGTTTTAAAATATCACTTTCCCAAAAATATGTCCATTTTATTCAATAATGTATTCACGGTCCAAAATTGTGAATATACATCTTTTAACAACTATAAGAATTTACTTATCAAAATAAGTCAGTTTCGAATTTATAAACAACGTTTATAAATTCTATTCCTATTCATAAAGACTTCAATTTATAAAAATTGCTTTATTAACCATTCCTTTATAACTCAATTTTATATCAGAATTTTAATTTATAAGTGAATTACTTATAACTTCTTTTATTTCGCAACTCCCATTCATTTTATAACTTCACAATTATAAAACTTTTAATTCTGAAACTTTTCATCCACTTATGAAATCCATTAAATATTTCACTTTTAACACTTATACAATTCCAATATTTTATTAACACTTTTCAAATCTTCAATTTAAGCCGTTTATAATAATTCAAAATTTCCAATTTAAACTATTATATAAATTTATCACTTTTCCATTTCCAAGATAATCAACTAGTTCTTTAGTAAATCATTCATCGACTTGATTTCCAATTAAATCACATTTGATTCATTCACATTGGATTTTACTAACATTCATTCAAATTCAATTAGTTCACTTTCACTAATTCATATTCAAGTTAGTTTGCTTTCGATTCAAATCAAATTTGATTCTATTTAGATTTCTTACCTTTCAATTTGAATTCAATTTACATAGCTTCCAAATTCCATTAATTCAATTTCATTAATACTTAATGAATTCTATACAATCAACTAGCAAAACCAAATTTATTTACTTTGCTTACATTCAATTTGGTTCAACACACTTAATTTCAATTGGTTTATATTCTAATTCTGATTGAATTCTTATACTCACCATATTCACAACTTCTTAACTTAAGTTTTATTCAACTCTTAACAACATTTCTATTTTATGTTTATTCACTAATTCACTTTTACAATTAAAGTTGAATTTCCCTTTCTATAACTCAAATTCATATTCATTCTTCACTTTATCAATTCATTTTGATATCAATTTCAATTTGATTCAATATTACTTAAGCTATGTTTCATTTTATCTCTACTTGCATTTATTTTCACTATACAACTTAAGTTCGCCTCAAATTTATTTGAAATTCTATTTTATTTAACTTTTACTAAAGTCAAATTCATATCACATTTCAAAATTCAGATTTTGTTTTACTTAACAAAACTGTTTAACCATTTAACAATTGGTTTTACTTAAATTCTCTCATTTTATAAGTTAAACAACTTATAAATTTAAACTTCCAAATTCATATTATATAATCACTTATCTTTTAAGTTTAACTTTTCATCTTGATAATTTATCAAATCAAGTTCAATTTATTTAACTTCCCTTTAGTTAAATTCCAAATCCTATATTTATTAATACTAATTCAATTCAATTTAACTTTTCTTAAGTTGAAAATCTTTATTTCATATTCAATATTCACTTTACTTATATAAGATCTATTCCAAATTCATTCATCTTATATTTTCTAAAACAATTTTATACTTCTTTGGATTTGAAAAACGTTTCCTTTTTAAAGTGTTTCTAGTAACTATTCATATTAAACGTCATAAACTAAGCTTTGTGTAAACCAAAGCTCTGATACCACTCTGTAACATTCCCCTTTTTTAACCGCCTCCAGTCGGTAATTAAACCAACTAAAAACGTTCAAAAAGACGAATTGTTATTTAGTTTATAAGGTTTAAACAGAATCAGCCACAGAAACACAGATAATAACAATGAGTTTAAAACAAATGAGAATTTATTTCATTACTATAAATCTTTTTATATACATCAGAGTTTATACAATTTAATACTAATACAGCGGAATATTTAAAAATACAATTTTCTTCTGAACTAAAAATGATTCTTTACTCTCTCTCTCTCTCTAACTTCGCTGCTCGAAAATCTTCAAGCTGTAAAAATACTCGGTCTGACCCGAGTATTATATTCAAAAGAAAATAATACACAGGTCAGTCTAATTCAAACCAGTTTATGAGTGCATATAGGCAGTAATAATTTAAATAGACGACAGTCACAATAATTCTCGTCTATCCGACTCTTTTAACAAAGAAATCGGATAACGAAAATATAACACTAAACAGTGTTAAACAATAAATCAGCAGATTTAAATCATCCACAGAGATAAATAAACAATTTATCAAATCGACTAAATCAATTTAAGACAATTGAAGTTGTCACTTTAAAACCATCAAAACTCGATTGGCTGCCGTACACGCACGCGTGTACGGCCTCGCCAACAACCAAACGTGTGGCTGCAGTACACGCTATCGTGTACGGCCTCGCCACTACAGTGATGAATTACACAAAACTCAGTGGATTAAAATGAAATGAATACAGTGGTCAATGCTATGCACGACCCAGTCGGGACTACAGCCACACAAGGATACAAGGGCAAAGCATACTCAAGGCATAGTGCACACCCAACTAAAATTGAAATAATACACAGGTACAAGAGTCATATGCAAAAGGCATTAGATCATAGCACTATGAAATGAAGGCTTCAAGAAATACAACACTGCTTCACAAAGTACAAGTGAAACAGTGATGGAACTATAGTCAGACCAAATGATCAGGTGAACCCATAATGAAGACAACCTATATTTAAAGAAGTCAACTTAATTGATATACCCAAGTCCATCATATAACGACAATGCAGTACACACAAATGTACTCCAGGCAACCAGTTCAGATACTAAAGTGAAACTCCCAACTCCAAGCCAAGCAGTAGATAGGAAAATAAATACAGAGCAATTGCTCCCATGAAACTGCAGATGCATTATGCTCAGGTACAACGACAACATGATGCGATGCAACAGCATACCAAATGACCCAACTGCCCAGGCCTAACGATGAATGTATGTATGCACCTATATGAAGGCCAATAACAAACGAAGACTCAAGTATATATGCAGTAAAGTGGATGCAACAAAATGATAGTGCAGTGCACTCAAAACAATTTCATGTGAACATGTGCACAGAGAACACGAAATAACACAAGTCGAAGCCCCAAATGCAGAACCACTTAAAGGTACAATGCAAAGATACCTCATGAAACAATACCATGACATGTTACCCAGTTTCAAATGAACCCACAAGTTAGACTCGACCATACATGCATACACACATACATCGTATATATATATATGCACATATATGAAGAAACAGAAGACAAACGCTTAACAAAACAACTCCAAGCAAACTTTTAACACGGTACCAAAATTTCACAAACGACCAAAGACAATAGCAGTTTGGAACAAATTCAAAGCAACGTAAATGTTGAAGTGGAAACGAGTCCAAAAACAACCTCAAAGTTAATACCGAAAGAAGCTGCAAACCCAACATAATTTATTCAAGATAGTGGCTATCAAACACTGAAATCACATGAACTATATCTTTCTAGTCAATCCACCCATATATGCAGACATAGGTGATAGTGCAAGACCGACAAAAACTTACAAAATCAAACGGTAAGCATAAATCAACCAAATCAAGGCTACTGCAGGGCGAACATCGAATACCCGAAGTCTTGCAGGCGACAGAATGATAAACTGCAGTTTCAATTTAAAGAAGGTCGAGCAGTGAATTTGTTTAGAAATCAATGTCAACAGTTCAAAGAAATTGATTTAAGTCAAAAACCATGGTGAACGAGGAATCACTAAGTCAAATTTCAAAACCCAGCATCTATACAAAATCATACTTGTAAAAACAGAGAAACAACAATGCAATCTCCACATAAATATATACATATGTATATACATACGTATACACCTATATAGGAAGCACAATTACAAGGTAACAGTTTTAACAAAGCCAAAGTCAGATGGTCCGAATGAACAAATACGAAGACCGGTGAAGTATAACAGTGAACATTACCAGGAGCAAATGCAACCAGCAATATAAACATGTAACAGTTTCAAACTAATGATGTGCAACAGGTAGTGCAAGTTAAACCCTACAACAATATGACTGGAACAAAATGCACAGTCTAATTCCAACAAATTGTGGATAAACAATTTCACGAATAATTCACTCAAACGACAGCTAAGTCAATTCGAGAAGCAGTATCAACATATATGAAACTAACAGTCGAAGTAAAGCACTTGGGAGAATTAGATGTGAGTGAAGGGGGTCACTCACCTTAGAACGAAGAGTACGAAATCGACGAATCGAGCCAGGCAAAATCTCGAATAACCAACAACGCGATCGAGTAGGAGCGGCGCTTCGCAAAGCCCTAATTCAGTCGATCGGAGGAAGAAAGGAATCGAAGCACCCATTCGCCAGAGAATCGAAAAAAAAATCGCCGAAGCCCTAATTCCAAGTCGCCATTTTTATTTGTTTCCTAGGGTTTTCGAATGAGGGAAGTAATGGGGATCGGGTATAGGCTGGTATGGGTTAAGGTGTGTTAGTTTTTTTTTTCTTTTTATTTTGTTTTTATTTACTAATAAAGTATGTTATTTATTTTGGGAGATAAAATTTATTTCCTTTTTAACATCTTTATCTATCTAACATTTATTTGCATATATCATAACATATCAATTTCAAAAATGTAGAGTTTTAATTTAATCGAATAAGATGAATTTGATTTTAAAATCCAAAGATTTTATACTTTAAAATTGCAAAGCAAATTGCCTTATTATTTATAAATTCCGATTCAAATTTAAATTCAAATATATTCCTCAAATTAAACTTGAAAAATTCGAGCACATTCACAATTTAAATAAATTTAAATCAATTATTAATTTAAAATAATCTAAAATTTTGGGTAAAAATCCAGGTTGCTACCGAAATTCAATTTAAATTCGATTTAATTTTCTACGCGTTTTTACGCCGTATGTTCACAAAACAATTCTGATAAATACGAAAATTGAAATCCGGTAATAATTCAATATTACGGACCCAATGAAACTGGTTTCGTCAAATTCCGAGACTGTGCCTCGGAAGGTTATTTTTAAATTCGATTCAAACGATACAATTTCAAAACTGAACAAATCGCTTTCAAATTCAATTCTGAAGCTTCTATTATCTTCAGTATTATCAATATGAATTTTCCAAGCCTTTAAATTATTTTTAACCGGCTTAAAATTGAAGATTCAAATTTTATTCAACTTTCAATAGATTAAATCCAAAAATTTAATCGCCAATTCCTTTTGATAATTCGAAATTCAAGTCAAATCATCATTCAAATATTTAAAATTAATTAAATATTATCAATTCAAATTGTTCAAAATTCAGGGTCGTTACAACTGGATTCACTACTGTTGCTGGGAAATAATAAGGGTGATGACTGCATCATCATCAGTATCATTTTCGAGTTTTTGTGTGATGGATTTGCTACCATTATAAATTGAAATTGAAGTTTTGTTGTGATAAACAAATTTAAATTAAAATCCAAATTGTAATTGATAATTATAAGTGAAATGAGTTTTATACTTATGATATGATTTGGAAGTTAAATAAATAAGTTGCATAACTTATAAAATGAATGAATGTAAGTGAAACCAATTGTAAAAGAAATGGTTAAACAATTTTGTTAAGCAAAATGAGATATGAATTTGAATAAGTGATGAAATTTGACTTTGGTAAAAGTTCAGTAGAATTTACTTTAGAATTGGAATCTGAATTGGATTTAAAAGTGGAAATTTAGGTTAAGTTAAACAAATGATGTTTAATTTGAATAGAACTTAAGTAATGATGAATGAATTTGATTTTGATATCAAAGTAAATTAATAAAGTGAATTAATGAAATGAAGTGATGAATATGAACTTGAGTTATGTAATGAGATTCAACTTTATTTGTAAATTGAATTAGCAATTGAATTAATAAATGAATTGAATGTAAATCAATCGAATGTGAATAAATTGATATGGAATAATGGATGTAAGTTCTAATTCATTAAAGCTAATAAAATTGGAATTTGAATAAATCAAATGGAAGTCAACTTAATATTAAACCAATTGAAATTAAAAATATTGAACCAAATTGAATGTGAAGTAAAAAAAAGTGAATAAATTTGGTTGTGTTGAATATGAATTGGTTGTTAGATGGTTGTTAGTTGATTGTATATAATTCATTAAGTGTTAATGAAAAGGAATTTGTGAAATTGAAAGCTAAAGTAATTGAATTTAATTTGAAAGTGAACTAATATGAATGTAAATTAGTGAAAGTAAACTAATTGAAAATGAAGAATTGAATGTCATTGTATGTAAATTAGTTGTAAACAATTACAAGTAATACTGAAATTTTATAAGTTGCTTATAAACCTTGTTAGTATGTATTTCTTTTGATATGCAAGTGTTGTAGTTGTTTAAAAGAGTAAAATGTTAATAACTTTGTATATATGTTACTTACATATTTGAATTGAGTAAGTACAGGTGCCGCGGCTGCCGTTCGACTGATTTGGTCGCGCTAAAATGCTTAATTAATAACTGCTTTGCTTAAAAATGCTAAAAAGGTACGCCTACGCAATAAAAATAGGAAATATGAACTGTTTTTCTGTTTTTCCGACCGTGTGGGTCGATGTATATATATTTATGTCTATTGTGATCCTACTACGATCGAACCGCGCAAAGGAGACGCTGGCGAATTTTTCTGAAAATTTAAGTCGTTAAAAAAAATTTTGGAAAATTTTTGCTAAATGAAAAGTCAATTTCCAACTGGTAATGAAAGAGTAGGAATTGAACTAGAAAATGAAAACCATTGTTTTTGTTGAAGTTAAAGGTTTTGGAAAAGTGAATATAAAATTTTCACTAAGTGGATTTTTGAAAAGTTAATGAATTTGGGGCATTTTTCTTACTTTGCAATTTCGAGGATGAAATTCTTTTAAGGGGGGAAGTTTGTAACGACCCAGAATTTCTATCACTTGAAATTCGTATATTTAATTAATTTTAAATATTAATAAGTAAGATTTGGAAGTCGAAATTAATTTAATTTCGATATTGTGATTTAATGGAATAATTAAATCGATAATTTAATAATTGAAATTCCAGGAATAATTGAAATCTGAATTAAATGTGTATAAAAATGATTTATAAAGTTACATTAAATCATATTGGAGTTATAACGATGTTATAGAACTTTTAAATTCGAATTAAAAGTTAAATTGTGGAAATTGAATATTTTAATATTTAATTGTCGACTAAAAATAGTCAATTTTTAGAGCTTTCTAGAAGTTATATCAAACTCAACAATATGGATTAGCTGAAAATGATGTTGTTTTGTGGAAGGGGAAACAACACTCTATATCTGTAGCATATGATCTCTTATCTAATGTGACTAGCAGTAATAATTCAGTTTGGTACAAAGTT
Source organism: Allium fistulosum (assembly GCA_030737815.1). Taxonomy (NCBI): domain Eukaryota; kingdom Viridiplantae; phylum Streptophyta; class Magnoliopsida; order Asparagales; family Amaryllidaceae; genus Allium; species Allium fistulosum. The sequence goes on from CM060905.1 coordinate 193,167,482, forward strand.
ATATGGTCCACTGCCTCTCCTGCCAGGGACAATCTGATGTTGTGGAAGGTGATCATGAATGCACTGTTAACAAAGAAAAAAATGTTGAGCTATGGCATGAACATTGATCCCCTTTGTATTTTCTACAAGCTGAAGATTGAGTCAATTGCTCATATGTACTTCGAGTGCAGTGTATTACTTGGTATATGGGGGAATTTAGTTGCTAGAATTGCTGATGATCATAGGTTTGGTAATTCAGAAGTTGAATGGGATCTGATTTGCAAATCAACTAGGTGGAAGAAGGATAGAAGAACTATTTTCTTTTTCGTCATTAAGAAGTATCTTAGCATTGTCTGGGAGGAAAGAAACTTGAGAATTTTTGAAAACAAATGTAGAAGTAATCAGCAATTATGGGAAGTGCTCAAGACATCTATCATCATCGGTATGAAGGATAGCAATTTTGCTTTCAGTCCTTCTGTGGCTGATGCTTTGGTCTGATGTTTTTGTTTTTTCTTTTTCTAGCCTCTTTTGTTTTGTCTCTGTTTTTCTGTCCTTCTTTGTTTCTGTTTTTCCGTTTCTTGGTATCTATGAGCTTGTTCATAGATATGCTTTTTATTTTCTTTTTTAATAAACTGGTAGGGGACCAGTTAACCCCGCTTGCCATGCAAAAAAAAATAGTCAATTTTCAAATAGTCTCGGATTTCGACGAAACCAGTTTCATCGGATCCATAATGTGATATTATTATAAGATTTCATTTGTCGTAGCAATCAGAGTTGTCGTTTGTCCGGGCCAAGCCAAAACGCATCGAAATCGATTTAAATCGATTTGATTTAAATTTGATCGTTTATTTCCGTAACTCTCACATACGATCGAATTAGCTCCCGAAACACGTTCCATTGTGTTCGGAACGTGGGGTAAACCTTACGAACGCCAGCCGGCATGCTCGATTTGGAGTTCGGAAAAATTTTCAATGAATAGTAATTTGAGAATTTTCTATATAAGGACCCATTATCAAAATATTTCACAAACCCTAGCCCTAGTTGCTTCAGCCGGCCCTAGAAAATTTCAATGGCCGAAAATGCTCAGTTCTTCTTCCCTCAAGATCTCCAAATCCGTGAACAATTAACAGAAATTTCCAACTACAAAATCGTAGATCACATCCTCCTCTACAAATCCAACGGTTGTGATCAAAATCAAAGCGGTGGATCGGTGGCAAAATGATGATAAAGGCGGCACGTTCGTTCTCGATTTGAGTGCTAAGGGGGTGGCCGAGCTTCAAGCTGCTCCAGCCGATGGTGGTGGCGAACACGAGCTACAAGATGGCGTTGCCTGATCAACGTGAAGGTGTTCGTATGGATTGCGACAATTAGGGTTTGGTGGAGGCAATGGGTTTCTTCATTCGTGATGGCCTGGGGTGTTTCACGCGTGAGAGAAGAGAGGGGGAAGCGGCCTTGATTTGATGCAAGAAAATTGAACGGCCAGGATGGTATTTGTGGGAAAAAAAATTGAAAATGATTGTATTTTAAATTCGGATAAACTTTAAAATGACGTATCTTTGTCATACGAGGTCGGAATTCGACGAAACTTTTTGCGTTGGAATCGTTTCCACGAGCTCTTCAAAATGGAGCTGGTTTGGAGTCAATTGGAGTCAGTGAAAATTTTGGGTAAAATTAAACGTGCGTTTAATTTTATTTGAAATAAAACGCTGCAACCGAATAAAAGCAAAGGTGAGAACTCCTCACTCAATCGAATATTTGTTTCGATTTAAATTTTAAATAGTTAGATTTAAAATTGTTGATATTGTTGATTGTGTGAATTGGATGATAAATTGTTATCTATTGTGTTAAATAGACCCTATACACCGTATATTAAGCGGAGGTTATTTATTAAAAACATATACTGCGATAATTTCACATTAAAGTGGAATTTGTATTATATATGTATTTGGAGTTGATTTCTCGCATTATATAGCGGATGAGACCCTATTGCATCGCATAATAGCGGATGATATTTATAAATCCCATATAACGCGATAGTTTCACCGTGAAGTGAAATTGGTATTGTGCTAACATCTGTGGATGCAGGGAAACAGGTTGGAGGGATCCAACTGGATTCCTCAAACATTTGAATTTATTTCAATGTTGTGTGTTGATTTATTTATAATCGCCGTGTGATTATATTTGTGAATTGAACGTTGTTGAAGGCTATAATTTAGCCGGATATGTTTTTTGGTATCGTTGGATACCAGAAATAAATAAAAATTGGATTTTCGAAATATAAGTTGAAAATTTATCGAAATATTTATTTTTGATAATTGGATAAATTTAAAAGGAGTTTTAAAAGAAAAAAAATCTTATTATAAATGGATTTCGGGAAATATTTTTATAAGTTGAAAATTTATTTAAATTTGAATTTTTAAATAGATTTGAAGAGATAAAAGAATTTACTTTAAAAATAAATATTTTGGAAATTCATTGGAATTTTATTTGGGATTTGAAAATAAATTTGAAAATTGATTTGGAGTTGAAAAATGAAGATTTGTGAAATTGATTTGAATTAATCAAATAATTTAATTAATCCTACTTATGGATGTTTGGATTTTATTGGATGTTGAATTGTTTGACATCTTTGATGTGTGATGCTTTGTGATATATTCTGATTTGTGTGTGATTTGTGATCTATTTATCTATGATATATATATCTGTGATCTGTGAATGAAGATAAGCGTTATAATTTATACCGCTTATCGATTATATTGTTATATTTGATCTGTGATGATTGATTGTTGTTGCACTATTGTATTAAACCCGTGGACTACACCATACACACGCAAATTTGGATTTCACGTGGAAATCGGTTAAGTCACAGATTTTTACCAATTTTGGAAAATTGAGTTTTTGAATCCAAAATGGTTTTGGATATGGTAGTTTATGAAATGAGTTTCAGAAATAAAAGTTATTTTAAATAACTTAATAAAAATTGGAATTTAAATCATTTGATTTAAATTTTGAATTCAATACTTAAAATTGAATTCGATGATTTGGGAATTATGGTCTAAAAGATTTTATAAGTATAAAAGGTGTTTATATGGGTTTTTAACCATTTAAAAATATGGTTTTGGAAATTTAAATTTACATTCAAGTTTTATACTTGGTTGATTTTAAACTGTGTAATTGTAACCAGTTTTTCCCAAAACGAAAACTATCTATTTTCAAATAATAATGGCTTTCATAAAGTGAAAGGATTTCCAATTTGTATCGAAAACATCTCTAGTTGAAATGAAATTGTAAATAGTTTGGAAAACTATGAATTAACCTTTGTGGCGATAATTAAACTTTATTTTGATATCAAAGAAGATTTTAAAAGGTGTATCTTTTATATTATAAAAGAATTGAATTGTGAATAGTTTTGAAAGCTATAAATTAAATCTTGGTTTAAAGATTTAATGAGTTAACCAAATTGAAAGGGAAATTGATTTGGATATCTTTGAATGAATCTTTGTGAAACTGGGTAAACTTTGTGAAGTAAATCTTTTTGTTTAAAGATTTGAAATGGTAATTTGTTTAAACCATTTAAAGGAAAGGATTTGAGTAATAAGTTGTTACTTAATTGAAATCCTATATCCATATGTTTTGAATATTTGTGCTCACTATTCGGGTTAGCCGGGAAAAGACCTTTGTGTTATATAACCCATTCCGAATTAGTGATACGACGATATGGATCGCATTGAAGACCGGTAGTGAAGACCGGGTATTTGTGAAAATGATAGGATGACCTATCGATTGTCTCTGCACCGTTAGCTACGGTATAGAGATTTCCTTTGTGATGGGAAGTGTTATCGGCATTTTGAATACCCGGATTGCAAGGGCTTCTTTGGAAGTGCCTTCGGTTCTGTTCGAACCCGAAACAGACTTGTATGGTTACATGTCTGACATTACATTTTGAGATATAAAGCTGATTTATTTCAAATACATTTCTGTTGGTGGCGGAGAATTTATTCTCTTAGCTTAACACCCTTCTCTGAGACGTACGAGCTCAGAGGTTATGTAGTTGAAATTTATCAGCGATATACTCCCAATTTGGTAGTGTGGCATGCTGAGTGTTGTTGTGTGATGATCATTTATTAATCATTTGTGATCAAAGCGTGGCTTTGTGAAAAAGCGTAGCTTTGTGGACGAGACTTTGTCAGACCTCACAACCCGGAAATGGTCGAAACAGGAAAGATGCGGCAAGGTTTCAGGGGTAGCGCCCCTAGGGTATGACCATTCCTTTTGGAAAATGGTAGTATCATGGTATGGAGCCCAGATACTTACTCATGTGGACACACTTTATTTATTATGTGTGGTGTTGGTTACCGAGCGCTCGGATAAAGGTCCCAAAGGACCGGGTGTGGCATATCTCAGGTTTACTGCTCGGGAAGGGAGTAACCGGCCTTGTGTTGGCAGAGAGCAGGTTGTCTCTCGGAGCGTCCAGCCAGAGGCGTTCCTACGTGGCATAGGAAGTTCCTTAGCCTGACCATTTGTTGGAAATCCATTTTCCAATACGAACCTTGTACGGTTTTAGTTGTAGAACCTGCCATTTACTTATGCTGGCGCCCCACTGTTTAGATGGTAGCTATAGTAGGCATAGTTCGGAATGTCTATGTTGGCTAAGATTAATATTATACTTTCGAAATGTTTTCCACTATGCACTAATAATAATAATCCAATGATTTACGTATTAAGCATGTTTGACTATCATAAGAAGAAATCTCCTCCAATTCTGCGTTTGCATTATGTGTATGGCAGGAGGCTTTATGGTAGTTTCATTTTCCAAAAGCATTGCGGATATTTTCTACTTGCTTTGTTGTTGTTGTGTTTTAAAGATAAAACTGTTTTAAGTTCTCACACCAGTCACCATGACTGACCTGGAGTTTATTGTTTCCTTCCTAAACTCTGGGTGCCCACCAATTTCCACACGGGCAGTCTAGAGTTAGGTTATCAGGTCATTCTGGATTCAGGAGATGCTGTGGAGCTCAGTGGCGAGCTGGATGGCGAGACGTATAACTTGTATATGATATTATTTATTCCCCTGTGTATTCTGTATGGGGACAAGTTGTATAACTGTCCATTGATGTATTGTTGTTGTAAACTATGATGACGATGTAATGTATAAAATGATATAGTTCTTTGATTTAAAGATTATTCATTTATCTATTATATATTGTTCCGCTGCGAATGTGAGATTCTGATATTGTTCTGTGTTTTTTGTTGTTTCTTCTTTCTTTTTCTTCTGTCTCCTTCTACCTCATCTTTTTCTCCATAACAATTCGGTTTTCCGGCATTCGATTGCTCGGCAGTTGATACAGTGGACGTATTAATGTCGATTTTCGAGCGACAAAAAATTGCGTTCGTTACAGTTTTGATTAGAAAGCCTGGTCAGAGTCCGCACTAAAGGATTGGGTGATCAATACAAGTTCGAAAGTAAGGTTGTGAATTCGAATAGAAGATCGAATCAGATATTATGTACGGATGATCAATGTACATCGTACGGGTGTAAGTTTAATAATGAATATTTTGGGCAAAACCTTTGGCCTTTTGTTTTCGGTAATTTCGGGGATGAAATTCTTTTAAGGTGGGAAGTATGTAATGACCCAAAATTTGATCATTTTGATTGGGGATAATTAATTAATTTTAAATATTCAAATGTGGATTATTTTCAACAAATAATCATGTTCTGTGAAATGAATGATAATAATGAACTATTTTGGACAAATATTAGCAAAAATATTTACTTTGGAAAAATATTGACAAAAGAAACCGAAAACTGTTTTATCAATAACCAGCTTTATAATCGTAACATCGTGCACGAAGCTGGATACGTACACTTATTTTTAAAATTGAGCAAGAATATGAAATAAAATCAACTATTTTTTTTGAAAATAATATGTGTTTCTGACATTATTAGTGATGCTCTTATCTTTAAATATAGATTTATGAATTTAAAATTGAGATTTAATGATTTAATAAGTATTACAATTATTTAAATAATTATTTTAAAATGATGATAATTCACTTTAAATAGTTATAAAGTTTTAATAAATAATTTATAATAGTTTTATAAAGATATATAGTTGATTTGAAAATATAAGAAAAATTTGTATCGCCTTATCGATATAAAAGCGATTTTTGTAAATAATTTTTAATATTAATTTATGTGGTTATATAAGTCAAATATGATCATTTTAATTAATTAATAATGACTAGGAATTTATTTTCAAATTTTGTTTAGAAATATATGTATATATATATTTATAAGTGAGAATGTGACCGGTAATCGGTTTTCCGATTTTCAACGGCTTAACAAACAAAAGTCATTGAAAGGTTGTTACAACCTTATTTACATATCATGCACAAATATTGTGACGACCCACATTTCGGAAGGTTTAAATCGACAATAATCCACACATGTCCGACTTAAACAATCCGGAACATAGATAATCAATGGGGTTAATTAAGAAAAATAAGAAAAGAAGAAGAAAACAAACATGGAATCTCGCAGCGGAACGATAAAATATAATAATCAAATAAACAGTTCATGAAGCTGTTTACTATACATTTGATTATAATTTATACAACATTTATCAGAGTTATATATATAACAGAACAAATAAAATAATGCAGCGGAACAAACAATGATGGGATAATGCTAGTAATAATATACCAAATCTTCATCTTCGTTCTCTAGAGAATAATCTTTGATAAGCTGAAAACTCAGGTCTGACCCAAGCGTAATGAAAAGACAAAACACTTGAGTCAGGACTAAAAATTCTTATGTGAGTCAAATCGATATCACATATAACATGAGTGTAATGGCGTCAAAGATGTTTATGGGATTTCACCTCTCCTATCCAGCGTATAACGTGCGTGCAATAACTCAAGAGATGTTACGGGATTTACCATCTCTTAAAGATCCGTTAAAATATTTATATGTGGTAGAATACGCTATATATATAATGTCTAATCAATAAAATAAATATTTTTCTTAGCGTTAAGGCTTTACATTGATCCCCCTTAACGCGTTCTTAAGCATTGTCGTACAGTTTGCATATAAAACATCTGTAAACCATCGGTGGATAGGGATGCACCGTGATACGACAATACTAAACCAAAATCGTAAGGGTCTCGTATATGGATAAAAGTATAACAAGACACGTGAGGCAATGCCCAAGGTAGGATACTACCGGTTTACCCTTCCCGGCTGATGGTAATGCATCATAGCCATGATCGCCCACCGCGTCCAACACTCCCAAAATCCGAGGGTGTGCATCAATCAATCGCAATGTAAATGATGTTAATACAAATAAGTGTGTCCGCTCGGGGTAGCTAGCCCACTTGACCGGTACAACTACTGTTTTAGTCATTTGAGATTGATACAAGTTTCAGGCCAATCCATTTTCATTCTCTTTCTTCAAATCCAACAAACATACGTCAAATCCAACCACTTCGTTCTGGATCATCACACCACGTACACAGTTGTTAAAGTGGTTCCAGTATCGACAAAGAGTATGCCCATATCCGACTCCGGTCTCCTTAACAACCCAACGTCGTTTTACACACCGGATGGTTCCTTTACATTTCAAAAACAATTCGTACTTGATATCAAAATATCATATTTGCTTCAAAATAAAATTCATTTCGAAATCATCATATCTACTCAAATATACCACTTCATTTCAAAATCATTTTCGCCTTAATATCTCGGTTTCAGTTCCAAAATTGTTTCAAATTTCCATTTGGGTTATAACTTCATTTTAACCCAATTCGTATTTAAATCCATGATTTAAAAATAAACATTCCACCCTTGACCAGTTTGAATTTTTGAAAAATAGTTTGAATAGTATTAAAATAGTTTAAATAATTAAAATAGTTAAATATAGTTTAAATGGTTAAAATAGTTAAAAATAGTTTAAATGGTTAAAATAGTTTAATATAAAATAGTTTAAGTACTAAAATGGTTTATATAGCAAAATAGTTTGGAAAATCCAAAATAATTTGAATATTTAAAATGATAGATTTAAATAGTTTATATCAAAATAATTCATTTGAAAATAGTTTCAAAGTCAAACTGATTCAATTTCCAAATTTTCCAATTAAAATCACTTTCAAATTTCCATTTCAGTTTTTATCAATTCCGAGTTCGATTTTCAAAACATCGATTCAAAATGCTTAAATCAAATTTACTTTCAATACCCAATTTGAAATCCAAATCCTCAAATATAATTAAATTCTGAGCTCAATTTCGAAATAGTTCGATTTCCATAAATTCGATTTTTCATTTTCTTAAAATTAAATCATGTAACTAAATTTCAAATCAAAAATTTTAAAATCACTTAATTTAACCAATCCGTTGCTCGTATATAATTGTCTATCCTATGGCCAAGTGATATGTTATTTCAATTTAATTTTAGGGATGAATATATATCATTTCAATCCAAATCACAGTGTCGTAGGTATATATCATTTCAACCTATTTCTTAATTTGTTCAAAATAATTCAATTTACAGTTTTATATACTGTAAATAATTTACCAGGTGATAATAGGATATATATATATATATATATAAACATCCAATCATCCAAATATCAATCATTGGTATCCATCACAATCAATAATCCAAACAATCGAAATAATTCACAACAATTTCATAGTTATCAATATAAGGTAATTTACTAGTAGTTAATTTCCAATTTCAAATTTAACTGTCAATTTTAATATATACAGCCAATTCATACGTCAATTTCGTTTTCAATTAGCAGTCAATAAAATTAGATACTTTAGGATTCAATTTTAACAAACATAAAAATATTATAGTACGTCATGAGCATTAAAAACACTCACCTTTTATTTGAAACTGAGATTATTCCAGCTTCAAATAAATCCCAATCTGACTCCAAGCTGTAGATGACGTCGGTATGGTTGCACTGCAACTCGTTTCGTGCGAAACGGACCTCGTATGAAAGAGTTATTCAATTTTTAGTTCATCGATTTGAATATAATTAAATTAAACAATATATATATATATATATATAAAACTAAATTTTAAATCAACATAGACCCAGCCCACAAACGAGAATTCGGCCTAACAATTCTTCCTCCCCCTTCCTTTCTTCTTCTTTCTTCCCTTTTTTTCTCTTTTTTTTCTCTGCTCGACACCGTGCCAGGCGTGCACATGCACAAACCACCGGAGCCACCATCAACCATCTCGACATCACCCACGAGTTCGCCTCACCGTCCTCGTCAATCTGGCACCACCGCCCATCCCTCCGGAGCTACCCTGTAAAACGCGACATGCTTGAGCCTACTGTAGCAAACGTCGCGACTCCCTACACAGCGCCGCACCCCACCAAATCCCACCAGAAGATGCGCTCCTCCATCACGAGTTTGATTCCACAGTTGCCTTGATCCAAAACTCCACCAAGGTCACGACTTCACTAACCCTAGCCCCGCCAAGTACAACCCCAAATTTCGACTTCCTCCATCTATCGCCGCACCTTCAACCAAGTATACCCATGTGCAGATCTTCTCGAAAGAAAAATTCAAATGCTCTTTTCAGATTTTTATATTAAGCGGATTGTGAAATATAGATTTTTGAATTTAAATTTTTTTACCCTTCACTGTTCTGTAATGTGTTAAATAAAGGAGGGAGATGAAAGCATCATAGAGGGGACGTGGTACAGATAGGTGCGGCTCAAACAGGGAAGGGTGGCTTGTAGAGTGGGCTAGAATTGAAAACTGATGTGAATGATGATAATAATATATATATTTAAAATTTCCAAAATATCTAGATATTTATTCTGAACCCCGATCGAGACGTGCCGCCAGGCGTTTATAATGTTATACCCCTATTCTGAACGCAATGGAACAAGTTTCGGGACATAATTCGACCGTATGGAGAAGATAGCTTTCTGAACCCAATTATTATATTAAATTTTCGATATTAATTTCGACGCGTTTCTATTTGGTACAACCAAACGATTATTCCAAATGCTACGAAATTTGAAAAACGATAATAGTACACTATTACAGATCCAATGGAATAGGTTTTATCGAAATCCGAGACTGTGCCCAAGAAGGCTATTTTTACTCGTCAATTAAAATATAAAATTTTCAAATTTTAAATTAATCACTTAAATTCAATTTTTAAGTGTTGACAATCTTCATCCATATTTAAATAACATCTAAATCAACTTTTAAAATCATTTCATTCATATTTAATTTAAGATTCAGTTATTTATATAATTTTCAAGATTAAATTTTTAACCAATTTAATTGTCCAATATTCAATAAACTTCAATATTAGCTTTCACATGATTTTTAGTTATCAACCAATTACTTTATTTACATCTAATGAATTCAACATTTATTATTCAATTCAACTATTGATTGTAAACACATCCAATACATAACATTTCCTTTCAATACTTGTTATTACTTAAATCTTCAAAATTTGTTTATTTTAAAATCTTGTTCAAGTTCATATTCTATAGCTATACTAATAAATCATTAAAAAAATTATTTTGAGCCATTTTTATTCGTTAATCACACTAAATTTAATAATTTAAAATAGTTAAAAATACGGAACATTACAATCTCCCCCACTCAAAACTTTTCGTCTTTGAAAAGGAACTAAGTAGAGAATTTTACATTTGATATATTTAAAAAAATAACCAACTTATAAAACATAAAATCCATTAGAAAACTTTTACTATGTTTCTACTATGCTACTCCGATCAGCTTACGAAATTTACAATTTATTTAAGAAAACAAGTTATAAAAATTTTAAAACCTCAAAAATTTTCTAACACCTGGATTTACGAAAAATTTCGGCAGAGTCTCCTTTGCGCGGCTTGATGGAATTTTTTTACAATTCAATATATAACCCAAATATACCAAATATATATCAAATATACATCTCATCTCAATGGTGAGACATCCGGTATGGAAAAATATAGAAGCACAGTATGTAATCTGAGATATGTATCTTCTTATTATTAATACGAGTGAGTTCGCTCGTATTAAGCAAGCTAAAGCATATAAAAACCCACATATATGTCCAATCGGTCTTCGTATGCACCTATCTCAACTTAATTGAGAATATTAGTCACTTATGAAGATACGGAAAGCATACATGAGTTTTATAGAAGCATATAACATGGATTTTAAATCCAGACCATAACATAAGCATTAATATACGACAAACAACAATCATGTACAATAAAACAATTATAACGACGATTTACAACAAAAGAAACCATTCAATTATTAGTATTCATCCTATTAATTCACAACGATATGAATTTACATTATCCGATGCCAATATTTAATTTATACACTTCATTTCTTATTAACATTCAATTTTTATTAACATTTAATTGGTTTACTTCCAATTTATTCACTTTTATTTCATTCACATTCAATTTATTCGATTAAATTTGTTAAATTTCAGTTGTTTCATTTTATGTGTAGAAACATCTCATATCAATTCATTTAACATCTTGTTTAACTAACATTTATCAAAGTTATAAACTATAAACTTTACTTTACATTTCTGCGAAACATTTGAATTATAATGTTCACATCTCCATTTTTAGCATCAACATCATTAATGAATTATTTCTTATATCTTTACTTAAGTTTCTTTTCAACTTAATTCACATTTATTTTCACAATTTCATTTGATAACAAATTTATTTATGAAACATTTTATTAATCATCACTTTAGTTTATAATCATTCTATAAAAGTCCAACTTCTTATATGTGACTTTATCTAAGTTTATAATTATCTCAAAAGTTACAAATTCAATTTCATAATTTCTTTGCAAGTTCATATTTAATTCTATAACCAATTTACAGAGATACCATTTGATTCATTTGTCTACTTTCTTATTCCATTTAGTCAATATCATTTCATAATATACTAATTAAGTATAACATTTATTATTACAACTAAATTTCAATTTATATACATTTTAATTACTTTTAAGTTTTGTTTACTTGTATAATATCCCATTACATATCCAAATCATCATTTTAACTTTTAACATTTGGTAAGTCTTATTATATGTTATTAGAATGCAATTTGGTATGATACAAATTAATCTGATTCATTTTACTTAATTAGAATGTTCACCATTGTAACTTGTTTAAATTTTCTTTACTTTCAATTTTACAGTTGCAAGCTTCAACTCTAAAGTTTCTTAAAAATTTAGCTTGGATTTCTTAATTCTCTTATTTTATAAGTTTTGGTTATTCAAATATTTCATTTCATTCAAATAATTTGAAGATTATTAATTAACAGAACTTAAAATTTTAAATACCGGGTTCATTTCAAATCATTTGAGATAAGTATGAATACTTATATCTTTTATATATCAAATCATACTTTTGGAGTTTAAACCAAAATCCATTTATCAAAACACTTTCATAGCAAAGCTTCTGTAACGACCCCGAATTTTATATAAATTTAAATTGATAATTAAATTAATTTTTGGATTAAAATTGTGAAATTTATAGATAAATTGATTCGAGTTTCCCCGAAGAACAAATAAAAAAAATATTAAATCATTTTGAATTTAGAAATTGATGGTTTATGTTAGAAATAGAAATAAATAAATAAAAGATGAACAATAAAAAGATGAAGTAACACTTAAATAAAATTTTAATAACATATTTAAAATAGAAATTATTTATACTATGAAATAATAAGACTAAAGAAAAAAAATATAAGATAAATTATATAAATTATAAAATACATAAGGAATAGAACAAGACAGCAATAAACTATGTACACTTAAACTTGAAACAAAACTAGAAACAAAATTATAAATATCTATTGTACAAGCAAATTTAGATAAGTATGTACCCATGGAAACAAAAGACAACAATAATAAATGCTTGAATCTCTAGCACACAAAATACATATCTAGCAACCTGGTTAACAAATAAGTAAGAAGTATACATAGAAGTATTCAAACATATATAAATGTCTGGTAGCTTGCAAAAGTAGATATGTATACAAGTATGTACATATGGAATTGGGTAAATATGAACAAGCACACTTGCAAAATGAAGAAAACAAAATATATATATTGGCTGGCAAAACAAGGCAGCAAGTATATATTCAAACATAAAGAAGACAATAGTACATATCTAGGTATAAACAAATAAAAGTATCTATGTACTAATAAGATTAGGATAATACATAAAGTACATTAACATTTAATGTCTTCATTTTAGCAGCAAGACCAAGTCAATTCGAATTGTTTTCAAAAGCAATTCAGCCATCAAAAGCAACAAAGATCTGATAAAAGAAAAGAAAAAGAATCTGCATAGTACAAACTAAATAATATCACTTGTACAACAATGTGATCACCAGTATACTTCATTTCCTATATATCAATTCTTCCTCTCAGTTCATTCATCAAGCCAAGTATAATTTGAAATGAACTACAACTAAAATTTTAAATATCAACGAACAACAATACAACTGCATATAACCAAAGATCAAAAAGGGAAGCTTCAGCTAGCAAATTCAAGTCTGTTTCAAAGTGGAAGGCTCTGTTCATTTTTTTCTGGAAACAATGTGAGTAAACTAATCTTGTTTCCTCTGTTTTTTTTAAAAATGCCTGTGAGTAAACCTTGCATTTAAAAACAGTTTTAAATCTGGACTTAGATGCCTATGACAAATTGTTGTAGTAATATAGTATGAAGGTTTTACAGAAATGCTTTGTTTTGAATGCATGTTTGAAATAAGATAAATGCCTGTACAAAGTCTCTATATATATATGACCTCTGTTATTTCCAGGCTCCAGCTTGATTTAAAAATTCATATTTTCACAAAATTTCAAAATTGGGTTATGATTTATAAATGAAATATGATTAGTTTAGTGTAATATGAATTTTAAAAATAGTTTTAGAGTTTTATATTTTGAAATTATTTCAAAAATAAAATAATACAGGAATGATCTGAATATGATTTAAAATCTAACATTTTAAATTTATGGTTCGAAGCCATAAACAAATTTGTAATGGCATAAGATGAATTTAGAAACCAGATTCACAATTTCTAGTTTGGTATTCACTGAGTTAATCAAGGTTGAAAGATTTTGGGGTTTTCACCAATATCTGGGCATCGGCATGGTGAACGTCATCAGGATCGTGGTCGAGGTTGGCTGGAGGTCCGACGACCACGGGAAAAATGCGATTGTATTTTATTTTGGGCCGTGGTGACCGGAATGAGGTGAACTAGGGTTTTGGAAGGGGGTTCTATTGAGTGTATTGGCGAGGTGATCTCGTCTAAATCGAAGCGTCGAGTTCGATCGCGAGGGTCGTGATCGCGACGTGGTGACGTGAAGCAGGTCTGGAAGGAGGGCCATGGGTTCCAGTTGACGTGATCGATGGCGGCAGTGGAATTTTTTAATCATACTTTGTTCCAGTTTTCGATCGATCATCGAAGTTTCAATTTGGTTCCGATTTTAGATTTCTAGGTTGTCGTGGGGATTGACGAGGTCGTTGTCGACTTGTTGAAGGCCGGAGAGATGGTCGGAAGGGACCGGAATCGCCGTGCATGTGCACGGTGCACCTTTGAATATCTGGCGAAGTATAGTAGAAGGGAGACTCGTGTGTTTCCTCGTGTTTTGCTCGGGAAAGAGACGTGGTAGGCTCGGGTTTGTTTTGATAGCTAACATGGTGTTTAAAGTAAAGTAAAAATATGAAACAGTTTTATAAAGCAATGAGATCAAGTTTTATGGTAAAGAACAAAGTGTTTAAACAAGTTTCGAACAAAGTTTGAAGGTTTAATTTTAAGAAGTTAAAATGTTTTTAAGGTAAATTGTTTTGGAATTAGTTAATTAATTTAATTAAATAACAAGTGATTTTGAAATATACGATGATGTAATTAAGGAAGGTAAAATGTTTTAATCCTTAATTAACTTAAAGATTTAAAGTTAATTGGTTAATTAGTTAAAGTGACTAATTAAAAGGATAATGACCTAATGTAATTAAAAGGATTAATTATGTAATTACTTAAAGATTAATTTATCAAGGTAATTAATTTAATTATGTGTTTAATTAAAGGTTTACTAATTAATAATTGAGATTTATTAATTAATGATTAATGAATGAATTAAGGGTAATTAATTTATTATTAAAAGTTAATTAATAAATGATTAAGCTGAGTATAACTTAACCCAACAATACTGTGTAGCCTTATCTACTGAAAGTGACATGATTAGACAAAAGTCCAGGATTAAATGGCACGAACAAGGAGATAGAAATAGTGCGTACTTCCACGCTAGCCTCAGAAACAAACACCGTAGAGAGAATATATCTACCATCAAAGATAAGGATGAGCAGCTCCATTCTTCTATTCCTGCTGTTCAGGATGCTTTTGTACAATACTTCTCTTCCTTACATGGTAATGAGAACAACTTCAAACCTAGCATTGAAGATATTCCTCCTAATATTCTTCCTACTATTACTGACGAAAACTATACCTTCCTATGCTCTGAAGTATCCTCTGATGAAATTGAGAAAGCGATGTTCTCGCTTAACAACAACTCTTGCGGTGGCCCTGACGGTTTGAACGCCAAATTCTATACTACTTGTTGGACCTATGTTTCTACTGACGTCATCAATGCCATTAAGCTATTCTTCAAAAAATCCAAACTTTTCAGGTCGTACAACTACACTAATATAGCCCTTATCCCCAAGTTACAAAATGCACATCATGTTCATGAGTATCAGCCAATATCATGCTGTAACACCATATACAAATGCATCTCCAAAGTCATTGCTTCTAGACTGAAACTTATTCTTCCTTCTCTGGTCTCCAAAAATCAAGCAGCGTTCATACCTGGTAGGAACATACTTGACAATATTCTTCTTGCACATGAGCTTCTTAAAGGTTATAATCGTAAGAATGCTTCCCCAAAGGCTATGTTTAAACTTGATATCATGAAAGCTTTTGATACATTACAATGGGATAGCATTATTCGTATTATGAGTTACATGAATGCATAAGTAAATATACATATATGGATACTACTGAATATTTTTGAGTGTACATGTGCATGTGTGTGTCAATACAGTATGATGTATAAATATATATATATATATATATATAGGTGTACTAATTATTTCAGTAAGACTTATATAAATATATATATATATATGTGTTAATAAAATACTAGAGTTCAAATTAGTAAGATAAAATATACAAACATATTTTATAGATAGGCAGAAAGAAAGAAAGAATGAAGATATAAAAAGGACTAACCCTCTTATAAATAAATGAAGGAAGTACATACCATTTACATGAAAGCTAAAAATAGGAAAAATAAGATAAAGCAGAGAAATGATTGCTATAGGCAAAACTAGGAAGAGTATTTGATAAATAATAAAAACAAGTCACATTTTTGGCATGATTGTAGACAAAGGGAAAAAGTATTTTCTGAAAAGCAAAATTCTGAAATTAACCAAAAAGAATGTAACCACCTTTCTCTTCACCTAAATTAAGCCGGGAAGGGTAGAACTTTGGGTTTAAATAAAATGCAGATAACATGATTTTTCTAGTGGGCAAAAATGGCTTTAGCCAATACCCAAAACCCTAAGGAAGACCCTGTATATATACATGTATATGCAGCAGCCTCCTCTCCTTCTCAGAAAAGAACTTGAAAAAAAAAAGAAAACAACACCATAGAAATCATAAGGCAAGGGAAGGAAGAGAGCTTGAGGCTAAAGGCAGAAGTTCATCAATTAATTAAGAAAACAAAGAAGAAAGCTAGGTGAGAAAACTCACTCAAAAATCTAAGGCAATAAGTCCTAATGTAGGCAGCCAGTTATAAGTAATTTTCTTAAAAGAGTATTTTCATATATGAATGCTTATCTGTGATTTTAAATCTGAAAATGTTTTGATTCTCTTTGGTTGTTCTACTTGTTTATTTATAAGAAAGTTTTATGTGTAGTTAGTATACATATATGTTTTATGAACCCAGATCTCTGATATGTAGATGCTTAGGAATATAAAATAAATGTTGAATATAGGAAAGTAGTATTGGTTTTGGCTTAACTCAGAGAAATGAAAACAAATTGAGCTGCAATATACTCATGTATAAGTGCTGAGGCTTGAGACAAAGAGGAATTAGGGGTGCAATAGGGTTGCCTATGTGCTGATGCTCCTAATTTAATAAAAATGCATAAAGATATATACACATAGCAAACAAAATTTTGTGATTCAGTGAAACCAGATCATTCTGAGTTTAACTCAAGCACAAATGTTTGCAAAAAGGAAAAACTCTCTTAGAAGCCATAAGCTAATGTTAGTTGCCTATACCCCTTTTAAAAATACCAGAATGTATATATATACATACAGAACCTTATGTAGTCACCAATGGTTGTTTGCTTGTTTGTCTCTGTATGGTTATGAATAATATGAGATGCCATGATATGGATGATTTTAGTTAGTAAAATGGATCACTGAATAGTTTAGTCATGAAAGATCAAAAGAGTTATTATTAACTTAAACCTGATTAGGAAATTGGGGTCAAGAACACTGCAGGAATGACTTGTTTTCTTGAGTAATACAAGTTGACACATGGCTTGTTTAAGTCCTGAGATCTTTGTGTAATGGAGTGAATTAGTTCATTATAGTGTGTCCATTGATTCATAAATATTGCAGATGAGACCAGGATAGATAAATATACCAAGGGAATAATATTTGAGATGATGAGAAAACTAGAGTTTTTCCTAGAATTGAAATATGAGAATTGAATAAATGATTTAACTCATATTGGTTATTTTCCTGTTTGGTATGAGTGATTGTTTGACTATGACTGAATTGTATGCTTGAATGTATGTGCCATATTTATATATGTAGTCTCTGGAAAGAAAAACTAAAGTGTGCACATGCACAATGACATAGAGCATGCACACAAGTATGATCTGATTCCAAAGGGCAGAACTTCATGTATATGTACTTAATTTGATTTTAACCTAATTAACTATTTGCTTTTGTGAATTTTCTCATACCAGACATGTGTCTGACCCTAGTGTGCTAATGGCATCTGGGGTGTCTCATTTAAAATGAGGCAGTTTCAAATGCTTTTTCAGGGATTGCAGCAACTAAGTAGGAGTAGGAGCAAGGCTTTGAGAAGAAGATTATAGCATGCTAAACTTAGTTAGATAAGAGCCTAAATGATAAAATCTGCATGTATTAAAGATTTAAATTGTTACTTGTATTAAGTATTGAATATGGGATGGATATTTTGTTAAGTATTTTGTTAAGAGATTGACTTGTATCTGGAATCTATAAACCTAGTTAAATATCTGATATGTTTAAAAAGTTAATCAAAATCTTGTAAGTGGATTTAGCAAGAACACCATGTTAAAATTGAATGATTTAGTCAATCTTGAGTCTTTGGAAAGGATTTAAGTTTTGGAAAATCTGGATAGTTGATTCTCAGAAAAATTAAATAGTTTTTATTTTCTACCATGGCATATGTATACAAAAGAAAATAGGCATAGGTTGAATGTTTTTATATGACTGCAAGGTTCCCATAATTTAACTTGTTTCATACAAATGTTTCATGTCTTATTTTTAAATAAAGAAAGGATCTGTAATAAGGGAGTTGAAAGCCAGATCCAAATAGTTGCAGTTATATACGCACATAAACATGTTTTGTGCAAATATTAACACACCTTTTCCTATGTATTTGTAATAGGAATCTGAATTTCACTCAGATTTTAACCAAATGCATTTTAAATTCCAGACAGATTTTATAAGAAGAAAATCAAACATGGACATATAACACTGAACTATGTGTGGATTGATTAAATTCAATCAATCCAATATCCTCTTGTTTTCCAGAACTCTGATTCAAACAAGAGAGGCATATGCATCCTCACATGTATGTGCTTATCTTTGTGAATGTACTGATATATTTATATTGGTTAATTGTTTTGGTCTTGGATATATTTTGTTTATTGGAAAAAGAAAATGACCCTGGAAAATATATTTATACTGATTGATATATCTATATATCATCTCTGATAGTTCAAAGGAAGTTTAAATCCAACTTAAAAAAAAAAGTGTAAATGAATGTAGGTGGACACCCAGACACATATAAATTGAATGTGCATATGCATGTACATAGAGATCGAATTTAGACGTCAGTCCTAATAATTTAGACGTCTGAGATTAAACTTAGACGTCAGTCATAATAATTTAGACGTCTGATGTTAAATGTAGACGTCTGTCATAAAAAAATTAGATGTCTGAATTTAGTTCAAAATGTCTTTTTCTCTCTGTTTCAATTTTAGATCTCTGAGCCGTCTGTCATAATTAGTTAGACGTCTGGGATTAAGTTTAGATGCCTGTCATAATTATTTAGACGTCTGAACTGCTGATTTTGCCTAATTTGCCTATTTAAAAAGAAACAAGTGGCTATGTCAATAGCTTGTATGGCATTTTGATTTCTAAATGATTTAAATTCCCTTTGATGAAGTAGGAAAAAAAATCCTTATGAAATTTAGGGTAGAAATAGGAGGGTCATTTCATTTGGTATCAGAGCTATGTTATTCAACATAGTAGAAGTAAAGATCAAGTTCTTAGATAGAAATAAAATTTAAAGGAACTAAATATATATATCAATGTTTTCAGTGTGAAAAAAAAACCACTGAAATAATAAAAATTACCAATCAAACTAACCAGCTATGTAAATTATTATTAGCAAACTATGGTAGGGAGACCACCAAATCAGGGAGCAGGATCTTCCCTTGCACCACCAATGGTCAATCTGCAAGACTTGGTGAGAGCATTTAGGGATGGGGCAGGACAAAGGCAAGAAAATCCCTATGAAGAACTCTCAAAATTACTTAAGACATATACTCATTTAGGAGGCAAAAGCTTTGAAGGGACAGAGAGTATCATGGAAATTCAAACATGGTTGAGAACATTGGAAAGAATTTTCAATGACATGCAACTTGATGATCAAAGAAAGAGGCAAGTGGCTTCAAGACAGCTAAAAGGAGTAGCTTTAGGCTGGTGGGAAGTAATCATTGCAGGAAGGAATGAGAATGAAATCACTTGGAATCAATTCAAAGAGATGTTGGAAGCAAGGTTTGTACCAGCATCAGCAAAGACTACCTTGCTAGAAGAATTTATTAGACTTAGACAAGGAACCATGACTGTCACAGAATACACTCAAAAGTTTGAGGGGTTTTCCACATATGGAGCAATGCTTGTGGCAGATGAGGCATCCAAAAATGATAGGTACATAAAAGGGTTGAACCCAGGACTTAGCAGAGCCATGTTACCCTATGCAGACAGGACTTTTGACCATGTGACAGACTTAGCTTTGAGGTTGGAGCAGCATGACAAGGAAAGGGAGAAGTTCAAAAATTTTAAGAGCAATAATACCAAGAAGGGTAAGGGGAGGTATCACCCTTATGATAAGAAGAAGGAAGAGGCCAGTAACAAAGGCACTGGAGATGTCAAAGCTAAGGAAACCAAGAAGAAAATTGTGTGCCATCAGTGTGGAAAGGAGGGGCATATCAAGCCTAGGTGTCCAGAATTGAAGGGAGGAGCCTTCAAGTGTTATCTATGTGGGAAAGAGGGGCATATGAAGAGGAATTGTCCTGAGTACAAACAGCAAGGAAAGTTGGCAAATTTGGAAGGAAAAGGCAAAGCCACAGTGGAGAGTAACATAGAAAACCATAGCCAAGTGGAAGGTACATTACTTATTTGTGCCATACCTATAGCAGTAGTATATGATACTGGGGCAACTCACTCTTTAATTTCTTATGAACTAGTTAAAATGCTAAAACTGAATTGCATATTGGTTGAAACCCCATTGCATATACAAAGTCCACTAGGGAGTTCTAGTGTTTTAAATATGGTTTGTGTGGATGTGGAATTAAACATAGGAGGAAATATTTTTATTTTCAATTTGTATGTTTTGAATTACCCAAATATAGGTGTTATATTGGGGGTAGACTGGTTAAGGCAATTTAAAGCCATAATTAATTTAGACTCATCCACCATATCATTACAAAATTCTAGAGGACAGAGAATCACAGTTTTATGTGAAGTAGCTAAGGAAGGAAAACTATATCATTTAGTTGACTCAGAAAAAGATTTCAGTGAACCAACCATTGAAGAAATTCCCATAGTCAATGAATATTTGGATGTGTTTAGTGAGGTCAAGGGTGTTCCACACCATAGACCAGTAGAGTTCCAGATCAATCTAGTTCCAGGAGCAAGCCCAGTGATTAAAAAGCCAACTAGAATGGGGCCAAATGAACTAAAGGAATTAAAGAAACAGTTAGAAGAACTGGAAGAAAAGGGTTTTATAAGACCAAGTAATTCTTGCTGGGGAGCACCAGTGGTATTTGTTAAGAAGCAAGATGGCTCCTTAAGACTCTGTATAGATTATAGAGAATTAAACAAGGTAACTATAAAAAATAAATACCCATTGCCAAGAATAGATGATCTTTTTGATCAATTAGCAGGGGCAAAAGTATTTTCTAGACTAGACTTAGCATCTGGTTTTCATCAAATGAAGGTGGAAGAATCAAGCATCAAGTACACTGCCTTTAACACTAGGTATGGGTTGTATGAATTTTTGGTTATGCCATTTGGCTTGACCAATGCACCATCATACTTTGTGGATTTAATGAACAGAACCTTTAGAGATTGTTTAGACAAGTTTGTGCTTATTTTTATAGATGACATTTTGATTTATTCCAAAACAGTGGAAGAACATAAGCATCATTTGCACCTGGTTTTGTCTAGATTAAGGGAAAAAGATTTAAAGGCAAAATTTTCAAAATGTGTATTTTGGAAAGAGGAAGTACATTTCCTTGGCCATGTTATATCTGCTCAAGGAATTTATGTGAACCCCAATAAAGTAGTGGCTATTCAAGCATGGAAGAGGCCAAGCACTGTGAGTGAAGTGAGGTCATTTATGGGGATGGCAGGGTATTATAGGAGGTTTATAAAAGATTTTTCAAAAATTTCTACACCACTCACTAACCTAACCAGGAAGAACCAAGCTTTTGTTTGGTCAGAAAAATGTGAGAAGTCTTTTGAACAGTTGAAGGAGGCATTGGTAAATGCTCCAATTTTAAAGGTACCTCATGGAAATGAAGAATTAGTTGTATACACTGATGCTAGTGGATTTGGCTTGGGTGCAGTGTTGATGCAACAAGGCCAAGTCATTGCATATGCATCCAGACAACTTAAACCCCATGAAGTAAGGTATGCCACACATGATCTCGAATTAGCAGCTGTGATCTATGCTTTAAAACTTTGGAGACATTATTTGTTAGACACAAAGTTTGAACTTTACACTGACCACAAGTCTCTGAAATATTTATTTTCACAAAAAGATTTGAACATGAGGCAACATAGATGGGTGGAGTTCTTAGCTGCCTATGAATTTGACATACTCTATACACCAGGCAAAGCAAACAAAGTTGCAGATGCTCTAAGTAGACAGCATGCTAAATTGGCTATGATGATGATAGGAGAATTTAAAGACTTGTCTTTGCTAACTGAGTTAGAAATTGGGGAGAATGGTTGTGTGCACATTGATGAGCAAATGCATGGTGCACAAGAAGATAAAGGGAAGTTAAGCTTAATGACACTTCAACCAGATTTAATTCTGAAGGTAGGGAAAATGCAAGAACAAGATGCCAACTTATTAGAGAAGAAAGTGCTCCTCTCAAGAGGGGAGGAAGTGATGAATCACCATATTGATAAAAATGGTTATATGAGATACCAAAATAGGATGTGTGTACCAGAGGACACAGAATTGAAGAAGGAGATATTGAATGAATATCACAGAAGTAAATACTCCATACACCCAGGTAACACAAAAATGTACCAAAATTTGAAAAGAGACTTCTGGTGGAAGGGGATGAAATCTGATGTAGCTAAATACATTGCCAAATGTATGACTTGCCAACAAGTCAAGGCTGAAACCCAAAGGCCATCAGGGTTGATGCAGCCTCTTAGTGTACCACAGTGGAAGTGGGAAGATATATCTATGGACTTCATAGATGGACTGCCTAGATCTAAGAGAGGTAATACAAGTATATGGGTGATAGTTGATAGGCTAACCAAGGTAGCACACTTCATCCCAGTCAAGTCAGAAAGAACAGCACCAAAATTAGCTCAAATTTTTATAAAGGAAGTGCTAAAGTTACATGGCATTCCCAAAACCATTGTAAGTGATAGAGATACCATCTTCACTTCAAAATTCTGGAGAAGCTTTCAAGAAGCAATGGGAAGTGAACTATGTTTAAGTACTGCCTACCATCCTCAATCAGATGGGCAGACTGAGGTAGTAAACAAAGTTTTGGAGGACATGTTGAGGGCATGTATACTGGATTTTGGGGGCAACTTGGAAGATTATCTTCATCTAGTTGAATTTACATACAACAACAGCTACCAAAGCACCATAGGAATGGCTCCATTTGAAGCCTTATATGGTAAACCCTGTTTGTCACCTGTTTGTTGGGTAGAAGCAGGAGAAAGGTCTATTTTAGGACCTGAGTACATACAAGAAACTAAGGAGAAAGTTGAGTTGATAAGAAGAAGAATGGAAGCAGCTCAAGATAGGCAAAAGAAATTTGCAGATATGAGAAGGAGGCAGGTAGAATATGAAGTGGGAAATTTTGTTTTCATCAAAATCTCACCTATGAAAAATGTGCTGAGGTTTGGAAAACAAGGCAAGTTAACCCCAAGATATATTGGACCATACAAAATTCTATAAAGAATTGGTCCCTTGGCATATAAGTTGGAATTACCAGAAAACATGCAAGGTATACATGATGTTTTTCATGTATCACAATTGAGAAGGTGGGTCCATGACAAGGCAGAAATTCTTGAGACCCCAACCCAAGTGCAGATAAATTCTAATTTGATTTATGAAAAGGATCCAGTGGGAATTTTGGCAAAAGATGTGAAGAAGTTGAGAAATAAATCTCTGAAACTTGTGAAGGTACAGTGGAGTCTTGATCCTAGTGATTGCACATGGGAATTAGAAGACAAAGTTAGGATGAATTATCCTAAGCTATTTTCAGATTAAGGTAATTCTGATTTTTGATTGTTTTTTTTAGATGCATATGTTTTTAGTTACTATAGAACTAAAAATTTATTTGGTTGAGAATGTACTTGTTCTTTGAATTAAGTTTAAAATTTATTTTAAGCTTAGGAAAATTGTGGGACACAATTTCTAAAAGGAGGGGTGTATGTAATGACCCAAGATTTTAGGAATCTATTCTGAAAAATATAAATGAATCCAAAATAATTTTTGAATTAATTTTGAAAGGGGAGTGATATAGCTTGATAGTGTATCTGTATGTGTGTACATGTGTGCACAGGAAATGCACATGAACAAAAGCTAAAATCCCTGAACTCTAAGAATAAATACATATTGATATGTATGGAAATATATATATATATATATATAGATTAAATCCTTAAAAGCTGAATGCACAAGTAAATATACATATATGGATACTACTGAATATTTTTGAGTGTACATGTGCATGTGTGTGTCAATACAGTATGATGTATAAATATATATATATATAGGTGTACTAATTATTTCAGTAAGACTTATATAAATATATATATGTGTTAATAAAATACTAGAGTTCAAATTAGTAAGATAAAATATACAAACATATTTTATAGATAGGCAGAAAGAAAGAAAGAATGAAGATATAAAAAGGACTAACCCTCTTATAAATAAATGAAGGAAGTACATACCATTTACATGAAAGCTAAAAATAGGAAAAATAAGATAAAGCAGAGAAATGTTTGCTATAGGCAAAACTAGGAAGAGTATTTGATAAATAATAAAAACAAGTCACATTTTTGGCATGATTGTAGACAAAGGGAAAAAGTATTTTCTGAAAAGCAAAATTCTGAAATTAACCAAAAAGAATGTAACCACTTTTCTCTTCACCTAAATTAAGCCGGGAAGGGTAGAACTTTGGGTTTAAATAAAATGCAGATAACATGATTTTTCTAGTGGGCAAAAATGGCTTTAGCCAATACCCAAAACCCTAAGGAAGACCCTGTATATATACATGTATATGCAGCAGCCTCCTCTCCTTCTCAGAAAAGAACTTGAAAAAAAAAAGAAAACAACACCATAGAAATCATAAGGCAAGGGAAGGAAGAGAGCTTGAGGCTAAAGGCAGAAGTTCATCAATTAATTAAGGAAACAAAGAAGAAAGCTAGGTGAGAAAACTCACTCAAAAATCTAAGGCAATAAGTCCTAATGTAGGCAGCCAGTTATAAGTAATTTTCTTAAAAGAGTATTTTCATATATGAATGCTTATCTGTGATTTTAAATCTGAAAATGTTTTGATTCTCTTTGGTTGTTCTACTTGTTTATTTATAAGAAAGTTTTATGTGTAGTTAGTATACATATATGTTTTATGAACCCAGATCTCTGATATGTAGATGCTTAGGAATATAAAATAAATGTTGAATATAGGCAAGTAGTATTGGTTTTGGCTTAACTCAGAGAAATGAAAACAAATTGAGCTGCAATATACTCATGTATAAGTGCTGAGGCTTGAGACAAAGAGGAATTAGGGGTGCAATAGGGTTGCCTATGTGCTGATGCTCCTAATTTAATAAAAATGCATAAAGATATATACACATAGCAAACAAAATTTTGTGATTCAGTGAAACCAGATCATTCTGAGTTTAACTCAAGCACAAATGTTTGCAAAAAGGAAAAACTCTCTCAGAAGCCATAAGCTAATGTTAGTTGCCTATACCCCTTTTAAAAATACCAGAATGTATATATATACATACAGAACCTTATGTAGTCACCAATGGTTGTTTGCTTGTTTGTCTCTGTATGGTTATGAATAATATGAGATACCATGATATGGATGATTTTAGTTAGTAAAATGGATCACTGAATAGTTTAGTCATGAAAGATCAAAAGAGTTATTATTAACTTAAACCTGATTAGGAAATTGGGGTCAAGAACACTGCAGGAATGACTTGTTTTCTTGAGTAATACAAGTTGACACATGGCTTGTTTAAGTCCTGAGATCTTTGTGTAATGGAGTGAATTAGTTCATTACAGTGTGTCCATTGATTCATAAATATTGCAGATGAGACCAGGATAGATAAATATACCAAGGGAATAATATTTGAGATGATGAGAAAACTAGAGTTTTTCCCAGAATTGAAATATGAGAATTGAATAAATGATTTAACTCATATTGGTTATTTTCCTGTTTGGTATGAGTGATTGTTTGATTATGACTGAATTGTATGCTTGAATGTATGTGTCATATTTATATATGTAGTCTCTGGAAAGAAAAACTAAAGTGTGCACATGCACAATGACATAGAGCATGCACACAAGTATGATCTGATTCCAAAGGGCAGAACTTCATGTATATGTACTTAGTTTGATTTTAACCTAATTAACTATTTTCTTTTGTGAATTTTCTCATACCAGACATGTGTCTGACCCTAGTGTGCTAATGGCATCTGGGGTGTCTCATTTAAAATGAGGCAGTTTCAAATGCTTTTTTAGGGATTGCAGCAACTAAGTAGGAGTAGGAGCAAGGCTTTGAGAAGAAGATTATAGCATGCTAAACTTAGTTAGATAAGAGCCTAAATGATAAAATCCGCATGTATTAAAGATTTAAATTGTTACTTGTATTAAGTATTGAATATGGGATGGATATTTTGTTAAGTATTTTGTTAAGAGATTGACTTGTATCTGGAATCTATAAACCTAGTTAAATATCTGATATGTTTAAAAAGTTAATCAAAATCTTGTAAGTGGATTTAGCAAGAACACCATGTTAAAATTGAATGATTTAGTCAATCTTGAGTCTTTGGAAAGGATTTAAGTTTTGGAAAATCTGGATAGTTGATTCTCAGAAAAATTAAATAGTTTTTATTTTCTACCATGGCATATGTATACAAAAGAAAATAGGCATAGGTTGAATGTTTTTATATGACTGCAAGGTTCCCATAATTTAACTTGTTTCATACAAATGTTTCATGTCTTATTTTTAAATAAAGAAAGGATCTGTAATAAGGGAGTTGAAAGCCAGATCCAAATAGTTGCAGTTATATATGCACATAAACATGTTTTGTGCAAATATTAACACACCTTTTCCTATGTATTTGTAATAGGAATCTGAATTTCACTCAGATTTTAACCAAATGCATTTTAAATTCCAGACAGATTTTATAAGAAGAAAATCAAACATGGACATATAACACTGAACTATGTGTGGATTGATTAAATTCAATCAATCCAATATCCTCTTGTTTTCCAGAACTCTGATTCAAACAAGAGAGGCATATGCATCCTCACATGTATGTGCTTATCTTTGTGAATGTACTGATATATTTATATTGGTTAATTGTTTTGGTCCTGGATATATTTTGTTTATTGGAAAAAGAAAATTGTAATATCCCGGAAATTTTAACAATATCAATTTAATAATCTGTTAAATAATTAAATTGATATTGATGATCTTTGATAATAAAATTTGAATTTAATTTAATAATCTAATTAAATAAGTATCAAATATGTTATTTCCAAATAATAAGTATAATGTATTATTTTTATAAATATGAATGGATTTTAAAGACTATGGAATTGTTATTTTAAATTGATAAGTAGTTGTATATGAATATATATATAACTTAACTTTTAAATTGAATCTTAGGATTTAATTTAAATTGAATTTGAAATTTAGTTTTGAAATTCAATGGAATAAATATTTAAATTTGTTGTGGAGTTTAGAAAAATGTATAAACTTTTAGTTATAAATAAATTTAGTTTTCTTTCTTTAAAAAAAAAGTAATTTGTATATATATAGATAAGTATTTTATAAATAAAGAAAAAGGGTTTTATTTACTTTTAAAATACATATAAAAATATAAAAAGACAAGTGTTTATGTTTAAAGCTTTGTTTAACAAGTGTAATGTAAGTAATCAATGCTAATGACAAGTGGCTTATTTTTATTTTCTTTTTCTTTTATTTTTTTTCTACTTCACTTATATAAACATATGCATTCTCCTTACTTCATTTTTCTTTCTATTCTTCATTTTCAAAACAAGAAAAACTCAGTTTTTCCTCTAATAAAATCTGAAATAATTAGTAACTTCTTCTCAAAACTCTTCCTCTAATCTAAAATCAAAAACCTGATATTCAAATTCCTCAAACCAGAGATTATCAACATCGAATCTCTGTAAACCATTTTCCCAAATCTAAATTAAGTTCAGCCTGTAATCTTCTTGCAACTAGAGAAATCAAATCCCTGTAACTAAGTTGCAGATCTGAAATCATCTCAAGGCCTTCAAAACATCTTCATTTTTCAATCTGGGATCATTTTAAAGTCTACCTGCATTTTTCTCAAATCTGGAAACAACTCAGTTCAAAATTGTCTGCATTCATTCTTCTCATCTCTGGAAGCATCAAGCATGCAGCTCTAAATCCAGTAAGTAAAGACCAGCAATTCAAGTTTTAAAATCAAATTCAAGAAGCTTGCCAGTCTACAATTTTCAAAAGCTAAAATTGCCTCTGTTTAAATTAAGGTGAGTAAACATTCTTTTAAAAACAGTTTTTAAAATCTGTGATTTGGCTAAAATATTGTGATGAATCTCTGTAGATATGGTTGCATGTGTTCATATGTGTAGATGCATGTATTGCCTCTGTTCTCTGTTTTATAACCAGAGAGTAAACACCTTTCAAAAACTAAAATATGTGTTATTACTTTGATGTTTTTGCTAAATCTATGAAGTGATATTGTAAGTATGTTCTGCATGGATGTTTTTAACTGGAATATAATTGAAAATACTCTGTATATTGTGTGCATGTCTCTGTATATATATATACTGATCTCTGTTGAATCCCTCTGGCTCAAGAACAACTTTTTAAAAAAAAATCCCTATCTTCTCAAAGAATCATTGTTTGGTTATGATCATTAAAAAGAAAATAATTATAACAATGTAAATTCATTTTTAAAAATAGTTTAAGGTAGAACTATTTAGTTAATATTTCAAAAAAAAAATAGGATTTTCCAGTAAACATCAGTTATAGGTCGAAAATCAATATTCATAATTTTGTGGTTTGATTTCAGAAACCAGTTAGTAATAAGAAATGATGAATTTAGATATTAAAATCTGGATTTTTAAGTTTATATTCGTCAAGAGATTATGAGTTGATCGATTTTGGGTTTATCAGCAATTGCCAATGATCGTGGACGATGTAAAGCTCAGGGTTGTTGTCGATGATGGCTTTAGGAATGATGATCACGGGAAAAATAATAGAGGGTTTTTCTGATGGTCGTGGTGACTAAAGATCGGTGAACTAGGGTTTTAACTCACGTTTATAAATGGGTTGGAATTTGTATTGCTGTGTCGCGAATATGAAATCGGACTGCATCGGGTCAGGTGTAAATGAAGCGTGGATCGTTGATGAAGGTCTAGACGTGGCGGCGGAGTTCCTAGTGGTCGTAGGCGGCGGCGTGAGAGGGATTTGGTGATTGGGTTGTTTTCAGAGAAGTGCTCGAACATCTCGTTTTTGATTTCGAGCTTGAATGAAGGACTGGGTGATGGAAATTGGTAGAGGGGGATCGGGTTTGCTACATTACAGCGTGATAGGGGGTTCTCGCTTTGCGTTAGGTGGCGAACGGGAGACTCTTACCCCTACATGTCCCCGGGGGTAGTATAAGGCCTTTTGGGGTTGGTTGCGACTCGAGAGGGTGGCCGTAAAAGCAAACCCGAGGTATCACTGTGAGCCACAGCGGGGCTGGGATGGTTGAAAAGCCTACCGGTCGTGAACCGTTGCTGAAGGTTGAAAAGCCTTGGTCGTTACAGTGGTATCAGAGCAGTAGGTTGAGTGAATACCTAGGCTCTGAAGTGGTGTCTATCTTGAGAGCGCGTAATTGTTAGTTATATAAAATGGTTTTATATTGTGTTAATTGATCGGTTGAGTGGTATATGGATTCTGGTCAATACGAGTAGCTAACGTTATTGATAGGGATCTCTAAACACTTGAACCAGGCCAACGGACACAATATTGTTTTAAAGAGGTAAATGAAATAATTTTACCCAGAAATAATTTCTATATAAAAAGTATCATTTTAAATATATATATATTTCTACCTATTTGTTGGGTTACCTGTTCGGGTTTTCCAATATAGGATATAAAGGTAGATAGGGTGGTGGTGTGTGAAACACGACTACCAATGGTTGGAGTTTAAGTGTTGAGGTTGGAAGTGAATCTGTCGAGACTGTAGACCTAATACTGTCTCGAGTAAGCTTTGCTGTGGTGAAGGATTTTATCGATCTCCGAAGGAAACTGTAATGGTTCGGAGTTTATCTTTGAAGTGTGGATGAGTAGAGTTGGATCTGTCGATGAGGCAGAAGTAAGTGATGGTATCTTGGTATCTTCTGGAAGAAGTAGCTGTGTGATGAGATGCAGTGAATATGGATGTTCCCGAAGATGTTTTCTTTGGAACAAGTTTAAGGAAGTGTGTCTGCTTCGGTGTTGTGGCTGAGTTCAGCATGGTGTTTCTATTTGGTTTGAGGTTCGAGTTTCTCGAAGAGCTTTGGATAAGGAAATCTTTGGCATCGGTGGCAGCGTTGTAGCTCGGAGTATTCTGTATGTTGGAAGGAAGTGTCTGGCTGAGCAGTTTTCTGAAGGAGAAGTTCAGAAGCAGCAGAGTGGATCCATTTCTTAGATGGATTGGATAGTTAAGTATGAGCTGTTCTAATTGTGTAAAGAGGAACAGTTTTTCTTTGGAAATAGGTTGGGTTGATCGCAAAAGTGACTTGCGATAGTTTGAGTGTTCTCTTGGGTTGTCAGAATTTTCTGGATGTCTTCAGAGAAGTCAGAAGTTTGTCCGCATCTGAAGGTTGAGTTTTCTTATCGACTAGATTCCAAGAGTGATACCGGTGGTTCAGTCTAGTGGAAGGATGTTTCCTAGAGATGGAGTTGGTGAAGCAGCTCAAGTTTTGCTGGAATATCTGAGTTTTATTTATGGATCAGTGAACCTTATTTCTAGAAGTGAGTTGTCCAGTCTGTGCTTGTGTCCTACCTCATATCAGAATTGAGCAGCGAAAGCAGTTTGGAGTGTATCTCTGGATGGGAGAAGTAAGTTTGGAATCTACTGATAGTTGTGAAGTAGAGTTATGTTTGGATCTCGTCTGTGTTCTGATTTGGATAAGTATTTGGACTTCTGAATTGAATTGTCAGTTTGGATAACTGGAATTCATTGAGTTTTACATATCTCTGAGGGAATACGTATTTGATCTATCTCTGGTTTTAGAAATCTGCAGTTCTGGAGGTTTGATTGTTGAGTCAGACTCGTCTGTAGTCTGATATTCTGTTTAGTTCTATAAATCTAGATGAGTAGGAGATCTATAGCTTAGTTGTTTAGATTGTTTGTAGAGCGAGTATCCCGGTATATATATATATATATATATATATATACTTGGGGAAACTCGAGGAATTCTATCCAGACTTTTGTCTGAATAGTTAGAAGTGATTGTTTGGATGAATTGGTTGCTATGGTTGTTAGAATATGGATGATAGTATATGCTTGTGTTTTAAATTAAAATCTTTAATAAGATTATTAAATTACCTTTGTTTAAATTTCAGGGACGAAATTATTTTAAGGGGGAAGGAATGTAATATCCCGGAAATTTTAACAATATCAATTTAATAATCTGTTAAATAATTAAATTGATATTGATGATCTTTGATAATAAAATTTGAATTTAATTTAATAATCTAATTAAATAAGTATCAAATATGTTATTTCCAAATAATAAGTATAATGTATTATTTTTATAAATATGAATGGATTTTAAAGATTATGGAATTGTTATTTTAAATTGATAAGTAGTTGTATATGAATATATATATAACTTAACTTTTAAATTGAATCTTAGGATTTAATTTAAATTGAATTTGAAATTTAGTTTTGAAATTCAATGGAATAAATATTTAAATTTGTTGTGGAGTTTAGAAAAATGTATAAACTTTTAGTTATAAATAAATTTAGTTTTCTTTCTTTAAAAAAAAAGTAATTTGTATATATATAGATAAGTATTTTATAAATAAAGAAAAAGGGTTTTATTTACTTTTAAAATACATATAAAAATATAAAAAGACAAGTGTTTATGTTTAAAGCTTTGTTTAACAAGTGTAATGTAAGTAATCAATGCTAATGACAAGTGGCTTATTTTTATTTTCTTTTTCTTTTATTTTTTTTCTACTTCACTTATATAAACATATGCATTCTCCTTACTTCATTTTTCTTTCTATTCTTCATTTTCAAAACAAGAAAAACTCAGTTTTTCCTCTAATAAAATCTGAAATAATTAGTAACCTCTTCTCAAAACTCTTCCTCTAATCTAAAATCAAAAACCTGATATTCAAATTCCTCAAACCAGAGATTATCAACATCGAATCTCTGTAAACCATTTTCCCAAATCTAAATTAAGTTCAGCCTGTAATCTTCTTGCAACTAGAGAAATCAAATCCCTGTAACTAAGTTGCAGATCTGAAATCATCTCAAGGCCTTCAAAACATCTTCATTTTTCAATCTGGGATCATTTTAAAGTCTACCTGCATTTTTCTCAAATCTGGAAACAACTCAGTTCAAAACTGTCTGCATTCATTCTTCTCATCTCTGGAAGCATCATGCATGCAGCTCTAAATCCAGTAAGTAAAGACCAGCAATTCAAGTTTTAAAATCAAATTCAAGAAGCTTGCCAGTCTACAATTTTCAAAAGCTAAAACTGCCTCTGTTTAAATTAAGGTGAGTAAACATTCTTTTAAAAACAGTTTTTAAAATCTGTGATTTGGCTAAAATATTGTGATGAATCTCTGTAGATATGGTTGCATGTGTTCATATGTGTAGATGCATGTATTGCCTCTGTTCTCTGTTTTATAACCAAAGAGTAAACACCTTTCAAAAACTAAAATATGTGTTATTACTTTGATGTTTTTGCTAAATCTATGAAGTGATATTGTAAGTATGTTCTGCATGGATGTTTTTAACTGGAATATAATTGAAAATACTCTGTATATTGTGTGCATGTCTCTGTATATATATATACTGATCTCTGTTGAATCCCTCTGGCTCAAGAACAACTTTTAAAAAAAATCCCTATCTTCTCAAAGAATCATTGTTTGGTTATGATCATTAAAAAGAAAATAATTATAACAATGTAAATTCATTTTTAAAAATAGTTTAAGGTAGAACTATTTAGTTAATATTTCAAAAAAAAAATAGGATTTTCCAGTAAACATCAGTTATAGGTCGAAAATCAATATTCATAATTTTGTGGTTTGATTTCAGAAACCAGTTAGTAATAAGAAATGATGAATTTAGATATTAAAATCTGGATTTTTAAGTTTATATTCGTCAAGAGATTATGAGTTGATCGATTTTGGGTTTATCAGCAATTGCCAATGATCGTGGACGATGTAAAGCTCAGGGTTGTTGTCGATGATGGCTTTAGGAATGATGATCACGGGAAAAATAATAGAGGGTTTTTCTGATGGTCGTGGTGACTAGAGATCGGTGAACTAGGGTTTTAACTCACGTTTATAAATGGGTTGGAATTTGTATTGCTGTGTCGCGAATATGAAATCGGACTGCATCGGGTCAGGTGTAAATGAAGCGTGGATCGTTGATGAAGGTCTAGACTTGGCGGCGGAGTTCCTAGTGGTCGTAGGCGGCGGCGTGAGAGGGATTTGGTGATTGGGTTGTTTTCAGAGAAGTGCTCGAACATCTCGTTTTTGATTTCGAGCTTGAATGAAGGACTGGGTGATGGAAATTGGTAGAGGGGGTCAACAGTGATCTGTGAGTGGCAGCAGTGATGATCGGAGGTCGATCAGTTGATCGTGCACGTGCACGCGTGCAAGTTGGTGTCTGGGTAGCTGTTTGTTTTGGGAAGAAGGAAAGGACTCGAGACTTTTGAGTGTTTTTGCGAGGGAGACTCGGGGAAACTAGGGTGGGGACTCGAAGCAGATTAGGTTGGACTCGAGTACTTTTGTGTTGACAAGTTTTTAAAACTGTCTGGTTTTTAAAACTTTAAACAAGTTTAAAATTTACCAGCATGTTTCAAATATGAATTGTAAATGATAACTTGTTTATCAATAAGAATAAAGTTTATCTTAAAGTAGTTAGAGATTTATATTCATTAAATTAATTAGAAAATTTATTGGATAATTAAATTGTTTGATTAATTAATCATTTGGATTAATTAAATAAATAATTAAAGGTTTAAACTAATTTATTTATGATTAAGATTAATTAATTAGGGATGATTAATTTGTAGTTAGGGATTATAAATTAGAGTATTAATTAATGGTTAGGAATTAATTAATAAGTAATTAAATATTAATTAAGTTATGGTTAACACTTAATTAATTTAGTAATTAGAGATTAATAAAATGGTTATTAAGATTTATTAATTTAGAATTAATAATAATTAATATAAGTTAATTACTTAAGGAAAGTAATTAAATAATAGTTAATGAAGTCATTAACTATGGATTATTAAATAATTAATTAATAAGATTAATTTAATAGTTAATTAGATTAATTAATTTAAAGATAATCAATTATAGAATTTGTTTAAATGCAATTACTTATTGGAAGTAATTAAGAATTAATTACTTATTGTAATTAATTGAAGTTAATTGATTTAGTTAAGTTAATTAATTAAGTTTAATTAATTTAGGATAATCAAGAGATGATTTGATAATAATTACTTAATGTAATTATTAAGGTAAGATTATTTAGGGAAGTAAATAATAAGATAATTACTGGAAGTAATTAGTTGAATAATGATTTTATTAATAGAAGTAATTTGAGTTAATTACTTTGAATAATTAATCAAGGGATTAATTAAGAAATTAATTAAGGAGTAATTAATTTAGTTAATGAAAGTAATTAAGGGTAGTTAATTACTGATTGAAGATTAATCAAGGTGATTAATAAATATTGTTAAATTAAAAGTTAATTACTTAATGTAATTAATTTAATTAAGTAATTAATAATTAAGTTGTAATTAAGGATCATTAATTAATATAATTAATGATGTAATTAAGATTGATTAATTAAGTAATAATTAATAAATGAAGTAATTAATCAATGTAATTAATTAAGGATTAATGTAATTAATTATAGTTGATTAAGTTAATTAATTTTAGTAAATTAATTAATGAAGTAATTAAAAGTTAATTACTAGAAGTGGTTAAGGATAATTAATTTAAATAATTAATTAAAGATAAAATTGGATGTAATTAAAAGATAATTAATCAAGATGATTAATTGAAATGAATTATTAGAGGATAATTAATTAATTAAATTGTAATTAATTAATGGGTAAGTAAGAAGGATTTATAAAATAAAGTAATTAATTTAATTCACTTTAAATTAATTAGAGATGATATAAATCATTACTTATGAATGGGTGATAGTATTGAATACTTGGCATTGATTGATATCTCTGATGAGATATATGCTGTGTGATATGGATGTTAGTTGAATTGTATGGATTATCTGATAATGTTGATTATCTGTTGTGAATTATCTTTCTTTGTGTATAAAGATAATGAATTGAATTTGTTTTAACCTTTAAAACAACTTGACCTTAAAAGATACGCTTTGGATTTCGATGAGACCGGGATCGGGTTTCCGTATACCGGGATACCAGGTCTGGAGACCCGAATACCACATCGATCCAAATTAACGATAGGTCGTGAATCAAGTGAAGATGAAGATTCAGAGTGCAAGGGTTATTGTCGTTAACTCTGAGGGTGATTCCAAAACGAGTGTAACGAGATAATGCCTTCGGTTTCGTTCGAACCCGGAACGAACTTGTATGGATTGAATGCTTTCAGCACATCGTCAGGTGGACGATGAGCATTCTAAGATAGATGTGTTCTGATTAAAGGTAATCGTAACCTCAAGCCTCACAAACCGGGAATGGCTAAAACAGGGGAGGTGCAGCAAGGTTAGTGGGTAGCACCCAAGTAGGACAAGGTTACCTCTGTCTAGATGTCCCTTTCTATTTTCGACTTAGTGGTGCGGTTGCTGATCCCAACCGTGAGGTATCTTGTGCGGGAATTATCCAGTAAGGGATGTTCCGACCTTGTGTTGCAGGGGATTGGGAGTGATCCTCGGTACGGTGATCTAGGCCACGTACTGTGACGGGCGGTACCCCAATAGCCCTGCCATTGTATGGAAACCCATTCTTCCTACGTGCCCTTACGGTTTTGATTGTATAACCCACTTTGTGGCTAGTATGCTGGAATTTAATAATGTAACAATTTCAGCTATTTCATATTTATTTGAAAACCCTAGACCCTATTATAATATAACTGGATTTCCTATCAAATGTTTTGGTTAGCGTAAGGTAAAAACTTACCCATGTTTATTTGTGGGGAGTCTTACGTGATACCTTTTCTTTCTAAAGGTTTTGAAGTTAAGCAAGTTTAACCTGTTACTCACACCAGACCCATGTCTGACCCAAGTGTTTATTTCTGTTTTATAAACTCTTGGGTACTCAAATTTTTACGAGTAGCCAAGGGATTCAGGTTTAGCTTTGACGAATTGTGGAGGAGCAATGGAGCAGGAGGCTTCAGCGTTGTAGATATATATAGTAGTTCCGCTGTGTCTGTATCTCTGTAGTGTATTGAGTTGTAATGTCTAGACAGATGTTTATAACTGTCTAGTAAGTGATGTATATGCTGTATAACTCTGTAAAGTGTTGTATACTATGTAATAGTTAATGTTATTAATATAATTTATTCGTTCCGCTGTGAGATCGTTGTTGTTGTTTCTTTCTTTCTTCTCTTCTTTTCTATTTTCTACCCCTTTCTTTCTTATTAGCGATACGACTTTCTATGGAGAGAAAGTCGTGGTCGTTACAAAAATGACCCTGGAAAATATATTTGTAATGATTGATATATCTATATATCATCTCTGATAGTTCAAAAGAAGTTTAAATCCAACTTAAAAAAAAAGTGTAAATGAATGTAGGTGGACACCCAGACATATATAAATTGAATGTGCATATGCATGTACATAGAGATCGAATTTAGACGTCAGTCCTAATAATTTAGACGTCTGAGATTAAAATTAGACGTCAGTCATAATAATTTAGACGTCTGAGGTTAAATGTAGACGTCTGTCACAAAAAAATTAGATGTCTGAATTTAGTTCAAAATGTCTTTTTCTCTCTGTTTCAATTTTAGATCTATGAGCCGTCTGTCATAATTAGTTAGACATCTGGGATTAAGTTTAGACGCCTGTCATAATTATTTAGACGTCTGAACTGCTGATTTTGCCTAATTTGCCTATTTAAAAAGAAACAAGTGGCTATGTCAATAGCTTGTATGGCATTTTGATTTCTAAATGATTTAAATTCCCTTTGATGAAGTAGAAAAAAAAATCCTTATGAAATTTAGGGTAGAAATAGGAGGGTCATTTCATGTCCATCCAGCGTTGCTTTGAAATTCGTAGCTCGTTTCCTTGTCAAATCTATCCAGCCTCGAAAGGTGAGCACTCACTCACGATTAACGTTCTTTATTTATTAAATTTGATTTCAATTGAAACGACAATTGAAATATACTGCTGTTAGTTAATTACACTGTTATATATGTTATTGCCTGTATCAGTTCACCTATGACATCTGACACCATTATCTGTTATATATATGAAATGATAATCCAGTTTGGTTGTTAATTGATTGATTGTTGACGTTTATATTGGACGTTAAATTGTTAATGTTAAAATGATAAATAGTATGCAATTGACTTGATGTAGGATAGTTAAATGTTAAATTTGATTAACTGACATTTGTATAATATGACCCCTTTAACTGTTGAATTTATTGACACGTAGGATTTGTTTAATTACACTTTGAACCACTGAATGTATGTTGTTAAATTGATGATGTATGAAATTTGAAATTTGATGACAAGTGAAGAACCGTAATGTAATAATCTTTAATCTACATGAAATGATAGTGTAGATTCTAGAAATAATTATATTAATTCGTACAAATGACAATACGAATTAATACGGTTATTTCGGGATTATTTGAATTGATTATTTGATTGATATTGGTTGTTGTTATTGCTTGTTTATTTACTTTGACACCATCCCAGTTATCACACTGCAAGTTCCCTTTACTATGCTTTGATTTTGGAATTGAATTAGAATCTGGTTGAAATGATAAATACCCAAATTGAACTTTGACCTAGGATAGAGAATTAAATAAAAACCCAATTGGTCAATAATTTGATTTGAAAATAAACGAAGATTTTATTTGAATAAAGAATATTGTTTTGAAATGAAGTTGAAATTTGAATTTTTTTTATGAAAGGAAAATGTTAATATTTAATAATCTGAAACAAAATATTAACAATGTAATTGATAAAAAAAATGATGTTTAATTTGAGAAATGATCGAATTTAAGTTTGAAATGACTTAATAATTAAGTTTGGAAGTATGATTAAGTTTGAAATTTATTAAACCTTGAAATTATTTAATAATTAAGTTTTGAATTTATTTAATAATTAAATAAGATTGAATTATTTAATGGTTAAATTGAATTGGATTTTCCTTAAATAAGAAAAATTGAACTTATGAATAAGTGAATTTACTTCGTAAATAATTGAAATTGAGTTTTCTTTATTAATTAAGTTTTGGAAAATTATTTAAGTAAGTAAATAAGTGAAATGGAATTTCTTTAACAAGAAATGAGAATGTGATATTTTGGAATTAATGTAAGACTTGTAATTGAAAGAATTGATTTGACGAATTTAATTTAATTAAATTTGTAAGTTTTGATAAAACGAAGTTGAATTTAAATAATGGATTTAATGAATTGGAAATTTAATAGAAATTGTTTTGAATGGAAAATTTACTTAATGAATAGTGAATGAAATCGATAAATGAATTTAAATTTATTTAAATGTTAAATTAAATTAATTTAAATGATTTCGAAATGAGCCTTATATACGAATTTAAATTGATATTTGAATTGTTTTAAATAAAGATTGAAATTGAATTATAAGATTTTGAAATTATGAATTTGGAAGTTTGAAACGTAAATTTTGGAAATCGGTTTTGAAAGACTAATGAAATGTTGATTTACAAATGGTAATTGAAATTGATTTGATTTGGTTTTGAAATATATAAACGACCAATCGGTGAAATAATTTCGAAGGTTATTAAAGAGACCGGAATTCGGTTATGGATATACTCTCTGTCTAAACCGAAAACCACTTTAATAACTATACGCGGAGTGATGATCCATAATGAAGTGGTTGGAATGATGTACGTGTTGATTTAAGAAAGAGAACGATGATGGATAGCCTTGACACTTGTGTCAAATTGGAAATGACTAAAACAGGAGCTGTGCCGGGCCAATGGAGGATTAGCTACCTCAAGTGGACACACTTCTTCGAACTACTTATTACTTGTTGTCGATTGGTGCACCCTTGATTTTGGGAGTGTTGTTTCACGGTGTTGCGGGCGCTGCGGCGTTGCGTTCTCACTAGTCCGGATCAGGCGAACGGTAGTATCACTACCATGGGTATTGCCTCATGTGCCTTGTCATACTTGTATTCCATTTATGCGCGACCACTACGATTTTGATTTGTACCTTTAGTATATGGATTGCCCTCTGGTGACTTCCGGTTTTGGGGAAACTACGGTCTTGTATATGCTTTTGGGAATAAAAATGTGTTAAGGGTGGAATGGGCCATGACTTAACGCTATTTTGATATCTTATTATTACTGATAGACATTATCTACTTAGCGTATATTACTACCTAGTAGATAGTTTAAGGATCCTTAAAGGATGGTTATTCCAAACATTCTTTGAGTTACTTGTATTTCAATTGCTATTTCACTTGAGTTGGATTTATTAATATAAGAATGTTAATCCTGACTCGAGTGTCTTGTGTTTTGCTTTACGCTCGGGTCAGACTGAGTGTACCAGTATTCGAGACTCACCTTTGAAGTTGGAGCTTTGCTTGAAGATCCAGCCATCTAGTCTGCTTCAGTATTCGATGATTCCAGTGATGTATTCTGATTTGTATCTGATGTATCATATTACTCTTCTGTTGTAAACTCTGATGTATCTTATATATTCATATAGTAGCTTCATGAACTACTATCTTTTTATTTCCGCTGCACTTATTACTCTGTGTCTGTGATCTGTGATTATTTTATTTACCGTATATGTTCAGTTTTGCCAATTTAAATTAACAACGTGGTATTTTGAGCAATTCAACTCCGGCATGAGTGTCTACCTATACACTTATAATGGATGCGAATGGTCCAAAATGGCGGTCCGTTACATTAGTGTAATATGAATTTTAAAAATAGTTACAGAGTTTTATATTTTGAAATTATTTCAAAAATAAAATATTACAGGAATGATCTGAATATGATTTAAAATCTAACATTTTAAATTTATGGTTTGAAGACATAAACAAATTTGTAATGGCATAAGATGAATTTAGAAACCAGATTCACAATTTCTAGTTTGGTATTCACTGAGTAAATCAAGGTTGAAAGATTTTGGGGTTTTCACCAATATCTGGGCATCGGCATGGTGAACGTCATCAGGATCGTGGTCGAGGTTGGCTGGAGGTCTGACGACCACGGGAAAAATGCGATTGTATTTTATTTTGAACCGTGGTGACCGGAATGAGGTGAACTAGGGTTTTGGAAGGGGGTTCTGTTGAGTGTATTGGCGAGGTGATCTCGATAAAATCGAAGCGTCGAGTTCGATCGCGAGGGTCGTGATCAAGACGTGGTGACGTGAAGCAGGTCTGGAAGGAGGGCCATGGGTTCCAGTTGACGTGATCGATGGCGGTAGGGGAATTTGTTGATCATACTTTGTTCCAGTTTTCGATCGATCATCGAAGTTTCGATTTGCTTCCGATTTTAGATTTCTAGGTGGTCGTGGGGATTGACGAGGTCGTTGTCGATTTGTTGAAGGCCGGAGAGATGGTCGGAAGGGATCGGAATCGCCGTGCACGTGCACGGTGCACCTTTGAATATCTGGCGAAGTAGAGTAGAAGGGGAGACTCGTGTGTTTCCTTGTGTTTTGCTCGGGAAAGAGACGTGGTATGCTCGGGTTTGTTTTGATAGCTAACCTGGTTTTTAAAGTAAAGTAAAAATATGAAATAGTTTTATAAAGCAATGAGATCAAGTTTTATGGTAAAGAACAAAGTGTTTAAACAAGTTTCGAACAAAGTTTGAAGGTTTAATTTTAAGAAGTTAAAATGTTTTTAAGGTAAATTGTTTTGGAATTAGTTAATTAATTTAATTAAATAACAAGTGATTTTGAAATATATGATGATGTAATTAAGGAAGGTAAAGTGTTTTAATCCTTAATTAACTTAAAGATTTAAAGTTAGTTGGTTAATTAGTTAAAGTGACTAACTAAAAGGATAATGACCTAATGTAATTAAAAGGATTAATTATGTAATAACTTAAAGATTAATTTATCAAGGTAATTAATTTAATTATGTGATTAATTAAAGGTTTATTAATTAATAATTGAGA
This sequence comes from Allium fistulosum, assembly GCA_030737815.1. Taxonomy (NCBI): domain Eukaryota; kingdom Viridiplantae; phylum Streptophyta; class Magnoliopsida; order Asparagales; family Amaryllidaceae; genus Allium; species Allium fistulosum. Next base: position 193,209,128 of record CM060905.1, read on the forward strand.
TTTATTAATTAATGATTAAGGAATGAATTAAGGGTAATTAATTTATTATTAAAAGTTAATTAATAATTGATTAAAGGATAATTAATTAATGATTAAAGGTTAATTAATAAATGATTAAAGGATAATTAATCAGAATGATTTGTAATTAATTTATGTTAATTAACCAGGATTAGTGATTTATTCATAAGTAATAAATCTAATTTAAATTAATCAATTAATTGATCTTACTTATGGATGTTTGGATTCTATTGGATGTGAATTGTTTGATATCCCTGATATATGATGCTTTTTGATACATCCTGATTTGTGTTGTGATTTGTAATTTATTTATCAGGGATGAATGTAATTGATTATCTGTGATATATATATATACCTGTGATCTGTGAATGAACGATAAGCGTTATAGTTAATACCGCTTATCAATTATATTTCTGTATTTGATCTATGATGATTGAATGTTGTTGCACTATTGTGTGTGAAACCCTGGACCACACTTATACACACACAAATATGGATTCCACGTGGAAATCGGTCAAGTCATAGATAATTTAAATTTAATATTTTTGAAATTGAAATTTTAATTTCAATTGATTTTGGAAATGGATTGGGTTTAAAGTGAAAAGCTTTTGAAATGGAATTTCAAAGATAAAACTTATTTTCGAATAACTTGATTAAGTTTTGAAATTTAAATAATTTGATTTAAATTTGAATTCAAGTTTGAAATTGAATCTTATGATTTGAAACTAGGGATTAAAGATGTTGTACAAGTTATATATGGGTTAAACCATTTTAAAGGTATTGATTTGGGAATTTGAATTTAATTCAAGGGTTTTAACTCGTGTAAATATAACTGGATTTTTCCGAAATGAAAACTACTTGTTTTCAAATAATAATAGCTTTCATTTTAAGAAAGGATTTCCAAATTGTGTTGAAAGGTTTCAAGTTTGAAATGGAATTGAAATGTTTTGAAAGCTATGAAATGAGTTTTTGATTCAAAGACCGGATGAGTTAATCCAACTTAAAATAGAATTGTTTTGAAAGGCTATGAATGAATCTTTGGAAACTAGTTTTGAAAGCTATAAGTTAAATCTTGACTTAAAGATTTAACGAGTTAATTCAATTGAAATGGAAATTGTTTTGAAATCCATGAATGAATCTTTATGAACGGGGTGAACTTTGTGAATTGAATCTTTTTGTTTAAAAGATTAAAAGTGTGGAAATTGTTTAAACCATTGAAGGTTTTTGAAATGAATCTTTTTGTTTAAAAGATTGGAAATGGTAATTTGTTTCAACCATTCGAATGAAAAGTTTTGGGCTTTAAGTTGTGATTTAATCGAAATCCCAATATCTATATGTTTTAAAATATGCGCTCGTTATTCGGTGTAGCCGGGGGAGGACCCTTGTGTCATATAACCCATTCCGAATAATGATACGACGTATATGGATAGCATTTGAAGACCGGTGGTGAAGACCGGATATTTTCGAAAACAAAAGGACAACTCGTCGAATGTCTCTGCATCGACTGGTCCCCGGTATAGAGATTTTATCACCCTTTGTGATTGGAAGTCCGGACGTGATTAGAAATTATCCGGATTTTCAAGGGCTTCTTTGGAAGTGCCTTCGGTTCCGTTCGATCCCGGAACGGACTTGTATGGATGTGTGTCTGACGTTACACTTTAAGATGTAAAGCTGGTTTCTATCAAATACATTTCTGTTGGTGGCGGAGAATTTATTCTCTTAGCTTAACACCCTTCTCTGAGACGTACGAGCTCAAAGGTTATGTAGTTGATGGTTACTAGTGATACATTCCCAATTTGGTAATGTGGCATACGAAGTGCTGTTGATCATTTGTTGATCAAAGCATGGCTTTGTGAAAAAGCGTGGCTTTGTGAAAAAGCGTGGCTTTGTGAAAAAGCACGACTTTGTGAAAAAGCACGGCTTTGTGAAAAAGCGTAGCTTTGTGGACCAGACTTCGTCGAGCCTCACAACCCGGTAATGGTCGAAACAGGAATGTTGCGGCAAGGTTTTTTAGGGGTAGCGCCCCTAGGGTATGTCATTTCCTTCTGGATAAAAGGTGATATCATGGTATGGAGCCCATATGTTTTACCTATGTTGATGATGCAAATTTATTATACTTTGAGGTTGTTGCTTTGTGATCGAGGTACCTCGTATAAAGGTTGGTAACGACCGGGGGATGGCATAGTTCGTGTGTTAGCTACCTAGTTACAGCCGTATAGCGTGAGGTAGCATCGTCCTTGTGTTTGCAGAGATCCGGTTAGGTTCTCGGGGCGTCTTTCCAGAGGCGTTTCCATTTCGGTGTAAGGAAGTTCCTTTGCCTGACCATTTGTTGGAAATCCAAAGAAACAATACGAGCCCTGTACGGTTTTAGTTGTATAACCTGTTATGGAATGTGGCGGTAACCTGCTATTGGACATAGTAGCTATAGTAGGCATACAATAATGGTTGTATGTTGGCTAAGATTAATATTATACTTTCGAAATGTTTTCCACACTATGCACTAGTAATAATATCAAAAGAGTTTTCTTGCGTAGTAAGCATATTTTACTATCATAAGAAGAAATCTCCTCCAAGTCTGCGATTGCATTGTGTGTGTGGTGGGAGGTCTTATGGTAGTTTCATTTTCCAAAAGCATTGCGGATGTCTTTTACTTCCTTTGTTGTTGTTTTAAAGATAAACTGTTTTGTTTGCTCATACCAGTCCCATGACTGACCCGGAGTTTATTGTTCCCTTCCTAAACTCTGGGTGCCCACAATTTTCCACACGGGCAGTCTAGAGTTGGGTTTCATAGATATTCAGGTTGAGTAGATTATCTGGAGCTAGTTAACTTCATCAGAGTTGATGACTGACGTTGCTTATCTTGGTGCAACGTGATGGTGGTTCGAGCTGATGTTGGAGTTGTTGGATTCATTCTCTTTTGAAGATCATTTGGAGTTATCACTTCTGTTTTCCGCTGTAGCATTGTATCATATCTCTGATATTGTTGTATCATATTCATATCATTGTTGTATATCATTCTGGATATTGTATTCATTGGAGTTGTATATGATATCATCTATTTCTTTCTTCTGTTGTGTTGTTATACTTAATGGTGTTATAAGCTCCGGTGAACCAGATTCGGCGTTTGAATCTTTGGCATTTTGAGTACAAGTGAAGTACGGCTGCCGATTTTCGAAGGCCGATTTCAGGGTCATCACATTTGGTATCAAAGCTAAGGTTGAACTTTAGCTCAGGAGTATAACACATTAAGTAGCTCATTAGAGATAGGGTGAAGTATACCCTAGGATGAGTATTCCTTAGATATTTGTTCGAATGCCTCAGTAAATTCTCTTACTATCCACTGATAGTAAGTATGAGTGCAAGAAGAGGATGAGATTGAGGACAGGGGAATACGACTATAAATGGTCAATACCCTGTAACAACAAGGAAGCAATCTTTCCTCTATCAATCTCTTTTGTTCGTCATCTTTTCTAAATTCTTTGATAGTTCCTGGTAGATCCAGGAAAGAGATTCGATATATTAAAATGGGACATAAACTCCAAATAGGTCAGAATTGTTTGCTTGGATGTATTGGTTGCTTTGATTGCTATAGTTGATAGGTATACTTTAGTTTTTAAACTAAAAGTTTTGAAATTGTATCCATATATCTGTCTATTCTTTGGGTCCCAATATATTCTATGAATGGTTAGTTATCCCTTTGAACTAACCGATGCCCCTGCATATTTCATAAATCTGGATAACCCGAGTATCTTGTGAAGTGTTGGAAGAATTCATTCTTATATCTATTATTTATATTCTGATTTGGTTAGCCAAATGCAGAATAGATATTCAGTTTGATGAAACATTCTTCATCTATCTTTGTGTCTCCCTGGCAAATTTCGAGGACAAATTTTTTTTTAAGAAGGGAAGGCTGTAACGACCCCGAATTTTATATAAATTTAAATTGATAATTAAATTAATTTTTGGATTAAAATTGTGAAATTTATAGATAAATTGATTCGAGTTTCCCTGAAGAACAAATAAAAAAGTATATTAAATCATTTTGAATTTAGAAATTGATTGTTTATGTTAGAAATAGAAATAAATAAATAAAAGATGAACAATAAAAATATGAAGTAACACTTAAATAAAATTTTAATAACATATTTAAAATAGAAATTATTTATACTATGAAATAATAAGACTAAAGAAAAAAAATATAAGATAAATAATATAAATTATAAAATACATAAGGAATAGAACAAGACAGCAATAAACTATGTACACTTAAGCTTGAGACAAAACTAGAAACAAAATTATCAATATCTATTGTACAAGCAAATTTAGATAAGTATGTACCCATGGAAACAAAAGACAACAATAATAAATGCTTGAATCTCTAGCACACAAAATACATATCTAGCAGCCTGGTTAACAAATAAGTAAGAAGTATACATAGAAGTATTCAAACATATATAAATGTATGGTAGCTTGCAAAAGTAGATATGTATACAAGTATGTACATATGGAATTGGGTAAATATGAACAAGCACACTTGCAAAATGAAGAAAACAAAATATATATATTGGTTGGCAAAACAAGGCAGCAAGTATATATTCAAACATAAAGAAGACAATAGTACATATCTAGGTATAAACAAATAAAAGTATCTATGTACTAATAAGATTAGGATAATACATAAAGTACATTAACATTTAATGTCTTCATTTTAGCAGCAAGACCAAGTCAATTCGAATTGTTTTCAAAAGCAATTCAGCCATCAAAAGCAACAAAGATCTGATAAAAGAAAAGAAAAAGAATCTGCATAGTACAAACTAAATAATATCACTTGTACAACAATGTGATCACCAGTATACTTCATTTCCTATATATCAATTCTTCCTCTCAGTTCATTCATCAAGCCAAGTATAATTTGAAATGAACTACAACTAAAAATTTAAATATCAACGAACAACAATACAACTGCATATAACCAAAGATCAAAAAGGGAAGCTTCAGCTAGCAAATTCAAGTCTGTTTCAAAGTGGAAGGCTCTGTTCATTTTTTTCTGGAAACAATGTGAGTAAACTAATCTTGTTTCCTCTGGTTTTTTTTAAAATGCCTGTGAGTAAACCTTGCATTTAAAAACAGTTTTAAATCTGGACTTAGATGCCTATGACAAATTGTTGTAGTAATATAGTATGAAGGTTTTACAGAAATGCTTTGTTTTGAATGCATGTTTGAAATAAGATAAATGCCTGTACAAAGTCTCTCTATATATATATGACCTTTGTTATTTCCAGGCTCCAGCTTGATTTAAAAATTCATATTTTCACAAAATTTCAAAATTGGGTTATGATTTATAAATGAAATATGATTAGTTTAGTGTAATATGAATTTTAAAAATAGTTTTAGAGTTTTATATTTTGAAATTATTTCAAAAATAAAATAATACAGGAATGATCTGAATATGATTTAAAATCTAACATTTTAAATTTATGGTTCGAAGCCATAAACAAATTTGTAATGGCATAAGATGAATTTAGAAACCAGATTCACAATTTCTAGTTTGGTATTCACTGAGTTAATCAAGGTTGAAAGATTTTGGGGTTTTCACCAATATCTGGGCATCGGCATGGTGAACGTCATCAGGATCGTGGTCGAGGTTGGCTGGAGGTCCGACGACCACGGGAAAAATGCGATTGTATTTTATTTTGGGCCGTGGTGACCGGAATGAGGTGAACTAGGGTTTTGGAAGGGGGTTCTGTTGAGTGTATTGGCGAGGTGATCTCGTCTAAATCGAAGCGTCGAGTGCGATCGCGAGGGTCGTGATCGCGACGTGGTGACGTGAAGCAGGTCTGGAAGGAGGGCCATGGGTTCCAGTTGACGTGATCGATGGCGGCAGTGGAATTTTTTGATCATACTTTGTTCCAGTTTTCGATCGATCATCGAAGTTTCAATTTGGTTCCGATTTTAGATTTCTAGGTTGTCGTGGGGATTGACGAGGTCGTTGTCGACTTGTTGAAGGCCGGAGAGATGGTCGGAAGGGACCGGAATCGCCGTGCATGTGCACGGTGCACCTTTGAATATCTGGCGAAGTATAGTAGAAGGGAGACTCGTGTGTTTCCTCGTGTTTTGCTCGGGAAAGAGACGTGGTAGGCTCGGGTTTGTTTTGATAGCTAACCTGGTGTTTAAAGTAAAGTAAAAATATGAAACAGTTTTATAAAGCAATGAGATCAAGTTTTATGGTAAAGAACAAAGTGTTTAAACAAGTTTCGAACAAAGTTTGAAGGTTTAATTTTAAGAAGTTAAAATGTTTTTAAGGTAAATTGTTTTGGAATTAGTTAATTAATTTAATTAAATAACAAGTGATTTGAAATATATGATGATGTAATTAAGGAAGGTAAAATGTTTTAATCCTTAATTAACTTAAAGATTTAAAGTTAATTGGTTAATTAGTTAAAGTGACTAATTAAAAGGATAATGACCTAATGTAATTAAAAGGATTAATTATGTAATTACTTAAAGATTAATTTATCAAGGTAATTAATTTAATTATGTGTTTAATTAAAGGTTTACTAATTAATAATTGAGATTTATTAATTAATGATTAATGAATGAATTAAGGGTAATTAATTTATTATTAAAAGTTAATTAATAAATGATTAAGCTGAGTATAACTTAACCCAACAATACTGTGTAGCCTTATCTACTGAAAGTGACATGATTAGACAAAAGTCCAGGATTAAATGGCACGAACAAGGAGATAGAAATAGTGCGTACTTCCACGCTAGCCTCAGAAACAAACACCGTAGAGAGAATATATCTACCATCAAAGATAAGGATGAGCAGCTCCATTCTTCTATTCCTGCTGTTCAGGATGCTTTTGTACAATACTTCTCTTCCTTACATGGTAATGAGAACAACTTCAAACCTAGCATTGAAGATATTCCTCCTAATATTCTTCCTACTATTACTGACGAAAACTATACCTTCCTATGCTCTGAAGTATCCTCTGATGAAATTGAGAAAGCGATGTTCTCGCTTAACAGCAACTCTTGCGGTGGCCCTGACGGTTTGAACGCCAAATTCTATACTACTTGTTGGACCTATGTTTCTACTGACGTCATCAATGCCATTAAGCTATTCTTCAAAAAATCCAAACTTTTCAGGTCGTACAACTACACTAATATAGCCCTTATCCCCAAGTTACAAAATGCACATCATGTCCATGAGTATCAGCCAATATCATGCTGTAACACCATATACAAATGCATCTCCAAAGTCATTGCTTCTAGACTGAAACTTATTCTTCCTTCTCTGGTCTGCAAAAATCAAGCAGCGTTCATACCTGGTAGGAACATACTTGACAATATTCTTCTTGCACATGAGCTTCTTAAAGGTTATAATCGTAAGAATGCTTCCCCAAAGGCTATGTTTAAACTTGATATCATGAAAGCTTTTGATACATTACAATGGGATAGCATTATTCGTATTATGAGTTACATGAACTTCCCTCCTCACTTTCTCGCTTGGATATATGAATGCATCTCAACTCCAACTTATTCGGTCATAGTCAACGGTATTCCTACTGGCTGTTTTCGCAGTAGGCAGGGGATAAGGCAGGGAGACCCGATTTCTGCGTATATCTTCATCATGGTGATGGAGCTCCTAACTAGAATGATCAATAAGTTTATTGATCAAGGAGAGTTCAAGCGCCATCAAAAGTGCAGCCAACCGAGTATCTCTACGCTTATGTTTGCTGACGACCTTGTTGTGTTTTGTTCGCCGGATATTACTACTGTCAATAACTTAATGAATACGCTTGCTCAGTTTTATTCTATGACTGGTTTGAAGGTAAATATTCAGAAATCTGAACTAATTTTAGCTGGTGTCAATGTAGAACGGGAGGAAGAATTATCTCAGGTTACTGGTCTATATCCTAATCCAAATACAATCTCATACTTGGGGCTACCTCTGGCAACCTCTAGAGTCACTAAAAATCATTGCCTTCCTTTATTCGCAAGGATATCAGCAAGGCTTAACTGCTGGACAACGGTGAAACTTAGCCAAGCCGGTAGACTAACCTTAATTAAGTCTGTTATATTTGCTATGCAGGTATACTGGGCACGAACCTATGTGCTGCCCTTAAAGCTTATGAAAATGATTACTAGTGCATTTATGCGATTTCTTTGGACGGGAAGAACAAATGGTAGATATATCGCTCCAGATAAATTTAGTAGAGTTGAACTTCCATTGAATAGAGGGGGTCTAGGTATCATTAACTTACAGCAATGGAATAAGGCAGCGTTTGCTAAACACGTGGATACCTTCTTCAATATTGCTGACAGCATATGGGCTGAATGGTCTCGACAAAATGTTGTTAAAAGTAGAAGCTTTTGGAATATGAACAAGAAGCAGAATCTGAGTTGGACCTGGCAAAGTATATTTAAGATAAAGGAAATGGTTCTTCCCCTCAGTCAAATGAGCATCAACAATGTGTATAGTGTTAGCTTCTGGGATGACCCTTGGCTCGAATCGGGCAAGATTCTTAGTAGGCAACTTACGTACAACGAGATTATGCAAACATGCATTCACCAAGCTGCTAAGGTCAGGGATGTTCTCAATAATATTCAAAGTTCTAATGCCTTTTCCTCCAACCAGAGAATTCAATGTATATGGAACCTGATCAGAAGCAAAACTACTATGATTTCTTCCAATGAAAAGCTGGTTTGGGGTGACAAAAGGGCCAAGTTCAAAATTGGCACTGTTTATGAATATTTGATGAAAAACAAAGCACAGCCTAAGTGGATCTGGTGCAAGCGTGCTTGGCATAAGGACAGTTATATGCGTGACAATCTGTTACTCTGGAAAGTGCTACAACGAGCAATCCTAACTAAAGCGAAACTTGTGTGCATGGGGTTGGACGTTAACATATCGTGCAATTTTTGCAAGGATCAGGTTGAGACAGCTGAACACTTGTTCTTCGACTGTACTAATATCAAGCTTGTTTGGCAGCTTGTTAAGGCAAAGCTCTGTAGGAATGAACCATCTCATGATAACTTGGATGAATGGAACATAATATATGCGAGAACAGGGTATAAACGAAAATACAAGAGATTATATCTTGCAGTTTTGAAGAGCTTCATAGCTGCGGTATGGAAGGAACGAAACACTAGGGTGTTTGAACCAAACAATGCTAAACCTGAGCAGTGTTTAAGCTTTGGGTGATGCATGAGATAAAGAATTCTCTGAGTATGCTTTCCTACAGCATTGATCCAGGCATTTACCATTCATTCTAAGAGTGCGATATTCTTTTTCATGTTTCTGTCTTTTCTCCTTTTTTGTTTCCAGTTTTTTGTAGCGCTTTGTATACCTCTATATTCTCTGAGCTTGCTCAATGTTGTCTATGTTGTAATCTTCGTGGTGCTGCAATAAAATGGTCGGGGACCATCCAACCCCGTCGGCCTTGCCAAAAAAAATTAATAATTGATTAAAGGATAATTAATTAATGATTAAAGGTTAATTAATAAATGATTAAAGGATAATTAATCAGAATGATTTGTAATTAATTTATGTTAATTAACCAGGATTAGTGATTTATTCATAAGTAATAAATCTGATTTAAATTAATCAGATAATTAATTGATCTTACTTATGGATGTTTGGATTCTATTGGATGTGAATTGTTTGATATCCCTGATATATGATGCTTTGTGATACATCCTGATTTGTGTTGTGATCTGTAATTTATTTATCTGGGATGAATGTAATTGATTATCTGTGATATATATATATACCTGTGATCTGTGAATGAACGATAAGCGTTATAGTTAATACCGCTTATCAATTATATTTCTGTATTTGATCTATGATGATTGAATGTTGTTGCACTATTGTGTGTGAAACCCTGGACCACACTTATACACACACAAATATGGATTCCACGTGGAAATCGGTCAAGTCACAGATAATTTAAATTTAATATTTTTGAAATTGGAATTTTAATTTCAATTGATTTTGGAAATGGATTGGGTTTAAAGTGAAAAGCTTTTGAAATGGAATTTCAAAGATAAAACTTATTTTCGAATAACTTGATTAAGTTTTGAAATTTAAATAATTTGATTTAAATTTGAATTCAAGTTTGAAATTGAATCCTATGATTTGAAACTAGGGATTAAAGATGCTGTACAAGTTATATATGGGTTAAACCATTTTAAAGGTATTGATTCGGGAATTTGAATTTAATTCAAGGGTTTTAACTCGTGTAAATATAACTGGATTTTTCTGAAACGAAAACTACTTGTTTTCAAATAATAATAGCTTTCATTTTAAGAAAGGATTTCCAAATTGTGTTGAAAGGTTTCAAGTTTGAAATGGAATTGAAATGTTTTGAAAGCTATGAAATGAGTCTTTGATTCAAAGACCGGATGAGTTAATCCAACTTAAAATAGAATTGTTTTGAAAGGCTATGAATGAATCTTTGGAAACTAGTTTTGAAAGCTATAAGTTAAATCTTGACTTAAAGATTTAACGAGTTAATTCAATTGAAATGGAAATTGTTTTGAAATCCATGAATGAATCTTTGTGAACGGGGTGAACTTTGTGAATTGAATCTTTTTGTTTAAAAGATTAAAAGTGTGGAAATTGTTTAAACCATTGAAGGTTTTTGAAATGAATCTTTTTGTTTAAAAGATTGGAAATGGTAATTTGTTTTAACCATTCGAATGAAAAGTTTTGGGCTTTAAGCTGTGATTTAATCGAAATCCCAATATCCATATGTTTTAAAATATGCGCTCGTTATTCGGTGTAGCCGGGGGAGGACCCTTGTGTCATATAACCCATTCCGAATAATGATACGATGTATATGGATAACATTAGAAGACCGGTGGTGAAGACCGGTGGTGAAGACCGGATATTTTCGAAAACAAAAGGACAACTCGTCGAATGTCTCTGCATCGACTGGTCCCCAGTATAGAGATTTTATCACCCTTTATGATGGGAAGTCCGGACGTGATTAGAAATTATCCGAATTTGCAAGGGCTTCTTTGGAAGTGCCTTCGGTTCCGTTTGATCCCGGAACGGACTTGTATGGATGTGTGTCTGACGTTACACTTTGAGATGTAAAGCCGGTTTTTATCAAATACATTTCTGTTGGTGGCGAAGAATTTATTCTCTTAGCTGAACACCCTTCTCTGAGACGTACGAGCTTAGAGGTTATGTAGTTGATGGTTACTAGTGATCTATGCAGTTAAAGCGCTCGGTTTATTCAATGCGGTAGAGGTGCAAAAAGTCATAGCGGGGATGTAGCGAAGATATAGCGGGATATATCGGATTACTCTAAAATAGCATATAAATCCCATACTTGTTGTTTTTACAAATATATAGATAGTAATTATGTGAAGAATTAACATTCAATTGAATTATAATTAATACAAAAATAATTTTAAATAAAAATATGTGCAAATGTATTGTAAATGAACGTAAAACTGTTATATAACTAAATTTAATTTAGTAGAATATTAGAGTATTATCATTTCTAAACATATATCAAAAATTCAATGAAATTAATTAATTTCATAATTTTTATAGCGTATAAATATCATTTTTAAATCCAATTTTTTATAGAAGATATAGCGGAAATAGCGGAATATAGCGGAAATAACGGGATATAGCGGAAATAGCGGGGATTAAAGCGGAAAGGCTATATGTTGGGGATATATGGAAAAACGTAGTGGTAGGAATCCTCTATAAGATATATCGGAGTTATAGCGGGGATATAGCGGGGCATTAACTGCACAGCTAGTGATACATTCCCAATTTGGTAATGTGGCATACGAAGTGCTGTTGATCATTTGTTGATCAAAGCGTGGCTTTGCTAAAAAGCATGGCTTTGTGAAAAAGCGTGGCTTTGTGAAAAAGCACGGCTTTGTGAAAAAGCACGGCTTTGTGGACGAGACTTCGTCGAGCCTCACAGCCCTGTAATGGTCGAAACAGGAATGTTGCGGCAAGGTTTTTATAGGGGTAGCGCCCCTAGGGTATGTCATTTCCTTCTGGATAAAAGGTGATATCATGGTATGGAGCCCAGATATTTTACCTATGTTGATGCTGCAAATTTATTATACTTTGTGGTTGTTTCTTTGTGATCGAGGTACCTCGGATAAAGGTCGGTAACGACCGGAGGATGGCATAGCTCGTGTGTTAGCTACCTAGTTACAGCTGTACAGCGTGAGGTAGCGTCGGCCTTGTGTTTGCAGAGATCCGGTTAGGTTCTCGGGGCGTCTTTCCAGAGGCGTTTCCATTTCAGTGTAAGGAAGTTCCTTTGCCTGACCATTTGTTGGAAATCCAAAGAAACAATACGAGCCCTGTACGGTTTTAGTTGTATAACCCGTTATGGAATGTGGCGGTAACCTGCTATTGAACATAGTAGCTATAGTAGGCATACAATAATGGTTGTATGTTGGCTAAGATTGATATTATACTTTCGAAATGTTTTCCACACTATGCACTAGTAATAATATCAAAAGAGTTTTCTTGCGTAGTAAGCATATTTGACTATCATAAGAAGAAATCTCCTCCAAGTCTGCGATTGCATTGTGTGTGTGGTGGGAGGTCTTATGGTAGTTTCATTTTCCAAAAGCATTGCGGATGTCTTTTACTTCCTTTGTTATTGTTTTAAAGATAAACTGTTTTGTTTGCTCATACCAGTCCCATGACTGATCCGGAGTTTATTGTTCCCTTCCTAAACTCTGAGTGCCCACAATTTTCCACACGGGCAGTCTAGAGTTGGGTTTCACAGATATTCAGGTTGAGTAGATTATCTGGAGCTAGTTAACTTCATCAGAGTTGATGACTGACGTTGCTTATCTTGGTGCAACGTGTTGGTGGTTCGAGCTGATGTTGGAGTTGTTGGATTCATTCTCTTTTGAAGATCATTTGGAGTTATCACTTCTGTTTTCCGCTGTAGCATTCTATCATATCTCTGATATTGTTGTATCATATTCATATCATTGTTGTATATCATTCTGGATATTGTATTCGTTGGAGTTGTATATGATATCATCTATTTCTTTCTTCCGCTGTGTTGTTATACTTAATGGTGTTATAAGCTCCGGTGAACCAGATTCGGCGTTTGAATCTTCGTCATTTTGAGTACAAGTGAAGTACAGGTGCCGATTTTCGAAGGCCGATTTCAGGGTCACACAGCTTCTCAGAAGTCTTGTAATATCCCGGAAATTTTAACAATATCAATTTAATAATCTGTTAAATAATTAAATTGATATGGATAATCTTTGATAATAAGATTTGAATTTAATTTAATAATCTGATTAAATTAGTATTAATTGATGATTTTATCTTTTAAAAGTTAATAAGATATTTTCAATTTGAATATATATATATATATATTTATTTATATATATTGTAAATAGAAGCTTTGGTAAATTGGAAATTTAGATTTAATTTAATCTGGACTTTTCAAAGATATTTAAATAAGTAATTTTATAGTTTTAAAATACTTTAAGTAAATATTTTAATTGGTTTAAGATATTTTTAACTTAAGTTTAAATAAATAAGATTTACAAAAAAATTGGTTTGTTTTATTTCTTTTAAATATTTCTTGATAATATAATCTCTTGTTTAAATTATAAAATATGTTAATTTCAAATAATAAGTATAATGTATTATTTTTAATATGTATGAATTTTAATGCTAAAAGGAATTGTTATTTTTAAATTGAATAAATAGTGTATGTAAATATATATAACTTAACTTTTAAATTGAATCTTAGGATTTAATTTTATTTAAATTTGAATTTAAAATTGAAGTTCAAAAGAATAAATATTTAAATTGTTTTGGATTTTATAATATTTGTATAAACTTTTATTTATAAATGTAATTAGCTTTTGTTTCTCTTTAATATATATAGATAAGTATTTTATAAATAAGAAAAAGGCTTTTTAAATAATTTTAAAATAAATAAATATGAGTAATTACTTATAAGACATGTGTCATTTATCTAAAGCCTTTGTAAAACATGTGTAATTTAAGTAACAAATGTATAGGACAAGTGTCTTATTTATTTTCTTTTTCTTTTATTTTTATAAAATCACAATTTACTTAGATATAAACATTGGCACCTCTTTATTTCATTCTTTCTAATTTCCTTTTCAAAACAAAAGAAACCCCAAACTTCTTTCTCTAAAACAAATCTGAAAATCAGTAATCAAATTGCCTCAATCCAAAAAACAAAAGCCTGAAAATCAATACCACTTCTCAAACTCTTCCTCTAATCTAAAATCAGTAAAATAGAACTCCTCTCAAAAACCAGATTCAACAATCTATCATTTTTCTTCTAAATCTTCCTCAAACAAAATCAAAGTCTGTAAACAAATCTTCCTCAAAACATAAGATCTGTAACCAAGTTACAGATCTGAAATCAAAAACTGCTTGCATTCATTTTAAATCTGGAATCAACTCAAGAAAGCCAGCCTGCAATTCTTTTTCTAAGCCTGCATGTTTTTAGTCTGGAAGAAATTCTGGAATCTAAGCAACACACATCTCAACAAATAAGATGTTATCATGCATGCAAGATTCAGTAGCCAACAATTCAAGCTTTTAAATCAATGAGGCATTCCAGTTTAAGATTCCCAGTTTCAAGCTTTTCAAAAAAAAATAGACTCTGTCTCCATTTTAAATTGGTGAGTAACATTCTTACTTAAATTAACTTAAGTATAATTAGGTTGCATGCTTAATTCTGTGATAAATTGTGTTGTGGATGTGAATATTTATAGATGATTAAGCATATACATGAATGTATATAGTGTGCATGTTGTTTTGCATCAGTGTATCTCTGTTACTTGAATTCCAGGCTACTGTTTTTGATATAAAATCAATATCTCATGATCTAGTGTTGATTTGGATTTAATATTCAAACAAAATATGTTTGATTTATCATATACTAATGCTTAAATTTTTAATTATGTCAAACTTCAAGCAGATTGTCTCTGTAAACCAAAATAACAGTATATGTTATATAAAAGTGAAAATTCGAACTTTGTAATTTATAAATTCAGACTTATAAATTGAAAACATAAATGATAATATGATTTTTAGTATTAATACCATAGTTTTTAGTCTAGTATTAAAAGAGCAGTTCTGGTTTATGTTAGAAATGAAATTTTGGTGATTTTGATCATCTCAGTGAAATTGGAAGTTTGAAATCTTTAGTAGTGGTAGTGTAATGATCAAGGATACTAGGAAAAATGACTGGAAATCGAATTAGACATTGAGGCAGAAATGATTTAGGTTTGAAATTTTTAAACCTAGTTTTAAGTAAGGCCACGAATTCGTTTCGTTTGTTTTCGTTGATGGATCGAGTGTTCCAAGCTTTTGGGAAATGGAAGGTCAGATATAGGCGAAGGTATGGCCAGAGAATTAGCCTCTCTGATGATCGGGATTTCGAGGATGAGGAGTTGTTGCCAGTTTTTGAAATGGTGGTCTGTGGTTCCAGTTTCGATTTTAGGCTCGATCTTGAATTCGTCTTCATTTCGTTGCTCGAGTGATTGGATTCTGGTAGGTGGATGAACGTCGACTGGTGGGGGAAGTCATCGATGATCGGAGTGACGCTGGTGATCGTGCACGTGCACACGATTGGGATATCTGGGTGAAGTCTGGGTTTAAAGCAGGGGAAGGTCTCGAGATTTTCAAGTGTTTTGTTCGTGTGAGACTCGAAGTTTTAGAGGATGCGACTCGAAGTTTTTAGTGTGTGTGCTCGAGTATGTAAGTTGTTGCCAGGTTTTTGAAAAAAGAAAACTGTCTGTTTAAACTTTAAACTAAATATAAAACTGTAAAGAATTAGTAAAACAGAAATTTAAATCAAAGATTTAAATATATGGATTCAAGTTTGGTTTTGAATCTTAGATTGAGATTTAAAATAAGTTTTATAAATTTAAATATGAATTTGTTAGCACCCTTTAAACTTCTTTATAAATGAGTATTTCTTTAACTTGTAAATTAAAAGAGTTTTAGAAATGTTGTTTAAAACATTGTAAAAGATAAATTAGTATTCATTTTAAATCTAGAATTTAAAATGAAATTTAAAAGTTAATTTGAAATGGATGTCTCCAAATGTATTTAAGAATGATAATTTAACCTTTGATAAGAAAATGTTTTATCTTAAAGTAATTAGAGATTTGTGTTCATTGAATTAATTAGGAAATTTAATGGATAATTAATTTAATTGATTAATTAATCATTTGGATTAATTAAATAGGTAATTAATGGTTTAAACTAATTAATTAGTGATTAAGATTAATTAATTAGAATAATTAATTTGTAATTAAGGATTATAATTAGAATATTAATTAATGGTTAGGAATTAATTAATAAGTAATTAAATATTAATTAAGTTATGGTTAACACTTAATTAATTTAGTAATTAGAAATTAATAAATTGGTTATTAAGATTTATTAATTTAGAATTAATAATAATTAATATAAGTTAATTACTTAAGGAAAGTAATTAAATAATAGTTAATGAAGTCATTAACTATGGATTATTAAATAATTAATTAATAGAATTAATTTTGATAATTAATTAGTTTAATTAATTTAAAGATAATCAATTATAGAATTTGTTTAAATATAATTACTTATTGGAAGTAATTAAGAATTAATTACTTATTGTAATTAATTGAAGTTAATTTGATTTAGTTAAATAAATTAATTAAGTTTAATTAATTTAGAATAATCAAGAGATGATTTGATAATAATTACTTAATGTAATTATTAAGGTAAGTTTATTTAGAGAAGTAAATAATAAGATAATTACTGGAAGTAATTAGTTGAATAAATGATTTTATTAATAGAAGTAATTTGAGTTAATTACTTTGAATAATTAATCAAGGGATTAATTAAGAAATTAATTAAGGAGTAATTAATTTAGTTAGTGAAAGTAATTAAGGGTAGTTAATTATTGATTGAAGATTAATCAAGGGTGATTAATAAATGTTGTTTAATTAAAGGTTAATTACTTAATGTAATTAATTTAATTAAGTAATTAATAATTAAGTTGTAATTAAGGATCATTAATTAATATAATTAATGATGTAATTAAGATTGATTAATTTAGTAATAATTAATAAATGAAGTGATTAATTAATATAATTAATTAAGGTTTAATATAATTAATTATAGTTGATTAACTTAATTAATTTTAGTTAATTAATTAATGAAGTAATTAAAGGTTAATTACCATAAGCGGTTAAGGATAATTAATTTAAATAATTAATTAAAGATAAATTACTTGGATGTAATTAAAAGATAATTAATCAAAGATGATTAATTGAAATGAAATATTAGAAGATAATTAATTAATTAAATTGTAATTAATTAATGGTTAAGTAAGAAGGATTTATAAAATGAAGTAATTAATTTAATTCTTTAAATTAATTAAAAGATAATATAAATCATTACTTATGGATGGATGATAATACTGAATGCTTTGCATTGATTGATATCTCTGATGAGATATATGCTGTATGATATGGATGTTAGTTGAATTGTGATGATAATATGGATTATCTGATAATATTGATTATTTGTTGTGAATTATCTTTCTTTGTGTATAAAGATAATGAATTAAATTGTTTTAACCTTTAAAACAACTTGGCCTTAAAAGATACGCTTTGGATTTCGATGAGACCGGGATCGGGTTTCCGTATACCGGATTTCCAGGTCTGGAGACCCGAATACCACATCGATCCAAATTTACGATAGGTCGTGAATCAAGTGAAGATGAAGATTCAGAGTGCAAGGGTTATTGTCGTTAACTCTGAGGGTGATTCCAAAACGAGTGTAACGAGATAATGCCTTCGGTTTCGTTCGAACCCGGAACGAACTTGTATGGATTGAATGCTTTCAGAACATCGTCAGGTGGACGATGAGCATTCTAAGTGATGTGTTCTTTTCTAAGGTAATCGTGACCTCAAGCCTCACAAACCGGGAATGGCTAAAACAGGGGAGGTGCAGCAAGGTTAGTGGGTAGCACCCAAGTAGGACAAGGTTACCTCTGTCTAGATGTCCCTTTCTATTTTCGACTTAGTGGTGCGGTTGCTGATCCCAACCGTGAGGTATCTTGTGCGGGAATTATCCAGTAAGGGATGTTCCGACCTTGTGTTGCAGGGGATTGGGAGTGATCCTCGGTACGGTGATCTAGGCCACGTACTGTGACGGGCGGTACCCCGGTAGCCCTGCCATTGTATGGAATCCAATTTCCAATAAGTGATAACGGACTTGATTGTATAACCCACTTTGTTGGCTAGTATGCTGGAATTTAATAATGTAACAATTTCAGCTATTTCATATTTATTTGAAAACCCTAGACCCTATTATAATACAATCGAATTTCCTATCAAATGTTTTGGTAAGCGTAAGGTAAAAACTTACCCATGTTTATTTGTGGGAAGTCTTACGTGATACCTTTTCTTTCAAAAGGTTTTTGAAGTTAAACAAGTTTAACCTGTTACTCACACCAGACCCATGTCTGACCCAAGTTGTTTATTTCTGTTTTATAAACTCTTGGGTACTCAAATTTTTACGAGTAGCCAAGGGATTCAGGTTAGCCTTGACGAATTATGGCGGAGCAATGGAGCAGGAGGCTTCAGCGTTGTAGATATAGATAGTAGTTTCCGCTGTGTTGATCTTGTTTAGATCTTTGTTTTGTATTGAGTTGTAATAACTAGACAGATGTTTATAACTGTCTAGTATGTGATGTGAAATCTGTGTAACTCTGATAGATGATGTATATGATACTATGTAATAGTTATGTGATATATTATATTTTATTCCGTTTCCGCTGTGAGTATTTGTGTTTGTTTCTTTTCTCTTCTTCTCTTTTCTACTTCTCACCCCTTTCTTTCTTATTAGCGATACGACTTTCTATGGAGAGAAAGTCGTGGTCGTTACAAGTCTCCCCCACTTTGAGACTTGAAAATGAACGTCGATGATGCTGTGCAGTCATCACCGAAATTATTTTCTAGCGATAAAAGAGGGAAGTACTGAATTCATTCCTTTTAAAATTTATTTGAAAACAATTTGTATTTGTATATACTTTTAAACAATACTGATATTATTTTCCAAACCTTGAAAACCTTTTTGAAAAACAGCGGAAATTAAATTTCTCAAATTCTAAATTTTATATCCATTTTACTTGCAAACTATATTTTATAAATCACATTTATACAATTTCATTTTCTTATAATCGTATAATAACTAATAGTTTAGGAATATTGACTAATGAAACAATAAGCGATAGTGATCAATATTATCATTTCTAATAACCAATTCACACTATATATACCATAATAATTTTTGAAAATTATTCCTTTATATACAAAATATAATCCGGGTAAAATTATTTCATTTATCCAATTTCAAAACAATACAATGTCGAATTATTCTGTTCAAGTGTTTAGAGATCCCTATCAATAAGGTTAATTACTCGTATTGACCAAAATCCATAAACCACTCAACAAATCAACCAACACGATATAAAACAATTTTTATATTTACTAACAAATACGCGCTCATATCTATTAATACACTCAAACTCATTCTAGGGTGCTATTGACCCTATCTCTAATGAGTCACCCCTTAAAGCCAAGGTTATCGCTAAACCAAAGCTCTGATACCAGTTATGACGACCCATATTTCAGACGGTTTAAATAGACAATAATCCACACATGTCCGACTTAAACAATCCGAAACATAGATACTCAATGAGGTTAATTAAGAAAAACAAGAAAAGAAGAAGAAAACAAACAGAATCTCGAAGCGGAACGATAAAATATAATAATCAAATAAACAGTTCATGAAGCTATTTACTATACATTTGATTATAATTTATACAACATTTATCAGGGTTATATATATACAACAGAACAAATAAAATAATGCAGCGGAACTAACAATGATGGGATAATACTAGTAATAATATATCAAATCTTTGTCTTCGTTCTCCAGAGAATAATCTTCGATAAGCTGAAAACTCAGGTCTGACCCAAGCGTAATGAAAAGATAAAACACTCGAGTCGGGACTAAAATATTTTTATGTGAGTCAAATCGATATCACATATAACATGAGTGTAATGACGTCAGAAATATTTACGGGATCACCTCTCCTATCCAGTATATAACGTGCGTGCAATAACTCAAGAGATGTTATGAGATTTTCCATCTCTTAAGGATCCGCCAAAATATTTATATGTAGTAGAATATGCTTTATATATAATGTTTAATCAATAAAATATATATTTTTCTTAGCGTTAAGGCTTTACATCGATCCCCCTTAATGCGTTTTTAAGCATTGTCGTACAGTTTGCATATAAAACACCAGTAAACCATCGGTGGATAGGGATGCGCCGTGATACGACAACACTAAACCAAAATCGTAGGGGTCTCATATAGGGATAAAAGTATGACAAGGCACATGAGGCAATGCCCAAGGTAGGATACTACCAGTTTACCCTTACGTATGGTGGTAACACATCATAGCCATGATCGTCCACCGTGTCCAACACTCCTAAAATTCGAGGGTGTGCACCAATCAATCACAACGCAAATGATGGTAATACGAAGAAGTGTGTCCACTCGGGGTGGCTAGCCCACTTGAGCGGTACGGCTCCTATTTTAGTCATTTCAAATTAACAATAGTGTCAGGCCAATCCATCATCATTCTCTTTCTTCAAATCCAGCAAATGTATGCCAAATCCAACCACTTCGTTCTGGATCATCACTCCACGTACACAGTTGTTAAAGTGGTTCTGGTATCGACAAAGAGTATGCCCATATCTGGCTCCGGTCTCTTTAACAACCCAACGACGTTTTACACACTGGTTGGTTCTTTTACATTTCGAAAACAATTTGTACTTGATATCAAAATATCATATTCACTTCAAAACCAAATTCATTTCAAAATCATCATATTTACTCAAATATACCACTTCATTTCAAAATCATTTTCTCCTTAATATCTCGGTTTCAGTTCCAAAATTGTTTCAAGTTCCCATTTGGGTTATAACTTCATTTTAACCCAATTCGTATTTAAATCCATGATTTAAAAACAAACATTCCACCCTTGACCAGTTTGAATTTTTGAAAAATAGTTTGAATAGTTTTAAAATAGTTTAAATAATTAAACTAGTTAAATATAGTTTAAATGGTTAAAATAGTTAAAAATATTTTTAATGGTTAAAATAGTTTAAGTATTAAAATGGTTTATATAGCAAAATAGTATGGAAATCCAAAATAATTTGAATATTTAAAAGATAGATTTAAATAGTTTATATCAAAATAATTTATTTGAAAATAGTTTCAAAGTCAAACTGATTCAATTTCCAAATTTTCCAATTCAAATCACTTTTAAATTTCCATTCGGTTTTTATCAATTCCGAGTTCGGTTTTCAAAACATCGATTCAAAACACTTAAATCAAATTTACTTTCAATACCCAATTTGAAATCAAAATCCTCTAATATAATTAAATTCTGAGCTCAATTTCGAAATAGTTCAATTTCCATGAATTCGATTTCCATTTTCTTAAAATCAAATCATTTAAATAAATTTCAAATCAAAAATTTTAAAATCATTTAATTCAACCAATCCGGTGCTCTAATTTTCTATCCTATGCCTAGTGATCAGTTATTTCAATTTAATTTCAGGGATAGATATATATCATTTCAATCCAAATCATAGTGTCATAGGTATATATCATTTCAACCTATTTCTTAATTTATTCGAAATAATTCAATTTACTGTTTTATATACTGTAAATAAATTACCAGGTAATAACAGGATATATATATAAATAAATAAACATCCAATCATCCAAATACCAATCAATTGGTATCCATCGCAACCAATCATCCAAACAGTCGAAATAATTCACAACAATCTCATAGTTATCAATATCCGGTAATTTAGTGGCAATTAATTTCCAATTTCAAATTTAATTGTCAATTTTAATATCTATAGTCAATTCATATATCACTTTTATTTTCAATTAACAGTTAATAAAATTAGATAACTTCACGATTCAATTTTAACGAACATAAAAATATTATAGTATGTCGTGAGCATTAAAAAACACTCACCTTTTATTCGAAATCGAAATTATTCCAACTTCAAATAAATCCCAATCCGACTCCAAGCTGTAGATGATGTCGATATGGTTGCACTGCAACTCGTTTAGTGCGAAACGGACCTCTTATGAGAGAGTTATTCAATTTTTATTTCATTGATTTGAATATAATTAAATTAAACAATATATATATATATAACTAAATTTTAAATCAACGTACACCCAACCCACAAACGAGCATTTGGCCCAATAATCCTTCCTCCCCCTTCCTTTCTTCTTCTTTCTTCCCTCTTTTTTTTTCTCTGCTCGACACCGTACCAGGCGTGCACGTGCACGAACCACCAGAGCCACCATCGACCATCTCGACATCACCTACGAGTTCGCCTCCCCGTCCTCATCAATTTGGCACCACCGTCCATCCCTCCGGAGCTACCTTGTAAAACGCGACATGGTCGAGCGTACTGTAGTGAACGTCGCGACGCCCTACATAACGTCGCACCCCACCAAATCCCACTAGAAGACGCACTCCTCCACCACGAGTTCGATTCCATAGCCGCCTTGATCCAAAACTCCACCAAGGTCACAAATTCACTTACCCTAGCCTCGCCGAGTACAACCCCAAACTGTTGACTTCCTCCATCCATCGCCGCACCTTCAACCAAGTATACCAGTGTGTAGATCTTCTCGAAAGAAAAATTCTAATGCTCTTTTCAGATTTTTATATTAAGCGAATTTTGAAATATAGATTTTTGAATTTAAACTTTTTTTTCACTTTTTCCCTTCACTGTTCTGCAATGTGTTAAATAGGGGAGGGAGATGAAAGAATCATAGAGGGGACATGGTACAGATAGGTGCGGCTCAAACAGGGTTGGGTGGCTTGTAGAGTGGGCTAGAATTGAAAACTGATGCGCAAAATTGAAGGAATTATTGAAGCTGGGCTATAACCATGACGAATTCCTCATTTTTTTTTACTTTCCATATATATATTTAAAATTTCCAAAATATCTAGATATTTATTCTGAACCCTGATCGAGACATGCCGTCAAGCGTTCATAATGTTATACCCCTATTCTGAACTGTGCAGTTAAAGCGCTCGCTAGATTCAATGCGGCGGAAGTACAAAAAGTCATAGCGGGGATACAGCGAGGATATAACGGGATATAGCGGATGACTCTAAAGTAGCATCTAAAACTCATACTTAATGTTTTTCAAATATATAAATGGTAATCAAATGAAAAATTAACATTCAGTTGAATTATAATTAATACATAAATAATATTAAATAAAAATATGTGCAAATATACCGTAAACAAACGTAAAACTGTAATATAACATAATGGAATTTAGCAAAATATTAGAGTATTTTCATTTCTGAAAATATATAAAAAATTCAATTAAATAAATTAATTTAATAATTTTTATAATGTATAAATGTCATTTTTTAATTAATTTCTTTTAAAAAAGATATAGCGGAAATAGCGGAATATAGTGGGAATAACGGGATATAGCGGAAATAGCGGGGCTTAAAGTGGAAAGGCTATATTTGGGGCTATAGGAAAAAATCGTAGCGGTAGAAATCCGCTATGAGATATAGCAGGGTTATAGCGGGGTAATAGCGGGGCATTAACTGCACAGATTCTGAATGCAATGGAACAAGTTTCAAGACCTAATTCAATCGTACGGAGAAGATAGCTTTTTGAACCCAATTATTATATTAAATTTTTGATATTAATTTCGACGTGTTTCTATTCCGTACGACCAAACGATTATTCCAAATGCTACGAAATTTGAAATCCGATAATAATACACTATTACGGATCTAATGGAACTAGTTTCGTTAATTACATTAACCATTTTTATTCATTAAATATACTAAATTTAATAATTTAAAATAGTTAAAAATACGGTTCGTTACAAATATATAACGTACATATAAATACTTTAACTTAGACATAAACATGTACACACATACATACACACACGTATATAAAAGAAATATAAAAGATATTTCTTAATTTCTTAAGCCTTAAGCAAACTCAAAGTCAACCAAGGACACATAAGAACATACACACATGGACACGCACATAGATGCTCCAATGTGAAGGTCACTTCGGCCGAACTCAGGGAGGAGAGGAGGGGTGAGGGTCAAGGGAAAAGTGGTAATTACACCCATAGATATTCGTTCCAAATTTTTTCCTATAAATACCCATACACTTTCTCACATTTTTACACCACATTCTTATCATCTTCTCCTCCACTTTCAAGCTCTTTCATGGCTCCATTGGCTTAGGAAAATAATGGAGAAAATTTATTCAAAAAGAAATTAAATTAGTATAATATACATATATTATCAAATCTACTTCAAACCAAGGCAAAACTCCTCCTCTACCTCTTTTATACCTACGACCATCACTTCCTCAAACCAAGGCTGAGCCCTTTCTCCTCCCCTAGCAAGGCCGTGAGCTCCTCTTTGCATTTAAAGTCTAAGACGAGCCATTTAAGGGCAATAGTGCTAGTGATCGTGAGCTTAGATTTCGAGTTAGCAAAGCTATAGCCAATTTTATATTAGCTCGAAGGGAAAATGAAGGTGAGAAACTCCTAAACTATAGTTATATATACTATTGGATGATATATATGTTTGGATATAATTGTTAATGATGGTTGTTTAATATGGTTGTTGAATATGTATGCAAGTCATGTTAATACACGTCGATAAGCACAAAGGAAATCACTTTCCTTTATTGAATGAAATGGTGTATATGGAATGTTTAAACCTCTTAAAAATGGTTTAATATGATTTAGAAATGTTTTATAAACATTTAAAAGTGTTTGGAAAAGTTTAAATGCATATTGAAAATTGAGTCAAAAATAGGCGCATTGCGTAATGGTAGTTCGCGATTTCGTGTCGTTAAAGATAAACGAATATATAGAATGGAATATAGCTCAGAATTCTTCGAGATAAGAATTTTCCATACTATTATATCCATAGTTTTCAAATAAAGAAATGAAATCAAGATTTCGATAAGTAGATTTTCGTAACACCCCTAATTTTAAATAGCATTGTTCCGGAGATTTAATTAGATAAATTAAATAGAATAATACAGAGACTAGAGTGATAAGGGAATTAGATTTGAAAACCAATTTGGGTCGTGCCTTAACTAAATGGATTTATAAAAATGGTTTATAGGTTAAATGCCTAAGAGAATAAGGCAAGAGTAATATGGGAATAGCCGTATACCATAACCCCATAACCCCTAAACCCTTACCTCATTCTCATTCTCATTCATATTTTCATAAATCAAAAACATAAACAAAGGAGAAACAAGGTCGGCCATTACCCTAGGGGAAGAAGAGCTTAAAATCAATTAGAAGCTAAGATTAAAGCAAGAACAAATCTCAAGTTCCTTATCCAAACAAGGTGAATAATGATCTTAAACCATCTCATATAAGTCTTTTTGAACATTTAATTTCAGGTGCAAGGTTTAAAACTGTTTGGATGGATGAATGATGATATGCTTTGATTTTATACCATGTTTTGATTTAAACAAGGATTTTTGTGTAATGATATAATTCGATTTTTGGTAAATCATGTAAATTGATTTCGAATGCCATGATGTTTGAATATTTTATGGAAAACATTATTTTGGAGATGGGTTTAAATTTTCATAATATTCCAAGCTATGGATAATTTATTATGAATTTTGAATGGGAGAGATAGATAATTTTGGGTTTAAATTATTTAAGGCAATTATATAAAGGACTTCATGTCAGAAATTTATATCTGTTGGAAAAATATTAAAATTGTAATATTGTGATTTTTAGGAAATTTTTCTAAGTATTTTACTAGGGTTATAAAATTATTTAAGTTAAGGGATTTAAATGTTTTATATATTTTATCAAGGGGAAGGGTTTGTTTGCTTAAAATCTTTTAAATGGTTAATTGTGAATTTAGCAGCCTTTTAGAAAAAGGATTTTGATAAAGAAATGGCAACTAATTACATTTTGACAAATTGGGTAAGTAAGGTGAGAAAGGATTTCCTTGAAAGGCAATAAAACCAGTTTTGTTTTGATTTACAACTTCACCACTACCGTTTGCTAGCTTTCGTCACCATACTTCCACTAATGAACCTATTCGAAACCAATGTACATGGTATCAAACTATTGATATGTAGTGGATCGAAGAAAGGTGGAAGGGACCGTGTCAAAGGCAAGAATGTTCGAAGGGGTTGAAGTCATTCTTGTAAGCTTTCGAATGTATTACTTACCTTTGTTTTTAAAAGATGCTTTCGAAGGGGTTGAAGCTTTCAAATCAATCAACTTATCTTTGTTCACAAACAGGCTTCGAACAAGTTTCCGCTTACTTTTGTTTTTAGAAAGAAGCATTTGAAAATTTTGCCACTTAACTTGTTTTTAAAAGAAGCTTTCGAATGAGTTGCCGCATTTTTAACCTATTCGTTACCTAGCTACCGCCTTCATACCTTTCGAATTGGTTAAAGGCCGCTTTTCCTTATTGAAAGAGTCTATGCGGTAGGATCGTATAATATGGAATAAAATGCTCTAGGTAGATAGTAGTAAGCAGCAAGTAAAGTAGACACCAATACTTTATACTGGTTCGGACCACTTGTCCTACGTCCAGTCCCTAAGCTCCTCTTAGGAATTCAACTAACCAACAACCCTCACTTAACCCGGAGGAATAGGTTTACAACTTACCCGAACAACCGAACGGGATTTCTTGCCTCAACTACCGAAGAGGACTTCAACTTGGATACAAAAAGTATTTCTGACTTGTTGTGTTCTTGATAACACTAATGAGTCAATTTAGTACAACTTTCCTATAATCTTATCCTCGAGAGTATACAAAGTGTTTGTGAAGATTTATGAAATGTGAATTGCTATGAATCAAGATATGTTATAATTAAAACAGAGATTCAAGCAATTGGTTTGCTTTTGAAAACTTAAAAGAATCTGAAAGTATGTTCAAGTAAGTAGAGAGATTAAAGCAAGTAGAATTGGTGATTTGCAATTGTTAAAACCATGTATTTATACTTGTAGAAAAGGTGCATTTGTTTGCTAGAGGTGCATGCAAGAGATGCTTCCATTTCCATTGGAGAAAGGTTGCATCTCTTGGAAGAAAGAAAGTGTCTATTCACAGAAAATTCGCAGTTATCAATTTAGTCGACTGAGCAGGGAGTTCAGTCGACTGAAACTGTGTATGTTTTATTTCTGTGCCAGTTTCAGTCGACTGGCCATGCCTGTTCAGTCGACTGAACTGTGAAAATTTGCACAGTAAAAGTATTTATGAAAATGAAGTTCAAAGGACATGTTTTAGTGTTCGTGCAAATCTCTTGAGGATAGATTTTAACAAATAATCTAGACTTGGACCCATAAAAATCATACTCATGTTTTTACTTTGGTCTTCATTGATCTTCCTCTGATTTTAAATGTATTTCTTCCTTTTTGTTGAAGCTCATTGTCATTGATCAAAATCTTCATGTATCAACATTCTCCCCCTTTTTGATTGATGACAACATTAATGTGTTACAGAGATGTATTTGCTATTTTTCTCCCCCTGAATGAATGCACCTATCTTTCCTACAAAACAGAGTTAGCTACACAGATTTCTCCCCCTTTATCATCGACAAAAAGGAAGTAATAATTTGTAGAAGTATATAATTTGTCAAACAAAGCAACCACTATCCAAAATCCATTTTCTTTTCTTGAGTGGGACCTGCAAAAAATAAATACAATATTGGTACCCACCTTTCAATAGGGTCCTAAAAGTTAGAACTTAGGAAACCAAACCCAATTTGGTTCAGTATCCTTTTTATAAATATAATTTTTATTATTATGAACACTATCCATAAATGCTTTAATATATTTATTCCTAATTAAAATATTGTTAGTCTTTGGAACCAAATTTTAACTATCTTAGTTTCTTCTTTTGTTCTAATAGGTTCTCTTAATAACATTTGTTGTTTTGAATCAATATTCCTCTTAAAATTTGTATTTTTCTTTTTAGGAATTTTTGTCTCCTTTTTATATCCTAATCCATGTTTATTTAAGGAGGATTGAGAATTTTCTAAAATCTTAGATAAATTTTCTCTTCCTTTGTTAAAATTATAGACATTTTTAGTGATGTTATCTAATCTAACTTGAAGACTATTATTTTCTAACTCAACTTGTCTAATCTTAGTTTTTAACTCATGATTTTCAGAAACAATTATATCATTCTTTGTCTTTTGAGTTTCAATTTCTTGACTTAAAAGTGATAATTGAGTTTCCGAATTTGAAAGAGACTCTTGAACTTTTTCAAGTTCTTCTTCTAGAATTTTCTTTTCATCTTTTAACATATCTCTTTCAAATTCAGCTTTGTTTTGATTTTCACGAGTTTCCTTGAGTTTCTTTTTAAGAGTTTTTATTGTGCTCAAAAGTTCTGTGTTTACATCAATTAAATCGTTGAAAGTTAAATTACTAACCTCGGATTCTTGAGCCATAAAGCATACATTCGCTTGTTCATTGTTGCTATTATTATCACTTTCAGATGAAGATGAATCTGAATCGTCCCATGTTACAGAGAATGCCTTCTTTTTACATTTGTCTTTCTTATTCTTGTTGTTGAAGTTTTTCTGATACTCCTTCTTTAGCTCCGGACAGTCTTTTATCATATGACCTTTCTTGTGACAATTAAAACATTCCATATTTGAGGATGAAGGTTTGTTCAAGAAATTCTTTTTGAAACCGTTTTCATTTCCTTTTCTATATTTTAAGAATTTCTTGAAATTTTTGGCAATAAATTCTAGATCCTCATTTTCAGACTCTGATTCTTCCTTTTCTGCGTGAAAAGCCACATTTTTTATTTCATGTGCTTGATCTTTCTTAGCTTGCATGTTAACTTCATAAGACATAAGGTTTCCAATTAATTCTTCTGGTTTCATTGTAGATAGATCGTTTGCTTCCTCGATTGCTAAGACTTTTCTCTCCCATTCATCAGTAAGTGAATTTAGGACCATAGATACAATATCAAAATCCGTATACTTTTCTCGTAATCCTATTAAGGCATGATGAATGTCTTGAAATCTCGAGTACATGTCATTGATGGATTCATTCTGTCGCATTCTAATGTTTTGGAACTGGTTCTTTAGCATGGAGATTTTAGTTTGCTTGACCTTGTTTGTGCCTTCATGTATGGTTTTAAGTGTACTCCATATCTGATGTGCAGTAGTACAGATGCTTACACGGTTGAACTCATTTCTGTCCAAAGCGCAAAATAGCATATTCATAGCTTTGGCATTTGCACTAACTTCATTCTTCTGAGCTTGTGTCCATGTAGAATAGTCCGTTGTAGGTACAACAAGTTCTGCTTGAGTTGCATTCCAGGCTTCAAAACTTGTTGCTTGCATATAAATCCTCATCCTTGTAGCCCAATAATTATAGTTTAGTCCATTCAATAGAGGGGGTCTTTGAGTAGATTGTCCTTCCGCAAATGTAGAGTTATAGGTAGATGTTGTGCTTGTGTTGTTTTCCATATTATCAATATGTCAAATAACGGTGTTATGGTTATAGGACGGCCTTGCTCTGATACCAATTGAAAGAGTCTATGCGGTAGGATCGTATAATATGGAATAAAATGCTCTAGGTAGATAGTAGTAAGCAGTAAGTAAAGTAGACACCAATACTTTATACTGGTTCGGACCTCTTGTACTACGTCCAGTCCCTAAGCTCCTCTTAGGAATTCAACTAACCAACAACCCTCACTTAACCCGGAGGAATAGGTTTACAACTTACCCGAACAACCGAACGGGATTTCTTGCCTCAACTACCGAAGAGGACTTCAACTTGGATACAAAAAGTATTTCTGACTTGTTGTGTTCTTGATAACACTAATGAGTCAATTTAGTACAACTTTCCTATAATCTTATCCTCGAGAGTATACAAAGTGTTTGTGAAGATTTAGGAAATGTGAATTGCTATGAATCAAGATATGTTATAATTAAAACAGAGATTCAAGCAATTGGTTTGCTTTTGAAAACTTAAAAGAATCTGAAAGTATGTTCAAGTAAGTAGAGAGATTAAAGCAAGTAGAATTGGTGATTTGCAATTGTTAAAACCATGTATTTATACTTGTAGAAAAGGTGCATTTGTTTGCTAGAGGTGCATGCAAGAGATGCTTCCATTTCCATTGGAGAAAGGTTGCATATCTTGGAAGAAAGAAAGTGTCTATTCATAGAAAATTCGCAGTTATCAATTCAGTCGACTGAGCAGGGAGTTCAGTCGACTGAAACTGTGTATGTTTTATTTCTGTGCCAGTTTCAGTCGACTAGCCATGCCTGTTCAGTCGACTGGACTGTGAAAATTTGCACAGTAAAAGTATTTATGAAAATGAAGTTCAAAGGACGTGTTTTAGTGTTCGTGCAAATCTCTTGAGGATAGATTTTAACAAATAATCTAGACTTGGACCCATAAAAATCATACTCATGTTTTTACTTTGGTCTTCATCGATCTTCCTCTGATTTTAAATGTATTTCTTCCTTTTTGTTGAAGCTCATTGCCATTGATCAAAATCTTCGTGTATCAACACTTATGACCTTATAACAACGAGTTCGAAAGGAAGGCTTTCATTTTATTAATATTGAAGCCGCCTTCCCAATTGCTTTTGAAAGGGTCCTTGTAGCCACTTTTATCAATGGGTTCGAAGGCAATGGTTTCGAAAGGTTGGTTTCGAAGCTGTCCTTTTCCCTAATTATTTTACTTAAAATCAATGCTTTCGAAAGGGACACTTTCGTTATTGTTCTCTTTGACCCGATAGTTAAAATTAATGTTAAACCCAATGATTTTGAAGGAGATACTTTCAAATAGTTTCGAAGCTATGCCTCCATAAATTCTTGCTTGAGCTAAATGCTTCCAAAAGGAATGTTTTGAGTGTTTTGAAAGGTATATCTTTAATGGTTTCAAATTCAATGCTTTCAAAAGATATGTTCGATGGAATCGAAGGAGGAAATCTAAGGTTTTAAGTAATAATACAAAGGATATTGTCGTAAGCCTTAGTTTCAAATAAGAAACCTAATCTCATTTTTCAAGGTTAACCCATGGCAATATAAAAGTGTTTTGAAATGGCATTTTACTTTTGGAATTTTTGAGGAAGCTTTCCTTGCTAAAGATAGTGGGTTAAGGGTATTAACCATGTTTCATTAGAAAAATGATTACAAGGAATTAAATCATAGAGTTTTACATTATTATGTTTTGATCAGTTTCATGTATGCTTTTGTAAACATATTCGCTTCATAATTAACCCATACTGAGTTTTAGGGTGTTAAGGGTAGAATAACCAGCTAGGTTGAAATAACCAGCTAGGTTGACCTAATAGTGAATATACATTGAGTTAACTTCTTTGTGAGTAGAATTACATCCAAGAGGTCAAACAGACCAGAACATAGGATGCCCAAAGGCTAATTAAAGAATTATTGAGACAGGTTCTTAGTAAGCCCATGAAAACTATGTATGGAAATTGTTATTGGCAAGGACCAATAGGTTCTTAGTGAGCCCATGAAAACTATGTTTGGAATAAATTATTTAAAGAGTTCAATAGGTTCATAGTCAGCCCATGAAAACTATGATATGAGAGATGTTATTGAAGAATCCAATCGGTTCATAATAAGCCCATGAAAACTATGATTGGAGAAAGCTGTTGGTAGATACCAATAGGTTCATAGAGATCCCATGGAAACTATGATTGGATGATAGTATTGGTAGGAACCAATAGGTTCATAGTGACCCCATGAAAACTATGAGAGTGGATGGGACTTCCATAAATAATTCACAGGTTATTAGTTAGCCCATAAAAAAACTAATAGGTTAATAGTGACCCTAGGAACTATAACTTGAGACAGATAGTCAGGTAAATGGGGATGGGAAATCCAGAGCATATTGCATATTTGCATATCATCATGATACATTTTATTATGTTATGTCTTAACTATTGTTGATGCAGGTGCATAGTATATGGTAATTATAAATTGGGTTAAGTTACCAGTGAGGGAAAAACCTATTCCGCTAGGCGGCGTGGTCTTACTAGATATCTATGTGGTTCGAGATGGTAGGTTACTATTCATACCTGACTTTTTGTTTGACTCAAAGTTTATGTTTTCCACTTAAACTCACGGGTGTTAATTGATTTTTCGTAGTTTGAGAGTTAAAGGTTTTAGGTTCTCCTTTAGACAAATAAGCTTCCGGAGGCGTGCATGTGGCAAGCTAGATAGTAGGAGTTCTTTCTGTTTGATTCCGTTGTGTTTTGGATGTAATGGAAAAGTTTTTTAATTGCCTTGGCGCATTTTGTAATAATTATATTTCTCTGAACGTGGTTTATGAATTGGGACTATGTAATGAATATGTGATTTGAAGTGGAATGAGAAATATATTGTATGATTTTAAAAAATTTCAAATTCATATGCTCTTGTTATATCAATGTATCTAACACTACCGATTGGGTCACCAAGAATTAATAACTATGGATGACTATAGCATCCATATCAGTTAGTTTTGGGCCTCCAAATAGGGGATGTTACAATTCCGAAATATGAGTAAAACAAGTTTTTTGAAAAACCGCGGTTTTGCGGTTCGGAATCCATAAAGGGATTTCTTTAAAAATGATATTTTAAAATTGTTTAAAAATATGAAATAAATTCTAAAAATCTTTTAAAATGTTTTAAAAGTAATTTGAGTAATAAAAATGAATTTCCATATGATAGAAAAGTCGTTTTGATCAATATAGCTTAAAAAGCACCATTCACAGCACTTTTCGCAGTACATTTCTAAAACTTTTGAAATTTGGTTTTAAACTTAACAATTCTTTTCCAAATCTTTTATAAATGTTTTCAAATAAATAATTAAGTGTTTTAATGATGATTTGGAAGTTTTATAATTTATTTAAAAATGTTTAAATAAATAATTTAAAGAAATTGTCAAAAATCAAGTGATTTAATCTTGGCTCTTAAAGCCGACGAGTAGAACAGGGTACGCTGTAAGGCTATGTGGTTCACAACCATTAACGTATGGTCATCACCTTTCTAGATAACCCTCTACATATCGGGTATGCTGTGTATGCTAAGAGAGCTCTCAGATAGGTCGGTAACGACCGGGGTGATGTCATATTCGGTTTCTATCCAGGCCATGTATGAGTGCCAAATAGGGATAGACCAGTCTTGCCATATGCAGAGGATTGTTTGCGTATCCTCGATACATTCCTCTAGAGATGTACTGTATGGAAGGTAGTCCCTTACCTGCCACTGTATGGAAATCCATTCTTCAATATGTGCCTACGGACTTGATTGTAAACCTATTATGCCGTCAAATTTAATCAATGTAACAATTTCGGCTATTTGAATATATTTACTGGGAAAGTGTTTTCAAAGAATGTCATTAAAAACAATATTCCTGGATTTTGTATATCAAATATTTTGGTTATCATAAGATAAAAATCCGTTCCGTGTTTATGTGCGACATGGTCTTATAGGATACCTTTTCTTTTCAAAATGCATATTTTGAGTTTCTCACACCAGTCCCATGACTGACCTGGAGTTTATTTTCCTTTTCCCTTACACTCTAGGTGCTCTAATTTTCTCGAGCAGCCTAGTATTCAGATTTAGTTAGAAGAAATCTGGAAGTGCTCGCAGCATGGAGTTAGAAGATTCTTCTGAAGATTGTTATCTGTTTCCCCCACACCTATGTACCATTGTATTTCCACATTTGTAAGGACAGATATTTATAACTATCCATGTTTAACTCTGATAAATGTATTTAAAATTTTCGATGTAAAGGTTATATGTTGAAATAATATATGTTATTCCATTTGGTTGAGATTCTGTTCTATCTTTATTTTTTTCTTATCCATGATAATCCACCTCTCCGTCACTTAGATTTGCGGCACGAGAATACCGAAGATGTATTATTGTCGATTTTTGGGAATCGATGAGGTGGGTCATCTCATGTGTACACTTGATCCTAGGTGTTTATTAAATTTTTTTATTTACATATACCTAACTCGAAAAACCGAGGCCAGATATACCATTCATGCACCGCCTTACGGGCTCACATGAGAAAAGTACAGAGTGTGGCAAGTGTACACATTTATGTATGCACACCTGACTCTGGGTGTTGATTATTTTTTTCCCTTTTTTAAGAGAGAGAGTTATGCAAAATCATCTTAACATCACTTTACTTTAAAGATCAATAATGTTAATGCATGTACTTTAAATCAACCACTCTTTAAACGAAGACTACAATTTAAAATAGACTTCATAACCATCACCTAGGAATTGCTCTATACACTAGTTACACTATAATTGCTTGTAATGTAGACTTTTATTTTTATTATTCATTGAGACATGTAATTTCCCAAAAAATTTCAACTTAATGACCAAAACTATATGCTTATTCTACCGTGCCTATTTAAAAATGATTTTGCAATTTTTTTTTTGTATTTTTTTGTGAAATGAAGGAAAAGAAAATGCAAAAAATCAAACCATGTAAAATCAAAATAAACATGAGAACTCCTCCTACAATTGTTTTAACTATGTCTCCATTGTCAATGCATGATATAATGAGTGTAAATAAGAAGATTATATACATATTTACAAGAGAGGGTTAAAATTCCTTATTGGGTATAGTGTGGCTCACGAAGAATCATGAGCTCCTCCCCTCGGTCACTTGCCAATTTTAAGTAAGGCTTTAAATGATGACCATTAACCTTAAAATCAATCCATCCCTAAGGTTTTCTATTTCTTAGGATTGACTTGTCATGAAAAACTTTTGTTTTTCCCTTGTAAATTTTCGCATTTCCATATGCATCGTTCCTAATCTCTTCTAATTCATTGAGTTGCAATTTCTATTTTTGCCAGTCTTTTCAAGATGAAAGTTTATGTTCTTTATTGCTCATAGCATTTTTTGTTCAAGCTCGACTGGTAAGTGACATACTTTACCATACACTAATCTATAGGGAGACATCCTAATATTAGTTTTAAAAGCAGTTCTGTAAGCCCAAAGTGCATCCGTCAAATTTTAAGACCAATCTTTTCAATTTTTTTAAATAGTTTTCTCCAAAATTTGATTGATATGTTGATTTGAAACTGTGACTTGACCATAAGTTTAAGGATGATAAGGAGTGGATAACTTATGGGTTATTGAATATTTCCTCATCAAAGCTTTGAAAGATTGATTACAAAAATGGGTCTCATTATCATTGATTATTGTGCAAGGTGTACCAAAGCTAGAAAAGATGTTTTCTTATAATAATTTCATAACAATCTTACAATCATCTGTTTTACACGGAATGGCTTCAACCTATTTGGAAATGTAATTGGCGGCAAGAAGAATATAAAGATTTCCAAAAGAGTTAGGAAATGGTCCCATAAAGTTGTAACAACCCTAGTTTTGGTGATTACATGTAATATTAAATTATAACGGTGGTTATAATTAATTATGGAGAAATAAAAATAAATTGGAAATATAATTTGTTAAAACTGTTTATTTTAAATAAAAAATGAGTTTTGGATTTAAATAATGTTGAAGTTTTAGAAACTTTATTTTGGTTGTTTGTGATAAAAATGAGCATTATATGGTTTTAGTTTAGCAAAATGCAATAATTTTAGTAATTATTGCCAAATGTTTCTTTTATTAATTTTTAAATGGAGTATTTGATTTAATATGTTGTATATTATAAATAAAAAAGTTGAATTTTGGTCAAAAATAAGTTTTGGATGTAAAATGAGGTTAAAATGGTTTGTTATATTTAACTACATAAGAAAATAAATTTTATGTAATTTTTGGTGTTAAAAATAGTGTTTTGTTGTAAATATAAGTGTATATGCATTTCTATGATAATTAAAATTAACAAATTCCTTTTGTTATCGGGTCCAAGCC
Source organism: Allium fistulosum (assembly GCA_030737815.1). NCBI lineage: Eukaryota > Viridiplantae > Streptophyta > Magnoliopsida > Asparagales > Amaryllidaceae > Allium > Allium fistulosum. The sequence continues at coordinate 193,245,176 of CM060905.1, forward strand.
CATTTACCTAAACTAGGCTGAAGAAGAAAATCTTTCTTCTCAAAACAATGTACGTACAGTACATTCTCATTTTACCAGAAAAAAAAGAAATTGAGAAAAACATTTCCTATTTCAAACCTAAAGCAAAATCCACCATTTTCTTCAATTGCTTGCTGAAATTAATCAAATTAAGGGAACTAAATTCAAGTTATCCATTGTAAAACAAAGTTTAATTCATCAAATTTCGATTTTGTGTTTGGGTATTGTCTGTAACTTTGTTTTCTTGGTTTGCATGTCTCTGTACTACTTCTTTTCAAGTTGCTGAAGCTTTCTCTTGCCAAAAGACTTCAAATTTCTCTAGTTTATTCAAGTTAATCTTCAAATTTGTAAACGTGAGTTGCTAACTCACATTATCTGGCTAAAACAAAGCTCTGCTTGCTAACTGTGCAAAAATCGTTTACTGTAAACATTTCTGTTGATTTTTAGTTTACAGTCAAAATTTGTTTTGACTTGCTTCTTTGAGTGTCCATATCTTCTTAGTTCTATGATGAAATGCTGCCAGAATTCTTCTAGATTGTAGTTTGTATGTTATAGTTTATGCATGTAAATTTTCATATGCAAATTCGTCCAGAAAATACCTCAAACAGTTGCTCGAAATTGAGTTCAGACAAGGCAGAAATTGCCTGTAGCACTTGCGTGCTATAGGTCGACCATTAGAGTGCTCAGGTCGACCGTAGGGTCGACCTAAGCATCCATAGGTCGACTTGTAAGTCGACCTATGGGTCGGCTTTGAAATATGCCCAGGTCACTCCTTTTTCATCCTGTAGCTTGTTTTGTTCAATTTGCTTAGTTCTAGTGGCCTTCTTGACTCATTTTCGTGATATTTTTGAGCTATTATGATGGCCATGAAGCCTATCAATAGGCGAGCCAAAATCTTAGTGAATTTGTGATTCGAAATTGAATCGTTTTTTAAATGATTTCGAATGTTGGTTTTCGATATTTTTCGATGATTTTCCTTGATTTCAAACACGGGTTTTTCTAAACAATTTCGAAATGATTTTTAAAATAAAATGGCTTTGAAATAAATATTTTATAGTATTAATAAATTATTTTAAGGGACAGTTTGGCACAGGTCCCTAATAAGTTTCAAAATACACAAAAACCCCAGTAAAAAAAAGTTTGTAAATTAGGTCCTTAGAATTAAGTTACCGAATAATGGCATACACTTATCCAATTATTCAGTGAATAATTGCCGACATTTATGCAATTATATCAAAAAATTGCAGACATTTCCACAATTATTCATTGAAAAATTGCAGAAATTTCCATAATTTTTTCAAAAAATTGTGGAAAATTACGCAATTTTTCACCGTAATTTTTCCAAAAATTTGCAGAAAATTCCGCAATTATTCACCAAAAATATTGCGGAAATTTCCGTAATTATTTACCTAAAAATTGCATAAATTTATGCAATTTTTGGATATAATTGCATAAATGTCTGCAATTATTCAGTGAATAATTGCATAACTATATGAAATTACTTAGTAACTTAATTCTTGGGACCTAATTTACATACTTTTTTTACTGGTGTTTTTGTGTATTTTGAAACTTATTAGGGACCAGAGCCTATTATTCACTTATTTTAAAGCTATTAAAATCATATATTCTCTATAATAAAGAGAAATTTCAAAAGTTGGTTTTCCAAACGATTTTAGAAAATTGTTTTAATACAAGTTTTCTCAAATAAATTATTTTCTATATAAAATACACGTTTTTGCACTCTTCGAGCACACAAGAAAGTGAATTAAATGATTTAGTAAAACATATGGTATGGGACACATGCATTTACGTTTTCGGTTAATTCCGGACTTGTCCGTTCGAGGCAAATATTTGTGATTTAAATGATTTTGTTTTCTAGTGTGGCATTGGCTAACAGTTAGCAAATCGATAAGTAAGAACGTGTGGTATGGGACGCACTGCTAACACTTTTCGGATTCCTATCTGAGAGTTTGTGACACATTCATGAGTTATTGCCAGTACTGGACCTTCGGGTCATTTGTCCTTCGGGATGTTGTCCTTTGGGATGTTTTGTCCATTGAGACGTATTTGTCCTTTGGGATGTTTTGTCCATTGAGACGTATTTGTCCTTCGGGATGTGGTCCTTCGAGATGTTTTGTCCTTCGGGATGTTGTCCTTCGGGATGTTTGACCATTTGAGACATCGCACCTTATTTTGAGAGATAGTACTTGGCAGGCTTCAGCCATTTTATAAGCACGTGCTATCTTTTGTGATGATTTCATTGATTTGTTGTGATTTTCCAAGTGTATCGCCTTTTTAGATTTATTGGCCATTTGAGCCGTTCGAGACACTATATGTGGTGATTACATCTTTTGGTAATTTGAACTCCATATTGAGTTCTATATATATTGAGATTTTTTTTGCCAATTTATGGCGTTTATTTGAGATTTATAATCTCCTTCTTTATAGGAGTTATAGGTGATTGCCATATTATGGCGTATTTTCGAGATTGAGATTTCTCTATTTTGGGAATATTTGTGATTGCCATTTTGGCGAGTTTTGAGTTTTGGGAACTCCTATTTAGGAGTTATGGTTTATAGAAACCAATATATTGGCTATTGGTATTATGCGGATGATATGAGGCATTCAATATGCTTAGTTGGTATTATTGTTGACTTTACCTCTTTCGAGGAAATATATATACTTAGTTAACTAGCTCACTTGAGCCATGGAAATGTTCTTAGTATTACTTCTTCTCATTCGAGAAGGATTAGTACCCTTTATCCTGTACCCTTTAGTACACTTATCATATTAATAAGTTGTTTAAGCTAGACTGACCCGTGTATTTTTATATACTCGGGTCAGACCGAGTTGTTTCAGGTTAGACACCTGCGATAGGACTTTGTTATGCTGCTTCCGCTATGGATATCCTCTTATCACCTTTTGTGTAGTTTTGTAAACTCTGATATGTATCTATTATTTTGACTCAATGTATATAGTGGGGTCCTTGTACCACTTCTGTTGTATCATTTTGTATTGTACTAGGATGTATCATTGTATATGTATATATATATATGTATATGTATATGTATATGTATGTATGTATATATATATGTTGACTGTTGTTCTGTGATGTGTTGTACATATTGTTGTTATATTTTATTATGATAGATCAGTTAGCCACTGTAGTTTTGTATTAAGCATTTATTGGATATATCAATCCACTTGAGAAAGAAAAAAAATTTATAGCACCCAATCGATGTATTTAATAGATGTTTAAGATAAAGCCATGGATGGTCGCACCTAACTAGCTCTATTCTCCGCATTAGCAGACAGTATTACCTAGTAATACTCTTTGTTAATGTGGGTCTAGGGGTGGGGCATCACAGCTTGGTATCGGAGCAAGGTTCAGAACAAAATATGATAAACACAGAACAGAACATATATTACGGTACATCAAAGTACAGTATAAGTGTTACATTTCCCCCAATCATCTTGACCTTAACCTTTTCGTGTCCTTGGGGTAGATATAAGTTGGGAATACATCTAGGAATGCATTTTAATTCCGTAGTATTCCATAGTTGAATTAATGATATCTACCCAGTGAATAATCTTTATCTTATCTTAACTTTCAGCTTATGGCTAAAAGAGGCAGAGGTCGCTGCTCGGATGTTGGGCAGTCCAGTGGCTCACATCCGGATGGTGTTTATATGTCCGCCGATCAGTTTATGGAGTTATTTAGGAGCACTCAGCCTCCAACTCCTACTCCTTCGTCTCCTCCGTGCAAGTCTGTCTTTGCGCATATGTGTAGTGATTTCTCCCATCTTGGAGGCAAGCCTTTCAAGGGCTCTGAGACTATTCTTGAGGTCAAGACATGGCTTCAAACATGGAGCGTATCTTTTCTCGCATGGATCTTTCTGACCACCACCGAGTTCTTGTAACATCGAGTATGTTGCAAGAGCATGCTATTGATTGGCACGAGCTTCTTATTGCCGAGCTTGATGAGTCCACTCTTATCTGGATCCTGTTTAGGGAGCGATTCGAACTTAAGTTCATTCCCGAGTCAGAGAAAGCCTTATTAGCCCATCGCTTCCTCGAGTTGAAGCAAGTGAAACCTTCTGTTTCTGATTTTGTATCTTCCTTCGAGGCCTTATCCAAATATGGTCTCGAATATATCAGCAAATCCTATAAAAAGAATCTGAAGTTTGTTTCTGGTTTGAAGAAGTATTTGAAGAAGTCTTTGATGCTCCAGCTCAAGTTACCTTTTGAGGAGTTAGTTGACTCGGAGCTTCACCCAGAAGCCGTCGAGAAAGAGAGGGATAGCAGTGACGAGACTGAGGTTCGTAAGAACCCCAATAAGAAGAAGATTCTTTTCAAAAGTCCAAACCTTTTCCTTATAACAACAAGAAGAAGTCTATTGGTTCTAGCTCCCAGCCCAGTGGAGCACCTCCTCGTCAGAAGGGGTGTTTCAATTATGGCTCCTCTGATCATTTGATTCGAGATTGTCCCAAGCCTCTTGTATGCCGTTATTGCAAGAAAGTGGGAATCAGGTTTCATCTTGTCGCATTGCTCCTAGTAATGCTAAGTTAGGCAATCTTAATGTGGTAGATGCTTCAGGTGGTTCTTCTCAGCCTAAAAGTACTTTTCCTTCTATTCTTGAAGGCTCTATTTTATTTCATGACCGTTCTATTCGAGTTCTCTTCGATACGGGTGCATCGCATTCATTCGTATCGAAGGAGCTTGTTGATGCTATTCCTTTGGATGTTTCATGCCTTGTTACTTCATTGAGGATTGTGAATCCTATCGGGGGATCCACAACCCTTAGCATGCTTTGTGAGAACGTTGAGATTATTTTGTGTGGCTTTTCTTTCCATGCAAATCTGTACGTTATTTATTTTCTTGGATTTGATATGATTTTGGGTATGGATTGGCTAGTTCGATACGATGCCAGAATTCTTTGTTCTGAAAGAGTTTTATATCTTTGACATCCAGATTCGTCTGCATAGCTCTCACTTGTTCTTCGGAATGTTGATGATAATTCCGAAGCATCTTTGTTTTCTCTTGACTCACGAGATGATGATGACATATCTCGTATTCCTGTTGTTTGTGACTTCGCTGATGTATTTGAGCTTGCTCCGGTTTTCCACCCAAGCGGGCGATTGAGTTCCGCATTGACCTCATTCCTGGTGCTCAGCCTATTTGTCGTCCTCCCACAAGGATGTCTACAAAGGAAAATGAGGAACTCAAGAAGCAGTTGCTAGAGCTTGAAGCTAAGCAGTTGATTCAGTCTAGTTCTTCACCGTGGGGTACTGCGGTCATCTTCGTGAAGAAGTCTGATGGTACTCTTAGGCTTTGCATCGATTACCGCAAGCTTAACGAGTTAACCGTCAAGAATAGGTATCCATTGCCTAGGATCGATGAAATGTTCAATCAATTGAGCGGTGCTAAGGTCATTTCTCAGCTTGACCTTGCCACCGGTTTTCACCAACTACGAGTTGCGGAGGACAACATACCTCTTACGGCTTTCCTCACTCGTTATGATTCTTATGAGTGGCTTATTATGCCGTTCGGTTTGACGAACTCTCCAGTTTATTTCGTCGATCTTATGAATCGAGTATTCAGAGAATATCTCGATAAGTTCGTCCTTGTATTCATTGATGACATCCTTGTTTATTCTAAGTTTGAAGCTGATCATGCTCATCACTTGAGGATTGTTTTGAGTACTCTTCGTCAGCATCAACTTAAAGCCAAATTCTCCAAGTGCCACTTTTGGGAGAATAAGGTGAAATTTCTTGGCCATGTTATATCTTCTGATGGCATTTCTGTCGATCCATCGAAGATATAAGCCATTCAAAATTGGGAAAGGCCAGAGAATGTCTCTGAGGTTCGCAGTTTCCTTGGATTGGCGAGTTATTACCGTCGGTTCATCAAGGATTTTTCCCGCATCGTGCTTCCTCTTACTAGCCTTACCAGAAAAGGCGTTCGATTTGTTTGGTTTGATAAGTGTGAAGCTTCTTTTCAACAGTTGAAGGAGCTTCTCACTAATGCTCCTATTCTTATGGTTCCCGAAAGGAATCAAAATCTTTTTGTCTACACCGATGCTAGTCGATGTAGCCTCGGTTCCGTGCTTATGTAGAAAGATCGGGTAGTTGCCTATGCTTTCTAGGAAATTGCGTCTGAATGAAGTTCGCTATGCCACCTACGACTTAGAGTTGGCTGCCAATGTCTTTGCCTTGAAGATTTGGCGTCATTATCTTTTAGGGGAGCGCTTCATTCTTTATACCGATCATAAATCGTTGAAATATATGTTCACCCAAAAGGAGCTAAATATGTGGCAACGGCGTTGGCTTGAGTTCCTAGCCTCTTATGATTTTGATATCCAGTACACTCCTGCAAAGGGGAACCGAGTTGCAGATGCGTTAAGTCGCAAACACTCGGCTGTTGTCTCTATGATGTTAGCCGAGTGGGATGTGTTGGAAACTCTATCTCTTTGTGGTATTCGTGATCGTGCTCCAGCTTCTGATTCTTCTATCTTATTATATAGTTTGGAAGCTCGTCCCAACTTGTTGGATCATATTGCCAATGCTCAGCGGCAAGATCCAAATCTTGTGCACTTATTCAGCTATGCAAGTCTGAATCCCGTGATGATGAGTTGAGGGATTTCAGCATTGATACTCATGGTTTTCGTAAGAAGAATCAATTGATCGTGCCTTATGTTTTTTATCTTAGGCGGGACATTCTTGATGATTGTCACCGTTCTAAGTATATTATTCATCCCGACAGTAGCAAGATGTCTGCCGATATGAGACGCTTATATTATTGGGAAGGCATGAAGCGTGATGTGGCAAGTTATGTGAGTAATTGCATGACTTGTCAACTCATCCAAGCCGAACATCAGCGCCCTAGTGGTCTTCTTCAGCCTCTTGAGGTCCCGTTGTGGAAATGGGATCAAATCTCTATGGACTTCATCAATGGCCTACCTCGTTCGAGATCGGGCCATAGTAGTGTTTGGGTTATCGTGGATCGCTTGACTAAGTCTGCTCATTTCATTCCTATTAAATCTAATAGGACAGCTTCTCAACTAGCTAAGCTTTATATTAAGGAAATCGTGAGACTTCACGGCCTAGTTCTATTGTATGTGACCGTGATCCACTCTTTACGAGTTATTTCTAGCGGAGTCTTCAGGAAGCTTTGGGTACAAAGCTTAATTTCAGCTTAGCTTATCATCCGTAGTCTGATGGACAGACTGAACGAGTGAATCTTATTCTTGAGGATCTTCTCCATGCATGCATTCTTGATTTTGGTGGTATTTGGGAGGACCACCTACCGCTTGTTGAATTCTCTTATAACAACAGTTTTCAGTCCAATATCGGTATGGCTCCTTTTGAAGCCCTATACGGAAGGCCATGTTGATCACCTTCTTGTTGGTTGGAATTCAGGGAGAAGTTGATTTTAGGCCCTGATTCTATTCGTGAAGCTTCAGAGAAGATTGTTCTTATTCTTCAAAGAATGAAAGAGGCACAGAGCCATCATAAATCCTACGCGGACAACCGTAGGAAGCCTCTCGAGTTCTCTATTGGTGATCTTGTTTATATTCATGCATCTCCCTTGAAAGGGGTAATGTGTTTCAGTAGGTCCGGGAAATTGGCTCTTCGATTCATAGGACCATTTCCTATTACTGAATGTATTGGCCCAGTCGCATATAGAGTTTAACTTCTAGCTCATTTATCTGGCATTCATGATGTGTTTCACATCTCTCAGCTTCGGAAGTGTCTTCGAGATTCGGATTCTGTCTTTGATTCTCCTGGTCTGTAAGAGCTTGAGATCTCACCCAATCTATCCATTGTGTAGCATCCAGTTCGAGTTCTTGCTTCGGAGGTAAGATGCCTTCGAAGTAAGGACGTACTGCTCTTGAAAGTTCAATGGTTCGCTAATCCCAACGACTGCACTTAGGAAACCGGAGAATTTATCGAGCGATCTTATCTTGGATTTCTTTCCTCTCATATCGATGGTGAGAATTTAAACTCAAGCTTATCTATTTTCTTTTACTTGATGAAATAATTGTGTTGAATACAACTCTTCTCTAGAAAAAGCGAGGACACAATTTTTATAAAGGGGAGTCTGTAACAACCCTGGTTTTGGTGATTACCTGTAATATTAAATTATACCGGTGGTTATAATTTAATTATGAAGAAATAAAAATAAATTACAAAATTTTAATTTGTTAAAATTGTTTATTTGAAATAAACAGTGAGTTTTGGATTTAAATAATGTTGAAATAAAGTTTTAGAAACTTTATTTTGGTTGTTTGTGATAAAAATGATCATTATATGGTTTTAATTTAGTAAAATGCAATAATTTTAGTAATTATTGCTAAATGTTTCTTTTATTAATTTTTAAATGGAGTATTTGATTTAATATGTTGTATATTATAAACAAAAAAGTGGAATTTTGGTGAAAAATAAGTTTTGGATGTAAAATGAGGTTAAAATGGTTTGTTATATTTAATTACATAAGAAAATGATTTTTATGTAATTTTTGGTGTTAAAAATAGTGTTTTGTTGTAAATATAAGTGTATATGTGTTTTTGTGATAATTAAAATTAACAAATTCATTTTGTTATTGGGTCCAAGCCTATTTACCTAAACTAGCCTGAAGAAGAAAGTCTTTCTTTTGAAAAAAATGTACGTACAGTACATTCTCATTTTACCAGAAAACAAAAGAAATTGAGAAAAACATTTCCTCTTTCAAACCTAAAGCAAAATCCACCATTTTCATCAATTGCTTGCTGAAATTAATCAAATTAAGGCAACTAAATTCAGGTAATCCATTCCAAAACAAAATTTAATTCATCAAATTTCGATTTTGTGTTTGGGTATTGTCTTTAACTTTGTTTTCTTGGTTTGCATGTCTCTATACCGCTTCTTTTCAGGTTGCTGAAGCTTCCTCTTACCAAAAGCCTTCAACTTTCTCTAGTTTATTCAAGTTAATCTTCAAATTTGCAGTGGTGAGTTGCTAACTCACATTATCTGGCTAATACAAAGCTCTGCTTGCTAAAAACTGTGCAAAAAATCATTTACTGTAAACATTTCTATTGATTTTTAGTTTACAGTCAAAATCTGTTTTGAGTTGCTTCTTTGAATGTCCATATCTTCTTGTTCCTATGATGAAATGCTGCCAGAATTCTTCAAGATTGTAGTTTGTATGTTATAGTTTATGCATGCAAATTTTCGTATGCAAATTCGCCCAGAAAATACCTCAAACAGTTGCTCGAAATTGAGTTCAGACAAGGCAGAAATTGCCTGTAGCACTTGAGTGCTACTGGTCGACCATTAGAGTGCTCAGGTCGACCCTAGGGTTGACCTAAGCATCCATAGGTCGACTAATGGGTCGACCTGGGCTTTGAAATATGCCCAGGTCACTCCTTTTTCATCCTATAGCTTGTTTTGTTCAATTTGCTTAGTTCCAATGGCCTTGTTGACTCATTTTCGTGATATTTTTAAGCTGTTACGATGGCCATGAAGCCTATTAATAGGTAAGCCAAAATTTTTATGAATTTGTGATTCAAAATTGAATCGTTTTTGAAATGATTTCGAATGTCGATTTTGGTATTTTTCGATGATTTTCCTTGATTTCGAGCACGGGTTTTTCTAAACAATTTCGAAATAATTTTTAAAATAAAATTGCTTTGAAATAATTATTTTATAGTATTTATAAATTATTTTAAAGCTATTAAAATTATATATTCTCTATAATAAAGAGAAATTTCAAAAGTTGGTTTTCCAAACGATTTCAGAAAATTATTTTAAAAACAAGTTTTCTCAAACAAATTATTTTCTATATAAAATACACGTTTTTGCACTCTTTGAGCACACGAGAAAGTGAATTAAATGATTTAGTAAAACATGTGGTATGGGACACATGCGTTTACTTTCTCGGTTAATTCCGGACTTGTCCGTTCGAGGCAAATATTTGTGATTTAAATGATTTTATTTTCTATTGTGGCATTGGCTAACAGTTAGCAAACCGATAAGTGAGAACATGTGGTATGGGACGCACTGTTAACACTTTTCGGGTTCCTATCTGAGAGTTTGTGACAAATTCACAAGTTATTGCCATACTGGACCTTCGGGTCATTTATCCTTCGGGATGTTTTGTCTATTGAGACATATCTGTCCTTCGGGATGTTTTTCCATTTGAGACGTGGCGCCTTATTTTGAGAGATAGTACTTGGTGGGCTTCGACCATTATATAAGCACGTGTTATCTTTTGTGATGATTTCATTGATTTTTTGTGTTTTTCCAAGTGTATTGCCTTTTTAGATTTATTGGCCATTTGAACCATTCGAGGCATTATATGTGGCGATTACATCTTTGGAAATTTGAAATCCATATCGAGTTCTATATATATATATATATATAGATTTGTGTTTGCCAATTTATGGCGTTTATTTGAGATTTATAATCTCCTTCTTTATAGGAGTTATGGGTGATTGCCATATTATGGCGTATTTTCGAGATTTGGGATTTCTCTATTTTGCGAATATTTGTGATTGCCATTTTTGGCGAGTTTTGAGTTTTGGGAACTCCTATTTAGGAGTTATGGTTTATAAAAACCAATATATTGGTTACTGGTTTTATGCCGATGATACGAGGCATTCAATATGCTTAGTTGTTATTGTTGAGTTTATTTCTTTCGAGGAAATATATATACTTAGTTAACTAGCTCACTTGAACTATGGACACGTTCTTAGTATTAATTCTCCTCATTCAAGAAGGATTAGTACCCTTTATCCTTTTCCCTTTAGTACACTTATCATATTAATCAGTTGTTTAAGCTAGAATGACCCATGTATTTTTATATACTCGGGTCAGACCGAGTTGTTTCAGGTTAGACACCTGCGATAGGACTTTGTTATGCTGCTTCCGCTATGGATATCCTCTTATCACCTTTTGTGTAGTTTTTGTAGAGTTTTGTAAACTCTGATATGTATCAATTATTTTGACTCGATGTATATAGTGTGGTCCTTGTACCACTTCTGTTGTATCATTTTGTATTGTACTTGGATGTATCTGTGTATATGTATATATATGTTGACTGTTGTTCTGTGATGTGTTGTATATATTGTTGTTATATTTTATTTTGATAGATCCATTAGCCACTGTAGTTTTGTATTAAGCATTTATTGAATATTTCGATCCACTTGAGAAAGAAAAAAATTTAGAGCACCCAATCGACGTATTTATTAGATGTTTAAGACAAAGCTATGGATGGTCGCTCCTAACCAGCCTAATTCTCCGCATTAGTAGACAATATTACCCAGTGATACTCTTTGTTAATGTGGGTCTCGGGGTAGGGTGTCGCAAAAGTCAATCCCTAAACATCAAAATTTTAGATCATAAGGATGGGGGTCAAAATCATCTGTTTCTTTTCGTGATTTTTCCTCACATTTGACAATGATCACATGCTTCACAAAACTCGAACGTGTCTTTGAAAAATGTAGGCCAATAAAAACCAAATTGGAGCACTTTTTCCACAATTTTCTTCGTACCGAAATGTCCACCACAAACTTGGTCATGAAAAAAATGAAAGAACACTCTTGATTTCGCAATCCAGGACATGTCGTTGAATGATTTGGTTAGAACAATACTTAAACAAGTATGGATCGTACGAATAGAAATATTTCACTTGGGATAGAAATTTGTATTTATCTTGTTTGGACCAAAACGAAGGAGTTTCCTTAGTGACTAAATAGTTCACTATATTGGCAAACCATGGACCGATGGAAATTAAAAAGAGTTATTCTCGGTAAAGTTCTCTTTGACGGGTAAAGAAGATGGTGCATTTGGAAGAGGAAACAAGTGATCGGCTATTCCATTGTCGGTTCCTTTTTTGTCTTTGATTGTAAGATCAAATTCTTGGAGTAAAAGGATCCAACGAATCAAATGAGACTTAGCATCTTTTTTAGCAAAAGGGTACCTAAGAGCTGAATGGTCGGTGTAGACCGTGATGTGTGAGCCTATCAAATAAGGTTGAAAATTTTCTAATGCAAAAACTACGGCTAGAAGCTCTTTTTCGGTGGTTGTGTAATTGGGTTGAGTGTAGTTCAAAGTCATGCTAGCATAGTAGATGATGTGAAGGATTTTGTCGATGCGTTGTCCTAGGACAGCACCGACCGCAAAGTTAGAAGCTGTAATGACCCAGAATTTTACCACTTTGATTTGTGAATATTTAATCAATTTTAAATATTCAATTATTGGTTTTAATAATCAAATAAACCTCTTTTAATTTATAACTAATGATAGAAAATTCATTTTTGAATTTGGTTTACTAAAATAGGTAGTTCGATGAAACACATAAATTGTGATTGAAAATCGTTTTCTGAATTTTCGACTTTTCATTGTATTAAAGTTGTCGGAAATGTTGTGTACACTAAGTATATATACTCACACGCACGTATACAAATAATATACACATGGTTAAGGTAATAATATGGTAAATATCAATGATATGTCCCCTCTCCCACGTCCATGTCCTCTCTTGTCCTTCCCCTCATACCCTTACCCATTCCTTCTTCCTCACCGCCTGCCATCCCTCTCCCTCATGTCCGGTCTCTGACCACCTTCTCCCACCATCCCTGTGCATTTTGATATTCCTTATTCTGGTTCTCCTATTGATCCTCCTCGGGAAGTTTTTAATGAGGGCATTAAAGCTTGGTTAGGTGGCCTTGTTGGCTTCTTCTTGGCTGGTACAGTGAACTACATGGCAGTAAAAGCTCATTTGGATAAAACTTGGAGGCTTAAGAGTTCTTTTGAATTATCTTTTGACAAGCAAAATTACTACCTCAAGTTCTCTAATGAGGAAGACAAACATCAAGTTCTCATGAGGGATCCTATATTTATTAGAGGTCAGATGTTCATAGTCTCTAAATGGAACCCATCCTTTACTTGTGCCCAGGCTGTAGTTAAAACTGTACCTATATGTGTACATTTTTATAGAATTCCAATTATGACATGGACTTTACATGGCATTAATTAGCTGGCCTGTCACCTTGGATGACTGGTTTGCTTGATAAAAACACAGAGAGGATGAAGAGAATTGAGTATGCAAAATGTTTAATAGAATCCTCCCCTAAAAGAGATTTGCCAGAATATTTGACAGTGGGGGATGACTTATGTCCAAATGTCTTGATTGAGTATTCATGGAAGCCACTCATTTGCACCCACTGTAAAAATTTTGGTCATGCAACTAATCAGTGTGAAATGATTATTGAATAAGGAAAGATTGATGCCACTGAAATTAAAATTGTCAGCAATCGGGATGCTAGTGAAGAGGTTACTGGTACTCAGAATGGAAAACTTGGGAATGATAAGAAAACCTATTTTGTTAAAGATAAAAGAAAATTGAAACTAGTTCAAAAGATTTGGTGAAAAATTAAAGGAGATGATCGGGCAAAAAAGGTTACTGTTGTTGATGGTGAGGTCCATACTGATCCTCCAGCAAATGAAATGCTTAATGTAACGACTCAAAAATTTTAATAAGTTAAATAACGTAATTAACTAAATTTTCATGAAAATAAACAATTAAAATTTTAGCAATGAAAATTTGATATTTGGAATACATCTATTTAAACGTAGCAAGTGCCAGATTTTCATTGGAAAATATGTAAGCTTGTTCAGTTTGAAATTTCAATTTAAAATTTAAAATCAGTTAATTAGTTGGAAATAAATCATTCTTGAAATCTGAATACATTTTTTATAAGAAAAATGTAAATCATTTTCTGAGTGAGATGTCATATTACGTTTCGCCAAATTTGGACTGCTCTAGCCCCGTTTATCTTATTTTTGGCAGTTTAGCAGCATTTTTGGCAGCCAAAATCGAGTTTTGATAGGTGGGTCGTATCACTCATATCTGTGTACCATCTTATTCGTCTCATGATCTCCACATTATATTCATTTGTTCATTTTGGTGTCTGGTGCACGGCAAAATCTGTGATACGGTTAGCCGTATCGGTACCTATTTTGAGCCATTTGGGTTTCCCTGTGTCCTTTCATCTATACACCGGGAGAAAACAAATAGGCACTTGCTTTTAATATTTCCAGAATAGTCACTTGACTTTTATTATTCCAACATGTTTTATATATTATTCTCTGGTTCGCTCTATTCTCTTTCTCTCCCTGCTATTCGTTCTAATTCTTATTTCAGAAGAAAAAAATATAAAGTTCATAAATATAAGTTCGCGTATCCATTGTTTTGAGAAACCCTGCTCCTTCTTTTCATTTGCAACCGCCGTCCGCTTCCCTCCCCTTATTTCTTCAATTGTCGTTCCCATCCACCTACAGCCGACCTTCCTCCGTCTCTCCCGAACCACCCAACTTCGCACGGCCGAATAAACCTCACCACTGCCATCGAGACCCTCCACAACCTTTCCTCTACCGCAGCCCTCCTTCTCCACTGTCAGCCCATCACCCAGCTTGTAGCAACACCTCCCACTACTAGCAAGATGAACCCAAACCCCGGTCCTCCTGCAACCCTAGCCTCTTCGCCTTCCCCTCCAACACGCAGCCCATTGCCGCAGAAAATCCTCACCTCCACCAGACCTATACACCAATGCCGCCTATCTCCCCTGACCCGTTCAGCCTTCCTCGTCTCCAGTTCGGCCATCCCATAGCAGCCGCAACCCACCAGCAACCGAAACCCTCTTCAACTCCACAGTCCATCACCGACCAGGCCCACCACCACTCCTTGCAACCACTCCAGCCCGCCTCCTAGTTGCCGAATGACCACCTGACAGTCGCCACCCATAGCCGCAGCAACACGAGCCCTCTACCTCCACCTTGCCTTCGAACCCAACCCTCCTCTTCATAGCATCTTGCACCCTCCCTGGTCGAGCACAACAGCCGACCACCTAGGCACGCAACAACCCACTACCACACCTTGCTGAGTAGCCATCATCCCCTACTACAGCCATGCATAGAAGGCCCGGATACCACAGCCACCTATAGCCTTCTTTTCATCTAAAAAAAAGAAGGTACATATATATTTTGTTTCCATTTATAACAAGCCAGTTTTGATTTGTTTTCATCGATTCCAAGTTATTAGCTTTGCTTTGTTCGTCGAATTCGCCTTCGCCTTGCTTTGCTTTGGAAATTTTCATTTGGATTAGTCGATTGTCGAGTTCGTAATTCAAAATCGTAGCTTGTTGTCTTGTCTATTTTCTCTAGCCTCAAAAGGTGAGCGATCACTCACGATTAACATTCATATGCTTAACAAATTTATTTCACATAAAATGATGATTGAAATATATTGTTAAATTTGAATTTGATAGTAATTAAATCGTTAAATATGATATGTTATTATTGCATTTGTTCACCTATGCTAATGGACAATATAGACACCAATAACCTGTTAGTATATATATTATATTTAATTTGATAATTATGATCATAATTGCCATTGATATGCTATGTCATTTTATACTATTATTTTATTGTTCTTACACTGCAAGTTCCCTGTTAGTTAGGAAAATCACTATGGGTTGAAATGACACATACCCAAACGATCTTAAAGAATAAGGAAAATCGTTATGGGTTGAAATGATAAACCCAAGCGATTTTATTGATTTTGAAATTTTGGGATTGCGGGTTGAAATGATATATACCCGTAAATATTAAATTATTGCGGATTGAAATGATAAATATCCGTATCACTTGACCATAGGTTAAAAAATTATATACGGCCGTTGGTCTATTTTAAAAATGATTTTCAAAATTTTGAAAAGAAAAAATATGTGTTTTTATTTTAAAATATACTATAAAGGTTTTTAATTAATTTTAATACGTGTAAAATTTAGATTTTTAAAATTATATGTTTAAAAATTTTAAATTATTAGTTAAGTTTCGAAAAGTGTAAATTTTTAGATTTTACTTATAATTTTATTATTTAAAAAAATATATAATAAGATTTAATATAAAATAAATTTAATAATAAGATTTAATTTAATAAAATTTAACATAAAAAAATTAAATAAAAAGTTAGTTTAACTAATATATATTATATGTTTTAAAAAAATTATTTAAAATTTATAATAATATTTTGAAAATAGATTTTGTAATAACTTTAATAAATTAAGGTGATTAAATGAATTGTTTAAAGAATTGGATTTTAAATCATAAAGTTGAATTTTGAAATATAAATGAAATGTATCAAATTAGGTTATTTTAAATATTTGAATATTTAAACTTTGAAATCTATTGAATTTCAAGTGGTTTAAATTTGTAGTCCAAACCTGTATTTGAAATCGATATAAATTAAAATAGTTTTTATGAGAATTTGAATTGAATCTTCAACCTTTTTAATTGAAATCGTTGAACTGAGATTGATTTAAACTGAATTTTTAACTAAAGTTGATTTGAATTGATTTGTGAAATTGGAAGAAAAATCCTAATTTGAAACTATTTTTAATATATAAACTATTTTAATCTATAACCTATTTTTAAATGTAAACTATTTTTAATGTATAACTATATATAAACTACTTTCAATATTCAAACTGTAAAAGTTGGAAAGATAAAATTGGTTTGCAATTTAATTTGTTTAAGAATTGAATATAAATAGGAATTTATTTGAAACTTACTGATTTTGAGGTTTTGAAAGGTATAACTTAATAACTTGATTTAATTAAAGGTGATTAGGTGAATATTTTAAAAATGAAATATAATTGAAGTTGAATATTTAGATTTAGATTTGTAATTTGAGACTTTATTTAAATATTTATAAAAGTGAATATTTTCAAAATATAATATAATTGAAGTTTGATATTTAAATTCTAGTTTTGATTTAATTTTATAATTTGAGATTTTAGTTGAATATTTATAAAGTGATTTTATAAAATGACCACGGTGTGAAATAAGCGTTTGGTTATTGAAGAGACCAAGATCGGATATTGTCATACTCTCTGCCAATACCAAAAACCACTTTAACAACTGTGCACATGGTTGAGAATCCAGAACGAAGTAGGATGGTTTGGCGAACGTCCGTATGAGGTATGAACGCAGCCCTGACCTCCTCAGGTCAACTTGATATGACTAAAACAGAAGCTATACCAGGCCAAATGAGGTCGCTCCTCCGATCGGACATGTTTCTTCGATACCATATTTATTACTTTGTGATTGATTTGGTGGCCACCCCTCAATTTGATTATGGGAGTGTGTTCCAAGGTGGGCGGTAGTAGCTGCTGTTACCACACTTCCAAGAGTGCAAACGGTAGAATCCTACCCTGGCATTGCCTTGCGTGCCTTGTCATGTGCCTTATCGTGCCCACTACGAGTTTGGTTTGTGTCGTACCTACGGAGTGCTCCCTGATAGCCCACCAGTTTGGTAGAGTTTACAATACAGTATGGACTACGACATTTATATAAAATGTGTTAAGCGGGATATGGGTAACGTCTTAAAGCTATTTTAATACTTTATTTTACTATAGACATTATTTATGTAGCGTATTGTACTATGTATGTAGATAGTTCCATGGATCCTTAAAAGATGGGAATCCCAAACATCCTTAAGTTATATTGCATTTCACTTGGACATTTCATTTGAGTTGATTTACTTGCATAATAATGTTAATCCTGACTCGAGTGTTTTGTGTTTTGCTTTATGCTCGGGTCAGACTGAGTGTCACAACATTTGAGAATCACCTTGGAGCTTGAAGCTTTGCTTGGAGATCTATCTTTATCTATTCAGGTATTTAGTTATTTCAGTTATTTCCAGTTGTTTATGTTCAGACTTTTCATTTGCTTATGTATTAGAGACCTCTCTGTACATTGGGCTTTCTGTTGTATTTTGTTTTAGACTCTGATGTTTCTGTAGTAGCTTCACGAACTACTATTTATCTATTCCGTTGCATATTGTTATAATACTTTGTGTCTGTGATTTTGTGATTAATTTATTTACTGTACATGCTAAGTTTTGCCAAATATAAAATAGCAATCTGTTGTTTTGAGCAATTCAAGTCTTACATGTATGGATTATTGTCGATTTGAATGGTTCGAAATAGCGGGTCGTTACAGATGGTATCAAAGCTTTGGTTTAGGCAAGACTTAGCATATGGAGTAAAAGCTTGTTAGAGATAGGGTAGTAATACCCTAGAATGAGTAGAATTAATTATAGTATCATCTTCGTTCGAGCTTGAAACTCTTTGTTAGAATCCTCTTTGATTTGGATTTCTTTTGAATTTTGAAACATTACCTTGGTTCTAAAATCCATGCTTGCCTTTTCCTGTTCGTAATCTTTTTGATACTGGAGCATCCCATAGCTTTATTTCTATTGATCTCTGTAATAAATTTAAGCACATTTTAGCAACCTCAATTGGCAATTGCATCATTATGTGTGACTAATCCCATCGGTGGTCCCGCCAACCTTAGTATGATTTGTAAAGGGGTAAAACTCCTTTACGACAAGCGTCGATTCACCGAAGATTTCTATGTCCTCGGTTTTGATGCATTTGATATCTTACTTGGGGGTGATTGGTTAAAGCGTTATGATGCTGTTATTTCTTGCAAAACCCAAACCATTTCTCTAGTAGACGACCAGGGTAATTCTCTTGTGATCGAATGTCGAATGCCTCAGGATTATGTTGGCAGTTTTATCTTTTTGCTTGATTCTCAACCTAGTGATCTTGACTCCACCCCAATAGTCAGAGATTATCTTGATGTTTTGGTGAAGTCACTTCTATACCTCCCAAGCAGGAAATTGAATTCCACTACATGCTTAGCCTCGTATCAATGATATGTTCGATTAGCTCTATGGAGCTAAAGTATTCTCTCAGCTGGATCTTGCTACCGGTTTTCACCAGTTTCATGTAGCAGAGGAGAACATTCCCAAGATAGCTTTCCGAACAGAGAATGGTTTCTATTAATGGTTAGTCATGCCCTTTGAGTTAACCAATGCTCCTGCTTTCTTTGTCGATCTCATGAATCGCGTTTTCCGCAATGTTCTCAACAAGTTTGTTTTGGTTTTCGTTCATGATATTCTCATCTTTTGTAAGTCAGAGATAGATCATGAATCTCATTCGAGGCTATGTGCTGGAAACTCTTAGAAGTCATCAGTTGAAAGCCAATTTTTTTGAACGCCATTTCTGGAGGGATGAAGTCCGATTCCTTGGGCACGTTGTTTTCGAAAATGGAGTCTCGGTTGACCCAGTTAAGGTCGCCGCGATTAATATAAGTCTATCCATCTTTCCTCTTTTGTAATTTAATTATCATCTTCCTTTCGAGCCTATCTTCTTAATTAAAATTCTCTTTGATTAGGGTCCCTCTAAATTTGAATCTCTGTCCTTGTTCTAAAATCCATTCTTGAATCATCCTACGAGGGAGCGTATTTGTAATTGATATAAAAATGTTTTATATTGTATTGTTTGAGTTGTTAAGTTTGAATTTTGGGTTCCGATCGATTCGTCTAGCTAATGCTATCGATAGGAATTCCAAAACACTTGAATAGAGAAAACTGACACAATATTTTTTTCGAAATTGGTAAATGAAATAATTTTATTTATGATTATATTTTTATATATAAAAGTATAAATTTCTGAAATTAGATAGTTAAATGAATTGGTTGTTTGAAATGATAGTACTAGATTATCATTTATTGTTTTGTCAACATTCCTAAACCGTTAACTATTATTGTATGTTATAAGGAGATGAAATTTTTGAAACATGGTTTATAAATCTGATTTGCAAATGAAATGAATTTAAATTAAGGACTTGAGAATTTAATTTTTGGTGCTTTTCAAAATTTGATTTTCAAAGTTTTGGAAGCATTTTCGAATGGAAATAATGAATTTTAAAAGAAGTGAGTCAGTACTCTCCTCTTATGTCGCTGGAAAATAATTTCGATGATGACTACAGCATCATCAACATTCATTTTGGAGTCTCTAAGTGGGGAGACCACTTAGTAGCTTTGCTACACTTTTTTTTTGGAAAATGGATTTAATTTGAATTTCTTGAGTATGATTTTATGTATAAAATATATATATGTATATATTTATTTCAAAATGGTTTGAAGTGAAACCGAAAATTTAACTTGTAAGTTTTTTGTTAAGAGATGGTTTTCAATTATTGGAATGAAGCAATTTTTTTGAATAATTGGAGTGTCTAAAATGAAAAATGAAATTGAAACAACTTGAAACAGTTGAACTAGGATAAAATTAATTTGTATAATACTTAATTGCATTCTAAAACATATATAACTTACCTGAAATATTCAAAAAAAAGGTTAAAATGTAATGTGAATATGTAATTGAAGGTCATACAGGAGAAAACTTAAGTAATAAAAATGTTCAAACTAAATTTTGCTTAATAGAAATGTTGTAAATAAAAGGTAAATTTGTATAGTGCTCAATTACATTCGGAAACATTAATAAAACTTACCTGGAAAAAGTTTGAATGTAATGAGAACTTGTAATTGAATAGTATACAATATAAATGTAAGTAACAAGATATCCAAAAATGAACTTTTGTTAAGGGAATTTATAAATAAAAATTGAGTGGTTATAATAAATGTTTATACGCTCAATCTATGTTGCAAGATACGTTAAGTAAAATAAATTGAATGATAAAAAGAGAATGCTATTTAAGTAAATAAGAGGAATGCAAATAAATTGGATATGAATGTAAATTAATTGAAAGTGGGTTAATTAGAATGATAATAATAAATGGATATTAACAGTGAGATGTATAATGTTAACACTTGAAAACGAAATTTATATGGTTTTGAATTAATTGTTGTATATGGCACTATGTATTTCGATTCTATCTTTCCTTTCTGTTGCTTCTATTCTCCTATCTCGTTCCTTTTCAGGGACGAAAAGTTTTGAGTGGGGGAGAGTGTAACGACCCGAAAATTTTAACGATTTAAATAACGTAATTAACTAAATTTTCATGAAAATAAACAATTAAAATTTTTGCAATGAAAATTTGATATTTGGGATACGTCTATTTAAACGTAGCAAGTGTCAGATTTTCATTGGAAAATATGTAAGCATGTTCAGTTTGAAATTTCAATTTAAAATTTAAAATCAGTTAATTAGTTGGAAATAAATCATTCTTGAAATCTGAATTTTTTTATAAGAAAAATGTAAATCATTTTCTAAGTGAGACGTCATATTTCGTTTCTCCAAATTTGGAATGCTCTTGCCCCGTTTATCTTATTTTCGGTAGTTTAGCAGCATTTTTGGCAGCAAAAATAGAGTTTTGATAGGTGGGTCGTATCACACATATCTGTGTACCATCTTGTTCGTTTGCTCACGCTAATCTTCGCAGTATATTCATTTGTGTATTTCGGCGTCCGGTGCACGGCGAAATCCGCGAAACGGTTAGCCGTATCGGTACCAATTTTGAGCCTTTTGGGTTTCCCTACGTCCTTTCATCTATACATCGCGAGAAATCAAATATGCACTTACTTTTAATATTTCCAAAATAGTCACCTGACTTTTATTACTCCAACCTGTTCTATATATTATTCTCTGGTTTGTGTTAGGAACTGGAGATAGTGGTTTTGATGACAACAACCTTTGTAACTTATTTTATTATAACTTATATACTAACACTATTGTCTAGATATATATGAATGTTATTATGCAGTATATATATAAGGCAGGTACTGATTATTGAAGACTGTACAGTATAAAGATCAAGAATGAAGAAATCAAGTTTAAAGACTCATGAGTATCAAGATCAAGATTTCAAGATAAGTGTCTAGTTTTGTTAAAACTTCGTAATATCATGGAAATCTTCATTCCAAATTTCATTTGGGATGGAATCCATTTCTACCTTCGTGGCTTACAAACCCACGACAAGTAGCTTACAAACCTACAACAAGTGACTTACAAACCCACGAACATCCTGGTTTTGTACAAGTTCTCGAGTCCTGATGTGATGAAATATTCTGCAAGCTTGCAAAACTACTTCAAAATGGTTTTTTAAAATGATTTTCAAAACTGTTTTTTTAAATGTTTTAGCTTTAAAAATTATCTTTTCAAATGATTTTCAAAAAGATGTTTTAGCCTTAAAATATTCTTTGTTTTTGTTTTTAAATAAACTCTTGTTTTAAACTTCGTTTGTTTTTAAACTATCTTCTGATTTTTAAAAATTCTTTTATAATATATATATATACTTGAGATTTAAAATCAAATTTATATATACATTCTAAAAATATATTTTTCTACTCTTCTTTATTTTAAATCATAGGAAAATTAGTTTATTTTACTCCAGAATCATTTCATCTTGTTTTCCTTTCAATACCATTTTCAAAACAAATTTTACATTGTTTTTAACTAAGGGATGTCGACATCATGGGATACCCCATGTCAACATGGTGGCCATTAAATGCAAAAGTTTCAATTTTCAAAAGATGTGTCTATTCCTTTAAATCTCTTCACAAATGTTATGACCGTTACTGGTCTGTAAATAGCCTTCACAAACGAATTTTTTAACTAACTATTATCTTATTTTCTTCACTCCTTCTTCTCTACAAAACCATATTCTAAAATTTTCATATTTTTAAGATCGTGCCGAAATTCTGCCGAATTCTCAAGTGAATCAAATTAGAATCTCATTCTTCTTTGATTCTCTGCCCTCTCTCGAAGATCAAAGTGCTATTCAAAGTTATAGGATCAATTTTTAATCAAAAGTTTATCGAGTCTCTCTATTAGGTGTGGTTGTGCCTAGAAATCAATTGGGTGATCTTGTGTCCCGTAAATCAAGAGAGTTTGCCCCGGACTCGAAGACAGGAGGGTACCTCAAGGTCTCTAGAAATTGAGGATTGTAATCTCGACATTGGTATAATAAAAATATGTACGAGGTGTTTGCCTTGGTGCAGGACTGGACGTAGGGTAACTCCGAACCAGTATAAAACCTAGTGTGTTCTTTCCTTTTACTGCTTTTTATTTACTTTCTGCATCTGTGTTCGATTCTGTGATTGTTCTGTGATTAAGTTCTGCATTTGTTTATTACATAATTTTTAAATTAGTCCATATAAGTCTTAGAATCCATTAAACACTATTTACCCCCTTCTAGTGTTAAATTAGCCTTAAGATCCTTAATCCGCACTCCCTTTCAATTGGTATCAGAGCATATGTTTTCATAATCTGAAACTTGAAAAGTTATAAATGGCATTTTTAGGAAATTTTGTTAATACTAGTTTGAATTTATGCATTTCATCAAAGTATCATAAGTCTGCATATAGTTTTTATGAAAAATCAAGTTATCTACTGAATTGGTTTGTTATGCAGGAACAAACATGTTACATGGCTTTTGAAGAATCAACAACCAATGGACAAACTGTGCAAATTGAGAAAGATAAATGGATACTTGATAGTGGCTGTTCAAGGCATATAACTGGAAATCCCAAGATACTCAATGACATTATATATCAAGATGATGGATTGGTCAACTTTGGAGATAACTTAAAAGGATATGTGATTGGCATCGGCAATGTCGGTAATTCTAAAACTCCTCTTATTTCTAATGTTTTGCTAGTTAGGAATTTAAAACATAATTTGCTTAGTATAAGTCAACTATGTGATAAAGGATTTAAAATTAAATTTGGAAAAGATAAGTGTCACATCGAAGATAATAAGTCAATTATTATCTTTGAAGGAATTAGGAAGAAAAACATTTACATCCTTAGTATGAATGTTTCAAATGATAACTTATGTCTTTTGGCTAATACAAGTGACCCTTGGATTTGGCATAAAAGATTTGGTCATTTAAATTTCAAACTGTTATCTAGGTTATCAAAACTTGACTTAGTTAGAGGTCTTCCCAAGTTAAACTTTAAAGTAGATAGTATATGTGATGCTTGCTAATTAGGAAAACTTAAGAAAAGTTCATTTAAATTAAAAGATATGATTTCTACTTCTAAACCTCTAGAATTACTTCATTTAGATTTATTTGGTTCATCTCAAGTTCAATCAATTAATCACAATAAATATGTTTTTGTAATTATACATGATTATTCTAGATATACTTGGATAATTTTTCTTAAACTTAAAAGTGATGCTTTTGAATTATTTAAGAATTTTGCTAAAAGAATTCAAAATCAACTTTCTTTAAAAATAAAAACTATTCGTAGTGATCACGGTGGAGAATTTGAAAATGAAAATTTTGATAATTTTTGTAATAAAAAAGGAATTACTCATAATTTCTCTTTTCCAAGAACTCCACAACAAAATAGAGTGGTAGAACGTAAGAATAGAACGATTCAAGAGTGTGCTAGAACAATGCTTTCTGATAGTAACTTACCTAAAAACTTTTGGGCTGAAGCAGTCGCTACAGCTTGTTATATATTAAATAGGATTTTAATTAGACCATTAACTATTAAAACACCATATGAATTACTTTACAATAAGAAACCCATAGTAGCTTATTTTAAATTTTTGGTAGTAAGTGTTTTATTCTTAATACAAAAGATAATTTAGATAAGTTTGAACCTAAATCCGACAAAGGTATCTTTATCGGATATTCTAATAGAGGTAAGGCATTTAGAGTTTATAATTTAAGAACTAACACTATTGAAGAAACAATGCATGTATCTTTTGATGAAAATTTTAAAGATACTGTACAAATAGAGATGAAGAAGATTTTGTAACTTTAAATAATGAACCTAATGAAACTAATTGTGAAATCATTCAACCTAATAAAAGAATTAGGCTATTAAAAGATCATATTGTAGAAAATATACTAGGAAATATTGAATCTATAGTTAAAACAAGAAATCAACTAAATAGTATGAGTAATGTAGCTTTTATATCAACTATTGAACCTAAAAATCCAAAGGTAGCATCATCTGATGATTCATGGATTCTTGCTATGCAAGAAGAATTGAATCAGTTCACCAGAAATGATGTTTGGGAACTTGTTCCTAAACCCGAGGATAAAAGTATAATTAGAACAAAATGGGTTTATAAAAATAAAATGAATGAACTTGGTGAGGTCGTGAGAAATAAAGCTCGTTTAGTCGCGCAAGGTTATTATCAAGAAGAAGGAATTTATTATGACGAAACCTTTGCACCCGTAGCAAGACTAGAAGCTATCAGGATTCTACTTGCTTTCGCAAACTACAATAATTTCAAGTTATATCAAATGGATGTTAAAAGTGCTTTTCTAAATGGTTTTGTAAAAGAAGTTTTTTATGTTGAACAACCTCCACTTTTTGAAGATAATAAATTTCCAAATCATGTATATAAATTAAAGAAAGCTTTATATAGTCTGAAACAAGCTCCTAGAGCCTGGTATGAAAGACTAAGATCTTATTTACTACAATCTGATTTTGAAATTGGTAAAATAGATACAACTCTTTTTATTAAAAGAAACAAAAATGATATTCAATTAGTACAAATATATGTAGATTATATAATATTTGGGTCGACTAATAACATAATGAATAAAGAATTCTCAGATATTATGACTAAAGAATTTGAAATGAGTCATATGGGAGAACTAAATTTTTTCTTAGGACTTCAAATCAAACAATATAAAGGAATTTTCATTAGTCAAGAAAAATATGCTAAGGATTTAATTAATAAATTTGGATTGACCACTTCTAGTGGGAAACTAACTCCAATGACAACTAATGTAGATTTAAGTAAAGAAGATAAATCAAAAGATGTTGATCAAAAATTATATATGGGAATGATTGGTTCACCGCTTTATATAACAGCAAGTCGTCCTGACATCATGCATAGTGTCTGTCTCTGTGAAAGATACCAATCTCAACCTAAAGAAACTCACTTAAAAGATGTTAAAAGAATTTTAAGATATGTAAAACGTACATTATATTATGGTTTATTTTACCCTAAATATTATGTATTTGATTTAATTTCATATTGTGATGTTGATTACGCTGGTTGTAAATCAGACCGAAAAAGTACAAGTGGAACTTTTCACTTTCTAGGACATTCTCTGGTTTCCTGGTTTAGTAAGAAGCAAAACACTGTATCCTTGTCAACAACTGAAGCAGAATATATATCTGCTGCTTTGGCTTGTTCTCAAGTTATATATATGCAACAAACTTTAAATGATTTTGGATTAACTATAACTAAATCACCAATTTATTGTGATAATACTAGTGCAATAAACCTATCTAAGAATCCAACTCATCATGATAGAACAAAACATATTGATATTAGACATCATTTTCTTAGAGATAATATAAGTAAAGAAGTCATAACTCTTGAATATATTAATAATGAAAAACAAATTGCTGATATATTAACCAAACCATTAAATGAACAAAACTTTACTAAATTTAGAAGAGAATTAGGTATATGTTCATTAACTGAAATATGAATTATAAATAATACAAGTATAGTTAATAATTAATATAAATAAAAATTTCTCAAAAATTGAACTGGGCATGTCGACATGACCCATCCCCCTATGTCGACATATAAGCCGAGATTTTCAAATTTAAATTTCCCTCTAAAATTAGTTATTAAGTTATATATTTATATATTTCGACTTTTACTCCTTTTCTCTGTTCTATTCTCTGTAATAAACTTCTAAAACAGTAAATTAATGGCTTTCTCTTCTAATAATGAACCTTCTTCACCCACTTCTCCTCATTCTGGTCCTTTTCAACATTCCACACACGTACGAGTCATCAAATTACAAGAGAAGATGAAAGATTTGCTTCAAATGATGATGGAAATTCAAGTAAGTCAACTGCGAATGGCTAGAGAACAAGATAGGCAAGGCAGAATCCTTAGGAATTTACAAAACTTCCTTATGGATAACCATGTCAATCCCATTGTCATCGAAGAATCATCACAAGCCATGGATTCTGAAGAAGAAGAGCCTCTAGAAGAACCACAAGAGGATCAAGAAGAAGACCATCCTCTGCCGAATCTGGATGTTCATATGGACGAAGACGATGGCGTGATTTGCGTTGGAGAGGTCCTTTTTGACGCTAATGGGAACTTGATCGAACAACATGGAAACTTTTGTCTCCACTATCCAAACTGTTCGGTACATAAATCACCAATAGTTAAGGGTCCTCGTTAGCATTTTTCATTTTTGTTTTTCTCTTTCTTGATTTTATATTGGTTTGTTAATTTGTATATAAGTGTTATCTTAATTAATGTTCTTCTAAAAACAATCTTTGGTGTATAAAATCTTGAATTCCATTTAACTTAGGATGCTATATTTCACTCATACATAGTTATTATTCTTATGTCATATGTTTGTTTATCTATTTTTCTATTAAGTTCAAGGTTTATAGGTTATTTTTGTTGATGACAAAGGGGGAGAAGTAATATAAAATATTAAGCTTGGATTAAGGGGGAGTTATGGTATGATCGAAGTTGTAAGTATATTTGATAAGGTTGTCATCATTAAAAAGGGGGAGATTATTAGGAACTGGAGATAGTGGTTTTGATGACAACAACCTTTGTAACTTATTTTATTATAACTTATATACTAACACTATTGTCTAGATATATATGAATGTTATTATGCAGGATATATATAAGGCAGGTACTGATTATTGAAGACAGTACACTATAAAGATGAATCAAGTTTGAGGACTCATGAGTATCAAGATCAAGATATCAAGATAAGTGTCAGTTTTGTTAAAACTTCATAATAGCATGGAAATCTTCATTCCAAATTTCATTTGGGATGGAACCCATTTCTACCTTCTTAGTGCCTTACAAACCCACGACAAGTAGCTTACAAACCTACGACAAGTGGCTTACAAACCCACGAACATCCTAGTTTTGTTCAAGTTCTCGAGTCCTGATGTGATGAAATATTATGCAGGAAGAAGCTTGCAAAACTACTTCAAAATGGTTTTTTACAATGATTTTCAAAACTGTTTTTTTTAAATGTTTTAGCTTTAAAAATTATCTTTTCAAATGATTTTCAAAAAGATGTTTTAGCCTTAAAATATTCTTTGTTTTTGTTTTTAAATAAACTCTTGCTTTAAACTTCGTTTGTTTTTAAACTATCTTCTGATTTTTAATTTTTTTTTATAATATATATACACTCGAGATTTAAAATCAAATTTATATATACATTCTAAAAGTATTTTTTTTCTACTCTTCTTTATTTTAAATCATAGGAAAATTAGTTTATTTTATTCCAGAATCATTTCATCTTGTTTTCCTTTCAATACCATTTTCAAAACAAATTTTACATTGTTTTTAACTAAGGGATGTCGACATCATGGGATACCCTATGTCGACATGGTGGCCGTTAAATTCAAAAGTCTCAATTTTCAACAAAAGTGTCTATTCGTTTAAATCTCTTCACGAATGGTTATGACCGTTACTGGTATGTAAATAGCCTTCACAAACGAATTTTTTAACTAACTATTTTCTTATTTTCTTCACTCATTCTCCACAAAACCATATTCTAAAATTTTCATATTTTAAAGATCGTGCCGAAATTCTGCCGAATTCTCAAGTGAATCAAATTAGAATCTCATACTTGTTTGATTCTCTGCCCTCTCTCGAAGATCAAAGTGCTATTCAAAGTTATAGGATCAATTTGTAATCAAAAGTTTATTGAGTCTCTCTATAAGGTGTGGTTGTGCTTGGAAATCAATTAGGTGATCTTGTGTCCTGTAAATCAAGAGAGTTTACCCCGGACTCGAAGACAGGAGGGTACCTCAAGGCCTTTAGAAATTGAGGATTGTAATCTCGACATTAGTATAATAAAAATCTGTACGAGGTGTCTGCCTTGGTGCAGGACTGGACGTAGGTTAACTCCGAACCAGTATAAAATCCGGTGTGTTCTTTACCTTTACTGCTTTTTATTTACTTTCGGCATCTGTGTTTGATTCTGTGATTGTTCTGCGATTAAGTTCTGCATTTGTTTATATCATAATTTTTAAATTAGTCCATATAAGTCTTAGAATCCATTAAACACTATTCACCCCCTCTCTAGTGTTAAATTAGCCTTAAGATCCTTAATCCGCACTCCCTTTCAGTTTGCTCTATTCTCTTTCTCTCCCTTCTATTTGTTCTAATTCTTGTTTCAGAAAAAAATATATACAGTTCATATATATAAGTTCGCATATCCATTGTTTTGAGAAACCCTACTCCTTCTTTCATTTGCAACCGCCGTCCGCTCCCCTCCCCTTCTTTCTTCAATTGTCGTTCCCTTCCACCTACTGCCAACCTTGCTCCGTCTATCCCGAACCACCCAACTCCCCACCGCCGAACAAGCCTCGACTCTGCCATCGAGACCCTCGGCAACCTTTCCTTTGCCTCAGCCCGCCTTATCCACTGTCAGCCTGTCACCCAGCTTGTAGCAACACCTCCTAC
Source organism: Allium fistulosum (assembly GCA_030737815.1). Classification (NCBI taxonomy): domain Eukaryota; kingdom Viridiplantae; phylum Streptophyta; class Magnoliopsida; order Asparagales; family Amaryllidaceae; genus Allium; species Allium fistulosum. Next base: position 193,274,496 of record CM060905.1, read on the forward strand.
CGCCAGCAAGCTGAACCCAAACCCCAGTCCTCCTGCACCCCTATCCTCTTCGCCTTCCCCTCTAACATGCAGCCCATTACCGCAGACAACCCTCGCCTCCACCACACCTGTACACCACTACCGCCTATCTCCCCTGACCCGCTCCGCCTTCCTCGTCTCTAGTCCGGCCATCACATAGCAGCCAAAACCCCTTTCAACACCACAGCACATCATCGACCAGGCCCACTACCACATCCTGCTACCACTCCACTCCAGCCCGCCTCTTAACTGCCGAATGACCACCTGACAGTCGCCACCCATAGCCGCAGCAACTCAAGCCCTCCACTTCCGCCTTGCCTTCGAACCTGATCCTCCTCTTCATAGCAGCTCTCACCCTCCCTGGCCGAGCACAGTAGCCCACCACCTAAGCACACAACAACCCACTACCACACCTTGCTGAGCAGCCATCCTCCCCTACTACAACCAAGCACAACAGACCCGAATACCTTAGCCACCTATAGCCTTCATTTCATTTGAAAAAAGAAGGTATATATATATTTCTTATACATATTTATTTCCATTTATATCAATCTAGTTTTGATTTGTTTTCATAGATTCCAAGTTATTAGCTTTGCTTTGTTCGTCGAATTCGCGTTCACCTTGCTTTGCTTTGGAAATTTTCATTTGGATTGGTTGATTGTTGAGTTCGTGATTCAAAATCGTAGCTTGTTGTGTTGTCTATTTTCTCTAGCCTCGAAAGGTGAGCGATCACTCACGATTAAAATTCATATGTTTAGCAAATTTATTTCACATGAAATGACGATTGAAATATGTTGTTAAATTTGAATTTGTTAGTAATTAAATCATTAAATATGATATGTTATTATTTGCATTTGTTCACCTATGCTAATTGACAATATTGACACCAATAACTTATTGGTATATATATTATATTTAATTTGATAATTATGATCATAATTTCCATTGATATGCTATGTCATTTTATACTATTATTTTATTGTTCTCACATTGCAAATTCCCTGTTAGTTAGGAGAATCACTATGGGTTGAAATGATACATACCCGAACGATCTTATAGAATAGGGAAAATCGTTATGGGCTGAAATGATAGCCCAAGCGATTTTATTGATTTTGAAATTTTGGGATTGCGGGTTGAAATGATATATACCGGTAAATATTAAATTATTGTGAATTGAAATGATAAATATCCATATCACTTAACCATAGTTTAGAAAATTATATACGCACACCATTGGTCTATTTTAAAAATTATTTTTAAAATTTTGAAAAGAAAAAATGTGTTTTGATTTTAAAATATAATATAAAAGTTTTATTTTAATTTTAATATGTGTAAAAATTAGATTTTTTAAATTACATGTTTGAAAATTTTAAATTATAAGTTAAGTTTTGAAAAGTGTAGATTTTAAGATTTTACTTATAATTTTATTATTAAAAAATAATATAATAAGATTTAATATAAAATAAATTTAATAATAAGATTTAATTTAATAAAATTTAATTAATAAAATTAAATAAAAAGTTAATTTAACTAACATATATAATACATTTTAAAATATTTATTTAAAATCTATAATAATATTTTGAAAATAGATTTTGTAATAACTTTAATAAGTTAAGGTGATAAAATGAATTGTTTAAAGAATTGGATTTGAAATCGTAAAGTTGAATTTTGAAATATAATTGAAATGTATCAAATTAAGTTATTTTAAATAATTGGATATTTAAACTTTGAAATCTATTGAATTTCAAGTGGTTTAAATTTGTAGTCCAAACCTTGATTTGAAATCGATATAAATTGAAATGGTTTTTATGAGAATTTGGATTGAATCTTCAACCTTTTTAATTGAAATCGTTGAACTGAGATTGATTTAAACTGAATTTTTAACTAAAGTTGATTTGAATTGATTTGTGAAACTGGAAGAAAAATCCTAATTTGAAACTATTTTTAAAATATAAACTATTTTAATCTATAACCTATTTTTAAATGTTAACTATTTTTAATGTATAACTATATATAAACTACTTTCAATATTCAAACTGTAAATGTTGGAAAGATAAAATTGGTTTGCAATTTAATTTGTTTAAGAATTGAATATAAATAAGAATTTATTTGAAACTTATTGATTTTGAGGTTTTGAAAGGTATAACTTAATAACTTGATTTAATTAAAGGTGATTAGGTGAATATTTTAAAAATTAAATATAATTGAAGTTGAATTTTTTGATTTAGATTTGTAATTTGAGACTTTATTTAAATATTTATAAAAGTGAATATTTTCAAAATTCAATATAATTAAAGTTAGATATTTATATTTTGGTTTTGATTTAATTTTGTAATTTGAGATTTTAATTGAATATTTATAAAGTGATTTTATAAAATGACCACGGTGTGAAATAAGCGTTTGGTTGTTAAAGAGACGGAGATCGGATATTGTCATACTCTCTGCCAATACCGAAAACCACTTTAACAGCTATGCACGTGGTGGAGAATCCATAATGAAGTAGGATGGTTTGGCGAACGTCCGTATGAGGTATGAATGCAGCCCTGACCCCCTCAGGTCAGCTTGATATGACTAAAACAGAGGCTATACCGGGCCAAGTTAGGTCGCTCCTCCGATCGGGCACGTTTCTTTGATACATATTTATTACTTTGTGATTGATTTGGTGGCCACCCCTCAATTTGATTATGGGAGTGTGTTCCAAGGTGGGCGGTAGTAGCTGCTGTTACCACCAATCCGAGAGTGCAAACGGTAGAATCCTTCCCTAGCATTGCCTCGCGTGCCTTGTCATGTGCCTTATCGTGCCCACTACGAGTTTGGTTTGTGTCATACCTACGGAGTGCTCCCTGATAGCCCACCAGTTTGGTGGAGTTTACAGTACAGTATGGACTACGACTTTTATATAAAATGTGTTAAGCGGGATATGGATAACGTCTTAAAGCTATTTTAATACTTTATTTACTATAGACATTATTTATGTAGTGTATTGTACTATGTTTGTAGATAGTTCCACGGATCCTTAAAAGATGGGAATCCCAAACATCCTTTGGTTATATTGCATTTCACCTGGACATTTCACTTGAGTTGATTTACTTGCATAACAATGTTAATCCTGACTCGAGTGTTTTGTGTTTTGCTTTATGCTTGGGTCTGATTGAGTGTCATAGCATTTGAGACTTACCTTTGGAGCTTGGAGCTTTGCTTGGAGATCTATCTTTATCTATTCAGGTTTTCAGTTATTTCAGTTATTTCCAGTTGTTTATGTTCAGAGTTGTCATTTGATTATGTATTAGAGACCTCTTTATACTTTGGGCTTTCTGTTGTATTTTGTTTTAGACTCTGCTGTTTCTATAGTAGCTTCATGAACTACTATTTATCTATTCCGTTCCATATTGTTATAATACTTTGTGTCTGTGATTCTGTGATTAATTTATTTACTGTATATGCTAAGTTTTACCAAATATAAAAAAGCAATCTGTTGTTTTGAGCAATTCAAGTCTAAAATGTGTGGATTATTGTCGATTTGAATGGTTCAAAATAGAGGGTCGTTACAGATGGTATCAAAGCTTTGGTTTAGGCAAGACTTAGCATATGGAGTAAAAGCTCGTTAGAGATAGTGTAATAATATCCTAGAATGAGTAGAATTAATTATAGAATCATCTTCGTTCGAGCTTGAAATTCTTTGTTAGGATCCTCTTTGATTTGGATTTCTTTTTAATTTTGAAACTTTACCTTGGTTCTAAATCCATTCTTGCCTTTTCATGTTCGTGTTCTTTTTGATACTGGAGCATCCCATAGCTTTATTTCTGTTGATCTTTGTAATAAATTTGAGCACATTTTTGCAACCTCAATTGGCGATTGCATCATTATGTGTGACTAATCCCATCGGTGGTCCCGCCAACCTTAGTATGATTTGTACAGGGGTGAAACTCCTTTACGACAGGCGTCGATTCACTGGAGATTTCTAGGTCCTCGGTTTTGATGCATTTGATATCATACTTGGGGGTGATTGGTTAAAGCGTTATGATGTTGTTATTTCGTGCAAAACCCGAACCATTTCTCTAGTAGACGACCAGGGTAATTCTCTTGTGATCGAATGTCGAATGCCTCAGGATTATGTAGGCAGTTTTATCTTTTCGCTTGATTCTCAGCCTAGTGATCCTGACTTCACCCCGATAGTCAGGGATTATCTTGATGTTTTGATGAAGTCACTTCTCTACGTCCCATGCGGGAAATTGAAATCCGCAAGATGCTTAGCCTCGTATCAATGATATGTTCGATTAGCTCTATGGAATTAAAGTATTCTCTCAGCTGGATCTTGCTACCGGTTTTCACCAGCATCGTGTAGCCGAGGAGAACATTCCCAAGATAGCTTTCCGAACAGAGAATGGTTTGCTATGAATGGTTAGTCATGCCTTTTGAATTAACCAATGCCCCTGCTTTTTTTGTCGATCTCATGAATCTCGTTTTACGCAATGTTCTCAACAAGTTTGTCTTGGTTTTCGTTCATGATATTCTCGTCTTTTCTAAGTCAGAGATTGATCATGAATCTCATTCGGGGTTATGTGCTGGAAACTCTTAGAAGTCATCAGTTGAAAGCCAAAAATTTTAAACGCCATTTCTGGAGGGATGAAGTCCGATTCTTTGGGCACATTTTTTTTGAAAATGGAGTCTCGGTTGACCCGGTTAAAGTCGCCGCGATTAATATAAGTCTATCCATCTTTCCTCTTTTATAATTTAATTATCATCTTCCTTTCGAGCCTATCTTCTTAGTTTAAATTCTCTTTGATTAGGGTCCCTCTAAATTTGAATCTCTATCCTTGTTCTAAATCCATTCTTGAATTAACCTATGAGGGAGCGTATTTGTAATTGATATAAAAATGTTTTATATTGTATTGTTTGAGTTATTAAGTTTGAATTTTGGGTTCCGATCGATTCGTCTAGCTAATGCTATCGATAGAAATTCCAAAACACTTGAACAGAGCAAACTGACACAATATTGTTTTCGAAATTGGTAAATGAAATAATTTTATTTATGATTATATTTTTATATATAAAAGTATAATTTTATGAAATTAGATAGTTAAATGAATTGGTTGTTTGAAATGATAGTACTAGATTATCATTTATTGTTTTGTCAACATTCCTAAACCATTAACTATTATTGTATGTTATAAGGAGATGAAATTTTTTAAACATGGTTTATAAATCTGATTTTCAAATGAAATGAATTTAAATTAAGGACTTGAGAATTTAATTTTCAGTGCTTTTGAAAATTTGGTTTTCAAAGTTTTGGAAGCATCTTCGAATGGAAATTGTTTCCAATGAATTTTAAAAGAAGTGAGTCATTACTCTCCTCTTATATCGCTGGAAAATAATTTCGATGATGACTGCAGCATCATCAACATTCATTTTCGAGTCTCAAAGTGGGGAGACCACTTAGTAGCTTTGCTACACTTTTGTTTTCGAAAATGGATTTAATTTGAATTTCTTGAGTATGATTTTATGTATAATATATATATATATGTATATTTTTATTTCAAAATGGTTTGAAGTGAAACCGAAAATTTAACTCGTAAGTTTTATGTTAAGAGATGGTTTTCAATTATTGGAACGAAGCAATTTTTTTGAATAATTGGACTGTCTAAAACGAAAAATGAAATTGAAACAACTTGAAACAGTTGAACTAGGATAAAATTAATTTGTATAATACTTAATTGCATTCTAAAACATATATAACTTACCTGAAATATTCAAAAAAAGGGTAAAATGTAATGTGAATATGTAATTGAAGGTCATACAGGAGAAAACTTAAGTAATAAAAATGTTCAAACTAAATTTTGCTTAATAGAAATGTTGTAAATAAAAGGTAAATTTGTATAGTGCTTAATTACATTCGGAAACATTAATAAAACTTACCTGGAAAAAGTTTGAATGTAATGAGGACATGTAATTGAATAGTATACTATATAACTGTAAGTAACAAGATATCCAAAAATGAACTTTTGTTAAGGGAATTTATAAATAAAAATTGAGTGGTTATAATAAATGTTTATACACTTAATCTTTGTTGCAAGATACGTTAAGTGAAATAAATTGAATAATAAAAAGAGAATGCTATTTAAATAAATTAGAGGAATGCAAATAAATTGGATATGAATGTAAATTAATTGAAAGTGGGTTAATTAGAATGATAATAATAAATGGATGTCAATAATGAGATGTATAATGTTAACTCTTGAAAACGAAATTTATATGGTTTTGAATTAATTGTTGTATATGACACTATGTATTACAATTCTATCTTTCCTTTCTATTGCTTCTATTCTCCTATCTCGTTCCTTTTCGGGGACGAAAAGTTTTGAGTGGGGGAGAGTGTAACGACCCGGAAATTTTAACAATTTAAATAACATAATTAACTAAATTTTATATTTGGAACACGTCTATTTAAATGTAGCAAGTGTCAGATTTTCATTGGAAAATATGTAAGCATGTTCAGTTTGAAATTTCAATTTAAAATTTAAAATCAGTTAATTATTTGGAAATAAATCATTCTTGAAATATGAATATTTTTTTATAAGAAAAATGTCACATACCGAAATTTTCGACTTTCGAAAATTCGACATCGATACTCACTTTATCGACTGCCGAGAAATCGAGTGCCGGAAACTCCAATAGTGATGGTTTTAGAAAGAAGGGGTAGAAGAAAAAGAAAGCAGAAGAAAGAGAGAAGAACAACATCAGAATAGAAAACAATATCAGAATCTTACACATCGCAGCGGAACAACATATAATAGATAATCACTAGTCTTTTAAAAAAAAGAACTATATCAGTTTATACATACATCAATCAGAGTCAATATACAACAATGGACAGTTATGTAAACTTGTCCTCATACAGAATACACAGCGGAATAAATACTATCATATACAAATACTACGTCTCGTCATCCAGCTTATCTCCAAAGCTCCAGAATATCCTGATAACATAACTCTAGGCTGCCCGTGTGGAAATTTGTGGGCACCCAGAGTTTAGAAGGGAACAATAAACTCCGAGTCAGTCATGGTGACTGGTGTGAGATCGTAAAACAGTTATTTTTCACAAAGAAAATAAAACAAATTCGCAATGCTTTTGGAAAATGAAACTACCATAAGACCTCCCACCACACACACAATGCAAACGCAGAATTGGAGGAGATTTCTTCTTATGATAGTCAAAAATGCTTGCTACGCAAAATCAAATCATTTTTGATATTATTATTTGTGCATAGTGTAGAAAACATTTCGAAAGTAGAATATAAATCTTAGCCAGCATAGGTACCATTATAGTATGCTTGCTATAGCTGCCATATTAGATGACAGGTTCTAAAACTAAAACCATACAAGGCTCGTATTGTTTCTTTGGATTTCCAACAAATGGTCAGGCCAAGGAACTTCCTTTTCCACGATGGGTACATCCCTGGAATAGACGACCCGAGAAATAACCTAACATTACGGTTAGATCTCTGCCAACACAAGGCCGGGTTACCTCTGCAAAAGTAGGTAACTACTGACACGCGTATGTCATCCCCCGATCGTAACCGATCTTCCCGAGGATCCCCGATTTCCAACAAACCACATCAAAATAATAATGCAGCAACCACATAGGTTAAGTATCTGGGCTCCATACCATGATACCACCTCTATCCAGAAGGAATGACATACACTAAGGGGCGCTATTCCCTAGAACCTTGCCGCATCTTTCCTGTTTTGACCATTTCCGGGGTGTGAGGCTCGACGAAGTCTCGTCCACAAAGCTACGCTTCTCAAAAAGCCATGCTTCGGGTCAAACAAATGATCAACCTATGATCACAAAGATATAAGATCAAACAAATGATCATATCGCAAATGATCAAACACTGATCATTTCACAGCAACACTCAGTATGCCACGTTACCAAATTGGGAGTATATCGCTGATAAATTTCAACTACATAACCTCTGAGCTCGTACGTCTCAGAGAAGGGTGTTAAGCTAAGAGAATAAATTCTCCGCCACCAACAGATATGTATTTGAAAGAAATCAGCTTTATATCTCAAATTGTAACGTCAGACACACAATCCATACAAGTCTGTTCCGGGATTGAACAGAACCGAAGGCACTTCTCACGAAGCCCTTGCACATCCGGATAAATTTCTAATCACGTCCGGACTTCCCGTCACTAAGGGTGATAAAACCTCTAAATCGGAGATCAGCCGATGTAGAGTAACTCGACGGTAATCCTTCCATTTTCAAAAATATCCGGTCTTCAACACCGGTCTTCGAATGCAATTCATAACGACGTATCACATATTCGGAATGGGTTATACGACCCCATGGTCCTTTCCCGGCTAACCCGAATAATGAGGGATTATTCAAAAATAAGTGTGGCATTCAAATTCATCCAATTCACAACAAATACCTATTTAAAGGTAATTATTGATAGTCGGTTATTTAACTATCAATAAAGATGCGCAACATCATCAGATTCCAAATAATTTTCCAAATTATTTAATCTTCCAAAAAATATCTTTACTAGATATAAAATTTCCACACTTCAAAAATAAATCAACGTTTATTTTTCTAAACAGTTTCCCTTTCCTTTATAAATTCCATAGTGAATTTATATTTCAAAATATCTACTGATATACGATTTTCAAATCGATTTCAATATTCAATTTCAATTTATCTTTAAGAAGATAAATTCTCAAAAACATTTCATTTCATATTGGAAAAGCATTTCCATACTTATTTAAAAATAAGTGTTTCACAAATCTATTTATTTTCAACACTTGGAAAATATTCGATATACTTAAATCAAAATTAAGTATATATTTCATTCTTTAAGGAAACCATTTACTATAACAACATTTATTTGAGTCAAAACGAATGTTACGTAAAACATCGTTACGACGACTCAAAATCACTAGTATAGGGATTCAGATTTTGATAGATATATAAATCCCAATACTAGATAAAAACATTTCCTTTCGGAAATCATTTACTATAACAACAGTGTTATAGTCCACCATTTCCTTATTTTTCAAAAACGTCTATTTCAACAATAAATGTTGAAATCTATGATTTCGATAGTTCACACGTTTTAAAACATCTTTTAAAACAATTAACTTCATTTATAATATCGCTTTCCCAAACATAACCATTTTTTTTCCATAATATATTCACTGTCCAAAATCGTGAATATACTTCAATAACCAAATTTCAATCTTTTCTACACATTTATTTCAAGAATTATCCACTGTCCAAAATCGTGGATAAAATTCCCTTAATAATCTCTATATTTAAAATCAATCAAATTTGATTTATTTTCGAATTTATAAAAACAACGTTTATAAATTCTATTTCCATTTTATAACAACTTCAATTTAATAAATCCCCTTTATTAACAATTCGATTCATAACTCAAATCTTATACCAACAATCCATATTATAAGTTAAATACTTATAATTCCTTTATTTTACAAAATCATTTCCATTTATAAGTTCGCGATTTATAAATTTCATTTATTTATAAATTTCATTTATTTATAAATTCTTAAAAATTCATTTTAACACATATAAAAACTCGTTTTATAATACCAACATTTTAAAGGTTATAAATATCAATCTTGTACATCTTTTACATACATTGTTTTTAATAATTCAAAAATCCCCATTAAAACCATTTTATAAATCTCTTAACTCTTTATTTCAAAAGAAATTACTTTTTGGTTATAATTCACAAATCTTAACTTTTATAACTTTAAAATCTTAACGTTTATAAATCAATTCAAAAATTCCATAAAACGTATATTTTCAAAAATCACTTTAAAAATCCTTTTAAAGTAAAGTCGTTATTTTTAAACTTCAAAACTAAATCCGATGATGCAACACATCAATTAGTCAATCACAACATCAAACATCATATATCAACATATGATAACAGAATATACATCAATATCTGTAAATAAATAAATACTGGTGAGGAATCCAGTTGGATCCCTCCAACCTGTTTCCCTGCATCCACAGACGTTAGCACAATACCAATTCCACTTCGAGGTGGAATATCGCGGTATATGGGTTTTATAAAAATCATCCGCTTACTAACGGCGCAATAGGGTCTCATCCGCTATACGAGGCGGGAAATCAATCAATCCAATATATACATATGCCAATATGTATATATTGCTACATATATATAGATATATCCTACTATATCTAATATCACATCCAATAGCAATCATCAATCAATAACTGAAAATTCCACTTTCATTTTGAGTGAGAAAAATCTCACCTTAGCTTTTAATTTTGCAATCTCATTTCCAATCCGGCTTGACTTCACTATTTTTTGAACCTTGTATAAACAATTTATACATTTATTAATATTCGAATAAATCAAACTATTAAATTTTCATTTTTAATAGTTAAATTAACTGATAGTTTTATTTACCCATTTTCCATCTAATAAATTTCTAGATTATCAAGTTAATTTAATTTCGACCCAATTTTCTTTTAACAAAATATTCCCTAAAAGAACAGTGGGCTAGATATATATATAAATCTATATTTTCAAAATATATATATACTTATCGGATTTAAACTTTAAGATAGAAACATTCTATATATTTATCCTACTGTAAATTCCCTTAAGTTACATTTTTAACATTTTTAGTAAGTACAATACGCCTACAGATCACTGATTTTTCATTCCAAACTCATTTTTGTTAAATTAAACACACTGTTTTAGTCTAGTTTCATAGAACTCTTCTATATTCAATCCCCTATATATATATACACTTAACTATAAAAAAATTATGTTTGTAAATTTCCTTTTAAACAAGTTTTACAGATCCTTTCACTAATTAGATAAAATATTTATTCGCTTGATAAAAATAAATAAAAACAAAATGAAAGTCGTTACCTTCATGTCGATCTCGGCCAAAACCCACGCAAGTAAACCCTAAACCGAGATGCCCAAACACTCATTCGCGACATTATCATCACGTCGCCGACTGTGCCCAACAACACGGCCACCCTCGAATCCACGAACCCATCGATTGTCGGCCTCTGCTTGGATGCGCCACCTCCACGATTCCTGCTCGCCATCAACCTGCCATGCTCGAACTCGAGCTTCTTGACGCCGCCACCTATGCTCGAACACGCTACCCCCAAATCGATATCCCCTCTAACCCTAATCGCATCGCGATCCCCTCTGCCTCTCGCACGCGAGAAGGCATCGCGATCCCTCACCGAGCTCGTTTGACAGTCGCGACCCCACATCCAGTCGCCTCCATCCTCGAAGTTCGCGAAACAGTAGCAGCATAAAGAGACTGCAACAGGGCTTCAAATCGACAGTAGAAAATATCACGTGGGAGGCAAGGATGAGCCGCGATGGCTGATGGAATAGCCAAGTATGCAGCGATGATTATTATGAAGGCGTTGATTTTCGAAACCCTAGTTTCATTCGGGTACAAGCATCGCGACATGGAGATTGCTATGGAACTGTAACTTCGAACGAAAGGATTCGATTTTTTTTTATTAGAGAGGGGAGGGACGGCCATTTATTTCCTCTGGCAATTTTGATTTTGAATTGAGATGTTTTCGTGAGATTTGTAATGAACGAGGAGGAGACAAGAGAACGTGATGTTTCAGGGAACGAGATGATGTTGTTTTGTATGAGAGGAGACAGTTTAGTGGCTGATTGTATGTATTGCTGGTTAAAGGAAAGCAATTATATTTATTTTTTTATTTAAATTTAAATTTGTTTCAAAACAAAGTTCAACGCGTTTAAATATCGTATGCTCACACCACAATTCCAAAAATTACGAAAATTGGAATCTGGTAATAATACAATATTACGGACCCAATGGAACCGGTTTCATCGAATTCCGAGACTGTGCCACGGAACGCTACTTTTAAATATCGATTCAAACGATATGATTTTCAAAACTGAACAAAACAGTTTGAAATAAAATTCTGAAGGTTCTATTACCTTCAGTATCATCAATATAAATTTTGAAAGCTTTCGAAATATTTTTCTTCAACTTTAAAATTGAAGATATCAATTTTTTATTCGACTATCAATAGATTAAATTATATAATTTAATCGCCAAATTCAAATTTACATCGGGATTCAAATTAAATTATCGTTCAAATAAATTAAAATTAATTAAATATTTCCAATTTAATTTGTTCAAAATTCTGGGTCGTTACAGACTTCCCCCCTTAAAAGAATTTCGTCCTCGAAATTACAAGTTAGGAAAAAAAAAAGTCCTTAACTCGTCTACTGTTTTTCAACATCCAATAGTTTTATCAATTTATCAAAACAAATCTTTCTACTAAAGATTCGTTATTATTTCAACTAAATTTCTAATTTCAATTATAAGTTTCAAACAACTTTGTTTACTTAACAATTCAAATTTAAATTTAAATTCAAATTTTAAACTTCCAAATTTTCTCAAAATTTTTCTAACACCCGAAATTTCCGAAAATTTCGCCAGCGTCTCCTTTGCGCGGCTAATACGGCACGACTACAAAACGTCCCTACGGACTCTCAGATTTCAAAAAGAAAAGAAAAAGCCAAGCGGCTAGAGAAATAAGTCATCAAATCTCATATTCAAATTTAAATACATACCTTTTTCGAGCAATTCAAATTATCTTCGAAATCAAAATTCCAGTTCCTTTTATAACCTGTATATCCTACTAGCCATAATATCTAGTTACATATTCAAATCATTTTGCAAATTCTATTACAAAATTTTCAATATAAACTGCTTATATCATTTTTACTTCACTGTTGAAGTTATACATATTCATATCCATTCAATTTTACATTTCTAATCTCATTTGAATTCAATTCACAATTTTAATTCTATTTAAATTCAATTCATCTGCAATTCTGAAATATTGAATTTCATCGATTACCTTTCATTCATAACTGCACCATTTTAAATTAGTTTCAGTTACTAATCCATTTCAAATTCTAATCCACTTATTCAAATTTGTTTTCAGTATTCAGTTTCAATTCCATTCTATTGCTTACAAATTTGAAATGAATCTCAACTTTCAATTTCACTTTCGTTAAATTGATTCACTTGTACTTACATTAATTTAACTTCATCCTTTAAGTTAAGTTTATTCCATCACAATTCAAATTGTACAAGTTATCAACTTAATAATATTTCATAAATATTTTTATATAGTATTCCAGAGTCTTACCAACATTTCAAAAATCATTTTTGAAAACAATTCAAATCATCCTTTGAATTTTCTAAAACAAAATCCAAATTTTCAAAACAACTTCCATTTAAAACATTTGGCAGCAATTCCTCTTTTGGAAACCCAAAAATGAACACCGGTGATGTCGCGATCATCATCGGAATTATTTTCCAGCGACCGAAAAGAGTTTAGAGCTTTTCATTCCTTCAAAATACTTTTCAAAACCCTTGAAATTCATTTTCAAATCAAAAAGAATTTAAACTTTCCAAATCTCCAGAATTTTCAAATTCTTTTCAAAACATTCCCAAAAACTTCTCTGGAACTCCGTTTTAAATTACAATTCACATTTACAATTTCATTCGTCAAATGGATTTATTCCCAAATCTTTGGTTATTACTTTAATTTCTTATTCAATTTCAATATAACAATGATAATATTTCAATGTTATTATTTTATAACAACCAAACATCCATATATTATGATAATTCATAGAAAATCATTTCTTTTCTATACAAAAATAGTTTTGGGCAAAATTATCTCATTTACCCATTTTAAAATCAATATTGTGTTAGTTTATCTTGTTTAAGAGTTTAGAAACCCCTATCGATTACAGTTAGCTAGACTGCACCGACCAGAATCTATAAACAGTCAACCGATAAGTCAACACAATACAAAACAATTTCATATTCAAATAACAAATACGCGCTCATATCTATTATTACACTCAACTCATTCTAGAGTACTATTGACTCTATCTCTAATGAGTAACACCCAACAGAGCTGGGTTGTCGCTGAACCATATGCTCTAATACCACTTTGTCACATATCGAAATTTTCGACTTTCGAAAATTCGAAATCGATACTCACTTTATCGACTGCCGAGAAATCGAGTGCCGGAAACTCCAATAGTGATGGTTTTAGAAAGAAGGGGTAGAAGAAAAAGAAAGCAGAAGAAAGAGAGAAGAACAACATCAGAACAGAAAACAATATCAGAATCTTACACATCGCAGCGGAACAACATATAATAGATAATCACTAGTCTTTTAAAACAAAGAACTATATCAGTTTATACATACATCAATCAGAGTCAATATACAACAATGGATAGTTATGTAAACTTGTCCTCATACAGAATACACAGCGGAATAAATACTATCAGATACAAATACTACGTCTCGTCATCCAGCTTATCTCCAAAGCTCCAGAATATCCTGATAACATAACTCTAGGCTGCCCGTGTGGAAATTTGTGGGCACCCAGAGTTTAGAAGGGAACAATAAACTCCGAGTCAGTCATGGTGACTGGTGTGAGATCGTAAAACAGTTATTTTTCACAAAGAAAATAAAACAAATTCGCAATGCTTTTGGAAAATGAAACTACCATAAGACCTCCCACCACACACACAATGCAAACGCAGAATTGGAGGAGATTTCTTCTTATGATAGTTAAAAATGCTTACTACGCAAAATCAAATCATTTTTGATATTATTATTAGTGCATAGTGTAGAAAACATTTCGAAAGTAGAATATAAATCTTAGCCAGCATAGGTACCATTATAGTATGCTTGTTATAGCTGCCATATTAGATGACAGGTTCTACAACTAAACCCGTACAAGGCTCGTATTGTTTCTTTGGATTTCCAACAAATGGTCAGGCCAAGGAACTTCCTTTTCCACGATGGGTACGTCCCTGGAATAGACGACCCGAGAAATAACCTAACATTACGGTTAGATCTCTGCCAACACAAGGCCGGGTTACCTCTGCAAAAGTAGGTAACTACTGACACGCGTATGTCATCCCCCGATCGTAACCGATCTTCCCGAGGATCCCCGATTTCCAACAAACCACATCAAAATAATAATGCAGCAACCACATAGGTTAAGTATCTAGGCTCCATACCATGATACCACCTCTATCCAGAAGGAATGACATACACTAAGGGGCGCTACTCCCTAGAACCTTGCCGCATCTTTCCTGTTTTGACCATTTCCGGGGTGTGAGGCTCGACAAAGTCTCGTCCACAAAGCTACGCTTCTCAAAAAGCCATGCTTCGGGTCAAACAAATGATCAACCTATGATCACAAAGATATAAGATCAAACAAATGATCATATCGCAAATGATCAAACACTGATCATTTCACAGCAACACTCAGTATGCCACGTTACCAAATTGGGAGTATATCGCTGATAAATTTCAACTACATAACCTCTGAGCTCGTACGTCTCAGAGAAGGGTGTTAAGCTAAGAGAATAAATTCTCCGCCACCAACAGATATGTATTTGAAAGAAATCAGCTTTATATCTCAAATTGTAACGTCAGACACACAATCCATACAAGTCTGTTCCGGGATCGAACAGAACCGAAGGCACTTCTCACGAAGCCCTTGCACATCCGGATAAATTTCTAATCACGTCCGGACTTCCCGTCACTAAGGGTGATAAAACCTCTAAATTGGAGATCAGCCGATGTAGAGTAACTCGACGGTAATCCTTCCGTTTTCAAAAATATCCGGTCTTCAACACCGGTCTTCGAATGCAATTCATAACGACGTATCACATATTCGGAATGGGTTATACGACCCCATGGTCCTTTCCCGGCTAACCCGAATAGTGAGCGATTATTCAAAAATAAGTGTGGCATTCAAATTCATCCAATTCACAACAAATACCTATTTAAAGGTAATTATTGATAGTCGGTTATTTAACTATCAATAAAGATGCGCAACATCATCAGATTCCAAATAATTTTCCAAATTATTTAATCTTCCAAAAAATATCTTTACTAGATATAAAATTTCCACACTTCAAAAATAAATCAACGTTTATTTTTCTAAACGGTTTCCCTTTCCTTTATAAATTCCATAGTGAATTTATATTTCAAAATATCTACTGATATACGATTTTCAAATCGATTTCAATATTCAATTTCAATTTATCTTTAAGAAGATAAATTCTCAAAAACATTTCATTTCATATTGGAAAAGCATTTCCATACTTATTTAAAAATAAGTGTTTCACAAATCTATTTATTTTCAACACTTGGAAAATATTCGATATACTTAAATCAAAATTAAGTATATATTTCATTCTTTAAGGAAACCATTTACTATAATAACATTTATTTGAGTCAAAACGAATGTTACGTAAAACATCGTTACGACGAATCAAAATCACTAGTATAGGGATTCGGATTTTGATAGATATATAAATCCCAATACTAAATAAAAACATTTCCTTTCGGAAATCATTTACTATAACAACAGTGTTATAGTCCACCATTTCCTTATTTTTCGAAAACGTCTATTTCAACAATAAATGTTGAAATCTATGATTTCGATAGTTCACACGTTTTAAAACATCTTTTAAAACAATTAACTTCATTTATAATATCGCTTTCCCAAACATAACCATTTTTTTTCCATAATATATTCACTGTCCAAAATAGTGAATATACTTCAATAACCAAATTTCAATCTTTTCTACACATTTATTTCAAGAATTATCCACTGTCCAAAATCGTGGATAAAATTCCCTTAATAATCTCTATATTTAAAATCAATCAAATTTGATTTATTTTCGAATTTATAAAAACAACGTTTATAAATTCTATTTCCATTTTATAACAACTTCAATTTAATAAATCCCCTTTATTAACAATTCGATTCATAACTCAAATCTTATACCAACAATCCATATTATAAGTTAAATACTTATAATTCCTTTATTTTACAAAATCATTTCCATTTATAAGTTCGCGATTTATAAATTTCATTTATTTATAAATTCTTAAAAATTCATTTTAACGCTTATAAAAACTCGTTTTATAATACCAACATTTTAAAGGTTATAAATATCAATCTTGTACATCTTTTACATACATTGTTTTTAATAATTCAAAAATCCCCATTAAAACCATTTTATAAATCTCTTAACTCTTTATTTCAAAAGAAATTACTTTTTGGTTATAATTCAAAAATCTTAACTTTTATAACTTTAAAATCTTAACATTTATAAATCAATTCAAAAATTCCATAAAACGTATATTTTCAAAAATCACTTTAAAAATCCTTTTAAAGTAAAGTCGTTATTTTTAAACTTCAAAACTAAATCCGATGATGCAACGCATCAATTAGTCAATCACAACATCAAACATCATATATAAACATATGATAACAGAATATACATCAATATCTGTAAATAAGTAAATACTGGTGAGGAATCCAGTTGGATCCCTCCAACCTGTTTCCCTGCATCCACAGACGTTAGCACAATACCAATTCCACTTCGAGGTGGAATATCGTGGTATATGGATTTTATAAAAATCATCCGCTTACTAACGGCACAATAGGGTCTCATCCGCTATACGAGGCGGGAAATCAATCAATCCACTATATACATATGCCAATATGTATATATTGCTACATATATATAGATATATCCTACTATATCTAATATCACATCCAATAGCAATCATCAATCAATAACTGAAAATTCCACTTTCATTTTGAGTGAGAAAAATCTCACCTTAGCTTTTAATTTTGCAATCTCATTTCCAATCCGGCTTGACTTCACGATTTTTTGAACCTTGTATAAACAATTTATACATTTATTAATATTCGAATAAATCAAACTATTAAATTTTCATTTTTAATAGTTAAATTAACTGATAGTTTTATTTACCCATTTTCCATCTAATAAATTTCTAGATTATCAAGTTAATTTAATTTCAACCCAATTTTCTTTTAACAAAATATTCCCTAAAAGAACAGTGGGCTAGATATATATATAAATCTATATTTTCAAAATATATATATACTTATCGGATTTAAACTTTAAGATAGAAACATTCTATATATTTATCCTACTGTAAATTCCCTTAAGTTACATTTTTAACATTTTTAGTAAGTACAATACGCCTACAGATCACTGATTTTTCATTCCAAACTCATTTTTGTTAAATTAAACACACTGTTTTAGTCTAGTTTCATAGAACTCTTCTATATTCAATCCCCTATATATATATACACTTAACTATAAAAAAAATTATGTTTGTAAATTTCCTTTTAAACAAGTTTTACAGATCCTTTCACTAATTAGATAAAATATTTATTCGCTTGATAAAAATAAATAAAAACAAAATGAAAGTCGTTACCTTCATGTCGATCTCGGCCAAAACCCACGCAAGTAAACCCTAAACCGAGATGCCCAAACACTCATTCGCGACATTATCATCACGTCGCCGACTGTGCCCAACAACACGGCCACCCTCGAATCCACGAACCCATCGATTGCCGGCCTCTGCTTGGATGCGCCACCTCCACGATTCCTGCTCGCCATCGACTTGCCGTGCTCGAACTCGAGCTTCTTGACGCCGCCACCTATGCTCGAACGCACTACCCCCAAATCGATATCCCCTCTAACCCTAATCGCATCGCGATCCCCTCTGCCTCTCGCACGCGAGAAGGCATCGCGATCCCTCACCGCGCTCGTTTGACAGTCGCGACCCCACATCCAGTCGCCTCCATCCTCGAAGTTCGCGAAACAGTAGCAGCATAAAGAGACTGCAACAGGGCTTCAAATCGACAGTAGAAAATATCACGTGGGAGGCAAGGATGAGCCGCGATGGCTGATGGAATAGCCAAGTATGCAGCGATGATTATTATGAAGGCGTTGATTTTCGAAACCCTAGTTTCATTCGGGTTCAAGCATCGCGACATGGAGATTGCTATGGAACTGTAACTTCGAACGAAAGGATTCGATTTTTTTTTTATTAGAGAGGGGAGGGACGGCCATTTATTTCCTCTGGCAATTTTGATTTTGAATTGAGATGTTTTCGTGAGATTTGTAATGAACGGGGAGGAGACAAGAGAACGTGATGTTTCAGGGAACGAGATGATGTTGTTTTGTACGAGAGGAGACAGTTTAGTGGCTGATTGTATGTATTGCTGGTTAAAGGAAAGCAATTATATTTATTTTTTTATTTAAATTTAAATTTGTTTCAAAACAAAGTTCAACGCGTTTAAATATCGTATGCTCACACCACAATTCCAAAAATTACGAAAATTGGAATCTGGTAATAATACAATATTACGGACCAAATGGAACCGGTTTCATCGAATTCCGAGACTGTGCCACGGAACGCTATTTTTAAATATCGATTCAAACGATATGATTTTCAAAACTGAACAAAACAGTTTGAAATAAAATTCTGAAGGTTCTATTACCTTCAGTATCATCAATATAAATTTTGAAAGCTTTCGAAATATTTTTCTTCAACTTTAAAATTGAAGATATCAATTTTTTATTCGACCATCAATAGATTAAATTATATAATTTAATCGCCAAATTCAAATTTACATCGGGATTCAAATTAAATTATCGTTCAAATAAATTAAAATTAATTAAATATTTCCAATTTAATTTGTTCAAAATTCTGGGTCGTTACAAAAAATGTAAATCATTTTCTAAGTGAGACGTCATATTTTGTTTTGCCAAATTTGGAATGCTCTAGCCCCGTTTATCTTATTTTCGGTAGTTTAGCAGCATTTTTGGCAGCAAAAATCGAGTTTTGATAGGTGGGTCATATCACACATATATGTGTACCATCTTGTTCATCTGATCACGCTGATCTCCGAAGTCTATTCATTTGTGTATTTCGGCGTCCGGTGCACGGCGAAATCCGTGAAATGGTTAGCCGTATCGGTACCTATTTCGAGCCTTTGGGTTTCCCTGTGTCCTTTCATCTATACACCACGAGAAAACAAATAGGCACTTGCTTTTAATATTTCCTGAATAGTCACCTAACTTTCCAACCTGTTCTATATATTATTCTCTGGTTCGCTCTATTCTCTTTCTCTTTCTCTGCCTGCTATTCGTTCTAATTCATGTTTCAGAAAAAAAAATATATAGTTCATATATATAAGTTCACATATCCATTATTTTGAGAAACCCTGCTCCTTCTTTTCATTTGCAACCGCCATCCGCTCCCCTCCCCTTCTTTCTTCAAATTATCGTTCCCTTCCACCTACTGCCAACCTTGCTCCGTCTTTCCTGAACCACCTAACTCCCCACGGCCGAACAAGCCTCGCCTCTGCCGTCAACCTTTCCTCTACCGCAGCTCGCCTTCTCCACTGTCAGCTTTTTACCCAGCTTGTAGCAACACCTCCCACTGCCAGCAAGCTGAACCCAAACCCCGGTCCTCTTGCACCCCTAGCCTCTTCGCATTCCCCTCTAACTCGCAGCCCATTGCCGCATACAACCCTCGCCTCCACCACACCTGTACACCACTACCGCCTATCTCCACTGACCCGCTCTGCCTTCCTCGTCTCCAGTCCGGCCAACCCATAGCAACCGCAACCCACCAGCAGCCGAAACCCCTTTCAATCGCACAACCCATCACCGACCAGGCCCACTACCACTCCCTGCAACCACTCCACTCCAGCCCGCCTCGTAGCTGCCGATCGACCACCTGACAGTCGCCACCCATAGCCGCAGCAACCCGAGTCCTCCACTTCCACCTTGCCTTCGATCCCAATCCTCCTCTTCATAGCAGCTCTCACCCTCCCTGGCCGAGCATAGTAGCCCACCACCTGAGCACACAACAGACCACTACCACACCTTGCTGAGCATCCATCCTCCCCTACTACAGCCAAGCATAGCAGACCCGAATACCTTAGCCACCTATAGCCTTCTTTTCATCTAAAAAAAAGAAGGTATATATATATTTCACATATATATTTGTTTCCATTTATATCAATCTAGTTTTGATTTGTTTTCATCGATTCCAAGTTATTAGCTGTAACGACCCGACCTTCTATCCACAGAAAGTCGCATCGACAATAAGAAAGAAAGAGGTAGAAAATAGAAAAGAAGAGAAGAAAGAAAGAAACAACAACAACGATCTCACAGCGGAACGAATAAATTATATTAATAACATAAATAAACTATATTATACAACACTTATCAGAGTTTACACATCTATACAACACATACTAGACAGTTATAAACATCTGTCTAGATATTACAACTCAATTACAATACAAGACTCTAACACAGATATCAACACAGCGGAATACTATATCTACGAACGCCGAAGCCTCCTGCTCCATTGCTCCTCCACAATTCGTCAAAGCTAAACCTGAATCCCTTGGCTACTCGTAAAAATTTGAGTACCCAAGAGTTTATAAAACAGAAATAAACAACTTGGGTCAGACATGGGTCTGGTGTGAGTAACAGGTTAAACTTGTTTAACTTCAAAACCTTTTTGAAAGAAAAAGGTATCACGTAAGACTCCCCACAAATAAACATGGGTAAGTTTTTACCTTACGCTAACCAAAACATTTGATAGGAAATTCGATTGTATTATAATAGGGTCTAGGGTTTTCAAATAAATATGAAATAGCCGAAATTGTTACATTATTAAATTCCAGCATACATAAGTATACAATCAAATCCGTTATCACTTATTGGAATTTGGATTTCCATACAATGGCAGAGCTACCGGGGTACCGCTCATCACAGTACGGGGCCTAGATCACCGTACCGAGGATCACTCCCAATCCCCTGCAACACAAAGCCGGAACCATCCCTTACTGGATAATTCCGAATAAAATCACCCCACAGATGGCCGTCGCCAACTGCACCACTAAGCCGAAATAAAAGAAGGAACTCTCTAGACAGGGATGACCTTACTCTCAGTGGGTGCTACCCACGAAGCCTTGCTGCACCTCCCCTGTTTTAGCCATTCCCGGTTGATGAGGCTTGAGGCTACGATTTACCTTTAAATCAGAACACATCACTTAGAATGCTCATCGCCCTCCTGACGATGTGTTGAAAGCATTCAATCCATACAAGTTCGTTCCGAGTTCGAACGAAACCGAAGGCATTATCTCGTTACACTCGTTTTTTTACCCTCAGAGTTAACGACAATAACCCTTGCACTCTGAATCTTCATCTTCACTTGAGATTCACGACCTATCGTTAATTTGGATCGATGTGGTATTCGGGTCTCCAGACCTGGAATTCCGGTATACGGAAACCCGATCCCGGTCTCATCGAAATCCAAAACGTATTTTAAGGGTCAAGTTGTTTTAAGGTTAAAACAATTCAATTCTTATCTATACTACACACAGATAGATAATTTACAATAGATAATCCATATTATCATCCAAACAGATAATTCATATTATCATTTCAAGCCAACCAAACATCTATATCATAGATCAGCACATCTCTTATCAGAGATATCAACAATGCAAAGCATTCCATATCATTCAACCATCCCTAAGTAATGATTTATATCATCTCTAATTAATTTAAAGTAAATTAAATTAATTACTTTATTTTATAAATCCTTCTTACTTAATTATTAATTAAACCAATTAATTAATCATACTCTAAGTATCATCTTAATTAATCATTTCTGATTAATAATCCTTTAATTACTTCAAGTGATTAATCCTTAATTAATTCCACAAATTAATTATCTTAATCCATTATAGTAATTAATCTTTAATTACTTCATCTATTAATTAACTGTACTTAATTTCATTAATCCTTAATTAATTATAATTAATTAATTACTTTAATCCTTTATTATTGATTAATTAATTTTAATTAACCAATCCTTAATTACATCATTTAAATTAATTATATTTAATAATTAATTCTTAATTAAACCACATTTATTAATCACCTTTTGTTAATCTCATCTAGTAATTAACTACCCTTAATTACTCTTCCATAAATTAATTACTCATTAATTAATTATCTTTTAATTAATCCCTTGATTAATTATTCAAAAGTAATTCTACTCAAATTACTTCCATTATCCCCATTTAATTACATCCAGTAATTATCTCTAATTACTTCCTAAGTAATTGCACTTCACTATTTAAGTAATTATACTTAACAATCACCAAGTGATTATCTTAAATTAATTAAATTAATTAATTTAAACTTATCAAATTTATTTAATTAATTACCTTAAGAAATTAATTACTTTAATTGTTTCTATAAATTATACTTAGCCAATTTATAAATGATTATCATTAGTTAATTAATCTAATTGATTTTCAAAATTAATCCCATTAATTAATTATTTAATAATCCTTAATTAATGAATCCTCATTAATTATTAACAATTCTTATTTAAGTATTTAAACTTAAATCAACCATTCTTAATTACACATTAATTAATTCATAATTACCCATCATTTAATTTCTAATTACTTAATTAATTTCTTAATTAATCTTTAATCACTTAATAAATTAATTTTTAATCATTTATTTAAAAATCTATACTTATCTAAATAAATGATTCTTAATCCCAAATTAATTAAACCTTAATTAATTAACTTATAATCCTAATTATTTAATTAATTAATACTAAATCATTAATTAATAAATTTATCAAATTATTCTTTAATTATCTTATTAATTTAATGAACCTAAATCATTAAATCTTAATTAATTACTAAAATTAAAGTATTTATCCTTCAACCACTTTTTTTAATATTAACAAAGACTTTAAAACATTTTACTTTAAAATCTTTCATTTTAATTTAGGGATTTAAAATAAATTACAATTTAAATTTAACCAAATTTAAATCAAATTTTCAAAATCTTCTTAAATTCAATGTTAAGAAACACTTAACATTTATAAAAGAATTTTATAAGATTTTTAAACTAATTTATTTATTCAAACCTTTTTTTTTTTTTTGAATTATACTTTAACATTTTTAAAGAGGTTTAAACATTTTAATACAATCTATTTATTTCACATCTGGGATTCAAATTAAATTGAATCCATATTTTAAATTTGATTTTAAAGCTTTTATTTAAAATCCTAATCTACAAATTTATACTCATTTTAGATTTTTAAAACACTGCCCAGGTTTTTAAAACTAAAACCAAAATCTACCCGAGCCAGACATAAAAATACCCGAGCAAAACAACAGAAATCCCGAGTACTCCTTCGAGTTCCCTTCCCTCTTTTTTTCTAAAAACTGTTATGTTTTAAAACTTTAAACAGTTAATCCACGCGAGCCTTCCCTTCGAAATCCCGAGCCAACACCCAGTTCTCACGAGAACGACTTCGAGCCAAACCTAACATCTACTCGAGTACACTGCTTCTTCCCCAAATCTACAATTTCTTCCAGATGCACGCAACATACGTGTGCACGTGCACAGAGCTCTGACGAACTCTGGTCGACTTCGCCACCTTCCACACATCAGTGATGAACTCCTCGAGCCTCGTGATCACCCAGGAACCCCGAACGACGACGAACTCGAAATATGGCCTACCCATCCAAGCTGGAACAAAACTTGATCGACTAAATCGATTCGTTCCACCACCCACAATCACCAGAAATCATGCAATCCTGTCTGGAGCTTCCTCACACCCTCACGCAAAGTTTCCCCCTGGTCCGATCGATCTCGGTCGATCATCGACGCCGCATTTTCCTGGAACCCACAGTCGTCCAAAACTGCCCTTAAACCCTAGATCACCCACGTTCGGCCACCACAATTGAATAAAAATTCCACTAGCATTTTTCCCTATAGCACTACCACCTAGGCCACCTTCAACTAAAACATCAACCCCCCTGGTCTTGACAATCGATGGTAAACGACAAAGGAAACAAACCCGATCAACTCGAGAAACCCCACTATTCTCAGCACTAAAAATCATACTTTTTGTTTTAAAAATCATGGTTTGATTTACGTATTCAAATTATAATACTGGATTTGTAAAAGAACATATTTGGGTTTTAGCTTAAATGAGAAATTTCTCTGTACTGTTTGATTTCCTGGTATGTCCCAGTTATTTCAACTTACATGAACATTTACACTTTAGTTTATATTAAACCAACAGTCTTTGCCTTACTCCTAAGTTCAAGACAACAAATAGGTCAACAGATAATTGGATTCGGTTTAAACCTAGGATTAGAAACTAAGGACAGAGAATATTACCAGAAACATTCATGTACACACATATTCATATATATACACATTCATATGCACAGCAGATTCACCAATACATAAACATGCAAAACATTCTCATTCCAGTAATCACATGCAACAGATATTCAAAACTTATGATTTTAAAAATGATTGTTACTCACCATTTTAAAAAGCAGAGAATCAGAGTTCCCTTTGAAACAGTTTTTGGTCATTTTGAAAACTTCCTGTTGCCTTTGTCCTTTTTGAAAACTTTTAACTTGAATGTTTGCTAGAAAACTTGCATGTAGGCTAATCTTGTTGAGATGTTGTTTAAAATTCCAGATTTGAAAATGAATGTAGACAGAAGACTTGTTTTCCAGATTCTTATTTCCAGATTGAAGAAATGCAGGCTTTGATTTGGAAAATAGATTACAGGGATTTTTGCTTTTGATAAATATTGGTTTGAGGGATGTTGATTCACAGATTTGTTTTGAAAGGCAGATTTAAGTTGTGGATTACTTTGGAGAATTTGGTTACAGATTTTGTTATGAGAAAATAGGCTGAAGTTTCTCAAGTTTGAAAATGTGAAGATAAAAAGAAAATGAAGATAAAGAAAAATGTTTATAAGGGCTGAAAATTATTTCTTAAAAATAAAAGAAAAATAGAAATTTAAAAGATGGACACTTGTCTTCATATGTGTTAATTAGTTAACACTTGTTTTAAACAATCCTTTATAGGTTTACACATGTCCTTTTTAGTTAGTTTATATTTATTTTAAATGTAGATAAAAGCCTTTTCCTTTATTTCCTTAAATACTTCTCTATTTATAAATTACTTTTAAAAGAAAATAAAATCATTTGTATATGTATAAATAAAAGCTTATACATGTATTTTGAATCCAAATAATTTAAAGTATCTACCTTTGAATTTCAAAACTAATTTACATTTACTTTTCAAATTATATTTAAATCCAATTTAAAGTCATGTTATATACATACATATATAACTACACTTTAAATTTTGAAAATAACAATCCTATTTTATTAAAGTCTATTTATATTTGTATATAAAACAATATATTATAATTATTTTTTGAAAATAACAATTTATCAATATATATATATATTAGAATTTAAAAACAATATCTTATTTATTTAAATTTTAAATCCAAGCTTATCTATTTACAATATATACAATTGTATATACATTATAAATAGAAATCATCCTATAAATTTTTAAAGGATAAATTTACTAGTTAAATATTCATTTAATCAGATTATTAAATCAATTCAAATCTTACTATCAAAAATTATCAATCAATTTAATTATTTAAACAGATTATTAAATTGATATTGTCCATAAATTCCGGGATATTACATTCCTTCCCCCTTAAAATAATTTCGTCCCCGAAATTTAAAACAAAGGTAATTTAATAATCTATTTAAATCACAAGCATATATTATCATCTATATGCTAACAACCATAGCAAACAATTCACTCAATCAAACAATTTTAATTATCCAGATAAAATTTTGGATAAAATTTCCTCGAGTTTCCCCAAGTATATATATATACCGGGATACTTGCTCTACAGAATCCAAACAATCAATACTACTAAGCTATAGAGCTTCTACTCATCTAGATCTACAGAACTAAACAAGATATCAGACTACAGACGAGTCTGACTCAACAACTAAATCCTCCAAAACTGCTGGTTCCACAACCAAAGATAAATCAAACACGTACTCTCTCAGAGATACGTAAAATACATTGAATTCCAGTTATCCAAACTAACAATTCAATCCAGTAGATCAAACTCTTATCCAAATTAGATCACAAAAAAGATCCAAAACAATTCGGAGCTGACTTTCCAGACTTACCAAATCTTATTGCTCCCTTTAACCAGAGAAAAACTTCACAACCACGAAGTCTCCAATTTCGAATTTCAAATTCTATCGTCTCTTATCCACAAAATCCTTCAGACGATCCTGAGCTGTCTACAGATCTTTCCTGATCAACTCAACCTTCGCTGATGCTTCTAGCAATAACTGGACCAGAAATAACCCAATCAACAATGATCCTCTCAAGATCTACCAATAATCTAAAACACAACTCTACTTCACCATATCAGTAGACTGAACTAACTTCTCCTATCTGGAAAAGATAAACAGGAGCACTTGCCAAACTGCTCCCGCTGCACCACTCTGATCTGGAGTAGAAATGAAAATGCTGATGATGAACACAAGCACAGACTGGACAACACATTCCAGAAAATATCGGATAACTCAAAAGAATACTCAAACTATCGCAAGTCACTTTTGCGATCCACCCAGCCAAATAAAACTGTTTTCTCTTTACCAATCAGAACAGTTTACACTTGACTATCCAATCCATCGAAGAAATGGATTCTCTCTGCTGCTTCTGAACTTCACCTTCAGAAAAACTTCTGCCGAAAACAGAACACTCCGAGCTGCACTACTGCCACAGATGTCACAGACTTCTCAATCCAAAGTTCTTCGAGAAATTCGGACTTCAAACAGAACAAAAACATCTTGCTGAACTCAGCCTCGACACCGAAGCAGACACACTTCATTAACTTGTTCCAAAGAAAACATCTTCGGGAACATCCATAGTCACTGCATCTCATCACGCAGCTACTTCTTCCAGAAGTATCAAGATACCATCACTCGCTTCTGTCCAACCGACAGCTCCAACTCTACTCATCCAAACTACAAAGATAAACTCCGAACCTTAACAGGTTTCCTTCAGAGATTGGTGAAGTCCTTACACCACAACAAAACTTATTCGAGACGGTATTCGATCTACAGTCTCGACAAATACACTTTCAACCTCAATACTCAAACTCCTAATCCTAGATGATAAATTATTATCATCTCAACCAATCATTACAAATACCATATACATTTAAAATGATACTCTTTATATATAGAAAATATATCTGGTTAAAATTATTTCATCTACCTTTTTAAAACAATATTGTGTCCGTTGGTCTGGTCCAAGTGTTTAGAGATCCCTATCAATAACGTTAGCTACTCGTATTGACCAGAATCCATATACCACTTAACCGATCAATTAACACAATATAAAATCATTTTATATAACTAACAAATACGCGCTCTCATATATATATATACACTCAAACAGGTTGCTACAGATCCTGTCTCTAATGAACAATCCTTCCGAACCTAGGTATTCACTCAACATAGCGCTCTGATATTCACTTAACCAAAAGCTTAGGTATTCGCTCAACCTAAGCTCTGATACCAACTGTAACGACCCGACCTTCTATCCACAGAAAGTCGCATCGACAATAAGAAAGAAAGAGGTAGAAAATAGAAAAGAAGAGAAGAAAGAAAGAAACAACAACAACGATCTCACAGCGGAACGAATAAATTATATTAATAACATAAATAAACTATATTATACAACACTTATCAGAGTTTACACATCTATACAACACATACTAGACAGTTATAAACATCTGTCTAGATATTACAACTCAATTACAATACAAGACTCTAACACAGATATCAACACAGCGGAATACTATATCTACGAACGCCGAAGCCTCCTGCTCCATTGCTCCTCCACAATTCGTCAAAGCTAAACCTGAATCCCTTGGCTACTCGTAAAAATTTGAGTACCCAAGAGTTTATAAAACAGAAATAAACAACTTGGGTCAGACATGGGTCTGGTGTGAGTAACAGGTTAAACTTGTTTAACTTCAAAACCTTTTTGAAAGAAAAAGGTATCACGTAAGACTCCCCACAAATAAACATGGGTAAGTTTTTACCTTACGCTAACCAAAACATTTGATAGGAAATTCGATTGTATTATAATAGGGTCTAGGGTTTTCAAATAAATATGAAATAGCCGAAATTGTTACATTATTAAATTCCAGCATACATAAGTATACAATCAAATCCGTTATCACTTATTGGAATTTGGATTTCCATACAATGGCAGAGCTACCGGGGTACCGCTCATCACAGTACGGGGCCTAGATCACCGTACCGAGGATCACTCCCAATCCCCTGCAACACAAAGCCGGAACCATCCCTTACTGGATAATTCCGAATAAAATCACCCCACAGATGGCCGTCGCCAACTGCACCACTAAGCCGAAATAAAAGAAGGAACTCTCTAGACAGGGATGACCTTACTCTCAGTGGGTGCTACCCACGAAGCCTTGCTGCACCTCCCCTGTTTTAGCCATTCCCGGTTGATGAGGCTTGAGGCTACGATTTACCTTTAAATCAGAACACATCACTTAGAATGCTCATCGCCCTCCTGACGATGTGTTGAAAGCATTCAATCCATACAAGTTCGTTCCGAGTTCGAACGAAACCGAAGGCATTATCTCGTTACACTCGTTTTTTTACCCTCAGAGTTAACGACAATAACCCTTGCACTCTGAATCTTCATCTTCACTTGAGATTCACGACCTATCGTTAATTTGGATCGATGTGGTATTCGGGTCTCCAGACCTGGAATTCCGGTATACGGAAACCCGATCCCGGTCTCATCGAAATCCAAAACGTATTTTAAGGGTCAAGTTGTTTTAAGGTTAAAACAATTCAATTCTTATCTATACTACACACAGATAGATAATTTACAATAGATAATCCATATTATCATCCAAACAGATAATTCATATTATCATTTCAAGCCAACCAAACATCTATATCATAGATCAGCACATCTCTTATCAGAGATATCAACAATGCAAAGCATTCCATATCATTCAACCATCCCTAAGTAATGATTTATATCATCTCTAATTAATTTAAAGTAAATTAAATTAATTACTTTATTTTATAAATCCTTCTTACTTAATTATTAATTAAACCAATTAATTAATCATACTCTAAGTATCATCTTAATTAATCATTTCTGATTAATAATCCTTTAATTACTTCAAGTGATTAATCCTTAATTAATTCCACAAATTAATTATCTTAATCCATTATAGTAATTAATCTTTAATTACTTCATCTATTAATTAACTGTACTTAATTTCATTAATCCTTAATTAATTACAATTAATTAATTACTTTAATCCTTTATTATTGATTAATTAATTTTAATTAACCAATCCTTAATTACATCATTTAAATTAATTATATTTAATAATTAATTCTTAATTAAACCACATTTATTAATCACCTTTTGTTAATCTCATCTAGTAATTAACTACCCTTAATTACTCTTCCATAAATTAATTACTCATTAATTAATTATCTTTTAATTAATCCCTTGATTAATTATTCAAAAGTAATTCTACTCAAATTACTTCCATTATCCCCATTTAATTACATCCAGTAATTATCTCTAATTACTTCCTAAGTAATTGCACTTCACTATTTAAGTAATTATACTTAACAATCACCAAGTGATTATCTTAAATTAATTAAATTAATTAATTTAAACTTATCAAATTTATTTAATTAATTACCTTAAGAAATTAATTACTTTAATTGTTTCTATAAATTATACTTAGCCAATTTATAAATGATTATCATTAGTTAATTAATCTAATTGATTTTCAAAATTAATCCCATTAATTAATTATTTAATAATCCTTAATTAATGAATCCTCATTAATTATTAACAATTCTTATTTAAGTATTTAAACTTAAATCAACCATTATTAATTACACATTAATTAATTCATAATTACCCATCATTTAATTTCTAATTACTTAATTAATTTCTTAATTAATCTTTAATCACTTAATAAATTAATTTCTAATCATTTATTTAAAAATCTATACTTATCTAAATAAATGATTCTTAATCCCAAATTAATTAAACCTTAATTAATTAACTTATAATCCTAATTATTTAATTAATTAATACTAAATCATTAATTAATAAATTTATCAAATTATTCTTTAATTATCTTATTAATTTAATGAACCTAAATCATTAAATCTTAATTAATTACTAAAATTAAAGTATTTATCCTTCAACCACTTTTTTTAATATTAACAAAGACTTTAAAACATTTTACTTTAAAATCTTTCATTTTAATTTAGGGATTTAAAATAAATTACAATTTAAATTTAACCAAATTTAAATCAAATTTTCAAAATCTTCTTAAATTCAATGTTAAGAAACACTTAACATTTATAAAAGAATTTTATAAGATTTTTAAACTAATTTATTTATTCAAACCTTTTTTTTTTTTTGAATTATACTTTAACATTTTTAAAGAGGTTTAAACATTTTAATACAATCTATTTATTTCACATCTGGGATTCAAATTAAATTGAATCCATATTTTAAATTTGATTTTAAAGCTTTTATTTAAAATCCTAATCTACAAATTTATACTCATTTTAGATTTTTAAAACACTGCCCAGGTTTTTAAAACTAAAACCAAAATCTACCCGAGCCAGACATAAAAATACCCGAGCAAAACAACAGAAATCCCGAGTACTCCTTCGAGTTCCCTTCCCTCTTTTTTTCTAAAAACTGTTATGTTTTAAAACTTTAAACAGTTAATCCACGCGAGCCTTCCCTTCGAAATCCCGAGCCAACACCCAGTTCTCACGAGAACGACTTCGAGCCAAACCTAACATCTACTCGAGTACACTGCTTCTTCCCCAAATCTACAATTTCTTCCAGATGCACGCAACATACGTGTGCACGTGCACAGAGCTCTGACGAACTCTGGTCGACTTCGCCACCTTCCACACATCAGTGATGAACTCCTCGAGCCTCGTGATCACCCAGGAACCCCGAACGACGACGAACTCGAAATATGGCCTACCCATCCAAGCTGGAACAAAACTTGATCGACTAAATCGATTCGTTCCACCACCCACAATCACCAGAAATCATGCAATCCTGTCTGGAGCTTCCTCACACCCTCACGCAAAGTTTCCCCCTGGTCCGATCGATCTCGGTCGATCATCGACGCCGCATTTTCCTGGAACCCACAGTCGTCCAAAACTGCCCTTAAACCCTAGATCACCCACGTTCGGCCACCACAATTGAATAAAAATTCCACTAGCATTTTTCCCTATAGCACTACCACCTAGGCCACCTTCAACTAAAACATCAACCCCCCTGGTCTTGACAATCGATGGTAAACGACAAAGGAAACAAACCCGATCAACTCGAGAAACCCCACTATTCTCAGCACTAAAAATCATACTTTTTGTTTTAAAAATCATGGTTTGATTTACGTATTCAAATTATAATACTGGATTTGTAAAAGAACATATTTGGGTTTTAGCTTAAATGAGAAATTTCTCTGTACTGTTTGATTTCCTGGTATGTCCCAGTTATTTCAACTTACATGAACATTTACACTTTAGTTTATATTAAACCAACAGTCTTTGCCTTACTCCTAAGTTCAAGACAACAAATAGGTCAACAGATAATTGGATTCGGTTTAAACCTAGGATTAGAAACTAAGGACAGAGAATATTACCAGAAACATTCATGTACACACATATTCATATATATACACATTCATATGCACAGCAGATTCACCAATACATAAACATGCAAAACATTCTCATTCCAGTAATCACATGCAACAGATATTCAAAACTTATGATTTTAAAAATGATTGTTACTCACCATTTTAAAAAGCAGAGAATCAGAGTTCCCTTTGAAACAGTTTTTGGTCATTTTGAAAACTTCCTGTTGCCTTTGTCCTTTTTGAAAACTTTTAACTTGAATGTTTGCTAGAAAACTTGCATGCAGGCTAATCTTGTTGAGATGTTGTTTAAAATTCCAGATTTGAAAATGAATGTAGACAGAAGACTTGTTTTCCAGATTCTTATTTCCAGATTGAAGAAATGCAGGCTTTGATTTGGAAAATAGATTACAGGGATTTTTGCTTTTGATAAATTTTGGTTTGAGGGATGTTGATTCACAGATTTGTTTTGAAAGGCAGATTTAAGTTGTGGATTACTTTGGAGAATTTGGTTACAGATTTTGTTATGAGAAAATAGGCTGAAGTTTCTCAAGTTTGAAAATGTGAAGATAAAAAGAAAATGAAGATAAAGAAAAATGTTTATAAGGGCTGAAAATTATTTCTTAAAAATAAAAGAAAAATAGAAATTTAAAAGATGGACACTTGTCTTCATATGTGTTAATTAGTTAACACTTGTTTTAAACAATCCTTTATAGGTTTACACATGTCCTTTTTAGTTAGTTTATATTTATTTTAAATGTAGATAAAAGCCTTTTCCTTTATTTCCTTAAATACTTCTCTATTTATAAATTACTTTTAAAAGAAAATAAAATCATTTGTATATGTATAAATAAAAGCTTATACATGTATTTTGAATCCAAATAATTTAAAGTATCTACCTTTGAATTTCAAAACTAATTTACATTTACTTTTCAAATTATATTTAAATCCAATTTAAAGTCATGTTATATACATACATATATAACTACACTTTAAATTTTGAAAATAACAATCCTATTTTATTAAAGTCTATTTATATTTGTATATAAAACAATATATTATAATTATTGTTTGAAAATAACAATTTATCAATATATATATATATTAGAATTTAAAAACAATATCTTATTTATTTAAATTTTAAATCCAAGCTTATCTATTTACAATATATACAATTGTATATACATTATAAATAGAAATCATCCTATAAATTTTTAAAGGATAAATTTACTAGTTAAATATTCATTTAATCAGATTATTAAATCAATTCAAATCTTACTATCAAAAATTATCAATCAATTTAATTATTTAAACAGATTATTAAATTGATATTGTCCATAAATTCCGGGATATTACATTAGCTTTGCTTTATTCGTCGAATTCGTGTTCACCTTACTTTGCTTTGGAAATTGTCGTTTGGATTGGTCAATTTCGAGTTCGTGATTCAAAATCATAGCTTATTGTGTTGTCTATTTTCTCTAGCCTTGAGCGATCACTCACGATTAACATTCATATGCTTAGCAAATTTATTTCACATGAAATGACGATTGAAATATGTTGTTAAATTTGAATTTGTTAGTAATTAAATCATTAAATATGTTATGTTATTATTTGCATTTGTTCACCTATGCTAATTGACACTATTGACACTAATAATCTGTTAGTATAAATATTATGTTTAATTTGATAATTATGATCATAATTGCCATTGATATGCTATGTCATTTTATACTATTATTTTATTGTTCTCACACTGCAAGTTCCCTGTTAGTTAGGAAAATCACCATGGGTTGAAATGATATATACCCGAACGATCTTATAGAATAGGGAAAATCGTTATGGGTTGAAATGATAAACCCAAGCGATTTTATTGATTTTGAAATTTTGGGATTGCGGGTTGAAATGATATATACCCATAAATATTAAATTATTACGGATTGAAATGATAAATATCTGTATCACTTAACTATAGGTTAGAAAATTATATACGACACCGTTGGTCTATTTTTAAAATGATTTTCAAAATTTTGAAAAAAAATGTGTTTTGATTTTAAAATATAATATAAAAGTTTTATTTTAATTTTAATATGTGTAAAAATTAGATTTTTTAAATTACATGTTTGAAAATTTTAAATTATAAGTTAAGTTTTAAAAAGTGTAGATTTTAAGATTTTACTTATAATTTTATTATTTAAAAAAATACAATAAGATTTAATATAAAATAAATTTAATAATAAGATTTAATTTAATAAAATTTAATATTATAAAATTAAATCAAAAGTTAATTTAACTAACATATATAATATGTTTTAAAATATTTATTTAAAATCTATAATAATATTTTGAAAATAGATTTTGTAATAACTTTAATAAATTAAGGTGATTAAATGAATTGTTAAAGAATTGGATTTGAAATCGTAAATTTGAATTTTGAAATATAAATGAAATGTATCAAATTGAGTTATTTTAAATATTTGAATATTTAAACTATGAAATCTATTGAGTTTGAAGTGGTTTAAATTTGTAGTCCAAACCTGGATTTGAAATCGATATAAATTGAAATGGTCTTTATGAGAATTTGAATTGAATCTTCAAGCTTTTTAATTGAAATCGTTGAACTGAAATTGATTTAAACTGAATTTTTAACTAAAGTTGATTTGAATTGATTTGTGAAATTGGAAGAAAAAATCCTGGTTTGAAACTATTTTTAATATATAATCTATTTTAATCTATAACCTATTTTTAAATGTAAACTTTTTTTAATGTATAACTATATATAAACTACTTTCAATATTCAAACTGTAAAAGTTGGAAAGATAAATTTGATTTGTAATTTAATTTGTTTAAGAATTGAATATAAATAAAAATTTATTTGAAACATTGATTTTGAGATTTTGAAAGGTATAACTTAATAACTTGATTTAATTAAAGGTGATTAGGTGAATATTTTAAAAATTAAATATAATTGAATTGTAATTTGAGACTTTATTTAAATATTTATAAAAGTGAATATTTTCAAATTTAATATAATTGAAGTTAGATATTTATATTTTGGTTTTGATTTAATTTGGTGATTTGAGAGTTTAGTTGAATATTTATAAAGTGATTTTATAAAATGGCCACGGTGTGAAATAAGCGTTTGGTTGTCAAAGAGACAGAAATCGGATATTGTCATACTCTCTGCCAATACCGAAAACCACTTTAACAGCTGTGCACGTGGTGGAAAATCCATAATGAAGTAGGATGGTTTGGCGAACGTCCGTATGAGGTATGAACGCAGCCCTGACCCCCTCAGGTCAGCTTGATATGACTAAAACAGAGGCTATACCGGGCCAAGTGAGGTCGCTCCTCCGATCGGGCATGTTTCTTTGATACATATTTATTACTTCGTGATTGATTTGGTGGCCACCCCTCAATTTGATTATGGGAGTGTGTTCCAAGGTGGGCGATAGTAGCTGTTGTTACCACCAATCCGAGAGTGCAAACGATAGAATCCTTCCCTGGCATTGCCTCGCGTGCCTTGTCATGTGCCTTATTGTGCCCACTATGAGTTTGGTTTGTGTCGTACCTACGGAGTGCTCCCTGATAGCCCACCAGTTTGGTGGAGTTTACAGTACAATATGGACTACGACTTTTATATAAAATGTGTTAAGCGGGATATGGGTAACGTCTTAAAGCTATTTTAATACTTTATTTACTATAGACATTATTTATGTAGCGTATTGTATTATGTTTGTAGATAGTTCCACGGATCCTTAAAAGATGGGAATCCCAAACATCCTTTGGTTATATTGCATTTCACCTGGACATTTCACTTGAGTTGATTTATTTGCATAATAATGTTAATCCTGACTCAAGTGTTTTGTGTTTTGCTTTATGCTTGGGTTAGATTGAGTGTCATAGCATTTGAGACTTACCTTTGGTGCTTGGAGCTTTGCTTGGAGATCTATCTTTATCTATTCAGGTTTTCAGTTATTTCCAGTTGTTTATGTTCAGAGTTGTCATTTGCTTATGTATTAGAGACCTCTTTATACTCTGGGCTTTATTTTGTATTTTGTTTTAGACTCTGATGTTTCTGTAGTAGCTTCGTGAACTACTATTTATCTATTCTGTTGCATATTGTTATAATACTTTGTGTCTGTGATTCTGTGATTAATTTATTTACTGTATATGCTAAGTTTTACCAAATATAAAATAGCAATCTGTTGTTTTGAGCAATTCAAGTCTAACATGTGTGGATTATTGTCGATTTGAATGGTTCAAAATAGCGGGTCGTTACAGATGGTATCAATGCTTTGGTTTAGGCAAGACTTAGCATATGGAGTAAAAGCTCGTTAGAGATAGTGTAGTAATATCCTAGAATGAGTAGAATTAATTATAGAATCATCTTCGTTCGAGCTTGAAACTCTTTGTTAGGATCCTCTTTGATTTGGATTTCTTTTGAATTTTGGAACTTTACCTTGGTTCTAAAATCCATTCTTGCCTTTTCCTGTTCGTGTTCTTTTTGATACTAGAGCATCCCATAGCTTTATTTCTGTTGATACCTGTAATAAATTTGAGCACATTTTTGCAACCTCAATTGGCGATTGCATCATTATGTGTGACTAATCCCATTGGTGGTCCCGCCAACCTTAGTATGATTTGAACAGGGGTGAAACTCCTTTACGACAGGGGTCGATTCACCGGAGATTTCTACGTCCTCGGTTTTGATGTATTTGATATCATACTTGGGGGTGATTGGTTAAAGCGTTATGATGTTGTTATTTCGTGCAAAACCCGAACCATTTCTCTAGTAGACGACCAGGGTAATTCTCTTGTGATCGAATGTCGAATGCCTCAAGATTATGTAGGCAGTTTTATCTTTTCGCTTGATTCTCAGCCTAGTGATCTTGACTCCACCCCGATAGTCAGGGATTATCTTGATGTTTTGATGAAGTCATTTCTCTATTCCCATGCGGGAAATTGAAATCCGCTAGATGCTTAACCTTGTATCAATGATATGTTCGATTAGCTCTATGGAGCTAAAGTATTCTCTCAGCTGGATCTTGCTACCGGTTTTCACCAACATCGTGTAGCCGAGGAGAACATTCCCAAGATAGCTTTCCAAACAGAGAATGGTTGCTATGAATGGTTAGTCATGCCTTTTCAATTAACTAATGCCCCTGCTTTCTTTGTCGATCTCATGAATCGCGTTTTCCGCAATGTTCTCAACAAGTTTGTCTTGGTTTTCGTTCATGATATTCTCGTCTTTTCTAAGTAAGAGATTGATCATGAATCTCATTCGGGGCTATGTGCTGGAAACTCTTAGAAGTGATCAGTTGAAAGCCAAAAATTTTAAACACCATTTCTGGAGGGATGAATTCCGATTCTTTAGGCACATTTTTTCTGAAAATGGAGTCTCGGTTGACCCGGTTAAGGTCGCCGCGATTAATATAAGTATATCCATCTTTCCTCTTTTATAATTTAATTATCATCTTCCTTTCGAGCCTATCTTCTTAGTTTAAATTCTCTTTGATTAGGGTCCCTCTAAATTTGAATCTCTATCCTTGTTCAAAAATCCATTCTTGAATCATCCTATGAGGGAGCGTATTTGTAATTGATATAAAAATGTTTTATATTGTATTGTTTGAGTTGTTAAGTTTGAATTTTGGGTTCCGATCGATTCGTCTAGCTAACGCTATCGATAGAAATACCAAAACACTTGAACAGAGCAAACTGACACAATATTGTTTTCGAAATTGGTAAATGAAATAATTTTATTTATGATTATATTTTTATATATAAAAGTATAATTTTATGAAATTAGATAGTTAAATGAATTGGTTGTTTGAAATGATAGTACTAGATTATCATTTATTGTTTTGTCAACATTCCTAAATCGTTAACTATTATTGTATGTTATAAGGAGATGAAATTTTTTAAACATGGTTTATAAATCTGATTTGCAAATGAAATGAATTTAAATTAAGGACTTGAGAATTTAATTTTCAGTGCTTTTGAAAATTTGGTTTTCAAAGTTTTGGAAGCATCTTCGAATGGAAATTGTTTCCAATGAATTTTAAAAGAAGTGAGTCAGTACTCTCCTCTTATATCGTTGGAAAATAATTTCGATGATGACTGCAGCATCATCAACATTCATTTCCGAGTCTCAAAGTGGGGAGACCACTTAGTAGCTTTGCTACACTTTTGTTTTGGAAAATGGATTTAATTTGAATTTCTTGAGTATGATTTTATGTATAAAATACATATATGTATATATTTATTTCAAAATGGTTTGAAGTGAAACCGAAAATTTAACTCGTAAGTTTTATGTTAAGAGATGGTTTTCAATTATTGGAATGAAGCAAATTTTTTGAATAATTGGACTGTCTAAAATGAAAAATGAAATTGAAACAACTTGAAACAGTTGAACTAGGATAAAATTAATTTGTATAATACTTAATTGCATTCTAAAACATATATAACTTACCTGAAATATTCAAAAAAAGGTTAAAATGTAATGTGAATATGTAATTGAAGGTCATACAGGAGAAAACTTAAGTAATAAAAATGTTCAAACTAAATTTTGCTTAATAGGAATGTTGTAAATAAAAGGTAAATTTGTATAGTGCTCAATTACATTAGAAAACATTAATAAAACTTACCTGGAAAAAGTTTGAATGTAATGAGGACATGTAATTGAATAGTATACAATATAACTGTAAGTAACAAGATATCCAAAAATGAACTTTTGTTAAGGGAATTTATAAATAAAAATTGAGTGGTTATAATAAATGTTTATACACTTAATCTATGTTGCAAGATACGTTAAGTGAAATAAATTGAATAATAAAAAGAGAATGCTATTTAAATAAATTAGAGGAATGCAAATAAATTGGATATGAATGTATATTAATTGAAAGTGGGTTAAATAGAATGATAATAAAAAATGGATGTTAATAATGAAATGTATAATGTTAACACTTGAAAACGAAATTTATATGGTTTTGAATTAATTGTTGTATATGACACTATGTATTACGATTCTATCTTTCCTTTCTGTTGCTTCTATTCTCCTATCTCGTTTCTTTTCGGGGACGAAAAGTTTTGAGTGGGGGAGAGTGTAACGACCCGGAAATTTTAACGATTTAAATAATGTAGTTAACTAAATTTTCATGAAAATAAACAATTAAAATTTTAGCAATCAAAATTTGATATTTGGAATACGTTTATTTAAACGTAGCAAGTGTTAGATTTTCATTGGAAAATATGTAAGCATGTTCAGTTTGAAATTTCAATTTAAAATTTAAAATCAGTTAATTAGTTGGAAATAAATCATTCTTGAAATATGAATATTTTTTATAAGAAAAATGTAAATCATTTTCTAAGTGAGACGTCATATTTCGTTTTGCCAAATTTGGAATGCTTTAGCCCCGTTTATCTTATTTTCGGTAGTTTAGCAGCATTTTTGGCAGCAAAAATCGAGTTCTGATAGGTGGGTCATATCACACAATCTGTGTACCATCTTGTTCGTCTAATCACGCTGATCTCCGCAGTATATTCATTTGTGTATTTCGGCGTCCGGTGCATGGCGAAATCCGCGAAATGGTTAGCCGTATCGGTACCCATTTCGAGCCTTTTGGGTTTCCCTGTGTCCTTTCATCTATACACCACAAGAAAACAAATAGGCACTTGCTTTTAATATTTCCTGAATAGTCACCTAACTTTCCAACCTGTTCTATATATTATTCTCTTTCTCTTTCTCTCCCTGCTATTCGTTCTAATTCTTGTTTCAGAAAAAAAAAATAGTTCATATATATAAGTTCACATATCCATTGTTTTGAGAAACCCTGGTCCTTCTTTTCATTTGCAACCGCTGTCCGCTCCCCTCCCCTTCTTTCTTCAAATTATCGTTCCCTTCCACCTACTGCTAACCTTGCTCCGTCTTTCCCGAACCACCCAACTACCCACGGCCGAACAAGCCTTGCCTCTGCCGTCAAGACCCTCTGCAACCTTTCCTCTGCCGCAGCCCTCCTTCTTCACTGTCAGCCTGTTACCCAGCTTGTAGCAACACCTCCCACTGCCAGCAAGCTGAACCCAAACCCCGGTCCTCCTGCACCCTTAGCCTCTTCCCATTCCCCTCTAACTCGCAGCCCATTGCCGTAGACAACCCTCGCCTCCACCACACCTGTACACCACTACCGCCTATCTCCCCTGACCCGCTCCGCCTTCCTCGTCTCCAGTTCGGCCAACCCATAGCAGCCGCAACCCACCAGCAGCCGAAACCCCTTTCAACTCCACAGCCCATCACCGACCAGGCCCACTACCACTCCCTGCAACCACTCCACTCCAGCCCGCCTCCTAGCTACCGAACGACCACCTAACAGTCGCCACCCATAGCCGCAGCAACCCGAGCCCTCCACTTCCACCTTGCCTTCGATCCCAATCCTCCTCTTCATAGCAGCTCTCACCCTCCCTGGCCGAGCATAGTAGCCCACCACCTGAGCACACAACAGACCACT
This sequence comes from Allium fistulosum, assembly GCA_030737815.1. NCBI lineage: Eukaryota > Viridiplantae > Streptophyta > Magnoliopsida > Asparagales > Amaryllidaceae > Allium > Allium fistulosum. The sequence continues at coordinate 193,315,644 of CM060905.1, forward strand.
ACCACACCTTGCTGAGCATCCATCCTCCCCTACTACAGCCAAGCACAGCAGACCCGAATACCTTAGCCACCTATAGCCTTCTTTTCATCTAAAAAAAGAAGGTATATATATATTTCACATACATATTTGTTTCCATTTATATCAATCTAGTTTTGATTTGTTTTCATCAATTTCAAGTTATTAGCTTTGCTTTATTCGTCGAATTCGTGTTCACCTTACTTTGCTTTGGAAATCGTCGTTTGGATTGGTCGATTTCGAGTTCGTGATTCAAAATCATAGCTTGTTGTGTTGTCTATTTTATCTAGCCTCGAAAGGTGAGCGATCACTCACGATTAACATTCATATGCTTAGCAAATTTATTTCACATGAAATGACGATTGAAATATGTTGTTAAATTTGAATTTGTTAGTAATTAAATCATTAAATATGTTATGTTATTATTTGCATTTGTTCACCTATGCTAATTGACACTACTGACACTAATAACCTGTTAGTATAAATATTATGTTTAATTTGATAATTATGATCATAATTGCCATTGATATGCTATGTCATTTTATACTATTATTTTATTGTTCTCACACTACAAGTTCCCTGTTAGTTAGGAAAATCACCATGGGTTGAAATGATATATACCCGAACGATCTTATAGAATAGGGAAAATCGTTATGGGTTGAAATGATAAACCCAAGCGATTTTATTGATTTTGAAATTTTAGGATTGCGGGTTGAAATGATATATACCCATAAATATTAAATTATTGCGGATTGAAATGATAAATATCCGTAACACTTACCCATAGGTTAGAAAATTATATACGACACCATTGGTCTATTTTCAAAATGATTTTCAAAATTTTGAAAAAAAAATGTGTTTTGATTTTAAAATATAATATAAAAGTTTTATTTTAATTTTAATATGTGTAAAATTTAGATTTTTTAAATTACATGTTTGAAAATTTTAAATTATAAGTTAAGTTTTGAAAAGTGTAGATTTTAAGATTTTACTTATTATTTTATTATTTTAAAAAATATAATAAGATTTAATATAAAATAAATTTAATAATAAGATTTAATTTAATATTATAAAATTAAATAAAAAGTTAATTTAACTAACATATATAATATGTTTTAAAATATTTATTTAAAATCTATAATAATATTTTGAAAATAGATTTTGTAATAACTTTAATAAATTAAGGTGATTAAATGAATTGTTAAAGAATTGGATTTGAAATCGTAAAGTTAAATTTTGAAATATAGGGGCATTTCACCAGAAGGACAAACTTTGCAGTCCAATTAGTTTCTAGGACACACATTCAAAGAAATTACTTTCAAGGCCAAAGTCAGCAGAATAATTATTTTCAAGGACAAAGTCAGCAGTCCAATTACTTTCAAGGACATAATATCATAGATTTTTAGGCCCTAGAAACTAATTATTTTGCGTTTTGTCCTTGAAAGTAATTATTTCAGTTGTGCGTCCTAGAAACTAATTCCACCTGCTAAAGAGGCCCTTGTGGCTAATTTCCACTAAATGAAATGTATCAAATTGAGTTATTTTAAATATTTGAATATTTAAACTATGAAATCTATTGAGTTTGAAGTGGTTTAAATTTGTAGTCCAAACCTGGATTTGAAATTGATATAAATTGAAATGGTCTTTATGAGAATTTGAATTGAATCTTCAACCTTTTTAATTGAAATCGTTGAACTGAAATTGATTTAAACTGAATTTTTAACTAAAGTTGATTCGAATTGATTTGTGAAATTGGAAGAAAAAATCCTAATTTGAAACTATTTTTAATATATAAACTATTTTAATCTATAACCTATTTTTAAATATAAACTATTTTTAATATATAACTATATATAAACTACTTTCAATATTCAAACTGTAAAAGTCGAAAAGATAAATTTGATTTGTAATTTAATTTGTTTAAGAATTGAATATAAATAAGAATTTATTTGAAACATTGATTTTGAGATTTTGAAAGGTATAACTTAATAACTTGATTTAATTAAAGGTGATTAGGTGAATATTTTAAAAATTAAATATAATTGAATTGTAATTTGAGACTTTATTTAAATATTTATAAAAGTGAATATTTTCAAAATTCAATATAGTTGAAGTTAGATATTTACATTTTGGTTTTGATTTAATTTGGTGATTTGAGATTTTAGTTGAATATTTATAAAGTGATTTTATAAAATGGCCACGGTGTGAAATAAGCGTTTGGTGGTTAAAGAGACGGAGATCGGATATTGTCATACTCTCTGCCAATACTGAAAACCACTTTAACAGCTGTGCACGTGGTGGAGAATCCATAATGAAGTAGGATGGTTTGGCGAACGTCCGTATGAGGTATGAACGCAGCCCTGACCCCCTCAGGTCAGCTTGATATGACTAAAACAGAGGCTATACCGGGCCAAGTGAGGTCGCTCCTCCGATCGGACACGTTTCTTCAATACTATTTTTTATTACTTTGTGATTGATTTGTTAGCCACCCCTCGATTTGATTATGGGAGTGTGTTCCGAGGTGGGCGGTAGTAGCTGCTATGTGTTACCACCAGTCCGGGAGTGCAAATGATAGAATCCTACCCTGGCATTGCCTCGCGTGCCTTGTCATATGCCTTATCGCACCCACTAGGAGTTTGGTTTATGTCGTACCTATGGAGTGCTTGTAGGAAATGCGGATTACGGATCTTAAGGCTGGATTAACACTAGAGGTGGGGTGAATTGTGTTTAATCGATTTTATGGAATTTTTGAAATCTTTTCAAACTAAAAACATTCAGATGCAATTTCACAAACACGGAGACAATCACAGAATCAGACACAAATGCAAATAGTAAATAAAAGCAGTAAAGGAAAGAACATACATGAATTTTATATTGGTTCGGAGTTACCCTACATCCAGTCCCACACAATTTCTTGTGTAAATTTCTTTTCAAATATAATGTCGATATTACAACCTCAATTTCAAGGCCACGAGATACACCCTCCTGTCTTCGAGTCAAAGGCAAACTCTCTTGATTTAACCAGGCTACATGATCACCTAATTGATTTACGGGATACAATGACACTCAATTGATTTACGGGCCACAATCACACCGTTTCCAATATCACTTTGATAGATAGAGAGACTCGATACACTTCTTTGATTACAAATGATCCTATAACTCTGAATAGCACTGAGATCTTTGAGAGAGAGTGGAAAAGAATCAAACTAGAGATGATCGAGTTTGATTCACTTAGGATTTCGGCAGAGTTTTGTTAAAATATAAGAGAATATTTGAGTGGAGAAGAAGGAGTGAAGAAATGAAGAAAAACTAACTTAAAATTCGTTGAAAACAACTGGTATTTATAGAAGAACAACAGTCATGTCCATTCGTGAAAGGTTATGATGAATAGACGCTTCATTTGAAAATTTGAATTTTAAATCTACAGCTACCATGTCGACATGGGGGGATGGGGTATGTCGACATGCCCTAGTAAATTTTGAAAATCGATTTTTGTTTTTAAAGAGATTTTCTTTTGAAAACTTGTCAAAACAATTTCTGAAGTTTATAAACCATTTTGAACATAGTTTATACTTATAAAAGTGATTTAAAAAGTAATCTTAAAAATATATAATCTATAATATAAAAGTAATATTAAAAACTAAGTATAGAATATATTTTTGAGTTTTAAAGCTTATAATATTAAAACCAGGTGATAGTTTAAAAACAAGAGATGATTTTGAAATCAAATAAAAGATAATAAAAATAGTTTAAGGCTAAAATATTTAAACTGAGAGAGATGACTTTTAAAAAGGTTTTGGAAAAATATTTAAAATAAATCATTTTGAAAATTTCGTGGATTCCATTCCACTAGAGAAGGTCGTGGCTTCCATCCCACTAAAGAGGTCATGGGTTCCACCCTACTATTAAAGCGGGAAGGTAGATTCCGTTCCACAATTAAAATCCAAATAAAGATTTTAGTGCTATTATGAAGTTTTAACATAAATCTAGATAGTGTTACTTATCTTGATATCTTGAACTCTTGAAATCTTGAACTCTTGATACTCATGAGTCTTCAACCTTGATTTCTTCAATCTTGAATTCGTCAGTCTTGAATCTCTATATTGTATAGTCTTTGTTCTCAGTACCTGCATATACATATATATCTAGACAAGAATATTAATATTTATATTTTATAACAAGTCCTAAGGTTGTTGTCATCAAAACCATCATCTCAGGAACTAATAGTGCTCCCTGATAGCCCACCGATTTGGTGGAGTTTACAGTACTGTATAGACTACGGCATTTATATAAAATGTGTTATGGGAGATATGGGTAACGCCTTAACGCTATTTTAATACTTTACTTTACTATAGACATTATTTATGTAGCGTATTGTACTATGTATGTAGATAGTTCCACGGATCCTTAAAGGAAGAGAATCTGAAACATCCTTAAGTTATATTGCATTTCACCTGGACATTTCACTTGAGTTGATTTACTTGCATAAGAATGTTAATCGGGACTCGAGTGTTTTGTGTTTTGCTTTATGCTTGGGTCAGACTGAGTGTCACATCATTTGAGACTTGCCTTTGGAGCTTGGAGCTTTGCTTGGAGATCTATCTTTATCTATTCAGCTTTTCAGTTATTTCCAGTTGTTTATGTTCAAACTTGTCATTTGCTTATGTATTAAAGACCTCTTTGTACTTTGGGATTTCTGTTGTATTTTGTTTTAGACTATGATGTTTCTGTAGTAACTTCATGAACTACTATTTATCTATTCTACTGCATATTGTTGTAATACTCTGTGTTTGTGATTCTGTGATTGATTTACTTACTGTATATGCCAAATATAAAATAACAATCTGTTGTTTTGAGCAACTCAAGTCTGGCATGTGTGGATTATTATCGATTTGAATGGTTCAAATAGCGGGTCGTTACACTTAATGTTATGGAAATTAATGCATCAGGGATGACTGATAATACTTGCTTGTAGTCTGCTTTAGTGCCTGATGATGCTTGCTTGCAATATTTTTCAGTGCCTGATGATGCTATGCCAGTTGCACAACAATGTAATGAAATGGTACACCCAGTTGCACAACAATTTGTTAAAAATGTAAATGAAATACTTTTCCCAGTCATTGTAGCTCCTGAAACTGGTGCAGTGGCTACTCACAACTCTTTTTCAATACTCCAACAATTAAATGAAGAAAATATTGTTTCAGCTGAAGATCTACATGCTCTGAATGATACTATCCTTCCTACTATCCTGAATTGCAGTGTGACTGAATTATCATCAACCACTGTTAGTGGAAAAATGGACATGCACACTGACATGTGCAATGTTGTGCATCAATCTCTAAATATTCAAAATCCCTCTTCTCCAAATTATTCCACCTTGCAATTAAAATCTTATCCTTCTGATATATCCTAATCTCCGTATAATTCTTTAACTCTCCCCAATCAAATATTCAATGATATTCAGCATATCCCTTTTACAAGTCTGCCCCTTGTTGAAACTCTCATTCAAAAGTCCCTCTTCCCTAATACTTCATCAAAGAAAAAAGGGGAAGACCAAAGAAGGTTATTAATATTCAAGCTTCTTCTTCTGATTTAGACAGAGGAGTAAACTACTCCTTGGATCAAACTCTCTTCACAATGCCATCATCTGTTGATCTCCTTGCTTCTTCCTTTAGGGTTAAAACCATAGCTTCAACATCAAGTTTATAATGATAGACAAAATTGGTTATTAGAACATAAGGGGTGCAAACTCTTTAGCTAAGCAACTAGAAATCAGTAATCTTATCTCTGCCCACAAAATTCAACTCATTGCTATTGTAGAAACCAAACTAAATCATGTTAACACCATCAGAGCTGCCACTACTATAAAGCATCATTGGAAATACTTACATAACCTTTCACAAGCTCCTTTTGGTAGGCTTCTCATAATGTAGAACCCTTCTATCTTCTCTATCTCTCCTATATGTGTTCATAGACAATACATTCATACACAAACCACTCAAATCCCTTCCTCTTCATCTTTTTTATTGACATTTGTCTATGCTGAAAAGAGTGTTGTGCAAAGGAAAATTCTCCTTGATAATCTCCCTTCATTACTACCTTCCACTTCTCCATGGATATGCATTGGAGACTGGAATTGTATGCAACTCTCTTCTGATAAAAGTGGTGGTGTCCCACTTTCTTATCAACAAACTAGACCTCTTAATAATGCAATCTTTGACTCAAATCTCTTTCCAATTCCTACTAGTGGTCGTTTCTTTACTTGGAATAATTCTAGCAAAACTTGTAATATGACTTTCTGCAAACTTGATAGGTCCTATCATAATCTCTCATCTACCTTATCTTGGCCTTCTCTTAACACCATCATTCCCCCTCCTTCTTTATCTGACCATTGCCCCTTGATTTTGGATTGGGGCAAGGACATTGTGAGGGGTCGCTCCTCTTTTTCATTTTTTAGTTCTTGGTCTGATCACCCAGATTTCTTTAAAATTGTTTCTGATTGTTGGAATTTACATGTTTTTGGTAACCCTATGTATATTTTGTAGGCAAAACTTAGACATCTCAAAAAATTTCTTAAGGAATGGGCACATGCTACTTATGGAAATGGGAGCAGTCTTTCTACTGCTATTAGAGAAAATCTTCACCAGGTTCAAAGAGACATTCAGACTTGTCTTGATAATTCTCTGCTTATAAATCTTACAGACCAAGAAGCTATCCTTAACAATAAGCTTGCTAAAGCTATGATGGAGGAAAACAGGATGGCAAAACAAAAGTCAAAGCTCAATTTGCAGGTTCATGGTGATAAGAATACTGCTGTTTTTCATGATTCCCTTAGAATCCGTCAATCTAAAACAAACATCTCCAATATTCATGACAAAGATGATATTCCTTGCTCCTCTCAAGATGCCATTCAATCTGCTTTTATGGACTATTTCCATAACATCCTTGCTAACCATGATATCCCTGATATCCACTTGCAGCAGTTTACCCATCATCCTCTCCCAACTATTTCAAAGGTTAACAACGTCAATTTAATTAAGGAAATTTCTAATGATGAAATCCAATGCTCTATCTTTAGTATGAAGTCATCTAGCTCTCCTGGTCCAGATGGATTTAATGATCATTTTTTCAAGGTAACGTAGTCTATCATTGGGCCTGCTATGATCTGTGCTGTCAAAAACTTTTTCAAACACAATAGAATGCTCTCTGGTATAAATGCTACCCATCATCCTCTCCCAACTATTTCAAAGGTTAACACCGTCAATTTAATTAAGGAGATTTCTAATGATGAAATCAAATGCTCTATCTTTAGTATGAAGTCATCTAGCTCTCCTGGTCCAGATGGATTTAATGATCATTTTTTCAAGGTAACGTGGTCTATCATTCGGCCTGATGTGATCTATGCTGTCAAAAACTTTTTCAAACACAATAAAATGCTCTCTGGTATAAATGCTACCAAACTTGCCTTAATCCCCAAGATAAAGCAGCCTTCTTCTATTAATCATTTTAGGCCCATTATTTGCTACAATGTAATTTACAAGTGCATATCTAGGATCATGGCTGCTAGGATGAAGTCTGTGCTTTCATAAGTGATATCTCCTAATCAAAGTGCTTTCCTTCAGTCCAGAGACATCACTGATAATATTCTCCTTTCAAGTGAGCTCCTAAGAGGATAAAATAGGAAAAATATTTCCCCAAGATGTGCCTTGAAATTAGATATTCAGAAAGCATATGATTCCATTCAATGGAAATCTATCATATACATTCTTTATAAAATGAATTTTCCCATTCCTTTTCTAGCATGGATTTTCACCTGCCTATCAACTGTTAAATACACTCTAAGCTTAAATGTTATTCATTTGGCTATTTTGCAGCTACTCAGGGTATAAGACAGGGTGATCCTATGTCACCTTATTTATTTGTCTGCGTTATGGAATTATTTACTTGCCTCACTACTAATGCTATGTCTCTTAACCTCTTGGATTTCCATCCTATATGCAAAAGCACTGATATTTTTGCCTTGTTATTTGCTGATGATCTCATGCTATACACTAAGCCTAATGTTGTTGGGTGAATTCTTACCCAGAAGACCTCGAAACCAGGAAACTTGCTTCATTCGGCAGACCCATTCGGCAGGCACCATTCGGCAGACCTCGCTCAACCACATTCGGCAGGCACCATTCGGCAGACCTCACCCGAACCACCTCCTGCCGTACCAACCGAACCAACCTTCCCAACTCCCACCGAACCACCTCATGCCGAACCATCTCCCACCGGACCAAGCCTTCCACCGGACCAAGTCTTCCACCGGACCAAGCCTTCCTACCGGACCAAGCCTTCCACCGGACCAAGCTTCCTACCGGACCATACTTACCACCGGACCGAGACGATACAGAACCAGATTTGCCAGGCCAGATTGTATCAGCCCGGGCCCATCAGCAGCTGTATACATCCAAGCCCCCTACCTCCAGCCTCACTCTATAAATAGAGGGGCAGGGGTACAACAATGGAGGACAAGTTTGAGAGCTCAAGCACGGAGAGAACTTTCAAACAACTTTCTTTTACTTGTATCAAAGCTTTGTACTTGTAATCAAAAGAAGAGAAGAGAAATAACATATAAAGTGGACGTAGGCACATTCTGGCTGAACCACTATAAATCTGCGTGTCTTTTTACAGTTTAGCCCCTGCTTTTCATATATTTGCATAAATCACCCAAATCACTAAGAACAACATAAGATCTACTAAACCATACAACTTTGAGGTGTTTGTCCATTTTTTGTGCAAACATTTTTGGTGCTTTCACTGAGAATTAGAAGCTCGAAGCTTCAGCTTCATCTACTTAACAAGTTTTCCTAACAGCATCGTTCGCCACTTGGAAAACATGCCTCCCAAACAGAGAAAAGATGTTAACAAAGGAAAAAACATTGCATCCAGCAGTCTTCCAGATCCAGCTGTCACGAATCAAGAAAATCGTCCTCCTCCAGCAACAGTAACAAATGAAGAACAGCCTGCAGCAATTACTAGGGCAGATTTGGACAGAGTTGTTGTTGAAGTAACTAACCGCTTCACGTCCCAGCAGGAAGCCTTGGTGGACCATCTCATGTCACGCTTGAGGGACGCTGAAGAATCCAACCGCAACACTGAATCATGGGGCGAGTCCCAGTCTGGAGGATCTCAGAGACAGCAAAGGTCTTCCTTCTTCGAAGGAGCTAACGGCAGAAGTAGCCGTGGTAGGAGCCGAGACCGAGCACAGCCCGAAGTTAGGCCTGAGGAAACGTTTGGAACCGAACCCAACGGGGAAGGTACCGGGCGAAGGTCAACTGTAGCTGAGCCTGTCATGCTGCCTAACCACAGAAACAAAAATGAACGGGGCCGAGCTAGAGTTCAGCCCGAAGTTGGACCCGAGGAAGTGCTTAGATCAGAACCCAACAGGGGAAGATCAAGGCAAGGGCCGACTGTGGCTGACCCAAGCATGCTCCCAGAAGATCAAAGGCAGCCACTGGAAAATATGAGGAATGATAGACGATACCATCCCTACAGGTCGTCTGGACGGGATCAATCCCACAGAACAGAACCAAACTCATTTCTATCTGCTCCAAGTTCTGATGAAAGGATGGCACGCTTATTCAGAGAGTGTGTCCAACGGGAGCAAAGAGATCGAGGGATAGGCGCTAGGGTAACCAGCCCTTTCGCCCGCAATATCGAAATTGCTATCACCCCCCGAGAATGGAAGATGCCAACGATGGAACCCTACAAAGGAACCTCCGATCCCGTTGTACACTTACAGAGGTACACGCAGCATATGCTCATGAGTGGAGCAACAGAGGGAGTACTGTGCAAATGCTTTCCGCTCTTCTTAGCAGATCTTGCTACCTCCTGGTTCTGTCATCTACCCCAAGGATCCATCAGCTCAAGGGAAATGTTGAAAGAAAGATTTATCAGTCAGTTCCGCATTCATGTGGAGCAACCTAAGGACGCTTATTCCTTATCCAGCGTCAAACAGAAACCTGGAGAAAAGCTGCAGCAATACCTAACCAGATTCAACGCCGCAGCAGCCGCAGTTCAAGATGCCGATGAGAAGCTTATCCTAATGGCCCTCTGCAGTGGGGTGCACCCAGACACTAAATTTGCTAGAAGATTGACAAAAGAAAAACCAGCTACTTTACCCGATTTCTTCCATGAAGCCGGGAAATACATGAGGCTTGAGGATGCTGCCATTGAGGGGCAGTCAGGACAGCAAAGTAAGACGACCCATGGCAACATCCCTGCTGTGGCGAGGGACGTTCGAAGAAATGATTCCAGAGACAATGCTGGGGGCAAGAAGGTAGAAAAGCGCCTATATCGGCCAGGACCAAGATTCGACACTTACACCCCTTTGAACGAGACCGTCGAAAATATCTTCCTTGCCACCCAAGGCGAAGTTAGATACAAACGCCCACCATACAAGAAGGAATCAGATAACGCACAAAAGTCTGGAAAATTCTGCCGCTTCCACGAATCTCACGGACATGATACCAATGAATGCCATCATCTCCGAGATCTGATTGAGGAACACATCAGAAGGAAGAAACTGGAACGTTATGTGAAAAGTCAAGACAGGACTCCAGCTCCTGCCAATGAAAACCCAAGGCTACCCTCACCAGGGACCGACAGAGGAAACCGCAACGCTAGCGGCTCTAGTCAAGAGAAGATAGTGGTCCATACCATCTCAGGAGGTCCGCACATCGCAGACAGAAGCTGGAGAGAGATGGAAAGATATGGGAAGTCGCTTAGAGACAATAGAGACTGTGTCAATACGGTTATAGAAGAGCGCCACCCAAAGCGGAAAGAAAGTGATGACATCACACTCAGTAAACGCGACCTAGAAGGAAGACAGTACCCTCACATGGATCCCATGGTTATCTCTGCTCGACTCGGTCCCGCCGAAGTTTACCGAATCCTGGTAGACACTGGAAGCTCTGTAAATATCCTGTTCAAACACGCATTCGAAAAAATGAAGCTATCAATGAAGGATGTATCTCCCTGCGATAAACCACTACACGGTTTCACTGGAGATGCGAAGATGCCCCTCGGGCAGTTGGACCTCTTCGTTGAGATTGGAAGCCATCCCCGCTCCGTTGTAAGGAAACAAACGTTTGTGCTGATAGAAAACCATTCGGCCTACAACGCCTTCTTAGGAAGACCAGCCTTATCTGACTTCCAGATTGTCCTAGCCCCATGGTGCCTGAAAATGAAATTTCCAACAGACAATGGGGTAGGGGAAGTGAAAGGAGACCAGGATATTGCACGAGACTGCTATGTAACCGAACTTCGCAACAACCACAGGAAAGATAAAGGGAAAGGTGTAGAGATTGCCCTCTGCACAAAAAGCCTTGAAGCATAGCAACTAAAGAAAGCCCCTCCTCTTCGATACACCAGCGACCCTTTCAATGAATTAGACCCTAGGGACAAAGAGTAGGAGGCTACCGCCGAGCCTGCAGAGGCTATGGAGTTTATATCTGTAGACAAGCATGACTCAAGTAAGCTACTGAAAATTGGGTCCCAGCTGAAAGCTGAATTGAAGGAACAACTCATTGATTTCCTCCGCCACAACCTGGATGTATTCGCTTGGTCACACGCTGACATGACCGGAATCTCCCCCGACATAGCATGCCACGTATTAAACATTGATCCCACCAAGGCGCCTGTAAAACAAAAAAAGAGAAGTATGGGGGCAGAGCGATCAGCAGCCCTCGATGAAGAAGTAAAGAATCTACTCGCCAAGGACTTCATACGAGAAGCTGTTTACCCAGAATGGATCGCCAACCCGGTACTAGTAAAGAAGGCTAATGGGAAGTGGCGGACCTGCATTGACTTCTCCAACCTAAACGACGCCTGCCCAAAGGATTGCTTCCCGCTTCCCAGAATCGACCAACTTGTAGACAGCACAGCCGGGCACGAACTCCTATCTTTTATGGATGCATACTCAGGATATAACCAAATTCCTATGCATGCTCCCGACCAAGACCACACTAGTTTCATCACCGACCGGGGTTTATACTGCTACAAAGTGATGCCCTTCGGACTTAAAAATGCAGGAGCCACCTACCAGCGCCTCGTCAACAAGATGTTTGCAGGGCTAATAGGACAAACTATGGAAGTATATGTAGACGACATGCTGGTGAAATCACGGAAAGCCAAAGATCACGTAAGCCACCTAGGCGAAATGTTCCAGGTACTTCGACAGTATGGAATGAAGTTGAATCCACTAAAGTGCTCCTTCGGAGTGTCATCGGGAAAATTCTTAGGGTTCATCGTCCATGCCCGAGGGATTGAAGCGAACCCTGAACAAGTCCGAGCATTAAGAGACATCAAGATACCTTCCACCCGAAAGGAAATGCAAAGCCTAAATGGAAAAGTGGCCGCCCTAAGCCGATTCATCTCCAAAGCAACGGACAAGTGCGTCCCCTTTTTCGAAGCTCTAAAGAAAGATAAGGGAAAGTTCGAATGGATGGACGAATGCTTAACCGCTTTCCTTAACCTAATTGAACACCTCCAGAAACCACCGGTGCTCTCGACCCCAAGCGAAGGCGAAGAATTATACCTATACCTTGCTGTGTCATCTCACGCTTTAAGCGCTGCCTTGGTAAGGGAAGACAACCGCACGCAACGACCAGTTTACTTCGTCAGTAAAAGGTTTACTGGGGCAGAAGTCAGATATCCTAAGCTTGAAAAGTTAGCATACTGTTTACTAATCACCTCACGAAAACTGCGTCACTACTTCCAATCCCATTCGATCAAAGTTCTGACCGATCAACCACTGAGGCAGGTACTCCATCGTCCCGACACCTCCGGGCGACTACTTAAATGGTGTATTGAGCTGAGTCAATACGATATCACCTATCACCCTCGCACCGCCATCAAGGGACAAGCCATGGCTGATTTCATTGCAGAGTTCACTACCAGCGAGGATAGGGAGCAACTGGAAATAACAGAAGATATCAAGTGGAATCTCTTTGTGGACGGTGCATCTAACGAACAAGGCTCGGGGGCAGGTGTGGTAATAATCACTCCCAGGGGAAATAAACTGCACTATGCTATAAGGTTGGAGTTCGCTGCCACCAACAACGATGCAGAATATGAAGCAGTAATAGCCGGATTAGAAATTGCCATCGAGATCGGAGCCAATTCTTTGTGTCTTCACAGCGACTCTCAGCTTATTGTTAATCAAATACTAGGGGAATTCCAAGCTCGAGAAGAACGACTCGTGGCATATCTAAAGAAGACCAAGTTACTTCTCAGCCGATTGGACCACTACTTAGTCAAACACATCCCTCGGGAAGAGAACCAAGAGGCCGACGAATTGGCGAAGCAAGCAAGTATGAGAGACATCGCCATCTTCGGGGTAGTAACTGTCTCAAAGCAAGCGGTCCCAAGTTTTGAGCAAGTGAATCTAATAGCCGCAGCCGAAGAAGCAACTTGGATGACTCCCATCCGAGACTACCTACAAAGTGGCACACTACCCAACGGGCGTAATGAAGTCAAGAAAATCTTGAGGAAAGCGTCCCGCTATACAATACAAGAAGACATCCTCTATCGGCGCGGTTTCTCTAACCCATTATTAAGGTGTGTCGCCGGAAGGGAAGCCAAGGAAATCTTATCCAACATCCATCAGGGGAGCTGTGGAGACCACACCGGGGGGCAAACATTAGCAAAAATGATACTCCGATACGGATATTTCTGGCCCACCCTAAGCAAAGACGCCTCAGATTTCGTCAAGAGATGTGACAGATGCCAAAAATTTGCTAAGATTCCACGGCTACCAACAACTGAGATTACTCAAATGACCAGCCCTTGGCCCTTCGCAATATGGGGAATTGACTTAATCGGCGAGCTACCGATGGGCCGAGGCGGGGCCAAATATGCTATAGTGGCAGTTGATTATTTCACCAAATGGGTGGAAGCAGAACCTCTAAGTAAAGTATCTTCAGCAAAAGTTATTAACTTCTTGATCAAAAATGTTCTATGCAGGTACGGAGTCCCACTCAAAATCATATCAGACAATGGACTTCAATTTGACAGCGAGGAATTCGCCAACTGGTGCCAAGAACACAGAATTCATAAAAGCTTCTCATCCGTAGCATATCCCCAGGCAAACGGACAAGTCGAAGCAGTCAACAAAATTCTGAAAACTCTAATCAAAAAGAAGCTCGAAAAGTCAAAGGGAGCTTGGGTGGATGAACTTCCTACGGCACTATGGGCCTATCGCACATCTTTCAGAACATCGACAGGGCACACTCCTTTCTCTTTGGCATACGGATCGGAGGCTATGCTCCCAGTTGAAACTATTGTGCCTTCCCATCGTCGGATCCACTATAACCCAGAAGAGAACGAAGAACTCCTTCACATGTCTTTGGATCTAATCGAGGAGAGAAGAAACGATGCAATCCTCAAAACAGCAGCCCACAAGCAAAAAGTGGCAGCACAATACAACTCCAAAGTCAAGCATCGTACCTTGCAGGAAGGGGATCTTGTCCTCAAGCGAATCTTCCCTCGCCCCGGAGCACTAGACCCAATCTGGGATGGACCATATGTAATTCATAAAGATCTCCACAACGGAGCCTATATTTTGTCAACAGTGGACGGAGAGGTGTTCCAGAGGGCATGGAACATCCAACACCTCCGTCGATACTTTTCTTAACTTGTATCGCCCATATGAAGTGAATTAACAAAGAGAATCAGTGGACGTAGGCATTTTCGTGCCGAACCACTTTAAAAAACCTTGTCTCTTTTTTAACTTGTTCCTTTGTATCTTGGCTGCTTGTTAACTTTATCCTTTTCTGTTGAACAAAATCCCGAGTATATAGCATTTCTATTCAAAGCCCTCCACAATGCAACTTCACGTGGACAAGACCCAACAGGTACTATGCGAATCTATGCCCTCGCCAATGAGACACTTTCGCTCCAGCATCCCTCTGCTGCGGGTTAACTCATTGCTCGCGACGGCCCTTAAAGCCAACTATAATGAGCCGATTATAAGCCATCGAGAAGGCCGACTATAGCCGAGGCAGCTCATTACGGCGTTAGGCTCGCCGGCAACTGTGAACCGACTATAAGCCCCAACATAAGGTGTGGCCAGCCAGGGGCAGTTTACAGTTGACGATCGGCACCCACGCTAGCCGGCCATAGTAAATCGAATAATACCCACGATTACGGGCCATAATGGCCCGGGTAGTTACTGTGCGCGATCTCGGCTCCGATGTGTCTTAAGTGCGGCTGTGGTAAAAAAAAGAATTAACTCCCCGCGGAGGCGTAAGATGGGTGACAAATGTCTCCAAGACCCACAGCTAGGGAAAGTGACTACAAAACCCGTTTGCCACGAACTTAAGCACATCGAAGGCCTTCCGTGATTGGAAGTTTTACTATTTCACGTATTTCAATTTTACTTAAAAAGCTTTTTTCCTATCCCCTATAACAATCCCTAAAGTACATGATACAGAGTAGGAGATACTCGCCAATGGGTTTAGGGACTCACAGTGGCAGGACATTCGGCTACATTCCATGCTCGGTCCTACAAGATATTCGAGACTGCCATCTACGATTAAAACATGAAAGGCGGTATTTCCTTCTTTTATGTACAAATACATGACTATAATTTGTTCACACCACACGCTAATATTGCAAGTCATAAAATTATGGTTTAGAACTAGAGTCTAACATCAAACACAATTTAATTACTAGAATATACATAGCTAACATTTCTCATACGATATGTCGAAATAGCAACGAATATTCAAGAAACGACAAAATCAGCTTAAGTTAAAAAAAAAATTACACGTCCAGAATAATGTTGATTGTCACAAGTAGCAAGAATTACAACTTAGAAGTTACTCTACTGTCTTAAGACTAACATATGCAACCATGCCAAGCCTACAAAAAGAATTTTCCAGGTCTAATCAGGGGGCCGGTTGCGTCGGAGTCTTGTCCTTGCTCTGTTGCCCGCCTGTCCGGTCATAAAAAGGATTCATTAGTAATAAGCAACCAGGTTAATCGGGAAGCTGAAAAGGAAAACTTACCAGCATAAGCTTACTGGCCACTCTGGTCATCATCATCCACTTGCACCCCTGCCTCCTCAACAGCGAGCAACCGCATACCCTCCTTTACCGCCACTTTCTCCTCCTTGGTAAACTGGGCAGTAACCACATCCATACTGAAGACCGTTCCACCCTCTTTATCTGCATCAGCCTTAGCCTCCTCCAGAGCCCGGAGATATATCTTAGCCATGACCCTGGGATAATCATCCATCCAGGACAGGTTGCCCTGCTTCCAGGTACGGAAGTACATATCCTGGAGCATTTCGTCCATCATTCCCTCATTCTCCTCAAACTCCCTCATCCGGGCCTCGGAAGCCGACAACCTTTCGACGGCAGCATCTCTCTCCAATCTGTATCTCGAGCAATCAGCCTGAAGGGACCTCCGCATCACCTCCATCTCTTCCCTCAACTTAGCTTGAGCAAGCTCTGCAGCCTCAAGTTTCTCGGACAATTCCTCCACCTGCTCGAGATCCGCTTTCCGAACCTCATCCACCGTGGCAATAGCCATGTCAATCTGCTCTTTGCAAGTAGCTTCCATTTTCCGCAATTCAGCCCGACTGGCCTCTTCCATGGTTTTCCTTAGTCGCCCAGTAGCAGCCTCATGTTGGAAAATCTGAATAGCCTGATCCGCAAGCTGTTTGGCTTGATCCGAAACCACCAATCGAAGTCGGATATTGGCGCTCCCAATCTCCTCTCCGGCCTTAACCAGCCGAGCATGATGCCCCATCAGCTTCTTGGTCTCCTCTGCCACCCGATCAATATTAGCCTTGGCCTCGTCTCCCATAGTGACTATACGAGTAGTGAGTAGATCGAGATCTAAGGACTTGGCTTCATCAAGTACTCGTACCATGGGGTTACGGGGGAGAAGGTGTTCACCAGTGACCTCGTCAAAAGTAATATCATGAGAGCTTGGATCCAAATCAGGATGACCCGCAAATGGATTACGAGCCAAGTCGGGACGGTCGATATGAATAACAGAAGGGTTTCCGGACGGGTGCGGAGAAGGTGCAAACTCGCTACCCTCCTCAGTAATATCATGAAGAGGCTGAGCCGGAGGCTGAGGACCGGGCGAAGTTTCGGATAAAGGATGACTCCTCTTCCTCTGCTGAATACCCTCTTCGATGACCCCAAGAAGAGGACGGTAGCCTACTACATCCCCGGAGCGTTGGGTTGAGGGCTTCGGCTTAACAGAAGTTTTGGAAAGTTTATATTGCTCAAGCCTGTGTCGAAGATCTGAAGCTTTGGACGTCTTGCCTGCTCCTGATATAAAGAACAAGTGTCACAAACTTACATCACTATACGATTCGAGAAACGCGGTAAATTACAAGTTAAAAAAGGAAAAGAAACACAGCTGTGGTTGTACAAACCCTGGGGAGGAGTGGGATACTGCAATACGTCCTGGATTTCATTCCAGGACGGGAGCGGGTCATAAAATATTCCTAAGTCCCTATCATTAATGAAGCATGCAGAAGTCAAGAGTTCACCTTGAGTCGTCGGAGCCACCTTGGCTGGAATGGTCGGAGAAGACTCACTTGCACCAGTCCCGGCTTTGTCCGCCTTCCCGGTCTTCTCTACCAAAGCCGGATCCTTATCCAACCCCTCAAAAGCCTGGTGGAACGCATCATCCGTCCACTCCTGAATCTCGCCCGCTTGCCCAGGAAGTAGGGCCCCGATGCCATCGCCACCTTTGTCACCATCCCGACCATCTCCACCCTCGCCTCTTTCCTCCTCTATGTCTTCCTCCTCCCGGGTAAGTGGACAATTGCTGGGGGAGGGACCGTCCGATTTCTTGAGTTTCTTACCTCCGACAGCTGGAGGTTTTGTGAAAGGTTTCCTCTTGCTACTCTCTGCCGTAACACCTTCCTTGGTCTGAGCAGCCGCCCTCTCCTCCGCCGTTGCCCTTAGCTTAACTACAGACTGCTGCAGAAGGATTAAGTTATATTCCAGAAGAATCGCATTTCTAATCAAGAAGGCAGATGATCTATATTTCCCAAGAATGGCTTCTATCTCAGCCGCCGTCTGAACCAGGCGGTCAGTCTCCACAACCGGAAAGCCACCTGTCGCTAGCAAAAATGAGAAGGTATGAGAAGAAGCATCGCAATCGGAATAGAAATTATAAGTAAAAGCATCAACTTGCATCCAGAGGTAAAGCGCCGGATTGAAACGGAGTCGTCCCTAACAAAGAACCACTTTTTCTTGAACATGCTGAATTTAGAGTACAGGTCCAAGACCGGCTTGAAGGTCACAGCTGACTCCAAGCTAATGTATGGGGACCCCTTCTTATAGCCCCTTAAATTATACAAGTACCGGATCTCCCGGTTGGAAGGAGCACGACCATACTTCCTCTGGAAAATAACGAAAAGGCTCACCAGTATGGCATAAGAGTTGGGCTGAAGCTGGAATGGGGCCACCTTTAGATACGTGAGGAAGCTGACTACCCAAGCATTGAGAGGCGGGATAGCACCACACATACAATGGTACCTACTATAAGCAAAGTACCCTTCGGGAGGATTGTATGGCATAACTCCTGGGCCCGGCAACAGCATGAGGGCTCTATCGATCCCAAAGGAACGAGATATAACATCGAGCTGCTCCTCTTTGAGAGAGCTAGGAAAGCAGTCAGGCGGGGAATCCAGCAGCTCCTGGGGACCATGTCCATCCACTAATGACCTTGGGGCGGGCCCATGACGCTCCGATCCTGATTGAGCTGGGGGCACGGCCGAGGACTCTCCTTCGCCCCCGGACTTCCTTTTGTCTGATCGGGTTTCCGCTTTACGGGACATTATCTACAACACCGGAAAAGCATAGTGTTAGAACAAAGGATGTAAACAAGTAAGCATATAATATGGAATTTCACTTAAAAGTTCGAAGTATGAAACACATGTTCACTCGGTACAATAGTTCATTCGGCGAACAGATGCAGCACTTCAATGGTTCATTCGGTAGTATAATATAAGTTTTCATTCGGTGCCCAAAGAACCAAGCTCATTCGGTAAATAAGGACCAAAACTCGTTCGGCACTAAGCCCTATTCTCATTCGGTAGTGCGATACAGGAAGCATTCGGCTTTAGAAACCTATCATGTTCATTCGGCGAAAGGACGTATACCTGGTTCGGTACGAGCTTGATTCGGCAAAGAGTTGATTCGGCTAAACTCGTCTCTCTGGTTCGGTTGTTCGGTAAGGAAAAGCAAAGGGGGTATAGCCCCTATATATAGACAAGCGAAAGACAACCGGATCAACCGGTTCGGCATTCCTCGCCGAACGAACCTATCTCAACTACAGGAAACGCCCAAGCTAAAACAAAGCGCGACACATGCAAACACGTGCCCCGCTTTGGGGGGCAAATGTTGGGTGAATTCTTACCCAGAAGACCTCGAAACCAGGAAACTTGCTTCATTCGGCAGACCCATTCGGCAGGCACCATTCGGCAGACCTCGCTCAACCACATTCGGCAGGCACCATTCGGCAGACCTCACCCGAACCACCTCCTGCCGTACCAACCGAACCAACCTTCCCAACTCCCACCGAACCACCTCCTGCCGAACCATCTCCCACCGGACCAAGCCTTCCACCGGACCAAGTCTTCCACCGGACCAAGCCTTCCTACCGGACCAAGCCTTCCACCGGACCAAGCTTCCTACCGGACCATACTTACCACCGGACCGAGACGATACAGAACCAGATTTGCCAGGCCAGATTGTATCAGCCCGGGCCCATCAGCAGCTGTATACATCCAAGCCCCCTACCTCCAGCCTCACTCTATAAATAGAGGGGCAGGGGTACAACAATGGAGGACAAGTTTGAGAGCTCAAGCACGGAGAGAACTTTCAAACAACTTTCTTTTACTTGTATCAAAGCTTTGTACTTTTAATCAAAAGAAGAGAAGATAAATAACATATAAAGTGGACGTAGGCACATTCTGGCTGAACCACTATAAATCTGCGTGTCTTTTTACAGTTTAGCCCCTGCTTTTCATTTATTTGCATAAATCACCCAAATCACTAAGAACAACATAAGATCTACTAAACCATACAACTTTGAGGTGTTTGTCCATTTTTTGTGCAAACAAATGTTAAATCTATAAATGGAGTTTTGGACATCTTGAATGCTTTTAAAACTCAGATTGGCCTTTCTATCAACATAGACAAATCCAAAATTAGGATAGTAGGGCTATCTCAAATTGAAAAGGCTATTGTATACTCCTTATCTAGTTTATATCCTTTTGATGATAATGAAGATTATCTTGGAGCTCCATTGTGCTCATCCAAAGCCAAGACAAGCCAATGCCTAAAGCTGTTTGAAAAGATTACTGCTAGAATTTCCTCTTAGCCACCTTCAAAATTTTCTATGGGAGGTAGACTGACCATTGTTGAATCCATAGCCACTTCCATGTATCTTTACTATGCTAGAATTTTCATCTTACCATCCAAACTCATTTCTATGATAAACTATGCTTTGAATCATTTTCTCTGGCATGGCAATCCTTATTCAAGGAAGCCGATTCCCGTTGCATTTAAAACTATATGTCGCACTTATAAATTTGGTAGACTTGGAGTTATGAACATCATGAAGTGGAATTAGGCTGCTCTTTCTTCTCGTATTGATAAGCTACTAAAGTATGATAGTAATCTATGGACTTTTTGGGTCAAAAATAATTTGATTAAGAGTAATAGCTTTTGGACTTTATCTCCACCTGCTGATTGCAGTTGGTCTTGGAGAAATATTCTCCGAAGCAGGGATGCCTTTCTTCCCATTTTCAAAGTTGTATGAAGAATATGGATCTTCTGTCCTTCTGGTTTGATCCTTAGTCAGCTCAAGAGTAATTCTTGCAGATGTAATTAGCTATCCTTTGAGAATTCTTACTGGTATCAATGAGAAGGCCTATGTTGCTTATTACTGGTCAGATGGGTTGATAAACCTCCCTTACTCAAGTTCATATTTTGTTCGGTCTTGTTGGAGCATCATTCGTGCCAATTCTTATAACAATGTCAACATTTATGCTTCGTGGAATGGCAAGTCTCACGCTATTAAAACTTTATACAGATTCCTTGTCAATTCCCCACCCCCTGACATTTTTCCATGGCATTCTAGGATTTGGTCCTCTTCATCATGTCCTAGAGAGAATATTTTGCTCTGGAAGGTGTTGAGAAATGGTCTTCATACTCTACAGAGGCTTAAATCTTTAGGTATTGTTTAGAACTCTATTTGCTTGCTATGTCACAAGGTAGAAGATACTGTCCATCATTTGTTTTTTGAGTGTGAATTTTCTTATTTCATATGGGATAGTTCCTTGAATTTACTTCACTTGCATAAGATTATTCGAAATGCTTCTTTGGAATGGTATAGCATTTTTAAAGCTTCGAGATGGAAATCACCTAATGGAACTCTCTTAATACGAGTTCTTAAGAAGGCAATATACCTTATTTTGATGGAGAGGAACAATAGGGTGTTTTGTGGTCGTTTTACCACTAAACAAGTAGTGTTCCAGTCTATTCCCAATATCTTTAGCACTTAGTTTTTCTTAATTGTCTTGTTTGTCTTGATTTTGAATATTGAGATGGTATGCCATCTATCCTTGTAACCATTTTTTTGTTTAATAAAATGGTAGGGGCCCATTTAACCCCACTGGTTATGCCAAATAATATGGTAAATATATATTTACTTAAGTAGAATGAAAATGAGATGTAACTTTTATCCAAAAATTTAAATAAAAATAAAGCAAGATGTAGTGTCACCTTTCACATAACATCAGAGTACAAGGAAGTGAAAATATGGTGGACAAAGCGGGGCTCTTGGTGACTCCGTCTGTAAGAAGGGGATGGAGGTTGGTAGTTGTAACGACCCATAAATTTCAACTGTTTTAATAACGTAATTAGTTGAAATTTGTGAAATTTTAAACGATAAAATTTTGAAATAAAAATTTAATATTTGGAATGCGTCTAATTAAACATAGCAACTGGTAAATTTTCGTCCGAAAATATGAAAGTTTATTTCGCGCGTAAATTCACTTCAATTTAATTAGTTAAAAAGCGTTGAAAAGAAAATATTTTCGAAACCAAAATATTTTTACATAGAAAAATTCTAAAGCATCTTTTGAGCAAGATGTCAGTTTGTCATTTTTCCAAATTCGGACATCTTTGGCTCCGTCGATCTTATTTTTCAGTGTTTTTCTTGCATTTTCCGCCGGTAGAAATTTCGAATTTTTATAATTCAATCATACCACTGATATTTTTATATCGTTTTGATCGTTTTATTGTGCTGATCTCTACGGTATATTCACTCCTGTATTTCGAGGTCCGGCGTGTGGTGCTATTTGCGGAACGCCTACCGTATCGGTAACGTTTGAATTGTTGAACTCATTTGTTGTAAATTCCAATGGTCATTTGCATCTAATTCCTTGAATTCAAAGACTTTAGACCTTTACAATTCCCTACGTTGAATATTTCTCTGTTCGTTTCAAATTTTGTTCGTCCAACTTTTTTTTTTACGTTTCCGAGACAAACTTTTATTAAACATCAAAGTTCATTAAATGTGTGATACATATCTCTGCAATCTTCTCCTCTATCATTTTCGGCCTTCACCCATACGCTTTCCTTCTCCATCATTTCCTCACCTTCCACCTCAATCGCCACTGTCCTTCCCCACAACCACCCAACGCCCAGGTCCAACCTTCACCGCGTTCGTAGCCTCGCCTTCTTCCTTCGCCCGTGCACCGCCCACCTTCCTCCACTACTTCGGCCATGGACGAACCACCCTAGCACCACAACAGCCGTGACCCATCCCTTTCTCCACGCAAGCATGCAAAACCACAGCCCCACCTCCATCGCCTCCACTTGCCTAACAACCGAACCATCCAGCCTCCTGCATGGCTCGCTCAACCGAACATGGTCAACTCTAACCCGACCCCCTTCCCCTGCTTCCCGAGATCCATACCCATGCAAGTGTCGTGCCTCATCCTACCTCTGTCTGCTGCTACCTAGTTGCTCGACTTCCTTTTTGCATTCATATCTTCGTAAGTCTTTTTTTTAAACTATCTGTTCAGCCTTCGTATATGTATGGTTGCATTGGTACTTTATTTTATTATATTAAGTTATGTATTAATTATATATTTAGCCTATCTTATGATAGTTTACGTATATTATATCATAATCCTATTTTGCTTTGTTTAGTTCGGTTATATATATTGTTCATTTAAGCTGGTTTAAGAGTCGAGCAGTCTGTGGTTATAAAATAAGTTTATACAGTTATATATATAAAAAAAAGTGTGTCAGCATATATCATTAAACTGTAAATTTGTATATGTTGTACAATTTATATTGGTATCATACAGTGTTACTTTTCTTATTTTATCTATATTCTATATAAATAAATGTAAAACATGTATTGTGTTTCGCATATATGTGTACTGATATAGTAATGGATCTTTAAAGTATACATATATATATAAAATACGTTTATATCTAAGTTGTATAGGATTGGTATTATCAGTTAATTATATATATACAGTCGATGAGTGTGTGCGCTATTTTAATAATATGGTAATATATACATAATTTTATGGTCACGGTATATATGTAGTCTATGTATATATCGTATCGAAATATTGTTGGCAAAGGTTACTTAAGGGTTGTTTTGAAATTTTAATATACATTGATACTTGGAAATTTTTAAGCTATACGGTGTTTTTGTTTTCAAAATAATTTTTTTGTATTGTATCAACATTTTTGCGTTAACAAGTGTACATAACGTACAGATCAGCATCATATTTAGACCGACTCCTGTATTAATGTAAGTTTATATAAAAGCTATATTATTTGTTAGTACAAATATTGGTGTACGGGTTTTATACTAATGTTGTATGTTAATATAAATTTTGTTTTAAATATGTATGTTTTAATTTAGTAGGTGGTTAAATTTAGAGTATGGTTTTATAAATATAGTTACATGCAATTACATATATAGGTCACCAATACCAATCATCATCGATCCAGTACTAATTTGATTTCGTAAATTTCTATTTATCAGCTTTTCTTGTCGAATTCGTGCCAATCTTACTTGTTTTGGATCTCATGCTTGGATTCGTAGCCCATCTCACTCACGTTCATCTCTAACCTCGAAAGGTGAGCAATCACTCACGATTAACGTTCTTTTATCTATTAAATTTAATTTCAATTGAAACGACAATTGAAATATGCTACTGTTATTTATGCTATTACCTGTATCAGTTCACCTGTGACATCTGACACCATTATCTATTAATTATTTATGTGATGATAATACAGTTTGACTGATAATTGATTGATTGTTGATGTTTATATTGGACGTTAAATTGTTAGTGTTAAATGATAAATAGTATGCCAAATAGAAATGGATATAGAATAGTTAACGATTTTAAAACTGATTTATATGTTAAATTTGATTAGTTGAATATGACCCCTTTTAATTGTTAAATTAATTGACATGTAGAATAGTGATAATTACAATTTGAACCATCGAACGTATATTTGATTAATTGTTGTAGTGTTAAAATTGAAATCGAATGACAATTGAAGAACCGTATAAATATTAGTGTAATAATCTTTAATCTACATGAAATGATAGTGTAGATTCTAGAAATAATTATATTAATTCGTACAAATAACAATGCGAATTAATACGGTTATTTCGGGATTATTTAAATTGATTATTGGATTGTTATTGTTTGTTGTTATTGCTTGTTTATTTACTTTGACACCATCCCAGTTATCACACTGCAAGTTCCCTTTGTTATGCTTTGATTTTTGAATTGAATTGGAATCGGGTTGAAATGATAAATACCCAAATTGAACTTTGACCTAGGATAGGAAATTAAATAAAACCCGATTGGTCAATGATTTGATTTAAAAATAAAACGAAGATTTTAGTTGAATAAATAATATGGTTTTGAAATGAAGTTGAAATTTGAATTTTTAATGAAAGGAAAATGTTGATATTTAATAATCTGAAACAAAATATTAACAAATGTAATTGATGAAAGAACGTTGTTAAATTTGAGAAACGATTGGATTAAGTTTGAAATTATAATTAAGTTTGAAATTATTAAACTTTGAAATTAGTAATAATTAAGTTTTGAATTATTTAATAATCAAATAAGGTTGAATTATTTAATGATTAAATTGAATTGAATTCTTTAAAAAGGTAAAATTGAACATTTGAATAAGTGAATTTACTTCGTAAATAATTGGAATTGAGTTTTCTTTATTAATTAAGTTTTGGAAAATTATTTAAGTAAGTAAATAAGTGAAATGGAATTTCTTAACAAGAAATAAAATGTGATATTTTGGAATTAATGTAAGACTTGTAATTGAAAGAATTGATTTGACGAATTTAATTTAATTCAAAATTGTAAGTTTTGATTTAATGAAGTTGAACTTAGGAAATTGATTTAATGAATTGGAAATTAAATAGATTTGTTTTGAATGATAAATGGAATCGATAAATGAATTTGAAGTTGATTTGAATGTTAAAGTATATTAATTCAAATGATTTGGAAGGAAACTTATTTGCGAACTTGAATCAATATTGAATTGTTTTAAATAGAAATTGAAATTGAATTATAAGATTTTAAAATGGTAAATTGGAAGTTTTGAAACGTAAATTTTGGAAATTGGTTTAGAAAGACAAATGAAATGTTGATTTACGAATTGAAATTGAAATTGATTTGGTTTTGAAATAAATAAACGACCAATCGGTGTAATAATTACGGAAGTTATTAAAGAGACTGGAATTCGGTTATGGATATACTCTCTATCTAAACCGAAAACCACTTTAATAACTATACGCGGAGTGATGATCCAGAATGAAGTGGTTGGAACGGTGTACGTGTTGACTGAAGAAAGAGAACGATAATGGATAGCCTTGACACTTGTGTCAAATCGGAAATGACTAAAACAGGAGCTGTGCCGGGCCAATGGAGGATTAGCTACCTCAAGTGGACACACTTCTTCGAACTACTTATACTTGTTGTCGATTGGTGCACCCTTGATTTTGGGAGTGTTGTTTCACGGTGTTGCGGGAGCTATGGCGTTGCGTTCTCACCAGTCCGGATCAGGCGAACGGTAGTATCACTACCATGGGTATTGCCTCATGTGCCTTGTCATACTTGTATTCCATTTATGCGCGACCAGTACGATTTTGATTTGTACCTTTAGTATATGGATTGCCCTCTAGTGACTTCCGGTTTTGGGGAAACTATGGTCTTGTATATGCTTTTCGGAATAAAAATGTGTTAAGGGTGGAATGGGCCATGACTTAACGCTATTTTGATATCTTTATATTACTGATAGACATTATCTACTTATCGTACACTACTACATAGTAGATAGTTTAACGGATCCTTAAAGGATGGTTATTCCAAACATCCTTTGAGTTACTTGTATTTCAATTGCTATTTCACTTGAGTTGGATTTATTGATATAATAATGTTAATCCTGACTCGAGTGTCTTGTGTTTTTTTGCTTTACGCTCGGGTCAGACTGAGTGGTTCAGCTTTCGAGACTCACCTTTGGAGTTGGAGCTTTGCTTGAAGATCCAGCCATCTATTCTGCTTTCAGTATTCGATGATTCCAGTGATGTATTCTGATTTGTATCGTGTTACTCTTCTGTTATATCTGGTTTAACTCTGATGTATCGTATTACTCTTCTGTGTAAACTCTGATGTATCTTATATATTCATATAGTAGCTTCATGAACTACTATCTCTTTTATTTCCGCTGCAAATTATTACTCTATGTCTGTGATCTGTGATTATATTTATTTACTGTATATGTTCAGTTTTGCCAATTTAAATTAACAACGCGGTATTTTGAGCAATTCAACTCCGGCATGAGTGTCTACCTATACACTTATAATGGATGCGAATGGTCCAAAATTCTGGGTCGTTACAGTTGGTATCAGAGCTCTGGTAGCTCTAGGCAAAACTCAACATATAGGGTAAATGTATTTACAGAATCACGCTCATTCGAGTTTCAATCTCTTCCTTTGACTCAATTCCTTTGAATTTTGGAACGTTCCCTACGGTTCCAAATTTCATTCGTGTCCTTCACTATTCGTCTTCTTTCAATTCTGGAGCATCACATAACTCCACTTCGAATGACCCTGATAGTGAATTGGCGGTCTCGCCAAACTTCCAATAATTTGTAAAGGGGTGAAACTCCTTTATAATAGGCATTGATTTACCGGAGATTTCTGTATCCTCGGTTTACGATGCTATCTATTCCCTGCTATACTTGAATCTCATCTCTAGAGATCGAGTGTTGAATTACCTCGGAATTCAGCATCGATCTTATTCTTGAAGTTACGGACGACCCAGTTAAGGTTGCCCGTGAATTAAATAAACTCATCCATCTCCCGATTGTGATAATTGAATTATCTTATCTTCTGTTTCAAACTTATTTTCGAATCAAAATTCTCTTTGATTTAAGTCCATCAAATTTTGAATCCCTATCCTTATTTTTGAAAATCCATTCCTGTATCGTCGAGCAAAGAAATGTATTTCTAAATTTATATTAAAATGTTGTTTTCAAATTTGATAAATAAAATAGAAGTTTTGTATGATTATATTATATATATAATATAAGTTTTCTGAAATTAAATTGTTAATGAATTTGTTGTCTGAAATAATAATATTTGATTTTCATTTATTGTTTTGTAAACCATTGACTATTGCATAATATAAATAAATGAATTTATAAACTTGGTTATAAATTGATTGGAATTTGAAATGAATCTAATTCAGAAATTTGAGAATTTATTAGTTTCCGATGATTTCGAACTTGGGTTTTAAAAATTTAAAGTATATATTATTGGAAGTATTTTTGAATAGAAATCGTTTCCAAAGAATTTTAAAATGTTGAAATCAGTGCTCTTCTCTTTGTCGCTGGAAAATAATTTCAGTGATGGCGGCCGCATCATCGACATTCATTTTCGAGTTTCGAAGCGGAGAAACCATTCTGTAGCTTTGCTACGGTTTTTTGTTTTGAGGAGGAAAAAAATATTTTGATTTGAATTTCTTCAGTATAATTTGATTTATGTATATATATAGGTATCTTATTTGAAAATGTAATTTGATTTGATATAAATATATTATATATATTTCTAAATTGTTTAAAGTTAATCGGAAATCTAATTCTTAAATTTTGTTAAAGGATGATTTTAATTATAAATAAAACCAAAATTTGGAAAATATTTGAACTTGAATAATTGGATTTGGAAAATTTTATCTGTATATTGTTCAACTGCATTCTAATACAACTTACCTAAATCGTTCAGAAGTTGAATATGTAATTGGATAATATATAAGATAAATTGAATTTATAAATAAAATTTGAGTGTTTATAATAAATATTATACACTAAATTTTGATTATAAAGATGTTAATAGAGTTAGATAGAATAATAAGTAAACTCAGTTAATGATGAAATAAATTTGTTTGAAAGAATTAATAAATTGTTTGAAAGAATTAATAAATTTGTTTTGAAAGAATTAATATATTGAAATTTGATCAACATATGAAAATACCTTGAATTTAAAAGAAATTAATAGATGTAAATTAATTTAAATCGAAACTTTTATGTTTTAAATTAATTTATATGGGTTAAATATATGTGATAAGATATATTAAGTAGAATAAATTTAACAATAATTTGGAATAAAGAAGAATTTAAATTGCTGAAATAAAATATGATTGTAATAAGTGACTATTCAAATTTATGATTTTGAAACTGTTAATTAAAGATGATTGGATAATAAGAAAATCAATCTAGAAATAGTTAATGCTTGATTTAACTTAAGAAAATCAAATGGATTAAATCGATTGTTGAATATCAATTAATTCAAATTTGTATTTATATGGTTTAAATTAATTGTTATTTTGTATTTCAAAATCTGTTTTTCTTTCTGGTTGTTTCTATTCTCCTACCTCGTTCCTTTTCGGGGACGAAAAGTTTTGAGTGTGGGAGAGTGTAACGACCCATAATTTCAACTGTTTTAATAACGTAATTAGTTGAAATTTTGTGAAATTTTAAACGATAAAATTTTGAAATAAAAATTTAATATTTGGAATGCGTCTAATTAAACATAGCAACTGGTAAATTTTCGTTCGAAAATATGAAAGTTTATTTCGCGCGTAAATTCACTTCAATTTAATCAGTTAAAAAGCGTTGAAAAGAAAATATTTTCGAAACCAAAATATTTTTACATAGAAAAATTCTAAAGCATCTTCTGAGCAAGATGTCAGTTTGTCGTTTTTCCAAATTTGGACATCTTTGGCTCCATCGATCTTATTTTTCAGTGTTTTTCTTGCATTTTCCGCCGGTAGAAATTTCGAATTTTTATAATTCAATCATACCACTGATATTTGTATACCGTTTTGATCGTTTTATCGTGCTGATCTCTACGGTATATTCACTCCTGTATTTCGAGGTCCGGCGTGTGGTGCTATTTGCGGAACGCCTACCGTATCGGTAACGTTTGAATTGTTGAACTCATTTGTTGTAAATTCCAATGGTCATTTGCATCTAATTCCTTGAATTCAAAGACTTTAGACCTTTACAATTCCCTACGTTGAATATTTCTCTGTTCGTTTCAAATTTTGTTCGTCCAACTTTTTTTTTTACGTTTCCGAGACAAACTTTTATTAAACATCAAAGTTCATTAAATGTGTGATACATATCTCTGCAATCTTCTCCTCTATCATTTTCGGCCTTCACCCATACGCTTTCCTTCTCCATCATTTCCTCACCTTCCACCTCAATCGCCACTGTCCTTCCCCACAACCACCTAACGCCCAGGTCCAACCTTCACCGCGTTCGTAGCCTCGCCTTCTTCCTTCGCCCGTGCACCGCCCACCTTCCTCCACTACTTCGGCCATGGACGAACCACCCTAGCACCACAACAGCCGTGACCCATCCCTTTCTCCATGCAAGCATGCAAAACCACAGCCCCACCTCCATCGCCTCCACTTGCCTAACAACCGAACCATCCAGCCTCCTGCATGGCTCGCTCAACCGAACGTGGTCAACTCTAACCCGACCCCCTTCCCCTGCTTCCCGAGATCCATACCCATGCAAGTGCCGTGCCTCATCCTACCTCTGTCTGCTGCTACCTAGTTGCTCGACTTCCTTTTTGCATTCATATCTTCGTAAGTCTTTTTTTTAAACTATCTGTTCAGCCTTCGTATATGTATGGTTGCATTGGTACTTTATTTTATTATATTAAGTTATGTATTAATTATATATTTAGCCTGTCTTATGATAGTTTACGTATATTATATTATAATCCTATTTTGCTTTGTTTAGTTCGGTTATATATGTTGTTCATTTAAGCTGGTTTAAGAGTCGAGCAGTCTGTGGTTATAAAATAAGTTTATACAGTTATATATATAAAAAAAGTGTGTCAGCATATATCATTAAACTGTAAATTTGTATATGTTGTACAATTTATATTGGTATCATACAGTGTTACTTTTCTTATTTTATCTATATTCTATATAAATAAATGTAAAACATGTATTGTGTTTCGCATATGTGTGTACTGATATAGTAATGGATCTTTAAAGTATACATATATATATAAAATACGTTTATATCTAAGTTGTATAGGATTGGTATTATCAGTTAATTATATATATACAGTCGATGAGTGTGTGCGCTATTTTAATAATATGGTAATATATACATAATTTTATGGTCACGGTATATATGTAGTCTATGTATATATCGTATCGAAATATTGTTGGCAAACGTTACTTAAGGGTTGTTTTGAAATTTTAATATACATTGATACTTGGAAATTTTTAAGCTATACGGTGTTTTGGTTTTCAAAATAATTTTTTTGTATTGTATCAACATTTTTGCGTTAACAAGTGTACATAACGTACAGATCAGCATCATATTTAGACTGACTCCTGTATTAATGTAAGTTTATATAAAAGCTATATTATTTGTTAGTACAAATATTGGTGTACGGGTTTTATACTAATGTTGTATGTTAATATAAATTTTGTTTTAAATATGTATGTTTTAATTTAGTAGGTGGTTAAATTTTGAGTATGGTTTTATAAATATAGTTACATGCAATTACATATATAGGTCACCAATACCAATCATCATCATCGATCCAATACTAATTTGATTTCGTAAATTTCTATTTATCAGCTTTTCTTGTCGAATTCGTGCCAATCTTACTTGTTTTGGATCTCATGCTTGGATTCGTAGCCCATCTCACTCTCGTTCATCTCTAACCTCGAAAGGTGAGCAATCACTCACGATTAACGTTCTTTTATCTATTAAATTTAATTTCAATTGAAACGACAATTGAAATATGCTACTGTTATTTATGCTATTACCTGTATCAGTTCACCTGTGACATCTGACACCATTATCTGTTAATTATTTATGTGATGATAATACAGTTTGACTGATAATTGATTGATTGTTGATGTTTATATTGGACGTTAAATTGTTAGTGTTAAATGATAAATAGTATGCCAAATAGAAATGGATATAGAATAGTTAACGATTTTAAAACTGATTTATATGTTAAATTTGATTAGTTGAATATGACCCCTTTTAATTGTTAAATTAATTGACATGTAGAATAGTGATAATTACAATTTGAACCATCGAACGTATATTTGATTAATTGTTGTAGTGTTAAAATTGAAATCGAATGACAATTGAAGAACCGTATAAATATTAGTGTAATAATCTTTAATCTACATGAAATGATAGTGTAGATTCTAGAAATAACTATATTAATTCGTACAAATAACAATGCGAATTAATACGGTTATTTCGGGATTATTTAAATTGATTATTGGATTGTTATTGTTTGTTGTTATTGCTTGTTTATTTACTTTGACACCATCCCAGTTATCACACTGCAAGTTCCCTTTGTTATGCTTTGATTTTTGAATTGAATTGGAATCGGGTTGAAATGATAAATACCCAAATTGAACTTTGACCTAGGATAGGAAATTAAATAAAACCCGATTGGTCAATGATTTGATTTAAAAATAAAACGAACATTTTAGTTGAATAAATAATATGGTTTTGAAATGAAGTTGAAATTTGAATTTTTAATGAAAGGAAAATGTTGATATTTAATAATCTGAAACAAAATATTAACAAATGTAATTGATGAAAGAACGTTGTTAAATTTGAGAAACGATTGGATTAAGTTTGAAATTATAATTAAGTTTGAAATTATTAAACTTTGAAATTAGTAATAATTAAGTTTTGAATTATTTAATAATCAAATAAGGTTGAATTATTTAATGATTAAATTGAATTGAATTCTTTAAAAAGGTAAAATTGAACATTTGAATAAGTGAATTTACTTCGTAAATAATTGGAATTGAGTTTTCTTTATTAATTAAGTTTTGGAAAATTATTTAAGTAAGTAAATAAGTGAAATGGAATTTCTTAACAAGAAATAAAATGTGATATTTTGGAATTAATGTAAGACTTGTAATTGAAAGAATTGATTTGACGAATTTAATTTAATTCAAAATTGTAAGTTTTGATTTAATGAAGTTGAACTTAGGAAATTGATTTAATGAATTGGAAATTAAATAGATTTGTTTTGAATGATAAATGGAATCGATAAATGAATTTGAAGTTGATTTGAATGTTAAAGTATATTAATTCAAATGATTTGGAAGGAAACTTATTTGCGAACTTGAATCAATATTGAATTGTTTTAAATAGAAATTGAAATTGAATTATAAGATTTTAAAATGGTAAATTGGAAGTTTTGAAACGTAAATTTTGGAAATTGGTTTAGAAAGACAAATGAAATGTTGATTTACGAATTGAAATTGAAATTGAAATTGATTTGGTTTTGAAATAAATAAACGACCAATCGGTGTAATAATTACGGAAGTTATTAAAGAGACCGGAATTCGGTTATGGATATACTCTCTATCTAAACCGAAAACCACTTTAATAACTATACGCGGAGTGATGATCCAGAATGAAGTGGTTGGAACGGTGTACGTGCTGAATGAAGAAAGAGAACGATAATGGATAGCCTTGACACTAGTGTCAAATTGGAAATGACTAAAACAGGAGCTGCGTCGGGCCAATGGAGGATTAGCTACCTCAAGTGGACACACTTCTTCGAACTACTTATACTTGTTGTCGATTGGTGCACCCTTGATTTTGGGAGTGTTGTTTCACGGTGTTGCGGGCGCTGCGGCGTTGCGTTCTCACCAGTCCGGATCAGGCGAACGGTAGTATCACTACCTTGGGTATTGCCTCATGTGCCTTGTCATACTTGTATTCCATTTATGCGCGACCACTACGATTTTGATTTGTACCTTTAGTATATGGATTGCCCTCTGGTGACTTCCGGTTTTGGGGAAACTACGGTCTTGTATATGCTTTTCGGAATAAAAATGTGTTAAGGGTGGAATGGGCCATGACTTAACGCTATTTTGATATCTTTATATTACCGATAGACATTATCTACTTATCGTACACTACTACATAGTAGATAGTTTAACGGATCCTTAAAGGATGGTTATTCCAAACATCCTTTGAGTTACTTGTATTTCAATTGCTATTTCACTTGAGTTGGATTTATTGAATGTTAATCCTGACTCAAGTGTCTTGTGTTTTTTTGCTTTACGCTCGGGTCAGACTGAGTGGTTTAGCTTTTGAGACTCACCTTTGGAGTTGGAGCTTTGCTTGAAGATCCAGCCATCTATTCTGCTTTCAGTATTCGATGATTCCAGTGATGTATTCTGATTTGTATCGTGTTACTCTTCCGTTGTATCTGGTTTAACTCTGATGTATCGTATTACTCTTCTATGTAAACTCTGATGTATCTTATATATTCATATAGTAGCTTCATGAACTACTATCTCTTTTATTTCCGCTGCAAATTATTACTCTGTGTCTGTGATCTGTGATTATATTTATTTACTGTATATGTTCAGTTTTGCCAATTTAAATTAACAACGTGGTATTTTGAGCAATTCAACTTCGGCATGAGTGTCTACCTATACACTTATAATGGATGCGAATGGTCCAAAATTCTGGGTCGTTACAGTTGGTATCAGAGCTCTGGTAGCTCTAGGCAAAACTCAACATATAGGGTAAATGTATTTACAGAATCACGCTCATTCGAGTTTCAATCTCTTCCTTTGACTCAATTCCTTTGAATTTTGGAACGTTCCCTACGGTTCCAAATTTCATTCGTGTCCTTCACTATTCGTCTTCTTTCAATTCTGGAGCATCACATAACTCCACTTCGAATGACCCTGATAGTGAATTGGCGGTCTCGCCAAACTTCGAATAATTTGTAAAGGGGTGAAACTCCTTTATAATAGGCATTGATTTACCGGAGATTTCTGTATCCTCGGTTTACGATGCTATCTATTCCCTGCTATACCTGAATCTCATCTCTAGAGATCGAGTGTTGAATTACCTCGGAATTCAGCATCGATCTTATTCTTGAAGTTACGGACGACCCAGTTAAGGTTGCCCGTGAATTAAATAAACTCATCCATCTCCCGATTGTGATAATTGAATTATCTTATCTTCTGTTTCAAACTTATTTTCGAATCAAAATTCTCTTTGATTTAAGTCCATCAAATTTTGAATCCCTAACCTTATTTTTGAAAATCCATTCCTGTATCATCGAGCAAAGAAATGTATTTCTAAATTTATATTAAAATGTTGTTTTCAAATTTGATAAATAAAATAGAAGTTTTGTATGATTATATTATATATATAATATAAGTTTTCTGAAATTAAATTGTTAATGAATTTGTTGTCTAAAATAATAATATTTGATTTTCATTTATTGTTTTGTAAACCATTGACTATTGCATAATATAAATAAATGAATTTATAAACTTGGTTATAAATTGATTGGAATTTGAAATGAATCTAATTCAGAAATTTGAGAATTTATTAGTTTCCGATGATTTCGAACTTGGGTTTTAAAAATTTAAAGTATATATTATTGGAAGTATTTTTGAATAGAAATCGTTTCCGAAGAATTTTAAAATGTTGAAATCAGTGCTTTTAAAATGTTAAAATGTTTAAAGCTATCTTCTGTATATGATCAAATTAGGTCTCGAGACTTGTTCCATTGAGTTCGGAATAGGGGTATTACACATAGAATGCCAGGCGGCACATCTCGATAGGAGTTTGAAATTTTTCGGACATATAATATTGGATTTGAATTAATAAAAAAATTTGTATCACATCCTTTCAAGGGCCATACCCATACACGTTAATGCCATACCCCCATGCCTCCAACCCATACCTCATCCATGTTAAAAAGTCTGCTGCATTTCTTTTTTTTCTTCCCGTAAACAAAGAACCCACTTATTCAAAATTTAAGAATAAAAATCAAACTCGATTCTTGATTAAAAATTTTAAAAATTGGATCCTTGTGCTTATAGGGTTGAGATTTTAATTGGGTAGGGTTTATACGAGTCGTGGCATCACCTTCTTGGATTCGGTAGTTTAGTAATGAAACTAGGGTTTTGGATTGTAAATTATTGGAAGGGTATTTGGAAAAATGGGTGTTGTAATTGGGTTCGCGATGTCGAACGACACCTGTAGCCAACATTTGGCGAGTTGCGGCAGCTTGGGGGTTGCGATTGTACAATCGGCTGAAGGTGAGGGCGAGGTTGCGATTTGATATGGGAAGGCGAAGGTGATGAAGTGGGGTCCGGTGGAAGGAGATCACGAAGAGGAGTTCAACGGTGCAATCGAAATTAGATTTCATTGAGTGTGGGTCACGGGGCGGCGTGCATGCACTATCGGTGGCGGTTGTTTCTCATGTACAAGGAGGGGAATTATTTGATGGAGCAAGAAAGGTTAACAATGTAATTATAGATTAATTTATTAATCGATGAATTTAATATGTATATTAATATTTCGAACTTGTTTATTGAATAACTTCTTCATACGAGGTCCAATCGAGGTGCAGATTTTTGCGTTGCGTTCATAACAACAAAAACTTTGCAATAGAACTAGTGTGGTCAAATTCTAAGCTTGTGGAAATTTGGGCTAAAATCGGACATCATTCGATTTAAGTTCCAAACCTGAACGCCTCGGTGATAACTGGAATACATGTGAGTTAAACTCGCCTTTTTGGCTAACCAGTAATATTATATAGTTGATAAAAATTGTTGATTGAATGTTTGGATGGTTTACTATTTTATTAGTTGGTTTGGATATATTCCCACCCCTGGAACTAATGACCTTTTATACATACCCGCCTAGTAGCGGATGACCTATATTAAATAATTATATATATGAGTTGTGATGCAAGGGGACAGGTTGGAGGGATCTAACTGGATTCCTTACCACTGTTGAATTTTATTTATATATATGTGCCGATATATATATATATATATATGAGCTGGGATGTATGGGGACAGGTTAGAGGGATTCAAAAGGATTCCTCGCCATTGTTGATTTTAATTTCAGTAATATTCTTGTCATATGGATTATTGGATAATAAACATGATTTGTAACGACCCGGATTTTAAGTCGTTGATTTGAACATTTAATTTATTTTAAATGTTGAATTTGAAATGTACATGGAATTTAATATGAAAATTTACCGATCAAATAAGTGGAATAAGAACTTAAGTTCCAAATATAGCGACTTATTGAATAAATATAATTATTGAATTAATAATTGAAAATCGTTTAAAAAATTGAATTTGAGTTGAATATGAATCGAAACAATTTCTAATGTTGATATAAATTCTATTTGAATTAGAGTTTGAGTAAATAAGTTGTTAAAACAGGAATTTCAAGTGATTTTGTAAATTTTTGAAATCGTCAATTTTATCGATGCGTTAAAATAGCGATCCGGGGCACAGTCTTGGAATTCAACGAAACTAGTTCCATTGGATCCGTGATAGTACGTTATTATCGGATTTCAAATTTCGTAGTGTTTGGATTTACCATTTCGTCGTACGATCTGAAAACGCCTAGAATTAATTTAATTAAATTTAAATTAATAGTCGATTTAAAAAGCTATCTTCTCCATACAGCCGAGTCAGACCTCGAAACTTGTTCCATTTGGTTTGGAATAGGAATATAACATTAGGAACGCCAGGTGACACGCCTCGATCGTGGTTCGAAATTAAATATCTAGCTATTTTGGAATTTTAAATAATATATTTCAACTCGATTTAACATTAGACATTTTTCTCTCCTTTTCAGCCACCCTATCACTGAGAAGCAGACCTAACTATACGACCTAGCCCTATAGCCACCCTTCAAATCATTTAAATCACGTTTTCCCCCATTTCTTCATCAATGGATTCACGAAATAAAAAAAAATTGAATTCGTTCGAAAAGGGGAAAACTCGAACTTAGTTGAAAACGAAATCACTTCATTTATAAAAAAAAAGGGTCGCAAGTGAATCGCGTTAGCAAGCACGATCGCAAGGGGGCAGAGGGCGACTCGGTGCGATGGTAGGGAATGGGAGCTTCGATCTGGTGGGGGGTTTGTAGGTCGAGGCATCAGTTTGGGGGGAATCGACATTAAGCAGTGGAAGTGAAGGTTCGCGAGCTTCGATTCTCGCATAAGGCCTGGGTGGACGCGAAGGCTGAGCGCGTTGATGATGGGTTGAGTGGCGCGGCTATGCGAGGTGGCAATGTTGCGATGTCAACTGGGACGAGCGGAGACATGGGTTGTGGCACTGATGGCATGGAGGTGAATGGAAGTTGACGTGATGCCTGGAAGTGTGGTCACGAGTTTCACGGAGGCTGCCACGTTGACTTAGGGCAAGGATTCGAGCTCGAGCTCGATGGAGGTGAATCGAAGGGCGGAGATAGATGCTGGCAGTTTTTGGTGTTGACGAGGCTATTGAAGACAAGGGAGGAAAGAAATAGTGGGTCGCGTGGCTGGGTAGGCAGTCAAGCGTAGTTGAGCATAATATCTCGGCCTGATGATCGATGAAGACGGTAATTAGATGTTAGTGATTTTAATTAAATTAAATAATTTTATTTATTAAAATCGAATACTTATTAAATTGTATAACATTTATACGAGGTCTAAAATTAACATAACAAGTCACGTTGGACTCGGGGGCAGCAATACTATACAATGGAAGAAATTGGGATTGGAATGACTAACTAACTAAAAATCAAGGTGAGTAAAATCTCACTCTTTTTGGATTGCTGGATTTAATTGATAATAATTAAAATTAATTATTGGATGCTTGGTTGAATTTATGAATTATCATCAGTTTGGATGTTATATATATATATATATATATATATATATATATATAGTAGTTGGACATATTTCCCGCCTATTGGAGCGGATGAGACCCTATGCGCCCCGCAAAATAGCGAACGACCCTATAGACCACGATATCCCCCTCGAAGTGGGATTGGTATTTTATGTTATCTAACATCTGTGGATACAGGGAAACAGATTGGAGGGATCCAATTGGATTCCTCAAATATATTTATTGTTTTTCATATATAGTGATATATGTTGGAATTGAATAATCTATTATAGATGGTTGTTTGATTTGAATTATTGGATGTTAAAGTAGCATGGGCCTAAACTTTTGGTATTTTAAATACCATAAATATTATTTTTGAAATCGAACTAATTTAAAAGGAGATTTTGAATATAGAATATTTATATTGAAATTTGGATTATTTTAAAGAAATTGATTTGGATAAAACAACAATTAATTTCGGGTTGTACTTACCTATTCGTAAAAATATTTAAATAGAGATTAAAAAAAAATTATAGGGGATTTTTAACAGTGAATTTTAAAATGATATTTTTTTAATAAATAGGGATAAGAGGTTAAAAATCCATATTGAAAATAGATTTGGAAAATAAATGGGATCTATAAGGTAATAGATTTAAAAATGAAGTTATAAATGAGAATGTTATAAACAAGTGAAATCCAAATGAGTTATCAATTATAAATGGGGTTTATAAATAAAGTGAAACGATTTTCATTGATACAGTGAAAATATAAATTCACAAGAGTGAATGTATAACGAGAAGTGAAAAATCGTTTGGAAAAGAAATAGTGGAATCTATTTTGAATGTGAGAATGATTATGAATGTAACAACCCGCATATCTATCGATTTTATATTTAAATATTTTATCGTTAGTCGGATGTTAGTCCGAAAAGCTACTTTTTGCATACAGTCAAATTAGGACTCGAGACCACCCCCATTGAGTTCAAAATGACGTTTGCGATCTTTTTGAGTGTAAACTTCGATATGTTTGGAGAGAGTGAAATTTTCGTCACTTTTCCCACTTGCGACTTTGGTTGGGACTGCACCTTCTTAACTCAGCCCAACCCCCTCTTCTCTTCATCACTTCATCAAACACTTCAAGCTTCTTCAAAAATGGTGGGGGGAAAGAGAAATTAAAATTCCAAGCTCGAGATCTTTAGTAAATTCAACATCAAACTCCGAATTCAAGGTGAAGAACATAGATTCAAGCTAGGGGTTGATTCTTGCTTTGCTCTTAAGCTCTCCAACATCAATTTCGTGGAAAAGGTGAGATCTTTGATCTCACATCTTGCCTATATCTATCTTGGACTGTTGGGAATGGTTCCCTATCATTTTAGCATCAGCATTTGCATTTGGTTTGAATTGGATTGGTGAAAAACCCAAAATTTTAGTGTTTTTGGTGAAAAAAACTGCACTTAGGTCGTTCTGCCTTTGCTAGGTCGTTCGCGAGTTAAGCCTAAGTCGTAGGTCGTTCGTGTTGAAAAGTCACACGGAGCATAAGTCGTTCCAGGCCTTAAGTCGTTCTGGGTGTGCTAAGTCGTTCGCGAGTTAAGTGCTAAGTCGTGCGCGAGTTAAGAGTTAGGTCGTTGCCTTCAGCTACCTCGTCCTGGCTTAGGTCGTACTGGGATAAGTCGTTAGGTCGTATAGACCTTAGCTCGTAGCTCGTATTTGAGCTTAAGTCATAGCTCGTATTTGCTCTTAAGTCCTAGGTCGTATGGCTCTTAAGTCATAGGTCGTATGGCCCTTAAGTCATAGGTCGTTCGCCCTTAAGTCTTAGGTCGTTGCCGACCTATAATCCCCCAGGCAAACTTTAGGTCGCTCGCACTGGCTTATCTCGTAGGTCGTCTCCGACCTAAGCTTCTTTTCCATAAGTCGTTCGCGAGTCAAGTGTTAGGTCGTCTCCGACCTAACGCCCCTCGTCACCTTAGGTCGTAGCTCGTAAGTCGCTCGACCCTGCTAAGTCTTTAAGTCGCTCGAGTTAGGTCGGCCAGTATATCTCGTAGGTCATCTCCGACTTATCCTCTAGTTAAGTCGTTCGACCCTCTAGATCGTTCGAGTTAGGTCGTTGGGCCATTTACCTTAGGTCGCTTGACCTTAAGTCGTAGGTCGTCTCCGACCTATGCCCCACTTAGGTCGCAGGACTCTGTAAGTCGTAGGTCGTCGCCGACCTTACACTTGGTCTTTTTAGTTCGCGATTTCCTTAGGTCGTATGACCTATTTTTCCTTAGGTCGCTGGACCGCTTGCCTTCACTAGGTCGTACCGTGACGGGGCGCTGCCCCCTGGACCCCCGTATTACTCTGCGAAGGCAATCTTATCTGAAAAGCATTCATCTGAACTTCCACTTTGATGCGTTTTAAGCTGATTTCCTTGGATTTTATTCACGTCTCCGAATGTGAATTTTTGTGATAGATTGTTCCAACAATCGTTTTATGACTTGTCACTTTAAAGATATGAAGGTTTTAATACTAGTAGTAAATATCAAAACTCTTTCATCAAATCGATTTCAACACTATTTTTAATATCAAAAGTTCGTTTTCTCAAACCGATTTTCAATCTACTAATATATATATAAGCCTTTACTTCACTCGAATGAGAAATCGACTTAAACGACTTAGTAAAACGAGTGGTATGAAACGCTTGCGTTCACTTCGTCGGTTAGCTCTTGGACTTGTTCGATTGAACCCTTTTCGTGACAATTTCCTAGTGAAGATTTACAGCTTGTTCGTAAATATTTAAGTTAAGCAAGTGGTTATGGGACATGAAGCTAAACTCATATATTTACTAGCTTGGTGTGATTGACACTTCTCGCTGATCATGATGATCATTTTATGATTTAGACTAGCAATTGTGCGATGTCTCTTTGTTTGCAAGGTTAGACTAGACCGCAGTAGTGTGATTCCGACTCACACAAATCTCTTTGTCCGCAAGGTTAGTCTAGACCGCAGTAGTGTGATTCCGACTCACACATATCTTTTTGTTTGCGAGGTTAGGCTAGACACCACTTGTGTGATTCTATTCACACATACCTTTTTGCTTTTTGGTTAGCCTAGGCCTCAATCAGTGTGATTCCGACTCACACATATGGGGTAGCGCCCCATGGTCTTCGGACCATCATGTGATAGGCCTCTTTCTCTTTTTATGATTTCTGGATTTCTTGTTTGATTTCTGGATTTTTATGTCATTGACTTGTTATGAGTACAAGTTTAGGGTATGATACCCTCTTTGGATCTTTGAGAAGATTCTCGTGATATTGATCATTTCTCATCGGTTGATCTCCTGTTGATCATCATTTTCATACTTATAGTAGTATGTCTGTATGGATATTCTATGTTTATGCCATATCTTTTATTCTATATCATGTCATCTGATATTTATAGTTAGACTGATCCGTTTATTATTTTCTTAAATAATACTCGGGTCAGACCGAGATGTTACAAGTGCTTCTGCTTGACTTCCTTCCGGGATTTGCTACTCTGACTTTTGGCTGACTATTTAGTTTAGCAGTTTTTGTTGTATACACTTGAGATATGGACTCATAGTTGTATTCTTTTTGTATAGCACATGTTGCTATTCTTTTGTATTATTGTGGAACTTTTTGACCACTACTCTGATGTACACTTTCATGTGTTAGTTATATATTCATATCTTCTTCTGCCTTTGTGATATGGATGTCTGTGACTGCTTTGTGTTATGTTTATTTCTATGTTTGTTTCCGAAGATTAT
Organism: Allium fistulosum; assembly: GCA_030737815.1. NCBI lineage: Eukaryota > Viridiplantae > Streptophyta > Magnoliopsida > Asparagales > Amaryllidaceae > Allium > Allium fistulosum. The sequence goes on from CM060905.1 coordinate 193,357,753, forward strand.
TTTATAGCCACCGTGTGATAATCAATTACATGGATGGTCGCTCCTCAACAGCCTTATTCTCCGTGCTAGTTGACAGCACTACATCGTAGTGTCCTTGGCTAGCGTGGGTATTGAGGTGGGGCATCACAATGAAATTGAGACGTAATCGATGTGATATTAATCGAGAGGGATTTATAAATTGAAATTGGAATATTGGATTTTTGAATAAAAAATTTTCGAGAAATTAAAATTGTTTTAAAATGAGATTCTTATTTATTTAACTTTGTAGTTTAAAAAACTATTATTTAGATTTAAATATTTCAGAAAAGCTAGTTACTCAAATATTTAATATTAATTGAAATGAATTCTAATTTTTATAATAAGCTTTGTAAATCAGTTAGTTTTATTTAAAAATGATTTGAAATTGAGTTATCAATGTTTATTTAAAGTGTTTTAAATAATTACTTAAACATATTTTTAAAAATATATTATTATTCCTTTAAAATACTTATTATATGTATAGAGTTTTGAAATGATTGAAATTTAATTATAAATCTTCTTGAGATTTGGAAACGGAGTTTATTCAGTAGATGTGATTTTATAAAAGAAATTCTCAAAATGGAATTTAGGGAAATGTAAGGAAATTTCCAAAGTGTTGAAATAAGAGAACTTTGAAAATTGAATTAGAATTCATAAAAGAAGTTAGAATTTGGGTAGTTGAAATTTATAGACAAGTGAAATCGATTTGGAAAATTTAAGGGAGTTAATTTATGAAATTCCAAAAACTTATAAAAATCGGTTATAAATGAGTGAAGGAATTTACAAATAAATTGTAAATGATTTTGTGAATAGAAAATAAATGGAATATTCCTAAGTATTGGAAATGAACTGATTTGGAAAATAATATACTTAAGGAAATTTCCTAAGTATGGAATTGGAAGGATTTGAAATATTTCAACTACGAGATTATTATTATTAGAAATATTTTCAAAGTGTTGAATCATAAAATGGGATTGAAAGAAAATATTATAAGTATTGAAACGGGTCGAAAATATCCTGTTATGGATATAAGTATTGAATTTGTTTTCTAATATTGAAATACTGGGAGAGATTTGAATATATAAATTTATATAAGATATTTTGAAAAAAAATATTTGGAAAATTTATAAAATAAGGCCTAGTGACTGTCTATGGATGTTATTTGATAGTAAAATAACCTACTATCAAATTTGGCCAAATTTGTTGATCGTTTCGAAGAGACCGGGATTGGATTTAATTATCCGAAAACTACTTCGATCCAATTTGAGCATTACGAATGGTGATATCGTGAAGATAGTAAAGATGGTGATTCAGTTTGTTCAAATCTAGAACAACTTGTATGGATGAATGCTATCATTGCATCGTTGCCTGGAAGGCAGTGTTAGCATTCCAGTATGAATGTTATTCTAAAGGTAAAATGTAGCCTCAAGCCTCATCAACTGGGAATGACTAAAACATGGGAGATGCAGCAGGGCTAAGTGGATCGCACCCAATTATGGTATGTTATCACTTTTCTAGATACCCTCGGATATATTATAATAATTATAGATATGGTTGTGCATGGAAGAAGAGAGCGCTCGATAAGGGTGGGAAAACTCGGGGTGATAACATATTCGGTACTATCCAGTAAGGGGTAGGCCGGTCCTGTGTTGGCAGGGATCATTAGGTACGATCTCGGTACATTTTTCTAGAGGTGTACTGTTGCGGGCAGTACCCCAATAGCCCAATCATTGTATGGAACCCAATATCCACTACGAGCCGGTACGGTTTTGATTGTGCCTAACTATGCTGAAACATAAGATGCAAGCATTTCAACTATTTTCTAATTTACTTTCTATATACACTATTATAATATTAGATGATTTTGATATAAAGTGTTTTGGTTATCGTAAGGTAAAAACCCATCATTTTTATGTGTGGCGTGGTCTTACGAGATACCTTTGATTTCAAAGGATTTTGATAACAGTAATAATTTAAATTGAGTGTGTTTTTCTAACACTAGTTTTCCAGACTGGCTTGGGTGTTATTTTATTATAATGCTCGGGTCAGATCGAGTATTACAGTTTCAGGTTAGGATGCTATGGAGCACATGAGAGGTGCTAGATGATTCTCAGGCGTATTATATGTACTTGATTATATTCCACCGTGTTTCAGGCTGTTTAGTCAGCACTAGTGAGGACAAGCTATAATAACTGTCCATATTGATTTATTGATTATTGTACTCTGATGATTGTATTTATATTAACAGTTACAGATTCCTTTTTATAAAATGTGTTTTTATATATTATATATTATTCCGCTGCGATTGTGAGATTCTGTGTATTGTTGTTTGGGTTTCTTCTATCTCTTTCTTCTTTACCCCTAGAAATCGGTATTTCCGGCACTTGAATATTCGGCATGTTATACAGTGAACGTATTGATGTCGATTTTCGAGGGTCGAAAATCCCGGGTCGCTACACTTGGTATCAGAGCTGAAGGTTAAGCGAGAACCTTGGCTTTGGTGGGGATTACTCATTAGTGATAGGGCCGGTAGTACCCTAGAATGAGTCTGAGTGTATTTATAGATATGAGCACGTATTTGTTAGTGAATATAAAATGTTTTATATTGTGTTGATTTATCTGTTGAGTGGCATACAAATTCTGGTCGAGTAGTGGGACTCCACTAAATCGATAGGAGTTTCTAAAGGCTTAAACACGATAAACCGACACAGTATTGTTCTGAAGCAGGCAAATGAAATAATTTCACCCAAATTATATTTTGATATAAAAGAAATTATTTTCTAAAATTAGTATAGTATATTGGAGTGTTTGGTTGATAATATTATAATCTAATAAGATTATAAAATTGGAAATGGTTTATAAAAACCAAATAGAAATGGTATAAATATGATTTATATAAATGAGTTAAAACTAAAAATGGATTCAAGCCAGAATTGAAAATTTAAAATCCCGAAAAGTTGGAAATATTTTCAGAAGCGTTATGGAAATGAAATTAATCTTATTTTGGAAACATTTTTGAAATAAATAATGATAATGCTATTGTGAAATGTTTTTGAATAGAAAATGTTTTAAAAATGGGTTTTTGAAAGTGATAAAGCACTGAACTCACTACAGTCACTGGAAAATAATTCTGGTGATGACGGCCGCATCATCAGTTTTCATTTTTGAGTCTCTAAGTGACGGATTTGCTACCGTAGTAATTTGAGATGGAGATTTTTATAGGAAAATAAGTGTTGTTTCAGAATTTTTTTGGATAAACCAAGTTAATTTCAAAAAAAATTCCAAAGGAGATGGTTCTTTAAAATAAAGAGTTATATATATATATATATATATATATATTGTTTCAAAATGATTTGAAATAAAAACAAGTGTTTGAATTTTGGAATTTCCATTTGGATGGTTAGTGAAACCCAAAGAAGATGAGTTTTTGAACTTATAACCTGGAAATGTGAATTTCGATATGAAATTAAAATTTTAACTAAGCTAGTTCAATGGATTGATCTATCAAATGGATGGAGTGAATGAAAATTTAACTTAAGCTCAGTTAAATGAAAAAATTGGATTGGATTTGAAACCATATTGAATTGAATTAAATATATAAAGTGTGAATTGTAAAGTGAATATATAACTATAAGTTATAAATTTTGAATAGAATAAAATTTAAGTGAATTTTTTTGGAATTGTGAATAAATAAGTTTGAATAGCTTACAAAATTGGAATTAATGGAATAAATATATATATTTAAGCTATAAAGTGATGTATAATCTTGAGTTAGAAACAAAATGTGAATATACTAGAGTATAAAATTGATGGAAATGTGAAAAATAAGTTGTGTAACTTATAAATTTGAAAAGTGAAATAGAAAACCCAAATAAAAATGGTTTGATATTTTGGTGAAGAAATAAAAATCCAAACTTGAATTATAAAATGGATTTGAACTCAAGTAAATTAAATGAAGTGATTTTTGAAATAAAAATCAGATATTGAATTATAAAATGGCAATGAACTAATTAGATAAATTAATTAGTTAATTGAATATAGAAATGGAACTTAACTTGGTTAAGTAAAATAAATCGTGGATTGGAATGGAAATTGAATATGGAACTTGAGTTTTAAATGAAAATCGACTTAATTGTAAGCGAATTAAATATATATGTTGAAATGTGGTCAAATAAAATGGTAATGGATTAAAATAGCGATGAGTTAAGTTATAAATAAATTCAATGTAAGTGTAAATAAATTGAATATGGCCTTGGATATCATTTAAATGAATTCGAGAATGAATTTGAGTATGGAATTAAAATTTGAAGTAGAGATGTATATAAGTGATGTATAAAAGGTTAAAATAAACCTTAGTATTGATTTTATTAAATGATTCTCAAACAATATAGTAGAATTGAGTATGCCAAGTAAAAGGAAATGCGAATCAATCGACGGTGAATAAATTGAATAAATTTGAAATGGAATTTGTTTGCAATGGAAATAAACCTAGGTTGAAATGATTGAAAGTAAATGAATTAACTTAAGTTAATGTTTTTGGATGGAAGTTGGCTGAAATAAATTTATGGAATGGGTTATTAAGTGAATTGGCATAAAATGAAATGTCGTTGGTATAAAAATTGAGTGAACGAGATTTTTGTGAAAACTTGAACATGAATCAATAGAAATTGATAAATTGGTTTAGAATCAATTTAAAAGGTTTATAAGCTTAAGTGTTTATTTTATTAAATGAATGTCACTAAATTTGCATGGAAAAATTTTCGTTTGACGTAAACGGGAGTAAAAGAATTCTTTGAATAAATGTAAAGTGAATAAATTGATTTTGAATCAATTTGGAACAGATATAAATACAATGTGTGTAATTATGAAGTGAATGCAAGTAAATTTGGTTGTAAATCATTTGAATTAAATGAAATGGTATATGGATCGATTGAAAGTAATTAAATTAGTATCGAAACCTTATAATTGCTTATAAATATATGTTTAACATGCTTGGTTATGCAAAGTATATGTTAACTATTTAAATAAATGAAATGTTATTAAATTTCATGTTTTTGGTACTTACGTGTTTAAATTAAGTAAGTACAGGTACAAGAAGATCATTTGGCTAGATTTTGGTTGTGCAATTTGCATATAAATAAGCCCGCTCACTTAAAAACACTAAATAAAGGTATGTTTTTGGATTAAATACAACAATGATATAAAATATTGATATATATTGTGTTTTCCGACCATGTGGGTCGATGTATATATTTTTATCATTTTTGTCATATTGCAAAAGGCTCTCCGTACAAGGAAGACTCTGCCAAAGTTTTCAGAAATTTAGGGTGTTAGAAATTTTTTGAAAATTTTTGGAAAATTCTGTTAACAAAAATTTGATTACGAATTGGAATGAAAATAAAGGGTTTTGGAAATAGAAATAAAAACAAATTGTTTGGAATATAACTAAAAGATTTGGGAAGACGGAATATTGAATTTTCATCAAGTGGGTTTTTGAAAAGTAAAGGGTTGGATCATTCGTCCTACCTTAGCAATTTCGGTGACGAAATTCTTTTAAGGGGGAGGGAACGTAATGACCCGGATTTTAAGTCGTTGATTTGAACATTTAATTTATTTTAAATGTTTAATTTGAAATGTAAATTGAATTTAATATGAAAATTTACTGATCAAATAAGTGGAATAAAAACTTAAGTTCCAAATATAGCGACTTATTGAATAACTTTAATTATTGAATTAATAATTGAGAATCGTTTAAATAATTGAATTTGAGTTGAATATGAATCGAAATGATTTCTAAAGTTGATATAAATTCTATTTGAATTAGAATTTGAGTAAATAAGTTTTTAAAACTGGAATTTCAAGTGATTTCATAAATTTTTGAAATCGTCGATTCTATCGACGCGTTAAAATAGCGATCCAGGGCACAGTCTTGGAATTCGACGAAACCAGTTCCATTGGATTTGTAATAGTGCATTATTATTGGATTTCAATTTTCGTAGCGTTTGGATTTACCGTTTGGTCGTACGATCTGAAAATGCCTAGAATTAATTTAATTAAATTTAAATTAATAGTCGATTTAAAAAGCTATCTTCTTCATACGGCCGAGTTAGACCTCGAAATTTGTTCCATTGGGTTCAGAATAGGAATATAACATTAGGAACGCCAGGTGGCACGCCTTGATCGGGGTTCAAAATTAAATATCTAACTATTTTGGAATTTTAAATAATATATTTCAACTCGATTTAACATTAACCATTTTTTCTCCTTTTCAACCACCCTATCACTGAGAAGCGGACCTAACCATACGATCTAGCCCTATAGCCACCCTTCAAATCATTTAAATCACGTTTCCCCCCTTTTCTTCGTCAATGGATTCACGAAATCAGAAGAAGAAGAAAAAATTCATTCGAAAAGGGGAAAACTCTAACTCAGTTGAAAACAAAATCACTTCTTTTATTAAAAAAAAAGGGTCGCAAGTGAATCGCACTGGCAAGCGTGATCGCAAGGAGCAGAGGGCAACTCAGCGCGATGGCAGGGGATGGGAGCTTTGATTTGGTGGGGGGTTTGTAGGTTGCGACATCGATTTGGGGGGAGTCGACATTAAGTAGTGGAAGTTGAAGGTTCGCGAGCTTCGATTCTCACTTGAGGCTTAGGTGGACCCGAAGGCTGAGCACGTTGATGATGGGTTGAGTGGCGCGGCTATGCGAGTTGGCGATGTAGCGATGTCAACTGGGACGAGCGGCGACGTGGGTTGTGGAACTGGTGGTGTGGAGGTGAGCGGAAGTTGGTGTGACGCCTGGAAGTGTGGTCGTGAGTTTCACGGAGGCTGCCGCGTTGACTTAGGGCAAGGCTTCGAGCTCGATGGAGGTGAATCGAAGGGCAGAGTTAGATGCTGGCAGTTTTTAGTGTTGACGAGGATACTGTAGACAGAGGAGGAAATAGATAGTGGGTCGCATGGCTGGGCAGGCAGTCAAGTGTGGTTGAGGATGGTATCTCGGCCTGATGATCGATGGAGAGCGTAATTAAATGTTAATGATTTTAATTAAATTAAATAATTTTATTTATTAAAATCGAATACTTATTAAATTGTATAACGTTTATACGAGGTCTAGAATTAACATAACAAGTCACGTTGGACACGGGGGCAACAATACTATACAATGGAAGAAATTGGGATTGGAACGACTAACTAATTAAAAATCAAGGTGAGTAAAATCTCACTCTTTTTGGATTGCTGGATTTAATTGATAATAATTAAAATCAATTATCGGATGCTTGGTTGAATTAATGAATTATTATCAGTTTGGACATTATATATATATATATATATATATTAGTATATATTAGTAGTTGGATATATTTCCTGCCTATTGGAGCGGATGAGACCCTATGTGCCTCGCATAATAGCGGATGACCCTATATACCGCGATATCCCCCTCGAAGTAAGATTGGTATTTTATGTTATCTAACATCGGTGGATGCAGGGAAACAGATTGGAGGGATCCAACTGGATTCCTCAAATATATTTATTGTTTTTCATATATAGTGATATATGTTGGAATTGAATAATCTGTTATAGATTGTTGTGTGATTTGAATTATTGGATGTTATAGTAGCATGGGCCTAAAATTTTGGTATTTTAAATACCATAAATATTATTTTTGGAATCGAAGTAATTTAAAAGGAGATTTTGAATATAAAATATTTATATCGAAATTTGGATTATTTTAAAGAAATTGATTTGGATACAACAACAATTAATTTCGAGTTGTACTTAACTATTCGTAAAAATATTTAAACAGAGATTTAAATAAATATTTTTATAGGGGATTTTTAACAGTGAATTTTAAAATTATATTATTTTAATAAATAGGGATAAGAAGTTAAAAATCCATATTTAAAATAGATTTGGAAATTAAATGGGATCTATAAGGTAATATATTTAAAAATGAAGTTATAAATAAGAATGTTATAAACAAGTGAAATTCGAGTGAGTTATCAATTATAAACGGGGTTTATAAATAAAGTGAAACGATTTTCATTGATAAAGTGAAAACATAAATTCACAAGAGTGAATGTATAACGAGAAGTGAAAAATAGTTTGGAAAAGAAATAGTGGAATCTATTTTGAATGTGTGAATGATTATGAAATTGAGACGTAATTGATGTGATATTAATCGAGAGGGATTTATAAATTGAAATTGGAATATTGGATTTTTAAATAAAATTTTGTCGAGCAATCAAAATTGTTTTAAAATGAGATTCTTATTTATTTAACTATGTAGTTTAAAAAACTATTATTTAGATTTAAATATTTCGAAAAAGATAGTTACTCAAATATTTAATATTTATTGAAATGAATTCTAATTTTTATAATAAGCTTTGTAAATCGATTAGTTTTATTTAAAAATGATTCGAAATTGAGTTATCGATGTTTATTTAAAGTTTTTTAAATAATTACTTAAACATATTTAAAAAAATATATTATTATTCCTTTAAAACACTTATTATATATATATAGAGTTTTGAAATGATTGAAATTTATTTATAAATCTTCTCGAGATTTGGAAACGGAGCTTATTCAGTAGATGTGATTTTATAAAAGAAATTCTCAAAATGGAATTTAGTGAAATGTAAGGAAATTTCCAAAGTGTTGAAATAAGAGAACTTTGAAAATTGAATTAGAATTCATAAATGATGTTAGAATTTGGGTAGTTGAAATTTATAGGCAAGTGAAATCGATTTGGAAAATTTAAGGGAGTTAATTTATGAAATTCCAGAAACTTATAAAAATCGGTTATAAATGAGTGAAGGAATTTATAAATAAATTGTAAATGATTTTGAGAATAGGAAATAAATGGAATATTCCTAAGTATTGGAAATGAACTGATTTAGAGAATAATATACTTACGAAAATTTCCTAAGTATGGAACTTGAAGGATTTGAAAATTTTCTACTACGAGATTATTATTATTAGGAATATTTTCAAAGTGTTGAATCATAAAATGGGATTGAAAGAAAATATTCTAAGTATTGAACAAGTCGAAAATATCCTATTATGGATATAAGTATTGAATTTGTTTTCTAATATTGAAATACTGGGAGAGATTTGAATATATAAATCTTCTATAAGGTATTTTGATAATAAATGTTTGGAAAATTTATAAAATAAGGCCTAGTGACTGCTTATGGATGTTATTTGATAGTAAAATAACCGACTATCAAATTTGGCCAAATTCGTTGATCGTTTCGAAGAGACCGGGATCAGATTTAATTATCTAAAAACCACTTCGATCCGATTTGAGCGTTACGAATGGTGACATCATAAAGATAGTGAAGACGGTGATTCAGTTTGTTCAGACCCAGAACAACTTGTATGGTTGAATGATATCATTGCATTGTTGCCTGGAAAGCCGTGTTAGCATTCCAAGTATGAAATTATGAATGCTATTCTAAAGGTAAAACGTAGCCTCAAGCCTCATTAACCAAGAATGACTGAAACATGAGAGATGCAGCAGGGCTAAGTAGGTTGCACCCAATTAGGGTATGTTATTACTTTTCTAGATACCCTCGGATATATTATAATAATTTTAGATATGGTTGTGCATGGAAGAAGAGAGCGCTCGATAAGGGTCGGAACACCTAGGGTGATAACATATTCGGTACTATCCAGTAAGGGGTAGGCTGGTCCTGAGTTGGCAGGGATCGTTAGGTACGATCTCGGTACATTTTTCTAAAGGTGTACTGTGGCGGGTGGTACCCCAGTAGCCCAGTCATTGTATGGAACCCAATATCCACTATGAGCCTGTACGGTTTTGAATATGCCCAACTATGCTAAAACGTGAGATGCAAGCATTTTAGCTATTTTGTAATTTACTTTCTATAGACACTGTTATAATATCAGATGATTTTGATATAAAGTGTTTTGTTATCGTAAGATAAAAACCCATCATTTTTGTAATGACCCGGAGTTTCAGTCATTCAAAATTGGGATATTTAATTGATTTTAAATATTCAAAAGTTAATTTTATAAGCTGAATAAATTATATTTGAAATATAATTATTTATTTGGGTAATTAAATTGTTTAATTTAATATTTGAAATTGTAGAAATAATTTGATTTTGAATTTTATGTGAATGAAAATGATTATAAAGTTGAATTAAATTCTATTTGAATTAGAATGATGTTGGTAAACTTTTGAAATTGATTTAAAATCTTATTTATAAAATTTGGATATTTTAATATTTAATTAACGTGTGAAAATAGTCATTTTTGACACGATCTCAGATTTTGATGAAACTAGTTTCATTGGATCCATAATGTTATATTATTGTAGGATTCCAAATTTCGTGTCGATCGCACTTACGGTTTGGTCGTGCGAAGCTAAAACGCGTAGAAATTTATTTAAGTAAATTTTAATTAAAATAAGTCGATTCGAAAACCTATCTTCCGAATACAATGGAATCGGCTCTCAATATATATTCCATTATGTTCGGAATAGGGGTAAAACATTATAAATGTTAGGCGGCACGTCTCGATTGGAGTTCGGCAAGTTTTCGGATGAATAGTGCGCGAATTTTATCTAAAAGGCCATCACTTTCACCAAATTGCAACAACCCTAGGGTTTCTGTGATATCCCGGGATTTCGAGGAATTTAAAATGTGATAATCTCTAAATTTAAATTATTTAAATTGATAATATTAATATAAATAACCAAATAATATAATAATAAGATGTTTTAATTATGGTATAGATTGATTTGTAATAAGAATAATTGTTTAAATTATGTTATTTTATAAATTTGATTTCTAAATAGATTTATCATTTCCAAAATTTATAAGTATTGTTTAAATATGTATATATATGTCTTGAGTTGTTTTTAAATGAAATATCAATTTCAAACTTAATAATGTGTTTATTTAAAATAAGATTTTTGTTTTATTTTTGTCTTCCTTGAAGAGATTTTTGTATATAAATTTAGAAGTATTTATTTAATAATAAATAAATACAAAAGGTATATTTACACTTTAAATTGACCTAAATATATTATATATGATTTTATTATAATATAAATGAGTATTATTTTATTTTATTTTAAAAGTTTCCATTTATTTATAATATAGGAAAGCATTTCCTAATTAAGAAATGAATTTATTAATTAAGAAATTAATATAAAAGCTTTTAAACTCTTTTTAAAAAATAATATAAAATGGATAAGGACAAGTGTAAATTTTAATATACATCATAAATACATGTGTTAACATATTAAGCAATGGTTAAGACAAGTGTCAACCATTTGTTCTATTTTCTTTAAATTTTTATTAAATCTAAATTAACTATATAAATTCCTACCTCTTCATTCTCTTTTCTTTTTCTAATCTCATTTCTCAAAGACAACCAAAACCAGAAAATCTACAAACCGTAATCATCTTCAACCAAAACTGAAATCACCTCTCAAACCAAAAATCAAAAGAATTTACAACCTGAAACCTTCCTCTAATCAAAATCAATGCCCTGTAAAACCAAAATTAAGGATCAAGCCTGTAAACTAAAACCTGAAATCAAATCATCCTCAAACCTGAAATCTCCTCAAAACAAATCTGCAATGCAACCCAGAATCATTGTTCTCAGACCTGTAACCAATTTCCAGTTCAAAAATCTCTGTAGCCATTCTCTAAACCAAGCTGAAATGTTTAATCAAGAGCTGGAACCATTTGTTCTTTAAAGCCAGTAATTATTTCCAAGAGTTCATGCAAGTAAATCAAAGTAAAGTTTCAAAGCTTACAAATTCCAGAGGCCATGGTTTTCAAGTTTTCAAAACAAGCTCTTCAGTTTTTCATTTCCAATTTTCAAGCCCTGTTCAAAACTGCTTTAACTTCTCTGCCTCTTTGAAATAGGTGAGTAAACATTTTATTAAAAAGCTTAAGTAGATTAAAATTTGTGCATGTGATTCCTGGAATAAATTGTGTTTTGCAAGTTTGTTTACTATGTATGAATGTATGTATATATGGATATATCTGTGTGCATGTCTGATTAAATAGTTAATATGCTCTGTTCATCTTTAATATGTAGGCAAACTCCTCTTTTATAAGATCTTAAACCTATATATCTTGATCCCAGAAGTATGATATATTGAGTAAATTTGGTTTGCATGTTTATAAATGTGCAGATATAAAGATATGCATGCCTGTATACATATATATCTCTGTTTTATAATAGTACAGGCTTCAGATTTTATTAGAAAATTCCTATCTTCCCATCCATTTGATTTTAGTCTAGAGTTTGAAAATGGAAAAGGTCTCTAACAATGTATTTTAAATTTTAAAAATAGATTCAAGGATATGTAATAAGTATTTAACTCAAAATTTAAAATTTACAGTGGAAATCAAAGAATTGGGTAAAATTCGAACTTGTTAATTTAAAACTTTGATTTTAAAATCTGATTAGTACTTGCAAGTAATGAATTTAGGAAAGGAAATTATGATTTTTAGGATTTGGAGGGTTGAGAACTTCTAAGTTTAACAGAGATGACAATTTCGTAAATTGCCGGTGATCAGTGGAGCTGGGTTCATCGGGGTTGATGTCGAGGGTCGATTGGAAGTTGTAGATGGTAGGAAAAATAGTGGATGATTTTATATTACGCCGTGGTGGTCGATAGATGGCAATTTAGGGTTTAGTGAGTGGTTTTGGACAGCGTTGAAGTCGAGGCTTTTTCGTGGACGTGGTCGAGCCGGAGGCTACCGCACCTGGGGGGATGGAAGCGTGGGTCGGAGATGAAGCTTCGGTCGAAATAGTAGGGGTTCTGGTGGCCAGAGGTGATCGGTCGAGGTGGTTCTTGGGTGAGGTGTTGTTCCAGGAAGTGGTCGAGATGGTTCAAATTTGATTTTCGAATTCGTTCGTTGATCTGAGTTGTCGTAGCGTTCGAAGGGAAAGTTGGCGACTCGATGGTGGTCAGAACGTTGGTCGGAGGTGGGACGATTGATGGTGCACGTGCACGAACGTTAATGTGTGTCAGTGGATTTTAAGTTTGGGGAAGAAGAAGCTTACTCGAGTAGAGTCTCGGGGAAGAAAGGTTTTGGCTCGAGTTTTATCTGGGTCGTACGCGAGTGTTGAACGAAACTGTTAAGTTTTAACAGTTTTAAATTTTTAAACAAACAAGTTTTTAAAAATTTATCGGAGAGGACCTCGGGGAAGAAGAGCTTTGGCTCGGGATTGCCTTCGGGTTGGTTGTAAGTTAAGTGAAACCAGTTTTAAAACAGTTTAAAATTTTTATAAATCAAACTCTGGAAAAAGGAAGATGTATTTGTTTTGTTCAAATATATATGAGTTAAACCCAAAGATAATGTTAATCAGTTTTTAAAATTTAAAATAAAAGTAAGTTTTAAATTTTGGAAAATCGAGTTAAATCAATTGTCTTGAAATTCATTTCTTTGAAATGAATGATTTGAATAAATTAAATTGTATGAATTGATTTACTTAATTTTATTAAGTAAAATCTTAAGTTATTTTCAAACTAAATTTGAAAATAAGGTAATTAATAAGGAAATGGTTTGTCTTAAAACTTAATTTAAGTTTAATAATAATGGAATGAATAAAGAATGATTTATTAAATTAAATTAGTGAATGATTAAGGATAAGTGAATTAACAATTAAGTTTTCAAGTGTTTTATTAACTTGTAATTAGGGATTGTTAATTTATATAAAGGATAAGTAATTAATGATTATTTATTTTAACTTAATTAATGATTTTAATTAAGTAAGTTAATTATTAAGATCAAATGTTTTAATGATAATGTTTTATCTTAAGATAATTAAGATTTTTAATGAGTTGAAATTAATTAAGTTAATTAATTTATTTAATTAATTTTTGATAAGGATTAATTAAGGGTTAATTAAAATAGTAATTAAGAAGTACTTAATAAAGTTTTATTAAGTAAAAATTAAGTTTTCTTAATTAATAATTAAGAAATTATTAATCTAAAATTAAAGTTAATTAAGGATTAATTAACTATTATTAAGGGATTAATTAATTGTCATTAAAGATTAATTAATAGATAATTATGGAGTAATTAAATTGGTAATTAAGGTTGTTAATTAATAATTAAGTTTTATTAATTAATAATTAAGAAGTAATTAATTAGTTAATTAAGTTTAATTAATTAATTATAAAAGTAATTAAGGATTGATTACTTTGTATTAAAGGATATTGATTAATAATTAAGGTTTATTAATTAATAGTTAAAGAATAATTAATCAAGGATTAATTAATTTGTTTAAAGGGTAATTAAGGATGAGTTACTCAGTTATGATTTAGGAAATGAATGTGATTTATTTAAGTTAATTAATTTGTTAATTAATTAAGGATAGTCACTTGGTAATTGATTAAGTATAGTTACTTAATAAGATTGATTAAGTATAATTACTTAGTGTAAGTAATTAATAAATAAATTACTGTATGTAATTGGAGTAATTATTTAAGGTTGATAAATGAAAGTAATTGATTAATGCATAATTAATTAATGTAATTAATTAAAGAATAATGTAATTAATTATAGTTAATTAATTAATGGAAGTAATTAATTAAGGATCATTAATTATTATAATTAAGGAGAGTAATTAAAGGTTAATTACTATAAATGATTAAGGATAATTAATTTGTGAAATTAATTAAGGATAATTACTTTATGTAATAAATAATTAATCAAGAGTGATTAATATTTAATGATTAATTAATTAAATGGATTGTAATTAATTAATGTTGATTAAGCAAGAATAGGAATTAATTCTTAAGTAATTAATTTAATTTAAGTTGATTAAATTAATTAAAATAAAGATTAATAAATGGTTGCTTATGAATGATGGTTAAGTAGAATGTCTGATTTGGTTGATATCTATTGGATGATATACTATGATATATCTGTGATAAATGTGTGATATTTATCTATGTTAATGCTATGTGAATTCAAGTATTAAATTGAATTGAATTGTTTAAACCTTTAAACAACTTGGCCTTAAAAGATACGTTTTGGATTTCGATGAGACCGGGATCGGGTTTGCTACATTACAGCATGATAGGGGGTTCTCGCTTCGCGGTTTGGTGGCGAACGGGAGACTCTTACCCCTACATGTCCCATTGAGGGGTTGGTTGCGAGTCGAGAGGCTGGCCGTAAAAGCAAAATTCGAGGTACCAATGTAAGCCACGGTGGGGCTGGGATGGTTGAAAAGCCTACCAGTTGAGGCCGCTGTCGATGGTTGAAAAGCCTAGACCATTACATTTGGTATCAGAGCTGTAGGTTGAGTGAATACCTAGGCTCTGGAGTGGTGTCTATCTTGAGAGAGCGTATTTGTAATTTTTATATAACTATATATATATATATCTATTCTACCTATTTGTTGGATTATCTGTTCGGGTTTTCCAAATAGGTTATAAAGGTAGATAGGGTGGTGGTGTG
This sequence comes from Allium fistulosum, assembly GCA_030737815.1. NCBI lineage: Eukaryota > Viridiplantae > Streptophyta > Magnoliopsida > Asparagales > Amaryllidaceae > Allium > Allium fistulosum. The sequence continues at coordinate 193,373,224 of CM060905.1, forward strand.
TGAAACACGACTACAAATGGTTGGAGTTTGAATGTTTGAGGTTGGAAATATATCTGTCGAGACTGTAGACCGAATACCGTCTCGAGTAAACTTTGATATGATATAAGGATTTCATATCTCTGAAGGAAACCTGTTAAGGTTCGGAGTCGATCATTGAAGTATAAGTTTGATCGTGCTCGTGCGAGTGGATTTTCAGGAGTTTGGATCTGTTGGTTGAACAGAAGCGAGTGATGGTATTTTGGGTAACTCAGGAAAGTAGTAACTGTGTGATGAGATGCAGTAACTATGGATATCTCCGACGATGTTTCTGTTTGGAGAAAGTTTAAGGAAGTATATCTGCATTCGGTATTGTGGCTGAGTTCAGCATGATGTTTGTGTTTGGTCTGAGGTCCGGGTTCTCTAGAAGCTTTGGATAAGGAGTCTTTGTCATCCGTGTTAGCGGTGCAGCTCGAGTGTTCTGTGTTCCTGCTGGAAGATCTTTTGGATTAGCAGTTTCTTAGATGTGGAGTTCAGAAGCTGCGGAGTAAATTCATTTTTCAAATGGATTGGTCAAGTACTAGACTGTTCTGATGGATTAAGAAAGAACAGTAATCTTTGGATATTGGACTGGATAGGATCGCAAAAGTGACTTGCGATAGTTTGAGTGTTCTCTTGGGAAATCTTTTGCTTGAGTTTGAGGCATCTCTAGAAGATGTAGGAGTTATAGAGTTGTCAGAGATTTTATGGGAAGTGTTGATCTAGTTTGTGTTCGAGTTCATAGACGACATCTAGATCAGAGTTGAGCGGCGAAAGCTTGGTAGTAGTTGTTCTAGAGTGGAAGCAACCGGAAGTTGCAGTGTTTGGATTAGAGGGTTCCTACAGGAAGCTTTTCAAGATCTGAAGGTCAGATTGGTGAGAGCATCTGTTTTGTTTTTCCGGATAGGAGAAGTATTTGGAATCTACCGATGATTGTGGAGTAGAGTTTGTGTTCTGGATTTCTGTAGATCTTGAGAGGATCCGTTTGTTGGATTGTTTGTGGTCCGGTTTGTTTCGAGAAGCATCAGCAATGGTTGAGCTGATCAGGAAAGGTGAAGGCAGCCTAGAATCATCAGAAGAGTTCTGTGGATTAGAGATGGAGAATTTTGGAATTCGAAGTTGGAGACTTCGTTGTTATTTCTTCGGTGAAGGGAGCAAATAAGATTGGGTAAGATTAGAAAGATAGCTCCGAGTATATTAGATCTTTCTGAGTTTTTGTGAGGATATGTGTTTTGGCTTCAGTAATGAATTACCAGTTTGGATTTAATAGAGCGAGTAACCCAGTATCTGTATCAGGAAACTCGGGATAATTTTAGGTAGTTTATCCGGATCTATGTTCGGATAGCTAGAATTGTTGTTTGTATGAATTGTTGCTTGAATGAAATTGTTTGTTTGGATGAATGGTTGTTTGTTTGATAGTGTATGGCTGATAAGTATGCTTGAATTGTTTTAAAATGGATTGAAATAAAATAAAAATTTGGATTATCTTTTGTTTTAAATTTCGAGGACGAAATTCTTTTAAGGGGGAAGGAATGTGATATCCCGGGATTTCGAGGAATTTAAAATGTGATAATCTCTAAATTTAAATTATTTAAATTGATAATATTAATATAAATAACCAAATAATATAATAATAAGATGTTTTAATTATGGTATAGATTGATTTGTAATAAGAATAATTGTTTAAATTATGTTATTTTATAAATTTGATTTCTAAATAGATTTATCATTTCCAAAATTTATAAGTATTGTTTAAATATGTATATATATGTCTTGAGTTGTTTTTAAATGAAATATCAATTTCAAACTTAATAATGTGTTTATTTAAAATAAGATTTTTGTTTTATTTTTGTCTTCCTTGAAGAGATTTTTGTATATAAATTTAGAAGTATTTATTTAATAATAAATAAATACAAAAGGTATATTTACACTTTAAATTGACCTAAATATATTATATATGATTTTATTATAATATAAATGAGTATTATTTTATTTTATTTTAAAAGTTTCCATTTATTTATAATATAGGAAAGCATTTCCTAATTAAGAAATGAATTTATTAATTAAGAAATTAATATAAAAGCTTTTAAACTCTTTTTAAAAAATAATATAAAATGGATAAGGACAAGTGTAAATTTTAATATACATCATAAATACATGTGTTAACATATTAAGCAATGGTTAAGACAAGTGTCAACCATTTGTTCTATTTTCTTTAAATTTTTATTAAATCTAAATTAACTATATAAATTCCTACCTCTTCATTCTCTTTTCTTTTTCTAATCTCATTTCTCAAAGACAACCAAAACCAGAAAATCTACAAACCGTAATCATCTTCAACCAAAACTGAAATCACCTCTCAAACCAAAAATCAAAAGAATTTACAACCTGAAACCTTCCTCTAATCAAAATCAATGCCCTGTAAAACCAAAATTAAGGATCAAGCCTGTAAACTAAAACCTGAAATCAAATCATCCTCAAACCTGAAATCTCCTCAAAACAAATCTGCAATGCAACCCAGAATCATTGTTCTCAGACCTGTAACCAATTTCCAGTTCAAAAATCTCTATAGCCATTCTCTAAACCAAGCTGAAATGTTTAATCAAGAGCTGGAACCATTTGTTCTTTAAAGCCGGTAATTATTTCCAAGAGTTCATGCAAGTAAATCAAAGTAAAGTTTCAAAGCTTACAAATTCCAGAGGCCATGGTTTTCAAGTTTTCAAAACAAGCTCTTCAGTTTTTCATTTCCAATTTTCAAGCCCTGTTCAAAACTGCTTTAACTTCTCTGCCTCTTTGAAATAGGTGAGTAAACATTTTATTAAAAAGCTTAAGTAGATTAAAATTTGTGCATGTGATTCCTGGAATAAATTGTGTTTTGCAAGTTTGTTTACTATGTATGAATGTATGTATATATGGATATATCTGTGTGCATGTCTGATTAAATAGTTAATATGCTCTGTTCATCTTTAATATGTAGGCAAACTCCTCTTTTATAAGATCTTAAACCTATATATCTTGATCCCAGAAGTATGATATATTGAGTAAATTTGGTTTGCATGTTTATAAATGTGCAGATATAAAGATATGCATGCATGTATACATATATATCTCTGTTTTATAATAGTACAGGCTTCAGATTTTATTAGAAAATTCCTATCTTCCCATCCATTTGATTTTAGTCTAGAGTTTGAAAATGGAAAAGGTCTCTAACAATGTATTTTAAATTTTAAAAATAGATTCAAGGATATGTAATAAGTATTTAACTCAAAATTTAAAATTTACAGTGGAAATCAAAGAATTGGGTAAAATTCGAACTTGTTAATTTAAAACTTTGATTTTAAAATCTGATTAGTACTTGCAAGTAATGAATTTAGGAAAGGAAATTATGATTTTTAGGATTTGGAGGGTTGAGAACTTTTAAGTTTAAAAGAGATGACAATTTCGTAAATTGCCGGTGATCAGTGGAGCTGGGTTCATCGGGGTTGATGTCGAGGGTCGATTGGAAGTTGTAGATGGTAGGAAAAATAGTGGATGATTTTATATTACGCCGTGGTGGTCGATAGATGGCAATTTAGGGTTTAGTGAGTGGTTTTGGACAGCGTTGAAGTCGAGGCTTTTTCGTGGACGTGGTCGAGCCGGAGGCTACCGCACCTGGGGGGATGGAAGCGTGGGTCGGAGATGAAGCTTCGGTCGAAATAGTGGGGGTTCTGGTGGCCAGAGGTGATCGGTCGAGGTGGTTCTTGGGTGAGGTGTTGTTCCAGGAAGTGGTCGAGATGGTTCAAATTTGATTTTCGAATTCGTTCGTTGATCTGAGTTGTCGTAGCGTTCGAAGGGAAAGTTGGCGACTCGATGGTGGTCAGAACGTTGGTCGGAGGTGGGACGATTGATGGTGCACGTGCACGAACGTTAATGTGTGTCAGTGGATTTTAAGTTTGGGGAAGAAGAAGCTTACTCGAGTAGAGTCTCGGGGAAGAAAGGTTTTGGCTCGAGTTTTATCTGGGTCGTACGCGAGTGTTGAACGAAACTGTTAAGTTTTAACAGTTTTAAATTTTTAAACAAACAAGTTTTTAAAAATTTATCGGAGAGGACCTCGGGGAAGAAGAGCTTTGGCTCGGGATTGCCTTCGGGTTGGTTGTAAGTTAAGTGAAACCAGTTTTAAAACAGTTTAAAATTTTTATAAATCAAACTCTGGAAAAAGGAAGATGTATTTGTTTTGTTCAAATATATATGAGTTAAACCCAAAGATAATGTTAATCAGTTTTTAAAATTTAAAATAAAAGTAAGTTTTAAATTTTGGAAAATCGAGTTAAATCAATTGTCTTGAAATTCATTTCTTTGAAATGAATGATTTGAATAAATTAAATTGTATGAATTGATTTACTTAATTTTATTAAGTAAAATCTTAAGTTATTTTCAAACTAAATTTGAAAATAAGGTAATTAATAAGGAAATGGTTTGTCTTAAAACTTAATTTAAGTTTAATAATAATGGAATGAATAAAGAATGATTTATTAAATTAAATTAGTGAATGATTAAGGATAAGTGAATTAACAATTAAGTTTTCAAGTGTTTTATTAACTTGTAATTAGGGATTGTTAATTTATATAAAGGATAAGTAATTAATGATTATTTATTTTAACTTAATTAATGATTTTAATTAAGTAAGTTAATTATTAAGATCAAATGTTTTAATGATAATGTTTTATCTTAAGATAATTAAGATTTTTAATGAGTTGAAATTAATTAAGTTAATTAATTTATTTAATTAATTTTTGATAAGGATTAATTAAGGGTTAATTAAAATAGTAATTAAGAAGTACTTAATAAAGTTTTATTAAGTAAAAATTAAGTTTTCTTAATTAATAATTAAGAAATTATTAATCTAAAATTAAAGTTAATTAAGGATTAATTAACTATTATTAAGGGATTAATTAATTGTCATTAAAGATTAATTAATAGATAATTATGGAGTAATTAAATTGGTAATTAAGGTTGTTAATTAATAATTAAGTTTTATTAATTAATAATTAAGAAGTAATTAATTAGTTAATTAAGTTTAATTAATTAATTATAAAAGTAATTAAGGATTGATTACTTTGTATTAAAGGATATTGATTAATAATTAAGGTTTATTAATTAATAGTTAAAGAATAATTAATCAAGGATTAATTAATTTGTTTAAAGGGTAATTAAGGATGAGTTACTCAGTTATGATTTAGGAAATGAATGTGATTTATTTAAGTTAATTAATTTGTTAATTAATTAAGGATAGTCACTTGGTAATTGATTAAGTATAGTTACTTAATAAGATTGATTAAGTATAATTACTTAGTGTAAGTAATTAATAAATAAATTACTGTATGTAATTGGAGTAATTATTTAAGGTTGATAAATGAAAGTAATTGATTAATGCATAATTAATTAATGTAATTAATTAAAGAATAATGTAATTAATTATAGTTAATTAATTAATGGAAGTAATTAATTAAGGATCATTAATTATTATAATTAAGGAGAGTAATTAAAGGTTAATTACTATAAATGATTAAGGATAATTAATTTGTGAAATTAATTAAGGATAATTACTTTATGTAATAAATAATTAATCAAGAGTGATTAATATTTAATGATTAATTAATTAAATGGATTGTAATTAATTAATGTTGATTAAGCAAGAATAGGAATTAATTCTTAAGTAATTAATTTAATTTAAGTTGATTAAATTAATTAAAATAAAGATTAATAAATGGTTGCTTATGAATGATGGTTAAGTAGAATGTCTGATTTGGTTGATATCTATTGGATGATATACTATGATATATCTGTGATAAATGTGTGATATTTATCTATGTTAATGCTATGTGAATTCAAGTATTAAATTGAATTGAATTGTTTAAACCTTTAAACAACTTGGCCTTAAAAGATACGTTTTGGATTTCGATGAGACCGGGATCGGGTTTCCGTATACCGGAATTCCAGGTCTGGAGACCCGAATACCACATCGATCCAAATTAACGATAGGTCGTGAATCTCAAGTGAAGATGAAGATTCAAAGTGCAAGGGTTATTGTCGTTAACTCTGAGGGTGATTCCAAAACGAGTGTAACGAGATAATGCCTTCGGTTTCGTTCGAACCCGGAACGAACTTGTATGGATTGAATGCTTTCAGAACATCGTCAGGTGGACGATGAGCATTCTAAGTGATGTGTTCTGATTTAAAGGTAAATCGTGACCTCAAGCCTCATCAACCGGGAATGGCTAAAACAGGGGAGGTGCAGCAAGGCTTCGTGGGTAGCACCCACTGAGAGTAAGGTCATCCCTGTCTAGAGAGTTCCTTCTTTTATTTCGGCTTAGTGGTGCAGTTGGCGACGGCCATCTGTGGGGTGATTTTATTCGGAATTATCCAGTAAGGGATGGTTCCGGCTTTGTGTTGCAGGGGATTGGGAGTGATCCTCGGTACGGTGATCTAGGCCCCGTACTGTGACGGGCGGTACCCCAGTAGCCCTGCCATTGTATGGAATCCAAACTCCAATAAGTGCCGTACGTATTAGTTGTGCCCAACTATGTTGGAATGTGAGATGTAAGCATTTCAGCTATTTCTGTATCTTACTTGAAAATCCTAGACCCTATTATAATACAATCGAATTTCCTATCAAATGTTTTGGTTAGCGTAAGGTAAAAACTTACCCATGTTTATGTGTGGGAAGTCTTACGTGATACCTTTGTTTTCAAAAGGTTTTAAAGTTAAGCAATTTAAACCGTTTACTCACACCAGACCCATGTCTGACCCAAGTGTTTATTTCTGTTTTATATAAACTCTTGGGTACTCAAATTTTTACGAGTAGCCAAGGGAGTCAGGTTTGCTTTGACGAGTTATCTGGAGGAGCAATGGAGCAGGAGGCTTCAGCGCTGTAGAGATATAGTAGTTCCGCTGTGTTGATCTCTGAGTCATTGTTATCTGTGTTGTATCTTATATTGTAGAAACTAGACAGGTGTTTATAACTGTCTAGTATGTGTTGTATATGTTGTGTAACTCTGATAGTTGTTGTATATGATACTATGTAATAGTTTATGTTATTAATATAATTTATTCGTTCCGCTGTTTAGATTCTGTTGTTGTTTCTTTCTTTCTTCTCTTCTTTTCTCTTTCTATCCCTTTCTTTCTTATTAGCGATACGACTTTCTGGTCGATGAAAGTCGGGTCGTCACAGTTTCAAGCCCTAGCCGCCACTATTATTTCAATGGCCAATAATGTTCGAATCTTTCTCCTCCAATAACTCATGATCCATACACTTTCACATGCTGGCTTCTACACAAAAGTTGAAGAGCTTGGAGAGATCTATCCATCCATACGGCTACGATCGCCTGAAGCTCATCTAAGACGACGAATTTTCACTGCATTCATTTGTTCTTTGGGCACGATTTTCAAAACATAGAGGAGGTCGAGCTCAGTCGCATTTGGCACGAAGAGAGGTGGGCTTGTGGGCGTTCGAATGAGGGTAGCCAATCGTTGTATAAATGATCGAGGAGGTCATGGAAATTCAATTGATAATGGCGGCTATGGGTTGAAGGCACGACCTATTGCCTGTGAACAAAAGGAAGAAGAAGCAAGAAAACGCGGCCACGATTTTCACTTGGAAAATCAACTGCCATATTTGATTAAAGGTTAAAAATAAAATTAAAATTGAAATTATATTATATATAAATTCGTGTAAACTTTAAAATGCTATAACTTTGTCATACGAGGTCGAAATTGCATGAAACAAGTTGCGTCGGGTTTGTATTGACGAACACTACGTGATGGAGCTAGTTTAGAGTTGATTGGAGCTAGTTTAGAGTTGATTAGAGCTGATTGATGATTGTTTGGATGATATATGATATATTATATATATATTGATTGGTTTGGATATATTCCTGTCTATTGGAGCAGATGAGACCCTATATGTTCCCGTCTATGAGCGGATGACCTTTTGTACGCGCGTCTGCTTCGAAGTGGACATTGTACATATTTTCTAATATGTATATTTGTTGCAGGTGATAGGTTGGAGGGATCCAACTAGAATCCTCACCAGTGTGATTTTTATTTACAGATACTATGATATATGCTGTTATCATATGTTATATGATGATTTGGATGCCATGATGGATATGATTGTTGTGAATCACCTTATTTAGCATTTTTGTAGCATTGGGCCATATTTTGGAATTTTAAAATATTAAAATGATGATTTCAAATTAAAAAGGCTGTTTAAGTGATTTTAGAAGTTATATGAGTTTTAATAATGATTTGTAAATTATTAAAAGAAGAAGTTTATTTAAATGGAATCAAAATATGATTTTTGAAATATGGAGTTATCTATTTGGTAAAATAAGTTAATTGAGAATTTTGATTTATTATAAATGGTTTATGTATAAGATTTATAAAATTGATATTTTATAAATAAAATTAATGAAATTATAAACAGTGTCTTATAAATATTAGAAATGGAATTGCAATCAAATTTGTATATGGATTTGGAATTGAAATTTAGAAATGAATTTATAATGGATTTTATAAATTTATGAAGTTATTAAAAGAATGAATTTGTAAATAAGAGAATTATAAGTAAATTTAATTATAATCGGATTTTGGCATATAAATAAGATAAATGGAATTTGGTAATAAAGGAATTTTATAAATTGAAGTTTTTATAAAATAGAAATGTGAATTATAAACATTGTTTTATAAATGTGAAATCAACTTATTTTGATAAGTTGAATATGAAAGCTTATTAAAGGAATATATTCACGATTTTGGACAGTGGATAATCCTTTAATTAATGTATAGAAATAATGAATTTGGTAAAGGAATTTCATTCACGATTTTGGACAGTGAATAGTCCTTTAAATTAAATAAATTTTTTGAAAAGTGATCTTTTAAATGGAGTTAAATGGTTTGAAGATGTTTTAAAAGGTGTGAGCATCGAATACATAGATTTCAACATTCATTGTTGAAAAAGACGTTTTCGAGAAGTAAGGAAAGCATGGAATATAACACTTTTATTATAGTAAATGATTTTCGATAGGAGATGTTTTGTATAGTATATGGGATTTATATATCTTTCTAATTATCGAATCCCTATACTAATGATTTGGGTTGTCTTAACGATGTTTTACGCAACATTCGTTTTTACCCAAATAAATATGTTTAAGAGAATGTTTTCCTTAAAGAATAAAATATATACTTAATCATGATTTAAGTATATGTAATATTTTCTAAGTGTTGAAAATAAAGAGAATTGTGAATTACTTATCATTAAATAAGTATATGGAAATGTTTACTAAATAATGAACTATTGAAATGGTTTTGAGAATATATCTTTTTAAAGATAATTTGAAGTGAATATTTGGAAAGTGATTTAGTTAATAAAAGATTAATTAAAAGGGCCTAGTGATTGCTTATGGTGCTAAATATTTGTTTGTTGCTTTGATAGTTAAATAACCGACTATCAAATTTGGCCATTTTTAGTTCCTCGACTTGATGTGGGAACTATTTAGTCGTACACTTAGTACGTAGCCATCTGTGTAGGCTTGATTATCATTTGTGTTGAGGATGTTGATTCGTGTAGTGTGGAGTATTACTCCAATCTATCGAGCTTCTTTCTAAACCGAAGGATAGCAAGTTGAAAGTTGGAGACGTGATAAGTCTATGAGACTTAGTTTCTGTGTGAGGTTGAGAAATGCTTTTGCATTGTTGGTGCGAAGAGATCGGGATCGGTTTATCCGAAAACCACTTCGGACCGACGTATATGCGTTCGATTGTGCAGGTTGTGATGATATTCATATTTAGGATTTTCATAGTGAAGGACTACTTGTTGACCATTTGGGGTTAAAATCCAAAATACATATAGTAGCAGTAGTCTCTTCGTTATGAAATATCCAATGCAAGGACTATTCGCTACTAATCCTAAGGATTTCCCGACAGGATGTGGTAGGAGAGTACCTTCGGTTTGTCCTGTTCCTGGACAACTTGTATGGATGAATGTTGTAACGACCCAAAATTTTGAATATTTGAAATTGGAATATTTAATTGATTTTAAATATTTAAAAGTTAACTTTTAACTTGAATTTCAAATATAACCATTTATTGGGTAATTTAATTATTGAATTAAATAATTGGAAATTGGGTAAAATATCGAATCTTGAGTTTTAAGCTTGTAAAAATAATTTAAAGGCTTATAAAATTTATATTGATAATAATGAAGATAATAAAAATTTTAAAATGGAATTTAGAAGTGATTTGTTCAATTTTAAAGATATATTTTTTAAATTGACATTTAAAAATAGCCTTCCAAGGCACAGTCTCGGATTTCGACGAAACCAGTTCCATTGGATCCGTAATAATGTAACGACCCAGAATTTTGGATATTTGAAATTAGAATATTTAATTTATTTTAAATATTTAAAAGTTAATTTTTAACTTGAATTTCAAATATAACCATTTATTAGATAATTTAATTATTGAATTAAATAATTGGAAATTGGGTAAAATATCGAATCTTGAGTTTTAAGCTTGTAAAAATAATTCAAAGGCTTATAAAATTTATATTGATAATAATGAAGATAATAGAAGTTTTAAAATGGAATTTAGTAGTGATTTGTTCAGTTCTAAAGATATATCGTTTAAATTGACATTTAAAAATAGCCTTCCGGGGCACAGTCTCGGATTTCGGCAAAACTAGTTTCATTGGATCCGTAATAGTGTATTATTACCGGATTTTAAATTTCGTAGTGTTTGGAGTTATCGTTTGGTCGTACGGTATGTAAATGCACTGAAATTTATATCGAAAATTCAATATAATAATTGGGTCCAAAAAGCTATCTTCTCCATACGATCGAATTAGGACTCGAAACCTTTTCCATTGCGTTCGAAATAGGGGTATAACACTATAAACGCTTAGCGGCATGCCTCGATAGGAGGTTGAAATTTTAAGCTACGAATTTGAGACGAGTTAAATTTAAATAATATATATATAATGGATTTGACAAAAAAATTCACATCAGCACTTTTTCCCTTCCTATCAAAAATCACTATAGCCCTTCTTTTACACGCCAACACCACTTCTTGTCTCCCTCCAGTAACCTTTTAAAACTGCACGCAACCGAGCCTATACATTTTTTTCTTATTAAATGTCGCGTGCTTCTTCCTTCTCACGAGAATTTAAAATTTCGTTCGTCATCCTGTATAAACTATGCCGCATCCAACGGCCGTGAATCACCAAGACCCATCGGCGTCGTTTCAGGCGAGGACCCCAACTGTGAAGATGCTCGGCATGAAGAGGGGAAGTTTTTGGATGGTGGAGATTGGCTAAGTCGACCGGAGGTGACAACAGTTCGTAGTTGAACGTGAAGGAGATGGTGAACTTCAGTAGGCCGCTACAAGGGACGAGGGAGCTAATGGTCGGTATAGTTGGGAAGGTGGTGATGTGGACAATCTTCGTCGTGAGTGTTGTGGAGACCGATGGCCTATGGCGGCAGCGGGGGCAAGAAGGACGGTGAATCTAATTTGGTTTCGGGGTGAAGCTGTAGGGCAGTGATGGCGACGCTCTTTGGGCCGAGGGTAGCTGGAGGTCAGGCGAGTCTAGGGGGAGGTGCGATGGTCAGAAACACGGCATGGCAAGGTGGAGGCATGGTCAAAAGGAAAGCAGCGTGGTCAACTTGAGATCGAGGTAGGGGGAGTAAGCGGCTGTTTAATTTTTTTAAAATAGGTAATTAGTATTTTTAAGCAGGTAATTAAGAAATATTACATTATTTCATTCAGTAATCTTAGAACTGTGATAAGTTATTCGTTTTAGGTCGAAATCAACGCGGTCAGTCGCGTTGGGTTCGTATTAACAAGATCTTTGCTATAGGGTCAGTTTGAACGAATTTGGAGCTTGCTGAATTTTCAGACAAATTCAAACGCGTTCGAATTAAATCGGAACCGTAGCGCTAAAATGACAATGAAAATCAAAGTGAGTTAATCTCACTCAAATTTCGATTACTAAAATTAATTTTAAATAGTTAAAATTAATTATTGGTTTATTGATTAAATTTGGTAATTATTATCAGTTTGAATGTTATTATATATATAGTAGTATAGTGTTTGTACCAAAATTGGGCACAACACTCTTCGAAAGTGTTTGAAGAGATAAAAGGAAGAAAATAAATGTAAAACGAGGATTATCTAACAAACACTCCAAACAATAATAAAAAAAACAGCAAAAGAACACAGAGATTTAGAGTGGTTCGGCGTGTTGCCTACATCCACTATGAAATGATCGACTTTTATTAACTTTTGCTTGTTGGTTACAGCAGATTACAACAGTAAATTTTGAGTACAACAGTGATTTTTGAGTGCAACAATGGTTTCGGCAGAGTCTGGACGTCAAAGAGCCAAAAGATCCCTTTTCTATAGGTTCTGGGCTGCTATTTATAGGCGTAGGCTGCAAATATCTCGCTCAGATCTCGGGAGACCTCTTCTGGCACGTTCGTGGGCCCACGCAAACTATCCCATGCGGTGTGTACTCGATCTGTAATCGATACGATCAAATTTTGTATCGATCGTAATTTGGTCCAATCGAGTCGAGATCGATCTTGAACATTCTTGAGGATGTACGCAAGCTCCTGTGAAAATTTGGTAGCATTTGGACTTGTAGATGGTGAGTTATGATCGATGCAAATTTGAATTCATCAAAGGCTGTTTTCTTCGTATCGATGTCGTTCGCATTGATCTGTTCATATTGCTTTTTGGGCACATGCTCACAAATTGACGTGGCGCTTGATTTCTGGATCGATCCACTTTCGACGCCGGATCGACCGAGTCTTTCCAATGTTTTACGCCTCGTTCGTATCGATGCATTTCGGCCTTGTTCGTATTGATCAACTCTGCCTTGTTCGTATCGATTGTCATCGTTCTGTTCGTATCGATCGCTTAATGGCTTACTTCGTATCGATAGCTGGGGGCCATTTCGTATCGATCGTTTGATGTTTTACTCGTATCGATCGTTGATCAATCGATACTAGCTATGCAATTGGGATCGATACGAGTTGACTCCAATTGGTGGATACGAAGTTGAGTGTACGTGATGGATACGAACAACAGATAACTGATGGATGCGAAGCGATGTTCATTGATGGATGCGAAGCGATGTACTTTCCCGGAGCTCTCCTCGGTTTGTTTAACAACAACATTGCTCTGAATTCCTTCCATACTAGGCCCCGCAACATCCTTTTTCCTAGACTGTTTCGCATCCTCCCTTCTCAAGAATTGGGCTGCCTTGGAATAGAAACGGTCCAATAATGCAGGGGATTTTCCGGCCAACCAATTGCCGAACTCAGAATCGGGATCAATCCCTTTAGTCAACGCCATTAGAATGGGGTTATCATTAGGGTTGCTGATCTCATTGCATGCAGCATGAAATCTCTCTAAATAACATCTCAGTGTCTCTCCAGGAGCTTGAGTGACACTAGACAAAGTATTAACATCTTTCGGTCTTGCGACATGCATGCAAAACTGCTCAATAAAATTTGTTGCCAACTGATCAAAACATGAGATAGATCGAGGTGGCAGTCGGGTAAACCACATAGTCTCTACGCCCCTAGAGAGATCGGGAAGCTTCGGCACTTAACTGCATCATCAGCTCGTGCAGCATTCATTAACCATTCATACTTCAGGATATGTTGATTAGGATCAGAGCTCCTTTCATAAACGGGTAAAGTCGGCATCCTGAATCGCCGAGGTGGTTCAGCATAGAGTTTCTCATCAGTAAAAGGGGTATGACTCCGGGAGATTCCCCAGTCGTCATTGCTAAGACCCTAACTTTCACGGATCATTTGACGGATCATCGTCGGAATGTCGGGCATTTGAACATTTTGAGCATGTTGGGCCAAGGTATGGTCGGGTTCCACAATCCGAGGAGGGGTCGGTCGCTGTCGAAGGTCCATGTCTCGCCTCCTTGGTTCTACGTCTTCGGGGACATAAGGCTCGGGAGTATGGTTGCGTTGGTGGTGGGTTGGATCCGTTCGGTTCCGAGCGTCAACTCCCAAATCAGTAGCAGTGGTAGTGCGGTAGTCAGTAATACGGTATGGGGTAGTGCCTCCTCGGGAGGAGGGTCCAGTCTGATGGCTGGTTGATGGGCCAACTCTCGGTTGCCCAAGACTCAATGTATGCTGATGCCTAGTGGCCTGTGTGTAACTTCCATCTAGTCGCGGGCGCATGGATCTATGATGGTAGTCAGAAGAGGCTGAACTCTCGGTAGAGGAATGGGAAGCCTGATCCCTCCTGGATGTCCTTCGTCGTTGATGGTTCAGTTGGTTGGTCAGTTCTGCATTCGCATGGAACTGTTGAGTGAGCTGTTGGCGGCTCTGAGTCAGTTCTTGCATTAGCATTTGGAATTCTTCCCTGGTGACAAGACACTGTACCAAAATTGGGCACGACACTCTTTAGAAGTGTTTGAAGAGATAAAATGAAGAAAATAAATGTAAAAAGAGGATTATCTAACAAACACTCCAAACAATAATAAGAAAAACATCAAAAGAACAAAGAGATTTAGAGTGGTTCGGTGTGTTGCCTACGTCCACTATGAAATGATCGACTTTTATTAACTTTTGCTTGCTGGTTACAGCAGATTACAATAGTAAATTTCGAGTACAATAGTGATTTTTGAGTGCAACAATTGTTTCGGCAGAGTTTGGACGTCAAAGAGCCAAAAGATCCCTTTTCTATAGGTTATGGGCTGCTATTTATAGGCGTAGGCTGCAAATATCTCGCTCAGATCTCGGGAGACCTCTTCTGGCACGTGGGTGGGCCCACGCAATCGATCTCATGCGATGTGTACTCGATCTGTGATCCATACGAACGAATTTTGTATCGATCGCAATTTGGTCCAATCGAGTCGAGATCGATCTTGAACATTCTTGAGGATGTACGCAAGCTCCTGTGAAAATTTGGTAGCATTTGGACTTGTAGACGTTGAGTTATGATCGATGCAAATTCGAATTCATCAAAGGCTATTTTCTTCGTATCGATGTCGTTCGCATCGATCTGTTCGTATCGCTTTTTGGGCACGTGCTCACAAGTTGACGTGGCGCTTGATTTCTGGATCGATCCACTTTCGACGCCGGATCGACCGAGTCTTTCCAATGTTTTATGCCTCGTATCAATGCATTTCAGCCTTGTTCATATCGATCAGCTCTTCCTTGTTCGTATCGATTGTCATCGTTCTGTTTGTATCGATCGCTTAATGGCTTACTTCGTATCGATAGCTGGGGGCCATTTCATATCGGTCTTTTGATGTTTTACTCGTATCGATCGTTGATCGATCGATACGAGCTGTGCAATTGGGATCGGTACGAGTTGACTCTAATTGATGGATACGAAGTTGAGTGTACGTGATGGATACGAACAACAGATAACTAATGGATGCGAAGTGATGTTCATTGATGGATACGAACAGAGGCTAACTGATGGATGCGAAAAGACGAAGCTTGATGGATGCGAACAAGACCTTTCAGTTGATGGATATGAAGAGTGTGGTTCCAGATGGCTGAAAGCGGAATCGATGCGAAGAGAGCGCAATGATGGATTCGAATGAACCAACTCCTTTGGCTTGTATCGATCATATCTTGAGCATACGGACTCGGATTGACTTAAAATTTGGAACGTTGGCTTCCATAGCTTTTCTCGTCATATCATATCAATTGTAGTTTGATCCGATCTTGGATAAAATTCGTTAGTATCCATAGTGAATCTGTGTATAACCGATCTTCGGGACGAACTGTCCTTGGTTTCTAGTCAAGTTCTTGATGTCACGGCCTTGCCAAAAGGCGGGATAACATATATATATATATATTGGAGTGATTGATATTCCCGCAAATATATATAGTGGATGAGACCCTATGCACCCCGCATAATAGCGGATGACCCTATATACTGCTATATCCCCCTTTAAGTGGGATTGGTATTTTTATATTGTATTAACATCTACGGATGCAGGGAAAATAGGTTGGAGGGATCCAAATGGATTCCTCAAAAATGTTGAATTTATTTTCATATTCAGTGATATGATATATTGAATAATCTGTGATAGATTATAGCGTAATTTGAATTTATTTGGTGCTATGGAATTACCGGTTAGATTTTGGTATTTTTAAATACCAATGATAAATGTTTAAAATATGTAAAGAAATTAAAAAGGAAAATCTGAAGTAAAAATATTTATGGTGAAATTTGGATCTATTAAAAGAAATGAATTTTGGGTAAAATGAATAATTTGGTTTCAGAATTTGTACTTGAAATTTTTTGGAATATGGAAAATAGGGATTTTGGAATAATAGAAATAAAAGGGTTTTAATAATAAAACTTAAGTGATATTGTTTAAGTGTAAAGGAATTTATTTTTAAAATCGAGATTTAAAATAGTTAGGGAAGACAAAAAGGGAAATTTGAAAATAAAATATGGAATTGTCATACTAGATTTTAAATAAGATTTAAAATTATGAAATGGAAGTGGAATCGGAATTAGTTGGGTTTTTGGAATATAGTTGGGTTGATTAAGAAATTGTTTTAAAAATGGAATTTAATTTAGAAATCGATTTAAAATCGGTTAAGTATTGTGAAACCGTTATAAACGAGAAATGAGACTATGGAATTTATAAACAAGGTTTATAAATAAAGTAAAGTGATTATCAGTGGATAAATTGAAATTATAAATTCACGGCGAGTATTTATAAGGAGATGGGTAAATCGGTTTAAAAATAAATGGTAGATTTATTTGTAGAAATGTGGAATGGGAATTTACGGAATTGGGACGTAAATTAAATTGTGGATAAATCGAGAGAGATATATAAATGTTAGACTGGTTATATAGGAATTGAAAGTATATTTTTTTAGAAATTGAGTGGTTTTAAAAAGGAGGATTTTTAATTATTAACTAGGTAATTTATAAAATGTTTAAGAATATTCAGAAAATTAATTATTTAGTTGATTTAAATTGTTTAAAGTATATTTAATTATTAATTACGTTAGTTTATATTAAGACAAGCACTATTTAAGAATTAATCAGTCTTATTATTTTAATGAGGTAAAGTATCCAATATTAATATTTTATATAATAACCTTTATTTATAAGTATTTGCCTAAACTTAAAATTTGGAAAATTATTATAGAAACTTTATAAATATTGTTTTGAAAATTTTTAATAAAGTTTTCGGGAAGTAATGGTATACTCACATAGCGAAATCAGAGGCAGTGAGTGCCTACAGTTAAGTCTTAGATTTCTCTTGGATAGAGACGTAACCATTGAGCTGTGAATCCATGGTTTGATACCACAGTGGTACTGTCCAAATTATTTTAAAGGTTTCCAAATATCTTTGAAAAGAATAGTTTTTGAATATACTAAATTTTGGTAAGAAAAGTATATATTTTGGATAAAGAGATTTAAGCGACTGAAATTTAAATTGAATAAGACTTAGTGTTTTCAGTGGAAAATGGAATCTGTGATTGTATGATTGTTTATTTGATAGTTCAATAACCGACTATCAAATCTGGACCAAAAATATAACTTTGGGAATATCTAGGAGAAATACGAGTATTATATGGTACGGTTACCGTTCGAGGTGCTATACTGTACGTATAAACTTGTTTCGTTCTTCTAGGACGTTGATAAGGAAATCCATCCACTAAAGGTTAGGAGGTGATCTGCAATCTTATTTTCATCTGTTTATGTCCTAGAGAACCAGGGTTGTGTTTACCGGAAACATCGAACGTTGTTTTGAAGAGACCAGGAACGGATTTGTTATCCGAAACCACTTCGATCCAACGAGTATGTTTTCGATGTGAAAAAAAGAGCATGGAGTCGAAGATGGAACAGTGAAGTGCAAAGGCTAATCGCTACTAATCTTGAGGATTATTCCAAAATGGATGTAGTGGGAATAGTGCCTTCGGTTCTGTTCGGACGCAGAACAGACTTGTATGGATGAATGCTACCAGTACATTGTCATCGGAGGACAATGAGCATTCTAAGTGAAAAATTCTTTAAAAAGATAATCGTAGCCTCTAGCCTCATCAACCGAGAATGACTAAAAATCAGGGGGATGCAGCAAGGCTAAGTGGGTCGCACCCAATTAGGGTATGTTTATCACCATTCTAGATACCCATGGATATTATTTTATTACTACGATATATGGAAGGAGCTCGAAAGTGGGTGGGAACACCCAGGGTGATAGCATATTCGGTCTATCTAGGTTAGGGATAGTCCGGTCTTGTATTGCAGGGGATCCCGGCGTGGTCCGCGGTACGCTGTTTCAAGACGTGTACTGTGACAGGTGGTACCCCAGTGCATAGTCATTCGTATGGAATCCATTCTCCAATACATGCCCTTACGGTTTTGATTGTAGAGCCTTGTATGCTGGAATTTAATTAATGTAACAATTTCAGCTATTTGAATAAGTATTTGTACTTAGACACTACTATAGTATCAGAGGATTTGATATGAAATGTTTTGGTTATCGTAAGGTAAAAACCCGGCGTGTTTATTTGTGGCGTGGTCTTACGAGATACCTTTGAATTTCAAAGGGTTTTGGAAACTTTAATAATTCAAATTGAGTGTGTTTCCTCACGCTGGTTTTCTAGACTGAATCGGGTGTTATTTTATTATAATGCTTGGGTCAGACCGAGTATTACAGATGCAGGATAGGATGCTATGGAGCTCAAGGGACGAGCTGGATGACGAAGACGTATTTCACGTATCTGATTATATTCCACTGTGTATTGTATGTTGTATATTCAGCTTGTGTGAGGACAAGTTATTATAACTGTCCAGTATTGTGTTATTGATTTGTTGTACTCTGATGATGTAATGTATAAATAACAGATATAGTTTCTTTTGTATTAAGACATGTTATTATTTATAGTATATTGTTCGGTTGTGATTGTGAGATTTTGTGTTGTTATTTCTATCTTCTTCTTCTACCTCTTTCTTCTTTTCCCCAACGATCTGGTTTTTCCGGCATTCGATTGCTCGACATGTAATACAGTGGACGTATTGATGTCGGTTTTCGGAGGTCGAAAATCTCGGTTGTGACACTTGGCTCTAGTGGGGATTACTCATTAGAGATAGGGTCAGTAGTACCCTAGAATGAGTTTGAGTGTATTAATAGATATGTGCGTGTATTTGTTAGTGAATATAAAATTGTTTTATATTGTGTTGAGTGGCTTATGGATTCTGGTCAATACGAGTAATTAACGTTATTGATAGGGATCTCTAAACACTTGAACAGAGCAATTTGACACGGTATTGTTTTGAAATGGGGTAAATGAAACAATTTTACCCAAATTATTTTTATATATATAAAAGAAATAATTTTCGTAAATTATTATAGTTATATATGGTGTGCTTGGTTGTTAGGAAATGATAATATTAAACCATTATCATTTGTTGTTATGGTGATTGAATAAAAGTTGATATTATAACCAAAAGTTAAGAAAGAAATCCGCATAACAAAATGGAATTTGTAAATATGAGTGTATAAATGTGATTTATAAATGAAATGAGATTCCAGAGGAATATTTAAAGATGATATGGTTTATAAAAACGATTTATAAAGGAATTAAAAGATGGAAAGTTGGAAATTTGGGAATTTAAAACCCGTTGGTTTTGAAATATTTTTCAAAAGTCTTGGAAAATAATGATGATATTATTTGGAGAAAATATTTTTAAATTGAAAATATGTAAAAATGATTTTAAAAAAAGAATAAAAGCACTAAACTCACTTAGGTCGCTGGGAAATAATTCCGATGATGATCGCGACGTCATCGGTGTTCATTTTCGAGTTTCCAAGGGAGGAATTGCTACCATAATGATTTGCATTAGAGTTTTGGTTTGGTAAACTGATTTGATTTGGAATTCAATGAAAAGATTTGATATACAAAAGGTTGTGTATGTATATATATTTGATTTCAAAAATGATTTGAAATAAATCGGGAATAGGGAGTTTAACTCTGGAAGTAATTTAAAAATGTTTATGGAATATAAATAAGTTTAAAAACTTATAAGAATTTGAAATTTGTTTAGAATAAAATTTAACTTAAGAAGAGTTAAATAAAAGTAAGTGTGATAATGAAATAAATTGGTAAAGTAAACTAATTAAATGAAGTGAATTGGAAGAAATTGGTGAATAGAGTGAAATTTGAAATTTGATTTTGTGGAGTGAAATTTAACTTAAATTAAGTTAAATAAGAGTGAATTTTGGGAAATTTAGCCTAAGCAGGCTAAACGGAATAGTTACTGAAATAGAATTTATTAAGTTGGGAATAAATTAGTGGATGAACAAATTAATTTAATTTGTAAGTAAATGGAATTGAAATTGAATATTGGAATGATGTTTAATTTTATGTTGAATAAAGTGAAATTGAAAAATTAGTTCGAGTGGACTAAATAAAATAAAAGTATGGAAATAAAATTTATTAAGATTTGAAATGAATTAGTAGATGGAACTAATTTAAAATAATTGGTGGATTAAATATGGTTTGAGATATGGTTGATAGAATTCAATATTTAAGATTTGGAAGGTAAATTGGGTCAAATAGAAATTGGAATTAAATTTGAATAGAAATAGATATAAACCAAAGTAATGAAGTGGAAATAAACATAAGAGCTTTGTATAAAGTGTTTATAGTAGACTTAAGAAAGTTGATGGTGAAGTTCTTAAGTAAAATTGGTTTTGGGAAATATACTGAGTAAGTATTTGAATGAAGATTTAATAAAAGTTGTGAAAAAGGGATAATTGATTGAAATGATGTAAATGTGAATAAAAGGAATTTGGGATAGCTAAGAACAAATTGGAAATTGATATGTAAGTTGTACGTATATTATTTTATTCGCATAGCGATTTGATCCAGATTCGAGCACTGAATTTCGAGATAATTTATATTGATCCGAGTTAGTATTTTTTACTTGATTTTCAACGGCGAACCCTGGATATGGATTTTTGATTGATTCTGGAATTCTCTATCATAGTATATGGCTATGCAAGGAGAATGATGGTTTTTGATCAAGATACCAGATCTGAGTCTGCACTATAGAGTCGTGTGAACGATACTAGTTTGGAAACGAAATTGTGTTATCGAGCGAGCAATCAGATTTGATATTGTGTACGGATGATATATATACATCGTACGGGTTTTGGTGAAACAAATATTGAAAATTTGAAATTTGCAAAATAAAATGATTTTGAATTGTATGATTGGATACTATTGATGAGTGAGGTGTAGGTATTTAAAAGCAAAAGCTAAATTGATGTCTTCGATTTTAGTAGTAAAATTTGATTGCCTGACAAAAAGGTACATGTTCAAATTGTGTTTGAAATTTGATGGATTTTCTGATTTAGCCACTTGGCTTTTGTTTTCTTTTGACGATTTGGGCCCATAGAGGCAGTTTTGTAGTTTTTCGGATCTAGCCGCGCAAAGGAGAAGCTGGCGAAATTTTTCGAAAATTTAAGGAGTTAGAAAAAAAATTTGAAGAAATTTTGATAATTTAAAATTCGGTTTTAAATTATAACTTGAATGTTTGAGTAAATTATATTCTTTAGAATCTATGGAGGAAATTGGAGATAAATGATAATGATAATGTGGTTTAAATAGATTGGTTTGAGAAGTTCTTTAAAACCTATGTGGTTTGGGAAATAGTTACTGAGTTTTGGACCATTCTTCTGACCTTGCAATTTTGAGGATGAAATTCTTATAAGGGGGGAGGAGTAATGACCTAGAACTTTGAATATTTGAAATTGGAATGTTTAATTGATTTTAAATATTTAAAAGTTAATTTTTAACTTGAATTTCAAATGTAACCATTTATTGAATATTTTAATTATTGAATTAATAATTGGAAATTGCGTAAAATATCAAATCTTGAGTTTTAAGCTTGTAAAATTAGTTTAAAGGCTTATAAAATTTATATTGATAATAATGAAGATAATAAAATTTTAAAATGGAATTTAGAAGCGATTTGTTCAGTTTTAAAGATATATCGTTTAAATTGACATTTAAAAAATGGTGGTTTCTAATCAAGGAACTGGATCTGAGTCTGCACTAGAGTGGTCATGTGAACGATACTAATTCGGAAGTGAAATTGTGTGATCGAGCGAGCGATCAGATTTTATATTGTGCACGGATGGTATATGCACATCGTACAGGCTTAATAAATTAAATGTTGACATTGGAAAATGAAAATTGATATGGTTATGAATTAATTGGATGGATACTATTTGTTTGATAGTTTCTCTGGTTACATTGTATACTACATGTTATATATTCATACTACTTTCTCTATGCTTGTTCTCATTGGTTGTTGAGTGATTAGTAGGTGCAGATGGCGTATGCTTCGCATCTGGAGCTCACTTTCGCATTATATTAAATGTATATGCTTACTAATGCTAATAAAAGGTACACATCTCAGATTACATATTGTATTTTATATTTTTCCCTATGGGGTGCCTCATCCTTGAAGATGAGAGGTATATTTGTGATTATATATATTGCAAATTTTTCCGATCGAGCCATGTAAAGGAGATGTTAGTAAAAAAATTCGAAAATTAAAGAGTTAGAAAATTTTTGTCGAAATTTTTCTTAAGTAAAATTTGATTTTTATGTTATAACTTGGAATGTTTTAATTAGTAATTATGGATGAATTAAAAGACTTGGAAAAAGGTGGTAACAAAGTTTCAACAAATTGATTTTTGAAAGTTAAAGGCTTAAAAAAATTTGGTAATCTATTTCAACAAATTGGCTTTAAAAAGTTAATGGGTTTGGGGCATTTTTCTTACTTGCTAATTTCGAAGATGAAATTCTTTTAAGGGGGAGAATGTAATGACCCAGAATTTTAGACATTTGAATTTGGAATATTTAAATCAATTTTAAATATTCAAAAGTTAATTTTATAAGTTAAATAACTTGAATTTCAAATATAGCAATTTATTTGATAATTGAATTGTTAAATTTAATATTTGGAATTGCTTAAATAATTAAATCCTGAATTTAATGTAAATAAAAATAATTTTGAAAGTTGATTTATATTCTAATTTAATAAGAATGAAGATATTAAACTTTTAATTTAAATTTAAAAGTGGTTAATTTAGTTTTTATAATAATTCATTTTAATTAACGTGTAAAAATAGCCTTCCGGGAAACTATTTCGGATTTCGACAAAACTAGTTTCATTGGATACGTGATAGTGAATTATTATATATTAATGAATTTAATGGCAATCTGACATATCCTTTGGTCGTGCGAGCTAAAAATGCTTAAAATAAATTTCAGGAATTTATATAATATAACTGGGTTTGAAAAGCTATCTTCTGTATATGATCGAATTAAGTCTCGAGACTTGTTCCATTGAGTTTAGAATAGGGGTATTACATATAGAAGGCTAGGCAGTACGTCTCGATAGGAGTTTGAAATTTTTCGGACATATAATATCAGATTTGAATTAATAAAAAAATATGTACCACATCCTTTCAAGGGCCATGCCCATACACATTCGTACCATACCCCCATGCCTCCAGCCCATACCTCGTCCATGTTAAAAAGCCTGCTGCATTTCTTTTTTTTTCTTCCCGTAAACAAAGAGCCCACTTATTCAAAATTCAAAAATATAAATCAAACTCAATTCTTGATTAAAAATTTAAAACTTGGATCCTTGTGCTTATAGGGTTGAGATTTTCATTGGGTAGGGTTTATAGGAGTCACGACATCATCTTCTTGGATTTGGCGGTTTAGTGATAAAACTAGGGTTTTGGATTGTAAATTATTTGAAGGGTATTTGGCAACATAGTGTAATGACCCAAGATTTTAGGAATTTATTCTGACAAATATAAATGAATTCAAAATAATTTTTGAATAAATTTTGAAAGGGGATTGATATAGCTTGATAGTGTATCAGTATGTGTGTACATGTGTGCACAGGAAATGCACATGAACTAAAGCTAAAAATCCCTGAACTCTAAGAATAAATACATATTGATATGTATGGGAATATATATATATATAGATTAAATCCTTAAAAGCTGAATGCATAAGTAAATATACATATATGGATGCTACTGAATATTTTGAGTATACATGTGCATGTGTGTGTCAATACAGAATGAGGTGTAAATATATATATGGGTGTGCTAATTATTTCAGTAAGACTTATATAAATATATATGTGTTAATAAAATTACTAGAGTTCAATTCAGCAAAATAAAACATACCAATATATTTTATAGATAGGCAGAAAGAAAGAAAGAATGAAGATATAAAAAGAACTAATCCTCTTATAAATAAATAAAGGAAGTACATGCCATTTACATGAAAGCTAAAAATAGAAAAATATAAGACAAAACAGGGAAATGTTTGCTATAGGCAGAATTAGGAAGAGTATTTGATAAATAATAAAATCAAGTCACATTTTTGGCATGATTGTAGACAAAGGAAAAAGTATTTTCTGAAAAGCAAATTTCTGAAAAAAATTGTAACCACTTTTCTCTTCACCTAAATTAAGCCGGGAAGGGTAGAATTTTGGGTTCAAGAAAAATACAGATAACATGATTTTTCTGGTGGGCAAAAATGGCTTTAGCCAATACCCAAAACCCTAAGGAAGACCCTGTATATATACATGTATATGCAGCAGCCTCCTCTCCTTCTCAGAAAAGAACTTTGAAAAAAAAAGGAAACAACACCATAGAAATCATAAGGCAAGGGAAGGAAAAGAGTTTGAGGCTAAAGGCAGAAGTTCATCAATTAATTAAGGAAGCAAAGAAGAGAGCTAGGTGAGAAAACTCACTCAAAATCTAAGGCAATAAGTCCAAATGTAGGCAGCCAGTTATAAGTAATTTTCTTAAAAATGTATTTTCATATGAGAATATTTATCTGTGATTTTAAAACTGAAAAGGTTTTGATTCTCTTTGGTTGATCACTTGTTTTATTATAAGAAAGCTTTAGTTGTTAGTATACATATATGTTTTATAAATCCAGATCTCTGATATGTTAATGTTTGGGAACATAAACAAATACCCAGAAAATAAAATGTTGAAAATAGGCAAGTAGTATTGGTTTTGGCTCAACCCAGAAAGATGTAAACAATGTTGAGCTGCAATATACTCATGTATAAGTGCTGAGGCTTGAGACAAAAAGGAATTAGGGGTGCAATAGGGTTGCCTATGTGCTGATGCTCCTGATTCAATGAAAATATATATATATGTTCACATGCATAGCAAACAAAATTTTGTGATTCAGTGAAACCATGTCATTCTGAGTTTAACTCAAGCACAAATGTTTGCAAAAGGAAAAACTCTCTCAAAAGCCATAAGCCAATGTTAGTTGCCTATACCCTTTTTAAAAATACCAGGATGTATACATATACATACAGAACCTTATTTATTTAGTCACCAATGGTTGTTTGCTTTTTTGTCTCTGTATGGTTATGAATAATATGAGATGCCATGATATGGATGTTTTTAGTTAGTGAAATGGATCACTGAATGGTTTAGTCATGAACAATCAAAAGAGTTATTATTAACTTAAACCTGATTAGGAAATTGGGGACAAGAACACTGCAGGAATGACTTGTGTTCTTGAGTAACACAAGTTGACACATGGCTTGTTTAAGTCCTGAGATCCTTGTGTAATGGAGTGAATTAGTTCATTACAGTGTGTCCATTGATTCATAAATATTGCAGATGAGACCAGGATAGATAAATATACCAAGGGAATAATATTTGAGATGATGAGAAAACTAGAGTTTTTCCCAGATTTGAAATATGAGGATTGAATAAATAATTTAACTCATATTGGTTATTTTCCTGTTGGTGTGAATGATTGTTTGATTATGACTGAATTGTATGCTTGAATGTATGTGCCATATTTATATATATATATATATATGGAGTCTCTGGAAAGAAAAATTAAAGTGTGCACATGCACAATGACACAGAGCATGCACACAAGTATGATCTGATTCTAAAGGGCAGAATTTTATGTATATGTATTTAATTTGATTTTAACCTAATTAACTAATTGCTTTTGTGAATTTTCTCATACCAGACATGTGTCTGTCCCTAGTGTGCTAATGGCATCTGGGGTGTCTCATTTAAAATGAGGCAGTTTCAAATGCTTTTTCAGGGATTGCAGCAACTAAGTAGGAGTAGGAGCAAGGCTTTGAGAAGAAGAGTATAGCATGCTAAACTTAGTTAGATAAGAGTCGAAATGATGAAATCTGCATGTATTAATGATTTAAATTGTTACTTGTATTAAGTATTGAACATGGGATGGATATTTTGTTAAGTATTTTGTTAAGGGATTGACTTGTATCTGGAATTTATAAATCTAGTTAATATCTGATACTAAAGAACTTAATCAAAATATTGTAAGTGAATTTAGTAAGAACACCATGTTGAAAACTGAATGATTACATTTTATAAATGTATTAGTCAATCTTGAGTCTTTGGAAAGGATTTAAGTTTTGAAAAATCTGGATAGTTGATTCTCAGAAAAACTAAATAGTTTTTATTTTCTACCATGGCATACGAATACAAAAGAAAATAGACATAGGTTGAATGTTCTTATATGACTACAAGGTTCCCATAATTTAACTTGTTAACCAAATGCATTTTAAATTCCAGACAGATTTTATAAGAAGAAAATCAAACATGGACATATAACACTGAACTATGTGTGGATTGATTAAATTCAATCAATCCAATATCCTCTTGTTTTCCAGAACTCTGATTCAAACAAGAGAGGCATATGCATCCTCACATGTATGTGCTTATCTTTGTGAAAGTACTGATATATTTATATTGGTTAATTGTTTTGATCCTGGATATATTTTGTTTATTGGAAAAAGAAAATGACCCTGGAAAATATATTTGTAATGAATGATCAATCTATATATCATCTCTGATAGTTCAAAGGAAGTTTAAATCAAACTTAAAAGTGTAAATGAATGTAGGTGGACATCCAGACACATATAAATTGAATGTGCATATGCATGTACATAGAAATCGAATTTAGACGTCAGTCTTAATAATTTAGACGTCTGAGACCAAACTTAGACGTCAGTCATAATAATTTAGACGTCTGAGGTTAAATGTAGACGTTTGTCACAAAAAAATTAGATGTCTGAATTTAGTTCAAAATGTCTTTTTCTCTCTGTTTCAATTTTAGATCTCTGAGCCGTCTGTCATAATTAGTTAGACGTCTGGGATTAAGTTTAGACGCCTGTCATAATAATTTAGACGTCTGAACAGCTGATTTGCTTAATTTGCCTATTTAAAAAGAAACAAGTGGCTATGTCAATAGCTTGTATGGCATTTTGATTCCTATTTGATTTAAATTCCCTTTGATGAAGTAAAAAAAAAATCCTTATGAAATTAGGGTAGAAATAGGAGGGTCATTTCAGTTGGTATCAGAGCTATGTTATTCAACATAGTAGAAGTAAAGATCAAGTTCTTAGATAGAAATAAAATTTAAAGGAACTAAATATATATATCAATGTTTTCAGTGTGAAAAAAAAAACCACTGAAATAATAAAATTACTAATCAAACTAACCAGCTATGTAAATTATTATTAGCAAACTATGGTAGGGAGACCACCAAATCAGGGAGCAGGATCTTCCCATGCACCACCAATGGTCAATCTGCAAGACTTGGTGAGAGCATTTAGGGATGGGGCAGGACAAAGGCAAGAAAATCCCTATGAGGAACTCTCAAAATTACTTAAGACATATACTCATTTAGGAGGCAAAAGCTTTGAAGGGACAGAGAGTATCATGGAAATTCAAACATGGTTGAGAACATTGGAAAGAATTTTCAATGAAATGCAACTTGATGATCAAAGAAAGAGGCAAGTGGCTTCAAGACAGCTAAAAGGAGTATCTTTAGGCTGGTGGGAAGTAATCATTGCAGGAAGGAATGAGAATGAAATCACTTGGAATCAATTCAAAGAGATGTTGGAAGCAAGGTTTGTACCAGCATCAGCAAAGACTACCTTGCTAGAAGAATTTATTAGACTTAGACAAGGAACCATGACTGTCACAGAATACACTCAAAAGTTTGAGGGGCTTTCCACATATGGAGCAATGCTTGTGGCAGATGAGGCATCCAAAAATGATAGGTACATAAAAGGGTTGAACCCAGGACTTAGCAGAGCCATGTTACCCTATGCAGACAGGACTTTTGACCATGTGATAGACTTAGCTTTGTGGTTGGAACAGCATGACAAGGAAAGGGAGAAGTTCAAAAATTTTAAGAACAATAATACCAAGAAGGGTAAGGGGAGGTATCACCCTTATGATAAGAAGAAGGAAGAGGCCAGTAACAAAGGCACTGGAGATGTCAAAGCTAAGGAAACCAAGAAGAAAATTGTGTGCCATCAGTGTGGAAAAGAAGGACATATCAAGCCAAGATGTCCAGAATTGAAAGGAGGAGCTTTCAAGTGCTATCTATGTGGGAAAGAGGGGCATATGAAGAGGAATTGTCCTGAGTACAAACAGCAAGTTAAACATAGGAGGAAATATTTTTATTTCCAATTTATATATTTTGAATTACCCAAATATAGGTGTTATATTGGGGGTAGACTGGTTAAGGCAATTTAAAGCCATAATTAATTTAGACTCATCCACCATATCATTGCAAAATTCTAGAGCTCAGAGAATCACAGTTTTATGTGAAGTAGCTAAAGAAGGAAAACTATATCATTTAGTTGACTCGGAAAAAAAATTTAGTGAACTAACCATTGAAGAAATTCCCATAGTCAATGAATATTTGGATGTGTTTGGTGAGGTCAAGGGTGTTCCACACCATAGACCAGTAGAGTTCCAGATCAATCTAGTTCCAGGAGCAAGCCCAGTGATTAAAAAGCCAACTAGAATGGGGCCAAATGAACTAAAGGAATTAAAGAAACAGTTGGAAGAATTGGAAGAAAAGGGTTTTATAAGACCAAGTAATTCTTGCTGGGGAGCACCAGTGGTATTTGTTAAGAAACAAGATGGCTCCTTAAGACTCTGTATAGATTATAGAGAATTAAACAAGGTAACTATTAAAAATAAATACCCACTGCCAAGAATAGATGATCTTTTTGATCAATTAGCAGGGGCAAAAGTATTTTCTAGACTAGACTTAGCATCTGGTTTTCATCAAATGAAGGTGGAAGAATCAAGCATCAAGTACACTGCCTTTAACACTAGGTATGGGTTGTATGAATTTTTGGTTATGCCATTTGGCTTGACCAATGCACCATCATACTTTGTAGATCTAATGAACAGAACCTTTAGAGATTATTTAGACAAGTTTGTGCTTATTTTTATAGATGACATTTTGATTTATTCCAAAACAGTGGAAGAACATAAGCATCATTTGCACCTGGTTTTGTCTAGGTTAAGGGAAAAAGATTTAAAGGAAAAATTTTCAAAATGTGTATTTTGGAAAGAGGAAGTACATTTCCTTGGCCATGTTATATCTGCTCAAGGAATTTCAGTGAACCCCAATAA
Organism: Allium fistulosum; assembly: GCA_030737815.1. Taxonomy (NCBI): domain Eukaryota; kingdom Viridiplantae; phylum Streptophyta; class Magnoliopsida; order Asparagales; family Amaryllidaceae; genus Allium; species Allium fistulosum. The sequence continues at coordinate 193,402,784 of CM060905.1, forward strand.
AGTAGTGGCTATCCAAGCATGGAAGAGGCCAAGCACTGTGAGTGAAGTGAGGTCATTTATGGGGATGGCAGGGTATTATAGGAGGTTTATAAAAGATTTTTCAAAAATTTCTACACCACTCACTAACCTAACCAGGAAGAACCAAGCTTTTGTTTGGTCAGAAAAATGTGAAAAGTCTTTTGAACAGTTGAAGGAGGCATTGGTGAATGCTCCAATTTTAAAGGTACCTCATGGAAATGAAGAACTAGTTGTATACACTGATGTTAGTGGATTTGGCTTGGGTGCAGTGTTGATGCAACAAGGCCAAGTCATTGCATATGCATCCAGACAACTTAAACCCCATGAAGTAAGGTATGCCACACATGATCTCGAATTAGCAGCTGTGATCTATGCTTTAAAACTTTAGAGACATTATTTGTTAGGCACAAAGTTTGAACTTTACACTGACCACAAGTCTCTGAAATATTTATTTTCACAAAAAGATTTGAACATGAGGAAACATAGATGGGTGGAGTTCTTAGCTGCCTATGACTTTGACATACTCTATACACCAGGCAAAGCAAACAAAGTTGCAGATGCTCTAAGTAGACAGCATGCTAAATTGGCTATGATGATGATAGAAGAATTTAAAGACTTGTCTTTGCTAACTGAGTTAGAAATTGGGGAGAATGGTTGTGTGCACATGGATGAGCAGATGCATGGTGCACAAGAAGATAAAGGGAAGTTAAGCTTAATGACACTTCAACCAGATTTAATTCTGAAGGTAGGAAAAATGCAAGAACAGGATGCCAACTTATTAGAGAAGAAAATGCTCCTCTCAAGAGGGGAGGAAGTGATGAATCACCATATTGATAAAAATGGTTATATGAGATACCAGAATAGGATGTGTGTACCAGAGGACATAGAATTGAAGAAAGAGATATTGAATGAATATCACAGAAGTAAATACTCCATACACCCAGGCAACACAAAAATGTACCAAAATTTGAAAAGAGACTTCTGGTGGAAGGGGATGAAATCTGATATAGCTAAATACATTGCCAAATGTATGACTTGCCAACAAGTCAAGGCTGAAACCCAAAGGCCATCAGGGTTGATGCAGCCTCTTAGTGTACCACAGTGGAAGTGGGAAGACATATCTATGGACTTCATAGATGGACTGCCTAGATCTAAGAGAGGTAATACAAGTATATGGGTGATAGTTGATAGGCTAACCAAGGTAGCACACTTCATCCCTGTAACGACCACGACTTTCTCTCCATAGAAAGTCGTATCGCTAATAAGAAAGAAAGGGATAGAAAGAGAAAAGAAGAGAAAGAAAGAACTAAACAATATCAGAATCTCACAGCGGAAACGAACAAAATATATTATATCACATAAATATTACATAGTATCATATACATCATCTATCAGAGTTACACAGATTACACATCATATACTATACAGTTATAAACATCTGTCTAGTTATTACATCTCAATACAAAACAAAGATCTAAACAAAGATCAACATAGCGGAAACTACTATCTATCTACAACGTCGAAGCCTCCTGCTCCATTGCTCCTTCACAATTCGTCAAGGCTAACCTGAATTCCCTTGGCTACTCGTAAAAATTTGAGTACCCAAGAGTTTATAAAACAGAAATAAACAACTTGGGTCAGACATGGGTCTGGTGTGAGTAACAGGTTAAACTTGTTTAACTTCAAAACCTTTTGAAAGAAAAGGTATCACGTAAGACTCCCCACAAATAAACATGGGTAAGTTTTTACCTTACGCTAACCAAAACATTTGATAGGAAATCTGATTTTATTATAATAGGGTCTAGGGTTTTTAAGTAAAATATAGAAATAGCTGAAATGCTTACATCTCACATATCAACATAGTTGGGCACAACTAATACGTACGGCACTTATTGGAGTTTGGATTCCATACAATGGCAGGGCTACCGGGGTACCGCCCGTCACAGTACGTGGCCTAGATCACCGTACCGAGGATCGCTCCCAATCCCCTGCAACACAAGGTCGGAACATCCCTTACTGGATAATTCCCGCACAAGATACCTCACGGTTGGGATCAGCAACCACACCACTAAGTCGAAATAGAAAGGGACATCTAGACAGAGGTAACCTTGTCCTACTTGGGTGCTACCCACTAACCTTGCTGCACCTCCCCTGTTTTAGCCATTTCCGGTTTGTGAGGCTTGAGGTCACGATTACCTTAGAAAAGAACACATCACTTAGAATGCTCATCGTCCACCTGACGATGTTCTGAAAGCATTCAATCCATACAAGTTCGTTCCGGGTTCGAACGAAACCGAAGGCATTATCTCGTTACACTCGTTCTGGAATCACCCTCAGAGTTAACGACAATAACCCTTGCACTCTGAATCTTCATCTTCACTTGATTCACGACCTATCGTTAATTTGGATCGATGTGGTATTCGGGTCTCCAGACCTGGAAATCCGGTATACGGAAACCCGATCCCGGTCTCATCGAAATCCAAAACGTATCTTTTAAGGCCAAGTTGTTTTAAGGTTAAAACAATTCAATTCTTATCTATATACACAGATAGATAACTCAATAGATAATCTACATTATCATTATAAACAGATAATTCACATTATCATTACAACTCAACCAAACATTCATATCATAGATCAGCATATATCTCATCAGAGATATCAACCATGCATAACATTCAATACTATTTATCCATCCATAAGTAATGATTTATATCATCTCTAATTAATTTAAAGTGAATTAAATTAATTGCTTCATTCTATAAATCATGCTTACTTAACCATTAATTAATTATAAATCAATTAATTAATTATCCTTTAATTATTCATTTCAATTAATCATCCTTGATTAATTATCTTTTAATTACATTCAAGTAATTAGCCTTAAATTAATTTCACAAATTAATTATCCTTAATCAAATATAGTAATTAACCTTTAATTACTTCATTAATTAATTATAATCAATTATTTTAATCCTTAATTAATTACATTAATTAATTACTCTATAATCACTTATCATTGATTAATTAATCTTAATTAATCAAACTTTAATTACATCATTAATTATATTAATTAATAATCCTTAATTACTCTTAATTAATTATCCTATTTAAATTAATTACATTAAGTAATTATGCTTTAATTAATTACAGAAATCAATTAACTATAAATCACTTACCTTTATTTAATTAAACCTTAATTAATAAATTATACTAAGTAATTATTCCTTAATTACTCCCATTAATTTACCTCAAATCATTTCCATTAAGTAATTATCCACAAATTACTTTTATTAATTATCCACTAATTACTTTTAAATTAAGTAATTATCCTTTATTTATCACCTCTATTAATTAATCACATTAATTAATTTAACTTTAATTAATCACATTAATTAATTAAATAACCTTAACTCATCATATTAATTATCAAAGTAATTAACCCTTAATTACATTTCATTAATTACTTCCATAAAGTAATTATCCTTTTTAATTAATTAATCTCTAATTTCTTTCATTAACTAAATATTCAATAATTATACTCAATCAATTTTCCAAAATGATTATCCTTAATTAAACCAAAGTAATTATCTTAGAATAATTAATTACCTATCTTCAATTAATTAAGTAATTATTCTTAATAGGACCTTAATTAATTTAGCTAAACCATTTACCTTAATTAAACACTCTAATTAAATATTCTTTAATCTTATCTCCTTTAAATATATTTTTAACACTTTGTTTAACCTTTATTTTTGAAACTTATTTAGAAATTTGTTTAAATTCTTTTCTTAAAAACTTGATCTAGTACATTCATTTGAAAAACACTTTTGAATTCAATTACAAAAATAAATCTAGTTTATATTTTCTTTTAATAACAACACTTCTAAACATTTAAATTTTTGAACATATTCAATGTTAAAAACATACTTTTAAACTAGTCTAATATCCTTCTTTTGGAAATTTAATAAATTCAAACTTGCTTTCTTTTTAAATTTGAACTTGATATCCCTTTTTAAAATTTTAAACCTGAAAATTAAAATTTACTTTACAATTTGAAACCAGGATTCTATGTTTACAGAATACCTGAGCAAACAAAACAAATTCTCGAGCCTACCCCGTGTCTCTCGCAATCACTCGCGTACTTCGAGAAAAACCCCTTCAACCCCGAGCCTGACCCGAGTATTTCCCCTTCTTCCCCAAACCATAAAACTCAGATATACACCAGAGTATCTCGCGTGCACGTGCACGATGAAAAACACGTCTCTGACCATCTCTCCGGCACTCACCAAACTGCAAATGATCTCGACGAACAATTCGACCAACCAAGTTTCCTAATCGGTTACAAAAAATCAAGTTCGAACTTGACGAACCCAAAACTGTAACTAAACCCAATCCCACAAACTCCTCGCCAACGACGAATTCTATCACCAGAAAACTCGCCCATCCTTCCAAAGCTGCTCCACGACATGACGCCACGACTTACCCTCATGCGATTGATTCCGATACGCCATAGCCAACGAAATCCCTTCGCAAACATCCTCGACTAAAACACAGAGAAGAACCCTAGTTTGAACTCGCGTGGCCACCACCATCATCAGGAAATTTTTCCTTTATTTTTCTTGGAACCTCCAACATGCAAGCTTCCACCATAAACAATCACGACTTCTCCATTACCTCCGATCAACAGGAATTTACAAATAACCCAAAATTGATCAACTTAGCATACCTCGAATTATACCAAACTAAAAATTATGATTCTGGTTTCTAAATTCATCATTTGTAATCTAAAATCATGTTATAGAATTGATTCAAGAATTCTGGACGTTTAAATTTAGCATATAATATGATCAGACTTGTAGATTTCAAATTTTTAAATAAATACATCATATATTTATTTAAAACTATATTTATAAATATATATATATACTTACAGACATTTCCTATTCTCAGATCCTAGCCTATAATCAACTACATATGAAGATATGAATTCTTTTATTGATGAAAGGAATAATGTAATATAACAGAGATAATCATCAGACATATCACATAAATGTATACACATACATTTCAATCTAAGCATACATGCACATCATTTCAAACTATTTTACTTCAAGATTTCATTCATGCATCAAAGTTCAAAGTCTCAAATTTTAAACTGTTTTTAAATTGAAATGTTTACTCACTAGTTTTGAAGAAAACAGAGAACAGTGTACAGGCTTTAAGCTAAAATCTGGAATTTGAAAGGAACTTGAATTGCTTCTTGGATTCGAAAACATGAATTGTTATCATCCTTATTAAACTGAAATGTTGAAGAATGCTGTTACTTGAAAACATAGATGAACTGCTTCGTTTCCAGGAAGAAAATGTTTGCAGGCTTTTGATTTTCATCTCAGGTTTGAAGAAAGTTACAGGCTTGAACAGATTGAAGAAAATGAACTATAGGTTTTGGTTTGCATTTTGATTTGAGGATTTGTTTACAGGTTGATAAAAACTTTGCAAACCTGATTTGGAAATGTATTACAGGGATTTGAGGAAGTGTTTGCATGTTTAGTTGATTTCTGGTTTGAGGGAGTGATTCCAGGTTATTTAATTCGATTTTTTTGTTGAGAAGTATTGATTTTCAGATTTGAATAGTTTGATTACTAATTTCATTTTGTTTTTGAGAATGGTTTTGAATTTTCTTGCTTTTGGAAAAATGAGAAAAGGAATGAGAAGAGGAAAGAGATGTGTGTATATAGATTAATTTTGGATTTATCAAAAATTAAAGAAAATAAAATAAGTAGGGGACACTTGTCTTTTACCATTATTAGTTTTATTACACATGTACTATTATGCTTTAATATGATGACATTTGTTCTTTAAGTAATTTATTTTAATTTAAAATGTTAAATAAAGCTTTTAACTTAATTTATTAATTCATATGTAAATACATATATGAATTTCTTTTTAAAAAAATGTAATAAAACAAATTATATATATATACATATAACTACACAAATTCAATTTGAAATAACAATTTATCAAATCTTAAATAATTTATAGAAGAAATTATTCCTTAATAATAAATTACTTATTTTACTATCTTTCCAAATGAATTAATGTTTCTTTTATAAAATTGTATTTTAAACTATATATATACATTATTCAAATCATATTTAGCAAGCTATATTCAAAAATAAAATAAAATAAAACAAACCTTTTTGTTAATTCATTTCTATTTTAAACTTAAGCTAAAATAAATTTAAACAATTAACATTTATCTTGAGTATTCAAAAAAACATATAATTTATTTATTAAATAACTTTGAAAAGTTTTATATTAAATTAAATCATAAATCCCAAATTACCAAAATATATTAGAACTTGAAAATTATGTTTTATTTGTTAGATTCATCTAAAACTTTTCTATTTACAATATATACAATTATATATATACATTATAAATAGAAAACAATTTAATTAGCCTTTAAAAGATAATATTTACCAATTAAATATTTATAAAAGTAGATTGTTAAACCAATTTAAATCTTTATTAACAAAGATTATTAAATCAATTTAAATTTTTAAACAGATTATTAAATTGATTATTGCCCAAAATTTCCGGGATATCACATTCCTTCCCCCTTAAAATAATTTCGTCCCCGAAATTTAAAGCAAAGGTAATTTAATAATCTACTTAAGATTTTAGTTTTAAAAACACAATCATATGTTTTCAACCATAGCAACCAATCATCCAAACAAACAATTCTAACTATTCAGAGAAAAATTCTGGATAGAATTTACTTGAGTTTCCCCAAGTATATATATATACCGGAATACTCGCTTTACAAACAATCTAAACTACGAAGCTACAGAGCTCCTACTCATCTATCTATAAAACTAAATAGAATATCAGACTACAGACGAGTCTGACTTACAACCACATCTCCCTGAACTGCTGTTTTCAAAACCAGAGATAGATTAAACTCGTACTTCCTCAGAGATACGGAAACACAATGAATCCAGTTATCCAAACTGACAATTCAATCCTGTAGACCAAGCTCTTATCCAAATCAGAACACAGAAGAGATCCAAAATATCTCGGAGCTGACTTCCCAGACTTACTCAATCTTATAGCTCCTTTGATCGGAGAAAACTTATCCAAAATCAAATCTTCGTCTTCGAAATTCAAATTCCTCCGTCTCTTATTCACAAATTCTTCTGACGATCCTGGCTGCCTACAACCTTCTGATCAGTTCAAACTTCGCTGATGCCTCTAGAAACAAACTGGATCAAAAACAACCCAATAGAATGATCTCCTCAAGATTAACCAACAATCAAGAACACTGATTCTACTCCTCAAACAACGGAAGATTAAACTTACTCCTTTAATCCAGAAAGGATAAACAGGAGCACTCGCCAAAACTGCTTCCGCTGCACAACTCTGATCTGGAGCAGAAAAAAAATGCTGATGAAGAACATCGAGCACAAACTGGATAGCACATCACAGAATATGGTTCCACAAATCCTTAAAGAGAACTCGGATACTCCAACAAAACTTGAGCTGCTTCGCTAAACTCCATCTCAACGAACCATCCTTCAACTAGCTGAATCACCGGTTCCACTCCTGGGATCCTAGTCGATACGAAAACTAAATCTTCAGTTGCGGACAAACCTCAAACTTCCCTGAAGACATCCAAAAAAAATTCTGATAACCCAAGAGAACACTCAGCAATCGCAAGTCACTTTTGCGATCAACCCAACCTATTTCCAAAGAAAAACTGTTCTCTCTTAACAAATCAGAACAGCTCATACTTAACTCTCCAATCCATCGAAGAAATGGATCTACTCTGCTGCTTCAGAACTCCACCTCCAGAAAACTGCTAAACCAAAAGATCTTCCTACTGGAACACAACATACTTCCGAGCTGTACTGCTGCCTCCGATGCCAAAGATTCCTTAATCCAAAGCTCTTCGAGAAACTTGAACTTCAAACCAAACAGAATCACCATGCTGAACTCAGCCACAATACCGAAGCATACACACTTCCTTAATCTTGTTCCAAAGAAAAACATCTTCGGAAACATCCATAGTCACTGCATCTCATCACACAGCTACTATTACCTGAGGTATCAAGATACCATCACTCATTTCTGCCTCATCGACAGATCCAACTCTACTCATCCAAACTTTCACTTCAAAGATAAACTCTGAACCTTTAAAAGGTTTCCTTCAGAGATCGATGAAATCCTTCACCACAGTAAAGTTTACTCGAGACGGTATTCGGTCTACAGTCTCGACAGATACTTCCAACCTCAATACTCAGACTCTTAATCCTAGATGATAATTTATTATCATCTCAACCAATCATTACAAATACCATATACATTTAAAATGATACTTTTTATATATAGAAAATATATCTGGGTAAAATTATTTCACCTTCCCTTTTAAAACAATATTGTGTCCGTTGGCCTGGTCCAAGTGTTTAGAGATCCCTATCAATAACGTTAGCTACTCGTATTGACCAGAATCCATATACCACTTAACCGATCAATTAACACAATATAAAATCATTTTATATAACTAACAAATACGCGCTCTCGTATATATATATACTCAAACAGGTTGCTACAGATCCTATCTCTAATGAACAACCCTTCCGAACCTAGGTATTCACTCAACCTAGTGTTCTGACATTCATTTAACCAAAAGCTTAAGCATTCTCTCAACCTCGCTCTGATACCACTGTAACGACCATGACTTTCTCTCCATAGAAAGTCGTATCGCTAATAAGAAAGAAAGGGATAGAAAGAGAAAAGAAGAGAAAGAAAGAACTAAACAATATCAGAATCTCACAGCGGAAACGAACAAAATATATTATATCACATAAATATTACATAGTATCATATACATCATCTATCAGAGTTACACAGATTACACATCATATACTAGACAGTTATAAACATCTGTCTAGTTATTACATCTCAATACAAAACAAAGATCTAAACAAAGATCAACACAGCGGAAACTACTATCTATCTACAACGCCGAAGCCTCCTGCTCCATTGCTCCTTCACAATTCGTCAAGGCTAACCTGAATTCCCTTGGCTACTCGTAAAAATTTGAGTACCCAAGAGTTTATAAAACAGAAATAACAACTTGGGTCAGACATGGGTCTGGTGTGAGTAACAGGTTAAACTTGTTTAACTTCAAAACCTTTTGAAAGAAAAGGTATCACGTAAGACTCCCCACAAATAAACATGGGTAAGTTTTTACCTTACGCTAACCAAAACATTTGATAGGAAATCTGATTTTATTATAATAGGGTCTAGGGTTTTCAAGTAAAATATAGAAATAGCTGAAATGCTTACATCTCACATTTCAACATAGTTGGGCACAACTAATACGTACGGCACTTATTGGAGTTTGGATTCCATACAATGGCAGGGCTACCGGGGTACCGCCCGTCACAGTACGTGGCCTAGATCACCGTACCGAGGATCGCTCCCAATCCCCTGCAACACAAGGTCGGAACATCCCTTACTGGATAATTCCCGCACAAGATACCTCACGGTTGGGATCAGCAACCGCACCACTAAGTCGAAATAGAAAGGGACATCTAGACAGAGGTAACCTTGTCCTACTTGGGTGCTACCCACTAACCTTGCTGCACCTCCCCTGTTTTAGCCATTTCCGGTTTGTGAGGCTTGAGGTCACGATTACCTTAGAAAAGAACACATCACTTAGAATGCTCATCGTCCACCTGACGATGTTCTGAAAGCATTCAATCCATACAAGTTCGTTCCGGGTTCGAACGAAACCGAAGGCATTATCTCGTTACACTCGTTCTGGAATCACCCTCAGAGTTAACGACAATAACCCTTGCACTCTGAATCTTCATCTTCACTTGATTCACGACCTATCGTTAATTTGGATCGATGTGGTATTCGGGTCTCCAGACCTGGAAATCCGGTATACGGAAACCCGATCCCGGTCTCATCGAAATCCAAAACGTATCTTTTAAGGCCAAGTTGTTTTAAGGTTAAAACAATTCAATTCTTATCTATATACACAGATAGATAACTCAATAGATAATCTACATTATCATTATAAACAGATAATTCACATTATCATTACAACTCAACCAAACATTCATATCATAGATCAGCATATATCTCATCAGAGATATCAACCATGCATAACATTCAATACTATTTATCCATCCATAAGTAATGATTTATATCATCTCTAATTAATTTAAAGTGAATTAAATTAATTGCTTCATTCTATAAATCATGCTTACTTAACCATTAATTAATTATAAATCAATTAATTAATTATCCTTTAATTATTCATTTCAATTAATCATCCTTGATTAATTATCTTTTAATTACATTCAAGTAATTAGCCTTAAATTAATTTCACAAATTAATTATCCTTAATCAAATATAGTAATTAACCTTTAATTACTTCATTAATTAATTATAATCAATTATTTTAATCCTTAATTAATTACATTAATTAATTACTCTATAATCACTTATCATTGATTAATTAATCTTAATTAATCAAACTTTAATTACATCATTAATTATATTAATTAATAATCCTTAATTACTCTTAATTAATTATCCTATTTAAATTAATTACATTAAGTAATTATGCTTTAATTAATTACAGAAATCAATTAACTATAAATCACTTACCTTTATTTAATTAAACCTTAATTAATAAATTATACTAAGTAATTATTCCTTAATTACTCCCATTAATTTACCTCAAATCATTTCCATTAAGTAATTATCCACAAATTACTTTTATTAATTATCCACTAATTACTTTTAAATTAAGTAATTATCCTTTATTTATCACCTCTATTAATTAATCACATTAATTAATTTAACTTTAATTAATCACATTAATTAATTAAATAACCTTAACTCATCATATTAATTATCAAAGTAATTAACCCTTAATTACATTTCATTAATTACTTCCATAAAGTAATTATCCTTTTTAATTAATTAATCTCTAATTTCTTTCATTAACTAAATATTCAATAATTATACTCAATCAATTTTCCAAAATGATTATCCTTAATTAAACCAAAGTAATTATCTTAGAATAATTAATTACCTATCTTCAATTAATTAAGTAATTATTCTTAATAGGACCTTAATTAATTTAGCTAAACCATTTACCTTAATTAAACACTCTAATTAAATATTCTTTAATCTTATCTCCTTTAAATATATTTTTAACACTTTGTTTAACCTTTATTTTTGAAACTTATTTAGAAATTTGTTTAAATTCTTTTCTTAAAAACTTGATTTAGTACATTCATTTGAAAAACACTTTTGAATTCAATTACAAAAATAAATCTAGTTTATATTTTCTTTTAATAACAACACTTCTAAACATTTAAATTTTTGAACATATTCAATGTTAAAAACATACTTTTAAACTAGTCTAATATCCTTCTTTTGGAAATTTAATAAATTCAAACTTGCTTTCTTTTTAAATTTGAACTTGATATCCCTTTTTAAAATTTTAAACCTGAAAATTAAAATTTACTTTACAATTTGAAACCAGGATTCTATGTTTACAGAATACCTGAGCAAACAAAACAAATTCTCGAGCCTACCCCGTGTCTCTCGCAATCACTCGCGTACTTCGAGAAAAACCCCTTCAACCCCGAGCCTGACCCGAGTATTTCCCCTTCTTCCCCAAACCATAAAACTCAGATATACACCAGAGTATCTCGCGTGCACGTGCACGATGAAAAACACGTCTCTGACCATCTCTCCGGCACTCACCAAACTGCAAATGATCTCGACGAACAATTCGACCAACCAAGTTTCCTAATCGGTTACAAAAAATCAAGTTCGAACTTGACGAACCCAAAACTGTAACTAAACCCAATCCCACAAACTCCTCGCCAACGACGAATTCTATCACCAGAAAACTCGCCCATCCTTCCAAAGCTGCTCCACGACATGACGCCACGACTTACCCTCATGCGATTGATTCCGATACGCCATAGCCAACGAAATCCCTTCGCAAACATCCTCGACTAAAACACAGAGAAGAACCCTAGTTTGAACTCGCGTGGCCACCACCATCATCAGGAAATTTTTCCTTTATTTTTCTTGGAACCTCCAACATGCAAGCTTCCACCATAAACAATCACGACTTCTCCATTACCTCCGATCAACAGGAATTTACAAATAACCCAAAATTGATCAACTTAGCATACCTCGAATTATACCAAACTAAAAATTATGATTCTGGTTTCTAAATTCATCATTTGTAATCTAAAATCATGTTATAGAATTGATTCAAGAATTCTGGACATTTAAATTTAGCATATAATATGATCAGACCTGTAGATTTCAAATTTTTAAATAAATACATCATATATTTATTTAAAACTATATTTATAAATATATATATATACTTACAGACATTTCCTATTCTCAGATCCTAGCCTATAATCAACTACATATGAAGATATGAATTCTTTTATTGATGAAAGGAATAATGTAATATAACAGAGATAATCATCAGACATATCACATAAATGTATACACATACATTTCAATCTAAGCATACATGCACATCATTTCAAACTATTTTACTTCAAGATTTCATTCATGCATCAAAGTTCAAAGTCTCAAATTTTAAACTGTTTTTAAATTGAAATGTTTACTCACTAGTTTTGAAGAAAACAGAGAATAGTGTACAGGCTTTAAGCTAAAATCTGGAATTTGAAAGGAACTTGAATTGCTTCTTGGATTCGAAAACTTGAATTGTTATCATCCTTATTAAACTGAAATGTTGAAGAATGCTGTTACTTGAAAACATAGATGAACTGCTTCGTTTCCAGGAAGAAAATGTTTGCAGGCTTTTGATTTTCATCTCAGGTTTGAAGAAAGTTACAGGCTTGAACAGATTGAAGAAAATGAACTATAGGTTTTGGTTTGCATTTTGATTTGAGGATTTGTTTACAGGTTGATAAAAACTTTGCAAACCTGATTTGGAAATGTATTACAGGGATTTGAGGAAGTGTTTGCATGTTTAGTTGATTTCTGGTTTGAGGGAGTGATTCCAGGTTATTTAATTCGATTTTTTTGTTGAGAAGTATTGATTTTCAGATTTGAATAGTTTGATTACTGATTTCATTTTGTTTTTGAGAATGGTTTTGAATTTTCTTGCTTTTGGAAAAATGAGAAAAGGAATGAGAAGAGGAAAGAGATGTGTGTATATAGATTAATTTTGGATTTATCAAAAATTAAAGAAAATAAAATAAGTAGGGGACACTTGTCTTTTACCATTATTAGTTTTATTACACATGTACTATTATGCTTTAATATGATGACATTTGTTCTTTAAGTAATTTATTTTAATTTAAAATGTTAAATAAAGCTTTTAACTTAATTTATTAATTCATATGTAAATACATATATGAATTTCTTTTTAAAAAAAATGTAATAAAACAAATTATATATATATACATATAACTACACAAATTCAATTTGAAATAACAATTTATCAAATCTTAAATAATTTATAGAAGAAATTATTCCTTAATAATAAATTACTTATTTTACTATCTTTCCAAATGAATTAATGTTTCTTTTATAAAATTGTATTTTAAACTATATATATACATTATTCAAATCATATTTAGCAAGCTATATTCAAAAATAAAATAAAATAAAACAAACCTTTTTGTTAATTCATTTCTATTTTAAACTTAAGCTAAAATAAATTTAAACAATTAACATTTATCTTGAGTATTCAAAAAAACATATAATTTATTTATTAAATAACTTTGAAAAGTTTTATATTAAATTAAATCATAAATCCCAAATTACCAAAATATATTAGAACTTGAAAATTATGTTTTATTTGTTAGATTCATCTAAAACTTTTCTATTTACAATATATACAATTATATATATACATTATAAATAGAAAACAATTTAATTAGCCTTTAAAAGATAATATTTACCAATTAAATATTTATAAAAGTAGATTGTTAAACCAATTTAAATCTTTATTAACAAAGATTATTAAATCAATTTAAATTTTTAAACAGATTATTAAATTGATTATTGCCCAAAATTTCCGGGATATCACAATCCCAGTCAAATCAGAAAGGACAGCACCAAAATTAGCTCAAATTTTTATAAAGGAAGTAGTATAGTTACATGGCATTCCCAAAACCATTGTGAGTGATAGGGATACCATCTTCACTTCAAATTCTGGAGAAGTTTTCAAGAAGCAATGGGAAGTGAACTATGTTTAAGTACTGCCTAACATCCTCAATCAGATGGGTAGACTGAGGTAGTAAACAAAGTTTTGGAGGACATGTTGAGGGCATGTATACTGGATTTTGGGGGCAACTGGGAAGATTATCTTCACTTAGTTGAATTTACATACAACAATAGCTACCAAAGCACCATAGGAATGGCTCCATTTGAAGCCTTATATGGTAAACCCTGTTTGTCACCTGTTTGTTGGGTAGAAGCAGGAGAAAGGTCTATTTTAGGACCTGAGTACATACAAGAAACTAAGGAAAAAATTGAGTTGATAAGAAGAAGAATGGCAGCAGCTCAAGATAGGCAAAAGAAATTTGCAGACATGAGAAGGAGGCAGGTAGAATATGAAGTGGGAAATTTTGTTTTCATCAAAATCTCACCTATGAAAAATGTACTGAGGTTTGGAAAACAAGGCAAGTTAACCCCGAGATATATTGGACCATACAAAATTCTGGAAAGAATTGGTCCCTTGGCATATAAGTTGGAATTACCAGAAAACATGCAAGGTATACATGATGTTTTTCATGTATCACAATTGAGAAGGTGGGTCCATGACAAGGCAGAAATTCTTGAGACCCCAACCCAAGTGCAGATAAATCCTAATTTGATTTATGAAAAGGATCCAGTGGGAATTTTGGCAAAAGATGTGAAGAAGTTGAGAAATAAATCTCTGAAACTTGTGAAGGTACAGTGGAGTCTTGATCCTAGTGATTGCACATGGGAATTAGAGGACAAAGTTAGGATGAATTATCCTAAGCTATTTTCAGATTAAAGGTAATTCTGATTTTTGATTGTTTTCTTTTGTTAGATGCATATGTTTTTAGTTATTATAGAACTAAAAATTTATTTGGTTGAGAATGTACTTGTTCTCTGAATTAAGTTTAAAATTTATTTTAAGCTTAGGTAAATTGTGGGACACAATTTCTAAAAGGAGGGGTGTATGTAATGAGCCAAGATTTTAGGAATTTATTCTGACAAATATAAATGAATTCAAAATAAATTTTGAATAAATTTTGAAAGGGGATTGATATAGCTTGATAGTGTATCAGTATGTGTGTACATGTGTGCACAGGAAATGCACATGAACTAAAGCTAAAAATCCCTGAACTCTAAGAATAAATACATATTGATATGTATGGGAATATATATATATATATAGATTAAATCCTTAAAAGCTGAATGCATAAGTAAATATACATATATGGATGCTACTGAATATTTTGAGTATACATGTGCATGTGTGTGTCAATACAGAATGAGGTGTAAATATATATATGGGTGTGCTAATTATTTCAGTAAGACTTATATAAATATATATGTGTTAATAAAATTACTAGAGTTCAATTCAGCAAAATAAAACATACCAATATATTTTATAGATAGGCAGAAAGAAAGAAAGAATGAAGATATAAAAAGAACTAATCCTCTTATAAATAAATAAAGGAAGTACATGCCATTTACATGAAAGCTAAAAATAGAAAAAAATAAGACAAAACAGGGAAATGTTTGCTATAGGCAGAATTAGGAAGAGTATTTGATAAATAATAAAATCAAGTCACATTTTTGGCATGATTGTAGACAAAGGAAAAAGTATTTTCTGAAAAGCAAATTTCTGAAAAAAAAAATGTAACCACTTTTCTCTTCACCTAAATTAAGCCGGGTGCAATGACCCTAATTCTTAACCAAAAAAAAATTACCTAGGGTCATCCTTCCCTATTCTCATATTATCCAGGATCTTTCACAATATAAAAATATTGTTTTAAATCTAAATCATTCCTAACATACATATATGAAGATATCTATGTTATATTCTACTAGAATCAGAGCATGATAATATGTAAGTAGAAATCCTTTTAAATCTATTAAAATGTGATAATTCCCTGATAAAAGATTAATTATTGTATCCTGATTTTTGACCATAGAATCCACTGGAAACATGTACTTTAGTCTGTTATTCTAATTAAGAAATGATCAAGTAATAATCAGGTGGAAGAAAGCTTTTAATATGGATGATTGTGTTAAAGTCTGTATAGTATCAAACTCAGGCTAAAAGAAAGTGGATCATAAGTGAACACAAGCAACATCTAGGCGTAATGGAAACGCGCCTAACTTACACATGAGAGGTCACGAGTTCGAGTGCTATGCTGGTCGGTTCAAACCCAATTTTTGTTTTCTTTTTATTTTTCTCCTGTATGGTTTAAAATCTGATATCTACCTATATCTACACATATATACTTAAATTTTGCCTATAATCTAACATACAAAACAATATTTCTTGCTTTATTATTTTTGAAACCCATTCCTACAACTGTTCTAGGAATTTATATTTATATTTTTGCCCAAATATCAACATGTACACAGATATACATGTACATGTCAATGTCTTTGCTCATTTTCCAGAAAACTGGGTTCAAATGGTTCCTTGCTTCATTGATTTGAAGTGAACATTTGGCCTGACCTATGGTCTAACCATGTGGTTAATCTGACCATTCTTTTATTTGCATTTTACAAACCAGAATCTACCCAAAACATTGATACTCCTTCTTTTCAAAAGCATGTTTATATATGTATGAATCAGACACCTTGTGATCAGATTTATATCATCCTTCCTAACCATAATTCTCTTTTAAAAATGCATATTCAGGGTATATACACTTTTACTTGCATTTGGACATATATCAATATCATGACTTGAAAATATAACAGTTATAATTCTTTCTGGATTTTCCCAATATAATTTCCTATATATCTATCTTTTGAAAGGACTTAGGATGAACTATAATCATCATAAAATGATTATGCTTATAAAATCCAGGTTTTTCCTCTAAATCAAAAACAACTTTAGCAAATAGATTTTCAAATCAGTTTAACATCAATATCCTTAATACATACCAGACCAGAAATAACCAGAAACAACATAACACGTATTTCTTACAAGTTCTTCCTACTTAATACATTTAGATAGCCATATCAATCAGAAAATACATGCATGAATTAACACATTCTAGCTCTTATTTCTAATTATCTTAGCATTCTCTATTCCATATCTTTTTAATCTTGCTTACTTAGCTCCATCACAACCTGCAATAGCATTAGTGGCTGCCCCATTATGAATGAGACACCCCCATGTGCCATGAGCAATAAGGGTCAGATCTATGATCTGGTGTGAGCATTTCTAACATATCCATGATATTAAGCTAAGGATACAGCACAAATGTACCTTGCATAACTTGACAGGTATTATCATGAATGATTAATGTATAAATTGATCAGGTATTCCCATATACATACATAAGAGCAAACATATGCATTAAAACAATTTTTATCTGGAACTACTAAGGTTCCTCATACCAACCCTAATCCCGGAAAGGCCCAAGTTTCCTATATCATCATTTAAGGTTGCCTTTTCTTCTTATAAATTCCTGGCCTCATCTGCTATAAAGAATCAAAGGGACACATTGCCATGAACTAATTAACATCATGGCACAAAGATCTCAGGACTTAAACAAGCCATGTGTCAACTTGTCTACTTCAAATAGGACAAGCATTCCAGCAGCCTTCTTGGCACAAAATCCTTAGTTATATTACTAAGTGTATTCATGTTCATTTTATCAATGATAGCTAGGTGTACAGACCACTTATATACATGAAACATACTAGTTACCTTGCAGACATAATATTGCAAGCAAGTTAAAGGTTACTTTCTAGAGGTATAACACCCAGTCATTCCATCTCACATTATTTAGCATATAAACACCTTATTCAAACATATACCAGAATGTTTGCAACTGAGAATAAATGCATGGCTCTATTGGGTTTATTTTGATTTTGCAAGCAACTATGTTTAGCCAGATTTTTAACCTTGTTTAAACATAATTTTTAGGCTTGTAAATTTTCTGTTTGGTTTAGGGCTCAGCACTTATAGAGAAAGACTCCATTGCACCCTTAACCAATTATTTCAAGCCTCAGCACTATACCATTGTATATGCAGCTCATAGTTTTTTTTTCTTCATTCTTTGTCTTAAGCCATGATTCAGACTAGTTACAAATACTCTCTTACATGTTCTTTAAGGTTTTGGTATAACATACAGGGATGAAAATAGAACAACAAAGTTATACATCCATCATAGCAGATCATATCTCATCAAGCATTCATGAAACCATCAGTAGTCAACATGGTTTGTAAATCAAAACATGAAAAATATAGCATATAAAAGCTTAGCTGCCTAATCTCAGGTCTTAATGCCATGTATATGAGTGAGGATACTCACCTAAATGCTTACACAAGCTTAATCCAGAAAACCCCTCAAATCTTTAGCCTTTTCTTCCTCTTCTTCCTTAGGTTAATTAATTCAGTGAGAGAGTAGTTTTCTGGTTAGGCTCTTGATTTATATAAGGATTCTACCTAGGGTTTTGGGTGATGCAAAATCCCTATTTTAGCCCAAACCAGAATCATGCATTTGGCATTGCATATTCTCTCCCTCCTAACCCTTAATGTCCCGGCCAATATTTTAAAACAAGGCTAAGTTGTGCCCATTTTCTTTCCTTTTCAGAAAGTGATTACTTTAAGTATTTTTATTATACTTACCTCAAACATGATAATGGTGTGACTTTCTATTTTCTGCCTTTATACATTTGCTTTCTTGCACTTTGGTTCTTACTATTTTAGTGCTTCTTTTACTTATTTTTCCTTTATTAATTTTCTGCTCAAATAATATCTGTATATATATACATTTATACAACTATGGGTGTTAGTTTAACTTTAACCTTCTTTTATTTGCAGAAAACATGTGCATTCTTATATGCATTTCTATACTCCTATTACTCAAATAAAATTTCACTTATTCATTATAAATCAATGTTCTCTTCTGTCTTAATTTCCAGACAAGTCATACATATGCATATATATATATAGATATATATATATATACATATCCTTAGGAATTTTAATATTCATGTCTAGGCCTATATTTCCTTTATTTAAAACATTTTATCTAAATGTTTTCCTTCTTTGTTTTATTATTCAGGAATTCTGGATTTTCTCTTAGTGCCATAACTAGTGTGCACGTGCACACATACACACAACCTTGCACCACTGAAAATCCCACCTATATAATAATTCTGATTTTCCCCCAGAATTTTAATCATTTATTTAAAAGGATTTTCCTCAAAATCTTGGGGTATTACAATCACCCCTTCTTTTAGGAATTGTGTCCTCACAATTTGCAACATAATCTTTGAGTACTTCTAATTTCTTAGGGAAAAAATTATTCAGCATATACATGAGCAAATCAATTAGTCACTGTCTATCATTCATATTAAACTTTCTTAGTAATCTAAGAATTTACCTTTTAAATTTGCAAAGAGCCTAGGGTAATCCATCCTGATTTTATCCTCTAGCTCCCAAGTACAATCACTAGGATCTATACTCCATTGAATCTTTACAAGCTTCAATGTCTTGTTTCTTAATTTCTTTTCTTCCCTTGCCACAATTCCCACTGGCTCTTTCTCATAGATTAGATCTGGATTAATCTGAACTTCAGTAGGCTTTTCTAAGATTTCCTCCTTGTCATGTACCCATCTCCTTAGTTGTGACACATGAAACACATTGTGTATTGCACTCATCCCCTCTGGAAGCTCCAGCTTATAGGCTAGTGAGCCTATCCTCTCCAAAATCTTGTATGGTCCAACATATCTGGGTCTGAGTTTCCCTTGCTTGCCAAATCTCAAGACTTTCTTCATTGGTGAAACCTTGATGAAGACATAATCACCTACTTTGAATTCCACTGACTTCCTCTTTGCATCAGCATATTTATTTTGCCTATCTTGAGCTGCTGCCATCCTCTTTCTCACCAGTCCTATTTTCTCTGTGATGTCCTTGACATATTCTGGCCCTAGGATAGCTTTCTCTCCTGCCTCAACCCAACACATAGGTGATAGACATGGCTTTCCATATAGGGCTTCAAAGGGTGCCATTCCAATTGTGCTTTGGTGGCTATTATTGTATGTGAACTCAGCCAAATGGAGATGGTCCTCCCAATTTCCTCCAAAGTCTAACACACATGCTCTAAGCAAATCCTCTAAAATCTTGTTTACCACTTCTGTTTGCCCATCTGATTGGGGGTGATAAGCAGTGCTTAGGCACAATTCACTCCCCATAGCTTCTTGGAAGCTCTTCCAGAATCTTGAAGTGAAGATTGTATCCCTATCACTCACTATAGTTTTAGGAACACCATGCAACTTTACCACTTCTCTCATAAAAGTTTGGGCTAGCCTAGGTGCATTTCTGTCTGCTTTTACTGGTATGAAGTGGGCTACTTTAGTCAGCCTGTCTACAATTACCCAAATACTTGTATTTCCCCTCTTGGATCTAGGAAGACCATCTATAAAATCCATAGATATGTTTTCCCACTTCCACTATGGTATGCTAAGTGGCTGCAACAACCCTGAAGGTCTTTGGGTCTCAGCTTTTATTTGTTGACAAACCATGCACTTAGCAACATGTCTTGCTACATTAGACTTCATTCCCTTCCACCAATAGTCCCTTTTTAAGTTTTGGTACATCTTGGTGCTGCCTGGATGTATGGAATATTTGCTCCTATGGTACTCATTAAGGATTTCTTCTTTCAATTCTATGATGTTTGGGACACATATCCTACCCTTGTACCTTAGGTATCCTTTTCCATCAATGTGATAATCCTTCACTTCCTCCTTCTTTAATAGGAGAGACCTCTTTTCTGCTAAGTCTTGATCTTCTTCTTGCATCTTTGCCACCTTCAAGACCAAATTTGATTGTAAAGTAATTAAACTTAACCTTCCTTTACTCCTTTCTTCCTCAACTATCTCCATACTTATCCCACTGCTCTCATCTATTTCCAAATCAGTGAGCATGGTCAAGTCTCTAAACTCCTCCATCATCAACATGGCCACTTTTTCATGCTGCCTACTCAATGCATCTGCCACTTTATTAGCCTTGCCTGGTGTATAAAGTATATCTAAGTCATAAGCAGCAAGAAATTCAACCCATCTGTGTTGTCTCATATTCAAATCTTTCTGTGAAAAGAGATACTTTAAGGCCTTGTGATCAGTGTATAAAATGAACTTTGCACCTAATAAGTAATGCCTCCAGAGCTTCAAGGCATATACTACTGCTGCCAACTCAAGATCATGAGTTGCATATCTAGTTTCATGGGGTTTTAGTTGTCTAAATGCATAGGCTATGACCTGATCTTGCTGCATCAACACAGCCCCTAGCCCTGACCCACATGCATCTGTATATACAACTAATCCCTCATTGCCTTCTGGTACTCTCAACACTGGTGATTTTACCAAAGCCTCCTTGATCTGGGTGAAAGCTTGTTCACACTTATCAGTCCATATAAACTTTTGGTTCTTCCTAGTCAGGTTAGTGAGTGGCATTGCTATTTTAGAAAATCCTTGTATAAACCTCCTATAGTATCCTGCCATCCCCATGAATGACCTAACTTCACTAACATTGTTAGGCTTCTTCCATGCTTGGATTGCTACTATCTTATTGGGGTTTACAGAAATCCCTCTAGCAGAGACAACATGTCCAAGAAAATGTACTTCCTCTTGCCAGAACACACACTTAGAGAACTTTGCTTTCAAATCTTTTTCTCTTAATCTAGATAAGACCAAATGTAAGTGGTTCTCATGTTCCTCTATTGTTTTAGAATAGATTAGAATGTCATCTATAAAAATCAGAACAAACTTGTCTAAGTAATCTCTGAATATCCTATTCATTAGGTCTACAAAGTAAGAAGGGGCATTTGTTAGCCCAAATGGCATAACCAGAAACTCATACAAACCATATCTTGTGTTAAATGCTGTATATTTAACACTTGAATCCTCAACCTTCATCTGATGAAACCCAGATGCCAAGTCTAGCCTAGAAAACACTTTAGCTCCACTGAGTTGATCAAAGAGATCATCTATCCTGGGTAATGGGTATTTGTTTTTGATGGTTACTTTGTTTAATTCTCTATAATCTATACACATTCTTAAGGTACCATCATGCTTTTTAACAAATACTACAGGAGCACCCCAGCATGAATTACTTGGCCTTATAAACCCCTTGGCTTCTAATTCTTCCAACTGGTTCTTTAGCTCCTTTAATTCACTTGGCCCCATCCTTGTAGGCTTTTTGATAATTGGGCTAGCCCCAGGCATAAGGTTAATCTGGAATTCAACAGGTCTATGGTGTGAGACACCTTTTACTTCCCCAAATACATCCAAGTATTCTTTAACTATGGGGATTTCATTAATAGCTATTTCCTTGGGATTATTTTCTAATTCAATTAAATGATTTAGCTTGTTTTCTTTGATAGGTTCACACAGAATTGTAACCCTTTGGCCTTTAGAATTTTGTAGTGAAATGGTGGATGCATCTAGGTCAATTATGGCTTTGAATTGTCTTAGCCAATCTGCCCCTAATATAACTCCTATATTTGGGAAATTTAGAACATATAAATTGGAAACAAATGTGTTTCCCCCTATGTTCAAATTCACATCCACACAAATCATATCTAATACACTAGAACTTCCTAAAGGGCTTTGTATTAACAGAGGTATTTCAGCCAAATTGCAGTTCATTTTCAACCTTTTAACTATTTCATGGGAAATGAGTGAGTGGGTTGCCCCGGTATCATATATTACAGCTAAAGGTATGGTACAAATAAATAGTGTACCTTCCACTTGACCATGGTTTTCAGCATTAGCCTCAATTATGGCCTTGCCCCTACCTTCCAGGTTTGCCACTTTCCCTTGTTGCTTGTATTCTGGGCAATTTCTTTTCATATGCCCTTCCTTCCCACATAGAAAGCATTTGAAAGCTCCCCCTTTAAGCTCTGGGCATCTTGGCTTAATATGGCCTTCTTTCCCACAATGGTTGCAAACTATTTTTCTTTTGGCTTCATTGGGTTTTGCATCTACTGCCTTCTTACCATCTGCCTCTCCTTTCTTCTTATCATAAGGATGGTACTTCCCTTTGTTCTTCTTGTTGCTATTGTTTTTGAAGCTCCTAAACTTATCTCTTTCCTTGTCATGCTGCTCAATCTTCAGAGCCAAATCTATCACTTGATCAAAAGT
The DNA here is from genome assembly GCA_030737815.1 of Allium fistulosum. Taxonomy (NCBI): domain Eukaryota; kingdom Viridiplantae; phylum Streptophyta; class Magnoliopsida; order Asparagales; family Amaryllidaceae; genus Allium; species Allium fistulosum. The sequence goes on from CM060905.1 coordinate 193,426,217, forward strand.
TCTGTCAGCATAAGGTAATATAGCCCTGCTAAGCCCTGGGTTCAATCCCTTGATGTATCTATCATTTTTGGATGCTTCATCAGCCACTAACATTGCCCCATAGGTTGACAATCCCTCAAACTTCTGGGTGTATTCTGTGACATTCATAGTCCCCTGTCTAAGTTTGATGAACTCCTCAAGTAAAGTGGTTTTTGCTGAGGCTGGAACAAACCTTGCCTCTAACATCTCCTTAAATTGATTCCAATTAATATCATTTTCATTCCGGCCAGCTATGATCACCTCCCACCAACTCAAAGCTGCACCTTTTATTTGCCTTGAGGCCACTTGCCTCTTCCTTTGGTCATCTAGTTGCATATCAGTGAAGATCCTCTCTAATGTCCTCAGCCATGCTTGAATCTCCATTACACTTTCAGTTCCTTCAAAGCTCTTGCCTCCCAAATTGTTATAAGTCTTCACTAACTTGGAGAGCTCCTCATATGGGTTCTCAGGTCTGTGCCCAATTCCATCTCTCAAAACTCTCACAAATTCCTGCATGTCAAGCATTTGTGGTGTGCTAGATCCTCCTTGATGATGAGACCCTCTTCCTACCATATTTCTAAAAGTATATGTATTTCATTATATTAGTTTATAATACTTCGCTTTAATTTTAAATTGGTTGTATCTTTCCTATTTAATCATTGTGTATGTCACATGCACACACATACATTCAGGGAATACTTATAAACAGTCAAATATATCACAAACAAACCTAGTATAAACATAAGCACACAAATATTTTGCTATGTTAATTAAAACATAGCTCTGATACCAAATGCAATGACCCTAATTCTTAACCAAAAAAAAAATTACCTAGGGTCATCCTTCCCTATTCTCATATTATCCAGGATCTTTCACAATATAAAAATATTGTTTTAAATCTAAATCATTCCTAACATACATATATGAAGATATCTATGTTATATTCTACTAGAATCAGAGCATGATAATATGTAAGTAGAAATCCTTTTAAATCTATTAAAATGTGATAATTCCCTGATAAAAGATTAATTATTGTATCCTGATTTTTGACCATAGAATCCACTGGAAACATGTACTTTAGTCTGTTATTCTAATTAAGAAATGATCAAGTAATAATCAGGTGGAAGAAAGATTTTAATATGGATGATTGTGTTAAAGTCTGTATAGTATCAAACTCAGGCTAAAAGAAAGTGGATCATAAGTGAACACAAGCAACATCTAGGCGTAATGGAAACGCGCCTAACTTACACATGAGAGGTCACGAGTTCGAGTGCTATGCTGGTCGGTTCAAACCCAATTTTTGTTTTTCTTTTTATTTTTCTCCTGTATGGTTTAAAATCTGATATCTACCTATATCTACACATATATACTTAATTTTTGCCTATAATCTAACATACAAAACAATATTTCTTGCTTTATTATTTTTGAAACCCATTCCTACAACTGTTCTAGGAATTTATATTTATATTTTTGCCCAAATATCAACATGTACACAGATATACATGTACATGTCAATGTCTTTGCTCATTTTCCAGAAAACTGGGTTCAAATGGTTCCTTGCTTCATTGATTTGAAGTGAACATTTGGCCTGACCTATGGTCTAACCATGTGGTTAATCTGACCATTCTTTTATTTGCATTTTACAAACCAGAATCTACCCAAAACATTGATACTCCTTCTTTTCAAAAGCATGTTTATATATGTATGAATCAGACACCTTGTGATCAGATTTATATCATCCTTCCTAACCATAATTCTCTTTTAAAAATGCATATTCAGGGTATATACACTTTTACTTGCATTTGGACATATATCAATATCATGACTTGAAAATATAACAGTTATAATTCTTTCTGGATTTTCCCAATATAATTTCCTATATATCTATCTTTTGAAAGGACTTAGGATGAACTATAATCATCATAAAATGATTATGCTTATAAAATCCAGGTTTTTCCTCTAAATCAAAAACAACTTTAGCAAATAGATTTTCAAATCAGTTTAACATCAATATCCTTAATACATACCAGACCAGAAATAACCAGAAACAACATAACACGTATTTCTTACAAGTTCTTCCTACTTAATACATTTAGATAGCCATATCAATCAGAAAATACATGCATGAATTAACACATTCTAGCTCTTATTTCTAATTATCTTAGCATTCTCTATTCCATATCTTTTTAATCTTGCTTACTTAGCTCCATCACAACCTGCAATAGCATTAGTGGCTGCCCCATTATGAATGAGACACCCCCATGTGCCATGAGCAATAAGGGTCAGATCTATGATCTGGTGTGAGCATTTCTAACATATCCATGATATTAAGCTAAGGAAACAGCACAAATGTACCTTGCATAACTTGACAGGTATTATCATGAATGATTAATGTATAAATTGATCAGGTATTCCCATATACATACATAAGAGCAAACATATGCATTAAAACCATTTTTATCTGGAACTACTAAGGTTCCTCATACCAACCCTAATCCCGGAAAGGCCCAAGTTTCCTATATCATCATTTAAGGTTGCCTTTTCTTCTTATAAATTCCTGGCCTCATCTGCTATAAAGAATCAAAGGGACACATTGCCATGAACTAATTAACATCATGGCACAAAGATCTCAGGACTTAAACAAGCCATGTGTCAACTTGTCTACTTCAAATAGGACAAGCATTCCAGCAGCCTTCTTGGCACAAAATCCTTAGTTATATTACTAAGTGTATTCATGTTCATTTTATCAATGATAGCTAGGTGTACAGACCACTTATATACATGAAACATACTAGTTACCTTGCAGACATAATATTGCAAGCAAGTTAAAGGTTACTTTCTAGAGGTATAACACCCAGTCATTCCATCTCACATTATTTAGCATATAAACACCCTATTCAAACATATACCAGAATGTTTGCAACTGAGAATAAATGCATGGCTCTATTGGGTTTATTTTGATTTTGCAAGCAACTATGTTTAGCCAGATTTTTAACCTTGTTTAAACATAATTTTTAGGCTTGTAAATTTTCTGTTTGGTTTAGGGCTCAGCACTTATAGAGAAAGACTCCATTGCACCCTTAACCAATTATTTCAAGCCTCAGCACTATACCATTGTATATGCAGCTCATAGTTTTTTTTTCTTCATTCTTTGTCTTAAGCCATGATTCAGACTAGTTACAAATACTCTCTTACATGTTCTTTAAGGTTTTGGTATAACATACAGGGATGAAAATAGAACAACAAAGTTATACATCCATCATAGCAGATCATATCTCATCAAGCATTCATGAAACCATCAGTAGTCAACATGGTTTGTAAATCAAAACATGCAAAATATAGCATATAAAAGCTTAGCTGCCTAATCTCAGGTCTTAATGCCATGTATATGAGTGAGGATACTCACCTAAATGCTTACACAAGCTTAATCCAGAAAACCCCTCAAATCTTTAGCCTTTTCTTCCTCTTCTTCCTTAGGTTAATTAATTCAGTGAGAGAGTAGTTTTCTGGTTAGGCTCTTGATTTATATAAGGGTTCTACCTAGGGTTTTGGGTGATGCAAAATCCCTATTTTAGCCCAAACCAGAATCATGCATTTGGCATTGCATATTCTCTCCCTCCTAACCCTTAATGTCCCGGCCAATATTTTAAAACAAGGCTAAGTTGTGCCCATTTTCTTTCCTTTTCAGAAAGTGATTACTTTAAGTATTTTTATTATACTTACCTCAAACATGATAATGGTGTGACTTTCTATTTTCTGCCTTTATACATTTGCTTTCTTGCACTTTGGTTCTTACTATTTTAGTGCTTCTTTTACTTATTTTCCTTTATTAATTTTCTGCTCAAATAATATCTGTATATATATATATATACATTTATACAACTATGGGTGTTAATTTAACTTTAACCTTCTTTTATTTGCAGAAAACATGTGCATTCTTATATGCATTTCTATACTCCTATTATTCAAATAAAATTTCACTTATTCATTATAAATCAATGTTCTCTTCTGTCTTAATTTCCAGACAAGTCATACATATGCATACATATATATAGATATATATATACATATCCTTAGGAATTTTAATATTCATGTCTAGGCCTATATTTCCTTTATTTAAAACATTTTATCTAAATGTTTTCCTTCTTTGTTTTATTATTCAGGAATTCTGGATTTTCTTTTAGTGCCATAACTAGTGTGCACGTGCACACATACACACAACCTTGCACCACTGAAAATCCCACCTATATAATAATTCTGATTTTTCCCCCAGAATTTTAATCATTTATTTAAAAGGATTTTCCTCAAAATCTTGGGGTATTACACCGGGAAGGGTAGAATTTTGGGTTCAAGAAAAATACAGATAACATGATTTTTCTGGTGGGCAAAAATGGCTTTAGCCAATACCCAAAACCCTAAGGAAGACCCTGTATATATACATGTATATGCAGCAGCCTCCTCTCCTTCTCAGAAAAGAACTTTGAAAAAAAAAGGAAACAACACCATAGAAATCATAAGGCAAGGGAAGGAAAAGAGTTTGAGGCTAAAGGCAGAAGTTCATCAATTAATTAAGGAAGCAAAGAAGAGAGCTAGGTGAGAAAACTCACTCAAAATCTAAGGCAATAAGTCCAAATGTAGGCAGCCAGTTATAAGTAATTTTCTTAAAAATGTATTTTCATATGAGAATATTTATCTGTGATTTTAAAACTGAAAAGGTTTTGATTCTCTTTGGTTGATCACTTGTTTTATTATAAGAAAGCTTTAGTTGTTAGTATACATATATGTTTTATAAATCCAGATCTCTGATATGTTAATGTTTGGGAACATAAACAAATACCCAGAAAATAAAATGTTGAAAATAGGCAAGTAGTATTGGTTTTGGCTCAACCCAGAAAGATGTAAACAATGTTGAGCTGCAATATACTCATGTATAAGTGCTGAGGCTTGAGACAAAAAGGAATTAGGGGTGCAATAGGGTTTCCTATGTGCTGATGCTCCTGATTCAATGAAAAAATATATATATGTTCATATGCATAGCAAACAAAATTTTGTGATTCAGTGAAACCAGGTCATTCTGAGTTTAACTCAAGCACAAATGTTTGAAAAAGGAAAAACTCTCTCAAAAGCCATAAGCCAATGTTAGTTGCCTATACCCTTTTAAAATACCAGAATGTATACATATACATACAGAACCTTATTTATTTAGTCACCAATGGTTGTTTGCTTGCTTGTCTCTGTATGGTTATGAATAATATGAGATGCCATGATATGGATGTTTTTAGTTAGTGAAATGGATCACTGAATGGTTTAGTCATGAACAATCAAAAGAGTTATTATTAACTTAAACCTGATTAGGAAATTGGGGTCAAGAACACTGCAGGAATGACTTGTGTTCTTGAGTAACACAAGTTGGCACATGGCTTGTTTAAGTCCTGAGATCTTTGTGTAATGGAGTGAATTAGTTCATTACAGTGTGTCCATTGATTCATAAATATTGCAGATGAGACCAGGATAGATAAATATACCAAGGGAATAATATTTGAGATGATGAGAAAACTAGAGTTTTTCCCAGATTTGAAATATGAGGATTGAATAAATGATTTAACTCATATTGGTTATTTTCCTGTTGGTGTGAATGATTGTTTGATTATGACTGAATTGTATGCTTGAATGTATGTGCCATATTTATATATATATGGAGTCTCTGGAAAGAAAAATTAAAGTGTGCACATGCACAATGACACAAAGCATGCACACAAGTATGATCTGATTCTAAAGGGCAGAATTTTATGTATATGTATTTAATTTGATTTTAACCTAATTAACTAATTGCTTTTGTGAATTTTCTCATACCAGACATGTGTCTGACCCTAGTGTGCTAATGGCATCTGGGGTGTCTCATTTAAAATGAGGCAATTTCAAATGCTTTTTCAGGGATTGCAGCAACTAAGTAGGAGTAGGAGCAAGGCTTTGAGAAGAAGATTATAGCATGCTAAACTTAGTTAGATAAGAGTCGAAATGATGAAATCTGCATGTATTAATGATTTAAATTGTTACTTGTATTAAGTGTTGAACATGGGATGGATATTTTGTTAAGTATTTTATTAAGGGATTGACTTGTATCTGGAATTTATAAATCTAGTTAATATCTGATACTAAAGAACTGAATCAAAATATTGTAAGTGAATTTAGTAAGAACACCATGTTGAAAACTGAATGATTACATTTTATAAATGTATTAGTCAATTTTGAGTCTTTGGAAAGGATTTAAGTTTTGGAAAATCTGGATAGTTGATTCTCAGAAAAATTAAATAGTTTTTATTTTCTACCATGGCATACGAATACAAAAGAAAATAGACATAGGTTGAATGTTTTTATATGACTGCAAGGTTCCCATAATTTAACCTGTTAACCAAATGCATTTTAAATTCCAGACAGATTTTATAAGAAGAAAATCAAACATGGACATATAACACTGAACTATGTGTGGATTGATTAAATTCAATCAATCCAATATCCTCTTGTTTTCCAGAACTCTGATTCAAACAAGAGAGGCATATGCATCCTCACATGTATGTGCTTATCTTTGTGAATGTACTGATATATTTATATTGGTTAATTGTTTTGATCCTGGATATATTTTGTTTATTGGAAAAAGAAAATGACCCTGGAAAATATATTTGTAATGAATGATCAATCTATATATCATCTCTGATAGTTCAAAGGAAGTTTAAATCAAACTTAAAAGTGTAAATGAATGTAGGTGGACATCCAGACACATATAAATTGAATGTGCATATGCATGTACATAGAAATTGAATTTAGACGTCAGTCTGAATAATTTAGACGTCTGAGATTAAACTTAGACGTCAGTCATAATAATTTAGACGTCTGAGGTTAAATGTAGACGTCTGTCACAAAAAAATTAGATGTCTGAATTCAGTTCAAAATGTCTTTTTCTCTCTGTTTCAATTTTAGATCTCTGAGCCGTCTGTCATAATTAGTTAGACGTCTGGGATTAAGTTTAGACGCCTGTCATAATAATTTAGACGTCTGAACAGCTGATTTGCTTAATTTTCCTATTTAAAAAGAAACAAGTGGCTATGTCAATAGCTTGTATGGCATTTTGATTCCTATTTGATTTAAATTCCCTTTGATGAAGTAAAAAAAAATCCTTATGAAATTAGGGTAGAAATAGGAGGGTCATTTCACATGGGTGTTGTAATTGGGTTTGCGGTGTCGAACGGCACCTGCAACAGAAGTTTGGCGAGTCGTCGCAGCTAAGGTGGATCGCGATCGTACAATCGGCTGAAGGGGAGGGCGAGGTCACAATTTGATACGGGAAGGCGGAGGTGATGATGTGGGGTCCGGTGGAAGGAGATCGCGAAGAGGAGTTCAATGGTGTAATCGAAATTGGATTTCGTTGAATGCGGGTTGTGGGGCGACGTGTGTGTACAATCGGTAGTGGGTGTTTCTCGTGTATAAGGAGGGTAACTAGTTGATGGTGGAAGAAAGGTTAATGTTGTAATTATAGATTACTTTAGTAATTGTTGAATTTAATATATAAATTAATATTTCAAACTTGTACATTGAATAACTTCTTTAAACAAGGTCCAATCGAGGTGCAGTTTTTTGCATTGCGCTCGTAACGACGAAAGCTTCGCGGTAGAACTAGTTTGGTCAAATTCTAAGCTAGTGGAAATTTAGGCTAAAATCGAAAGTTCCAAACCAGAACGCCATAGTTAAACTCGCCTTTTTGGCTAACCAGTAATATTATATAGTTGATAAAAATTGTTGACTGGATATTTGGATGATTTACGTTTTTTAGTTGGTTTAGATATATTCCCACCCTTGGAGCGGATGACCTTTTATATATACCCGCCTAGTAGTGGATGACCTATATTATATAATTATATAAATGAGTTGTGATGTAGGGAGACATGTTGGAGGGATCCAATAGGATTCCTCATTTAATTTTATTTATATATATGTGCTGATATATATATATGAGCTGGGATGTATGGGGATAGGTTGGAGGAATCCCGCCGTTGTTGATTTTAATTTCAATAATATTCCTGTCATATGAATTATTGGATAATAAACCTAATTTTTGACACTATTGGTTATGATATTGTTATTTGTTCAGAACTTAAAATCACAGTGATACGAAATCCATATCAATATTGGTTGAGCGTTTGGTAGCTATTAGCCTTAAATTAGTATTTTTAAATACTATAAATTGCTATTTGGGTTGGGATTGGTTTTTGAGACAAAATGATTTTTAAATCCGAATTTGGGTTTCGGAAATATTTTGTTTAAAAAGAATTTAATTTCTATTTTACTCCAATCTTTTTATCTGTACTTTCTGAATTTATTAGAAATGAATTAAAATGTCCTACTATTATTTAATATTATTTTAAAAGTTATTTATTTATTTATATTTAATATTACTATAAAAGTTATTTATTAATATTTAATACCGTTTTAAAAGTTATTTATTTATATTTAACATTGATTTAAGGTTACTTATCAATATTTTAATATTTTTAAAAGTTAATTATTTAAAGGTTAATATGGCTTGAAATTTATAATAATGATTTATTATTAATGCTTTTGGAAATTAATTATTACTGTAATAACAATGGTAAAGATTATTTATTTTTTTATTTTTTTAATATTGTTTGGAAAAAATTAAATATTATATTGAAGATTCTTTGAAATTAATAATTATTATTTATTTATAACGTTTATTGTTAATAATAATTATTATATAATAGTGTTTTAAAGTAAATGATTTCAAGACTTATAAATAGAGTTTATAAAAAGACTTGGGTTTTACAAGGGAATTTTATGAAATGGTTCGAAGAATTAAAGAGAGATTATTTATGAGGTGAAGAAGTTTTATAATTGGTTAGATATTTATAAACGAATTTTAGAAATTGATTTATAGAATTATAAGAGGAATTTTATAAATAGTTGCATGGATTTATAAAGGGTTTTATAAATGACTTGATAAATTTTTTATAGGTTATAAATGGTTTAGGGATTTATAAATAGTTTATAAATGATTTTAGAGATTTATAAAAGAATTTATAAATGATTTGAGAATTGTATAAAAAGGAAATCTTCCTCTGTTTTATAAATATACTTATACCATTGAGATAAGTATATGGATATTTTTCCAAGTGTTGAAAATATAGGGATTTGTGAATATATCTTTGTAAAAGTATATTGATGCAAGTATTTACAAGATGCATTTAATAAATGAAAAGATTAATTAAGGAGGCTAGTGGTTGCTTATGCGCTTAACCAATGTTGGTTTTCCCTATGACAGTAAATCTGCGATTTTATTTGATAGTTAAATAACCGGATATCGAATTTGGACCAAAAATGTAACTTTCGAAATATCTCGGAGAAACACGTGAATTATATGGCACAGTCATCTCCGATGATGTTGTATTATGCATATAACTCTCGTTTCATTCTCCTAGGACAAATGATAAGGAAATCCGTCCACTAACGGTTAGGAGGTGATCTCCACTCTTATCTTTGGCTATTTATTTCTTAAAGAACTGGGGTTGAGTTTACCAAAAATTATCAAAAGTTATTTCAAAGAGACCGCGATCAGATATGTTATCCGAAAACCACTTCTATCCAACTTAAGCCTTTTGAAGTGAAGATATCTTAAAGATAACGAAATTAAAGACATCTTGAAGATAATGGAATTGAAGATGGAGCTCTCTAGAGTTTCATTCGGTCCCAGAACAAACTTTTATGTATAAATGCTGGCATTGCATTATTGCCTGGAGGGCATTGTTAGCATTCCAAGTGGAAAGTGCTATATAAATGGTAAATGTAGCCACAAGCCTCATCAATCGAGAATGACGAAAACAGGGGAGATGCAGCAGGGCTAAGTGGGTCGCTCCCAAGTAGGGTATGATCATCCCTGTCTAGTGTGACGCCCCACCTCTATTCCCACGCTAACCAAGAACACTACGATGTAGTGCTGTCAATTAGCACGGAGAATAAGGCTGTTGAGGAGCGACCATCCGTGTAACTTCTTTGTGCGAGCACCGATATGTCAGATAGAATAGAATGCATATCTTTTAAGGAGGAAATCCGACATACCGATACAAACACAAAGCTATCACACGGTGGCTATATATAATCTTCGGAAACAAATATAGAAATAAACGTAACATAAATCAGTCACAGATAACTCATATCACAAAGGCGGAAATAGATATGAATATAACACATGAAAGTGTACATCAGAGTAGTGGACAAATAAGATCCACAATAACACAAATGAATGGATACAAGTGCAAGATAATAGAATATGTATACATCAAGGAGTCTAATCTCAAATGTATACAAACAAAAACTACTAAACTAGAGTAGTTAGCCAAAAGTCAGATGATGGCTCCAGATAGGAAGTCATGAGGAAGCACCTGTAAAATCTCAGTCTGACCCGAGTATTATTTAAGAAGAAAATAATAAACGGATCAGTCTAGCTATAATTATCAGATAAAATGAGATAGAATATGAGATATGATAATAGAACGTATTATAACAAAAAGGTGTCATACTATGATAAGTATACATTAGAAATCCCACAAAAGTCATACTATATCTCAATAATCTCAAAACAGAGAAAAGAATGTCATATTCTTAATTTAATTCACCAAGCCACAATAAAATGACATACTCATCAATGTCAATGGTAAAAGCTGGTGAAACATAAAATTCCAGAAATCAATAATTAGAAATCCAGAAATCACAATAAAAGAGGATGGCCAATCCTATAAAAATGAGCCGGAGCTCCTCCTGACTGGGTATAGTCCCCCATTGCGGACTTTGAGCCGAAGCTCCTCCTGATGAGCCGAAGCTCCACCTGACTGGGTATAGTCCCCCATTGCGTACTTTGAGCCGAAGCTCCTCCTAATTGAGCCGAAGCTCCTCCTGACTGGGTATAGTCCCCCATTGCGGACTTTGAGCCGAAGCTCCTCCTGATTGAGCCGAAGCTCCTCCTGACTGGGTATAGTCCCCCATTGCGGACTTTGAGCCGAAGCTCCTCCTGATTGAGTCGAAGCTCAATAAAATGAAGTACAGTCCTTCACATGGACAAAGAGACATCGCTCAATCGCTAGTCTAAATCACAAGAATGATCATCATGACCATAAGGAAGTGTCGATTACACTAAGCTAGTAAATATAAGAGTTTAGCTTCATGTCCCATAACCACTTGCTTAACTCAAATATTTACGAACAAATTGTAGATCTGCACTAGAAAATTGTCACAAGAGATTCAATCGAACAAGTCCATAAATTAACCGGCGAAGTAAACGCAAGCGTTTCATACCACTTGTTTTGCTAAGCCGTTTAATTATATTTTCTCATACGAATGAGGTAAAGGTTTGTATATACTAGTAGATTGGAAAACAGTTTTATAAACGAGTTTGATATTGAAAATAGAGTTGAAATCCTTTTGATGAAAGAGTTTTGATATTTACTACTAGTATTGAAACCTTTATATTTTTAAAGTGACAAGTCATAGAAGTGATTGTAGAAACAATCAATTATAAAAGTTCACATTCGAAGACGTGAATAAAATCCAAAGAAATCAATTCCCAAAACCATCAAAGTAAGAAGTTCGGTTGAATGGTTTTCGGATAAGATTGCCTACGCAGAGTTATACGGGGTTCGGTCAAAACGGTACGACTTAGTGAAGACAAGCGACCTAAGTTTAAAAAGGTGGGCGACTTAACAAAGTGGCCGATAATAAATGATAACAACAAAAAGGGAATCAACCCGACTTGATTAGAGTTGGATATTCAAGCTAAAAAGGCAAATAGGCAAAACACAGCAGATTCAGACGTCTGAGATCAAGAATTCAGACGTCTGAATCTGGAAAATAAACTATTTTCCAGAACAGAATTCAGACGTCTGAATCCTAGATTTCAGACGTCTGAAATAAGCACTTTTTAGCCTATTCCTTTTCTGGTTCAAAACGAACCAATTAAGACGTCTGAAATTTTGATTCAGACGTCTGAATGCTGGGAGAAGAAAATTCCCAGTATTCCATTCAGACGTCTGAACCATACGTTCAGACGGCTGAAACTGTTATTCAGGGCATTCCCTGAACCTAGGCCAAAAAATGGCCAAACGACATCGATAACGATCGGTCGAGCCACAACGACTCAGGAATTGCACAAGGATAAGTGTTAGGAATTCGTACCTAACAATCGAAGATAATTATTGACTTAGATGTGAGATAAAAATCTCACCTTTGAACCCAAACAAATGAAGAAGAAGCTTGAAAGCAAAGGGAGAATCAACCACTCTTCAACACAACCCAAATGAGCTTGAATCTATGCTCAAAAGAGAAACATTTCCTAAATTAGGTTTAGGGAATTTTCAGAAATTGAAAGGAGAACGGGTTGGAGAAGATGAAGAGAAAGCTTACCAATGGGTTCTCTTTGAATTTGGAGCTAGAAGAAGGATTTGCAAATGAACTAGGGCTTAGGAATTTCCATTTCCAATCTTTTCCCCCATTTTTGATGAAGCTTGAGTATTAGGAATAAGAAGTGAAGTAATGAAGAGGAGAGGGGGTTGGAACTGAGTTAGTAAGTGATTAATGGGTTCAGCCCAAACCAAAGCCCAAAGTGAAAAGTGGCAAAATTCTCCTAACTCCAAACATATCGAAGCTTACACTCAAAAAGATCGCAAACGACATTTTGAACTCAATGGAGGTGGTCTCGAGTCCCAATTCGACTGTTTGCAAAAAGTATCTTTTCGGACCAAAATCCGATGAACGACGAAATATTTAAATAAAATATTTAAATATGAAATCGATAAATATGCGGGTTGTTACATCTAGAGTCAATATTATCTCTCATTTGTATGCTTCGAGGTCCAATAACGGAGGGGTGATCATACATGTTACTACTAGTCAAGTGGTAGGCTGATCCAGTGTTGGAAGGGGATCGTAGAAAGGTCCTCGGTGTTATTTATCTAGGGATGCACCGTAATGGGCGGTACCTAAGTAGCCCAGTCATTGTATGGAATCCATTCTCCAATACATGCCTTTACGGCTTTAGTTGTATACCTATTATGTTGGAATTTAATTAATGTAACAATTTCAGCTATGATTAATAAGTATTTGTATCTTAGACGCTATTATAATATCAGAGAATTTCATATGAAACGGTTTGGTTATCGTAAGGTAAAAACTTATCCGTGTTTATGTGCGGCGTGGTCTTACGAGATATTTGGTTTTCAAAGGTTTTCTATAACTTTAAAATCCAGTTGGGTGTGTTTTCTCATGCTAGTTTCCCAGACTGACTCGGGTGTTATTTATTATTATGCTCGGGTCAGACCGTGCATATTACAGATTTAGTTGGATGCTTTGAAACTTCAGGAGACGAGCTAGAGGCCCAGAGATGTATTCACGTATATGGTTATTTTTCCACTGCTTTCATTTTTTTATGTATTAACAATTGTGAGGACATGTTGTTATAACTATCCAGGCTAAAATTGGTTAGTATACTCTTAGTGATGTCTATATATATATATATATATATATTATAGTTTGCTTTTGTGTAAAGATCTATTGTATATTATAGATTATTCGTTCCTCTTTGAGATTCTATGTTGTTTAGTTTTCTTCCTATCTTCTTTCTTCTTTTTTCCCCTAACTATCCGCCTTTCCGTTCAATTTGAGTGGGTCATGGATGGTTTATTGTCCGCTTAAACTATTCGGAAAATTGAGTCGTTACAAAAACTCCCTCTACAACCTAAGGCCGAGCCCTTCCCCCCTCTAGGCCAAACCAAGTTCCACGTCCCAAGGTCAAAAATCCAATTTTTACAAAGGAAAATTCAAAATCTAAGGCCGATCCAAGTTATAGTGGTAGTTCTAGTTGATTTGCTTAAGTTTGGTGAGTAAAGATCACTCCTTTATGCAAGATTTAAACTTTATAAGTTGGTAATAATTCTTGTTGGTTGTATGGTTGAAAGTATTGTTGTTGTGTTATACTTGTATGTGCTTATATGTAGTATTGTTATAGACATGGAAATGAAGTCAAAAGTGAAGCTATGGTTTAAAGTTATGATCTTTACCTTGTGTATGTTGGTTATAGCATTTGTTGGATGTATAAGCTTATGTTTGAATGTAGTAAGCTAAAAGGGAAATTAGCACTTGATTTGTGTTTGTTGTCGACATGTAGATCCCTTAATTTTAAGCTTATTTACTAATGTATTTTCTAAGAAAATATTTTATAAAAGTTTACAAAACTTTTACCTTTGGTTCCTAAAACTTTTTACAAAGTTTATAAAATAATTTAAGATATAAAAGGTAAGGTTTTAAAGGGGAATCTTGTGTATAAAACTAGTTTAAAATTATGGCATCTCTAGCGATAGTCGCTATGGATGCAGTACGAAAAAAAGAAATTTTAATGTAAACTAAAATAGGATTTTCACTTAGATATTTTTGAAGAGTGATTAAAACAATATTATATAAGTATTAATTAGTTTTCATTATTATTTAATTAAAGAGTTAATGATTAATTAATTAATTAATTAAGATAATTATAATTAGTTAATTAAGAAAGGTTTAATTATTTATTAATTAAGTAAAGGTAACTTATTTAATTAATTATTATTTAAGTAAGGTTTAATTATGATATAATTATTAATTAGGCAAGGTTTAATTATTTCTTAATTATTAATTAAGCTAAGATTTAATTAAGATTTAGTTAAAATTTATTTAAAATTTAATTATAATTAAATAAAGGTTTTATTTTTAATTACTTTATTTCCAATGATCAGTTTGCTTAAAAAGCAGCTTTCTCTTACAAAGAATGGTTTAAATACGAGGATTTCTCTTTGTCTATACCATTAAGTAGCCAAACAAATATGGAATATATTATTGATGACAGCTTTTTAGTAGAATAAATCCCCGTTCTGCTATAATAAAATGGAATAGATTATTGATGACATCTGTTTAGCAAAACAAATCCCCGTTCTGCTATTATATTAATGTTTAACATATATTCATATGTCAGTTAATTGTTATTGGGAAAGTGATGTGTTAACTATTGATGGTTAGTTATTGATTTTATTTACCTATATGCTTACTTATGTAAATACCAGTTACGTGACTTGAAAAGCCGAATTGAATTAAATGGTAACTTGATTTAGTACTATTGTAGTCGCTAAGCCTTTGTTTGAATTTGTAAAGTTATGATTTTAAATAATTTCAATTGTATAGCAATTTAAGGTTAATTATTTATAAATAATGCTTTAAAATAAGTTATTTAATTATTTTATTAAAGATGTTTAAAGTTAATTAATTATTTTAATTAAAGATGTTTAAAGTTATTTAACTATGTTATTAATGATATGTTAAGTTATTTAATTATATTATTAATGTTATTAGTTAATTGGTTTAGTTTTGTTTTAAAGTTGATTAATTATTTAATTAATGATGTGTTTAAAGTTAATTACTTATCTTATTAGGGTTGTTTTAAGGTTATTTATTTATGATGTTTAAAAGTAATTAATTATTTGAATAAAGGTGTTTATAAATGATAAATTATTTTATAAAAGTATTTTACTTTATAGAAAGGATTTATTTAAGGAGACTTACAAATGATATTTTGTGAAGTAGAGTATAAGCAATAGTTGGTAAAAGAGTTTTATAAGGAGTTTATAAATCATTTTAAGAGATTTATAAAAGAAGTTTTACAAATTAATTTGGAGATTTATAAAAATATTTAAAGTATAAAATTGGCTTATATAAAGCGAATTTTATAAATAGGAATGAGATTTTATTTTGGTAATTAATCCTTCTTAATTATGGTGGTTGGAAACATTCTTTCCATACTTAACACCAAAGAATAGTGGTTTGGTTTATAGTAAGAAATATTTTAAATTATATTTATTTTGGCCCATTTAAATATTATTTTGGAAAAGAGGAAATCTTCCTTATGTTTTTTTAATATATTTATACCGTTGAGATAAGTATATGAGTATTTTCTAAGTAGTAAAAAATATAATGGTTTGTAATATACCTATACCGGTGAGATAGGTATATGAATGTTTTCTAAGTATTGAAAAGAGTATAAAAGGGTTGGTGAATATGTATTTTGTGAAGGTATTTTGAATCAAATAATTGAAAGATTTATTTATAGAGGCTTAGTGGATCATATATGGAATTAAATCTATGATTGATTGCTTGCTTGTTATTTGATAGTTAAATAATCAACTATCAAAATCTTGGCAAAATATAACTCTGGAAATATCTTGGAGAAACATGGGGAATATATGGAACAATCAACTCTGATGATGATGTATTACATGTATAAATCTTGTTTTGTTCTCCTAGGACAGATGATAAGGAAATCTGTCCACTGAAATGGTTAGGAGGTGTTCTCCGCTCTTATGTATTGCCTGATTATTTCTGAAAGAACTGAAGTTGAGTTTAACGGAAATTATTGAATGTTGGTTCAAGGAGACCAGGATCAGATAAATATGAATTATCTGAAAACCACTTTGAACCAACTTAAGCGTTCGATTTGGAATACATCGTGAAGATGATGGAATCGAAGACGGAGCTATTTGAAGTGCACGGGCTACTTGCTGCTAATCTCGAGAGTGATTCCAAAATGGATGTAGTAGAAGTAGTGCCTTCGATTTGTTCATATCATGAACAACTTGCAAGGATGAATCTACCATTTCGTTATCGCCTAGAGGGCAATGTTAGCATACCAAGAAGGATTTCTATATAAAAAGATAAAATGTAGCCTCTAGCCTCAACAACTGGAAATGACAAAAACATGGGATATGATTCAGGACTATATGGTTCGCTACCATTAGGGTATCACCCTTCTATATATATATATATATATATATATCGATTTGCTTATGCATGAGAGCTCTCAGGAAAGGTTGCAAAGCAACCGGGGTGGTGACATATTAGGTACTCTCCAGTAAAGGGTAGGTCGGTTTTGATTTGCAGGGGTCGAAAGGTTATTGACCTCGCTACATTTTCTAGAGGTGTATTGTGGCAGGCGGTACCCTAATAACCTTATCATTGATGGAAATCCAATCTCAAATATGTGCCCCTATGGATTTAGTTGTAAACCTATTATGCTAGAATTTAATTAAAATAACAATTTCGGCTATGATTAATATTTATTTTTTCCTGGACATTATTATACTGTCATAAGATTTTCTATAAAAATAATTAGCTATCGTAAAGTAAAAACCCATCGTGATTATATGTGGCGTGGTCTTACGAGAGTCCTTTATTTTTGAAAGGTGTTATAACACTTAGTACTCCATTTGATTGTGTTTCTCACGTTGGTTTTACCAGACCGATCCGGACGTTATTTTTCTTATAATGCTTTGGTTAGCCCGAGCATATTTTCAAATTTAGCCGGATACTGTGGAGCTTTAGGAGACGTGCTGGATCCTCCAAGGCATATTCATGTATTTCATCTTTTGTTGTTTTGTTCTTGTTGTATTTATCAGAAATTGTAAGGATAGGTTGGTATAACTGTAACAACCCGTATATTTCACGATTATATATTTAAATATTTTATTTAAATATAGCATCGTTAATCGGATTACTTTTTGTAAATAGTCGAATTGGGACTCGAGACCACTTTCATTGAGTTCAAAATGGCGTTTACGACCTTTTTGAGTATAAACATCGATATGTTTGGAGTTGAGTAGAATTTTGATATTTTCATTTGGAGCTTTGGGTTTGGGTTTCAGCCCACTAAGAGAACCCAACTCCTCTACATAATAACTCCCACTCCACCCCTCTACTCTTCATTCATTTCATTTCCAATTTCCTAATACTCAAGCCCTAAAATAATGGTGGGAAGAGGAAATTAAAATTCCTAAGCCCTAGTTTCTCTTAGGAATTCAAATTCAAGTTATAAATCAAAGAGAAACTTAGGTAAGAATCCTCTTCATCTTCTCCATCTCAATCTCTCTCCAATTTCAGAAATTTCCTATAACTTAACTTAGGAAATATTTGTTTATGATCTTAGATTGGAGCTTTAAGAGTTGAAGTTGAAGAGTGGTTGATCTTTCCTTGGTTTTAAAGCTTCTCATTCGTTGTTTTTGGGTTTAATGGTGAGTTTTTGAACTCACATCTATATCTATAACTTTCATTGTTGTTAGGTATTAATTCCTAACATTTATTCATGTTCATTTGCTTTTGATTTGAATTGATTTGGTGAATTTTCCAATTTTTGGTTTTTAAGTCCAATTTTATGAAAATCCTACTATGGATGTTTGGACATGATATTTGGGGTGTATCGAAGAGCCTATAAGGCTGGGTTGTCGCTTGGCATAAATCCCTAGTCTTCGTTGCTCGTCTGATCGCTCTCGAATCATTTTGGCCATCATGACCTAGGCGAATTGTTGCCCAGACCAGGTGACCAGACGTCTAGTTATAGACCTGGAGAAAAAAAATACGGCAGAAAAGAAAAAAATGGCAGAGACTTAGACCAGACGTCTGGTCCAGACCTACCAGACATCTGGTTAGTTTTCAGACGTCAGGTTAGGGTTCAGACATCTGGTAGGTTTCTGGAATATTTCCAGAACCCAAATCCAGACGTTTGGATGAACCCCAGATGTCTGGAACTGTTCATTTTGCCTATTTTGGCTGTTTTTTGAGTGGATTTCCAGTTTTAATCGATTTTTGTTGATCCGGTTAGTTGTTATCACTTATTATCGACTTTGACGACTTCTTTCTTTGGATTTTTGGGAATATCCATTTGATGGATTTGATATCGATTTTTTTATGGATTTAATTCACATTCTCGTATGTGAATTTTTGGTGATTGATTGTTTTTACAATCACTTTTGTGATTTGCACTTTAAAATACAAAGGTTTCTATACTAGTAGTAAATACTAAAACTCTTTCACTAAAACGATTTCGACACTATTTTTAAATATAAAGCTCGCTTTTAAAACCGTTTTCCAATCTATTAGTATATACAAACCTTTACCTCATTCGTATGAGAAATCTAATTAAACGACTTAGCAAAACAAGTGGTATGAAACGCTTGCGTTTACTTCGTCGGTTAATTCTTGGACTTGTTCGATTGAACTCTCATGAGAATTTTCGAGTTGAAATCTACAATCTGTTCGTAAATATTTAAGTTAAGCCAGTGGTTATGGGACATGAAGCTAAACTCATTTATTTACTAGTTTAGTGTAATTGACACTTCTTATTGATCAATGATGATCGTTTTATGATTTAGACTAGCGATGTGCGATGTCTCTTCGTCCACGTGGGGGACTATACCCTGTTCTGTTGAGCTTCGTCTCATTTTTTATAGGCTAGCGACCTATGGGTTTATTTCAGTTCGGTTCATCAGGCGTAACGATGTAATACGTCGTTGTTCCGGATTATTTGAGTTTCAGGTTCATCGGGCGTAACGTTGTACTGCGTCGTTGTTCCAGTTTCTTTGAGTTCGGTTCATCGGGCGTAACACTGTACTACGTCGTTGTTTCGGATTATTTGAGTTTCAAGTTCATCGGGCGTAACGCTATACTACGTCGTTGTTCCGGATTATTTGAGTTTCAGGTTCATCGGGCGTAACGCTGTACTACGTTGTTCTTCCGGCTTATTGGAGTTTTAGGTTTCTCGGGGGTTTTGCTGTACTACGTCGTGGCACCGGCTCTATGGTTAGCGACCATGGGATAGCGACCCATTTGTGATACACGTGTTGGTGAGTTTTCATGCTCCCGTTTGTGATAGGCCTTCCCCTTTTTGTGATTTTTGGATTTCTAGTTGATGATTTCTAGAATTTGTGTTTCACCAATTTTGATGATATGCATTGATAAGCTCTATAAATATTTGTGTTTTGGTGAATAATTTAAAGAATATGACATTCTTTTTAGTGTTTGAGAATATTTGAGATATTGTATGATTTTTGTTGTTATCTGATGTATACTTGTCACACCATGGCATTATTGTTATCATAAGTTTTTGTCATATCTCTTATCCTATCTCATTTTATATGATATTTATAGCTAGACTGATCCAATTATTATTTTTCTTCTTAAATAATACTCGGGTAAGACCGAGGTATTTCAGGTGCTTCTACTTGACTTCTTATCAGGGGCCATCATCTGATTTTTGGCTAACCACTTTAGATTAGTAGTTTTTGCTTTTATACATTCGAGATAGAGACTCCATGATGTGTACTTATTCTTTTGTCTAGCACTTGTACCTATTCTTTTGTGACGTAGTGGATCTTGTATGACCACTACTTTGATGTACACTTTTATGTGTTATATTCATATATGTTTCCGCCTTAGTGATATGAATATCTGTGACTGATTTGTGTTATGCTTATTCCTATATTTGTTTCCGAAGGCCACATAGCCACTGTGTGGTAGCGTTGAGTTTGTATTTGATATGTCGGATTTCCTCTTGAAATGAAATGCATGTCATACTATCTAACATATCGATACTCGCACAAAGCAATTACACAGATGGTCACTCCTCAACAACCTTATTCTTCGTGCTAGAGGTAGGGCGTCACAATAACTGTCTAGGGTCTAATGATAGGATAAGTGTATTCTGATTGATGTATGTATATAAAGTTTTCTTTTTGTAAAGTTCATTGATATATTATAGATTACTCGTCAAGTTGTGAGATTCTGTTTTGTCTTTTCTTTTCTTTCCTCTCAAAGATCTATCTTTTCGGCGCTTGGATGTTCGGCACGTGAATACGATGGATGTATTAGTGTCGACTTTTTAAGATCAGAAAGGCGGGTTGTTACAGAAGCATCACACATATCTTGAAGGGAAGATCCTAATTAGGTGAACAGATGATTGAAGCATAAATAAATTCATTTTTAATATGTTCAAAAGAAGAGACACAATCAGAATTGAAATCGAAAGGAACGTCTTTTCTCAATAGAGTAGTCAAGGGTCGAGCAATTTTGCCAAAGTCTTTTACAAAACATCGGTAAAAGCCAGCGTGTCCTAAGAATGATTGAATGTCCTTAATGGATTTGGAAATGGGTAGTTTAAAATAACATCAACTTTTGCTTTATCAACCTCAATGCCTTTATTTGAAATGATATGTCCGAGGATATGCCCTGTTTGACAATAAAGTGGCATTTTTCTCAATTCAAAGTTATTTTTTTTCTTTGCATCGATTTAGAACTAACTCAAGATGATGTCAGCATTCAAAAAAAGAATCTCCAAAGATAGAGAAATCGTCCATAAAAACTTCTAAAAAGCGTTTGATCATTTCAAAAAAGATGTTGACCATGCATCTTTGGAATGTCACAGTGGCATTACAATGTCCGAATGGCATACGCTAATAAGCGAAGGTACCAAAAGGACGTGTAAAAGTCGTTTTTTCTTGATCTTCGGGAGCGATTAGTATTTGGTTATAATCGGTAACCATCAAGAAAACAATAGAATTCGTGGCCGACTAATCGTTCAAGCATTTGGTCAATGAAAGGTAAGGGGAAATGATCTTTACGTGTTACAACATTTAATTTTCGGTAATCAATAAAAACATGCCAACTCGTTTGAGTACGGGTTGGAATGAGTCCATTAGCCTCATTCTTGGTAATGGTAATACCAGACATTTTAGGCACGACATGAATTGGGCTAACCCACGAACTATTGGAGATAGGATATATGATACCATTATCTAGGAGCTTAAGAATTTCTTCTCGCACCGCATCCTTCATTTTGGGGTTAAGCCTTCGTTGCGCATCACGAGTAGGCTTGGCTTCGTCGATTAAGTGAATGCGATGTTGAACAATTATAAGGCTAATTCCCTTAATATCAGTAATGAACCACCCAATCGCTTCTTTGTTTTCCGACAGAACCGAAAGAAGAGAAGCTCCTTGGTGAAGAGAAAGATCAAAAGAAATTATAACGGAAAAAGTTTTGTTATCACTTAAGTATGCGTACTTAAGGTGACAAGGAAGAGGTTTGACCTTTAACCTAGGTGGTTGCTCGATTACAAAAATCGATTGACTTTCGAACTCAACCGTAAGAGGTTCAAATGGAAGCATGTCTTTAATATCGTTTGGCATGTATTAAAAATATTGTTCGTACTCTACCTCGTGTTAGTTATTAAGGTCAATCGTTTCATTTTCAAATTTTTCATGAATATAGCTAACTTCTAAAGTATGGTCGAATGGTTCATTTGATTGATTTTCTAAATTGAAAATATTAAGCTCTATGGATAAGCTAACAAAGGAAATTTCATTCAACCATTTCGATAATTGATTAAAGCGTTCGAGGTAGCCAAGATGGGTCGTCCTAAAGTCAAAGGAATTTGGCGAGCGATATTGTTTATAGGTTGTGTTTCAAGGACGATGAAATCGATAGGAAATATGAATTCTCCTACTTTAATGAGTACGTCCTCGATTTCTCCTATCAGTTTCTTTATAGAACAATCGTCCAATTAAAGGGTGACCTTCGTCGGTTTAAGCTCGCCTAAACATAGTTATTGGTAAACTAAATATGGGAGCAAGTTTACGTAGCACCGGGTTCTAACAAACATTTGTTGATTTTCTTGTTTCTATTGTACACGAGATTGTAGGGCAGCTAGGATCTTTGTATTTCATAGGAATGATTGAGACAAGATTTCGCTTAGACTGACCGCTAAAAAGACTTTTTGGCACTTTAGTGTGTCCCTTTTGAGTGCATAAGTCCTTTAAAAACCTAATGTACGTTGGGACTTGTTGAATGATATCTAAAAGAGGAATGTTAACTTTTACTTGTTTGAAAATTTCTAAAGTCTTTTCCATTTGATCAGAATGTTTCTTAGGTCGAAGTCGATGTGGAAATGGAATTCAAAACACAATAGGTCAGCCTACTTGAGTTGGAAAAGAATTAGACTCGGAATTTGGTTCAAGGTTCGACTCAATGTTTTGATCAGAATTGTTTGTGGTTTTCAAAGTGTCGAGAGGAACTTCCGGTAAGTCGTTTGGATTGACAACTTGGTTATCAATATGTGTACCGAATTGCAAAGTGGAGATAGCGTTCATTTGATTCACATTTCTATCTTGAATGACATGAGCTTGGTTTTAGCTTGTGTTTTGATTCCTAGGATTTGGAATCGGTTGACTCAGGAACATACCTCTTTCCCATTCACTCATGGCGACGGCTAATTGACTCATTTGCATTTCAAGTTTAGCGATCAATTGACTCAAGTTTTGCGTATATGTAGTTAACAAATTTTGCAAATTGTTATTCGATTAAAGATTTGGAGTGGTCGCTTTAGCCAAAGTTTCTAAACTTTTTCGAGTGATGTCATTCATTTATCATCTTAAGGAACAAGAGATTGTTGTGCTTGGTTTTGAGAAGGTGGTGCAAAGTTTTGTTGAAGTTGATTTGGTTGAAAAGGAGGATTTGAAGCATTGTTCAGAAATGCTTGAAAAGATGGTCGAACCAAATTCATGTTTGAATTGTTTTGATTCCAAGCAAAGTTAGGATGATTTCTCCAAGTGGTATTGTACGTTGGAGAGAACAGATCATTCCTAACTTTGTTAAAACTGTTGATTTGTTCTAGCGAGTAAAGACATCCATTGACGATGTGATTTGGATCATTACATTTATAACACAAGACTTAACAAGCTTGGTTCATTTGATTACATGAAAGAACATTATCAAATTTATTTATCATCGCATCGATTTTCGCTTCTAAGGCTATTGATGATCCTATCGAATGTGCAATCGATCTTGAATAAATTGATTTCTCGTTAGATCGTTCCCATTGAGTTGACTTTTCAGCTAACTTTTTTAGAAATTGCCAAGCGACATCGTGATGTTGTGCTAAAAACTTTCCTTAGCACGTTGATTCAAGCATTGTTCGAGAGCTATTTTCAAGTCTGTCGCATAAAATTTGGCAAAAATTCCATTTTTCGAAATTGTGGTATGGACATTTTATTAAAAGTTCCTTGAATCTTTCAAAATATTTTTCAAAGAAGTCACCCCCAAATTGATGAAAATTTACAATTTCATTTTGAATTTTGGTTTTTTTCTAAGAGCTAAAATTTCTTTAAGACAACTTTCACAAATTCGTCTCACGTTTTAATCGAATTTGAAGGCAAGATGTACAACCATTTCTCAATATAGTCGGTAAGTGCAAATGGAATTAACCTAAGTTTTGTTCCATTGTGGCATAACTGTTGAAGTTTTATAGTTACACAAACTTGTTGAAATTTCGTTAAAAAATATAAGAATCGTCAATTTCAAAATTTTGGAAGTTTGGTCATATGGCTTGAATGGATTTCAAAATGATTACTCGTAGGGGTGTGTAAGGTAATGCAAGAAGGGATAGAAACTCGATCGAAAAATATTCTGTCCATCAGGGTAGGGAAGGATTTTCGTCAACCACGATGGAAGGATTGTTTGTTCGAATTAATCGATTCGTAGAAGTGTTATGAGTCCAAACACTCATGCACAAGGGAGAAGATTAAAGGGAGAAAGAAAAAGAAGGTAAGAATGAAAAGTGAATGTGATGGAAAAAATTTAGATTTTTTTTACTTAAAAAAAATGTTAAAAAATGTATTTATTGTATTTCTATTTTTTGAATTTTAGAATTTTTTGAATTTAAGAGAATAAGAAATGGTGAGAATTTTTTTTTTGAATTTTTCTTTTTTTTCTTTTTTTACAATGCATGAAACTAATGCAACTAAATTAATGCAAAGACCTGATCAGAAATTTTCTATCCTTAGTAGCTCTTAACCCAAAATTTTATCGTGGCACTTTAGCTTAATTCAATGAGACAATTCTTAGCCAGGTAACGGACAAGATTTATCAGTGCAACACGAATCACCATAGTAATGCAGCGGAAGATTTAAGTACCTTCAGAGAAATAATCAATATAATATCTTACGACTCAACGTAATA
The DNA here is from genome assembly GCA_030737815.1 of Allium fistulosum. Lineage (NCBI taxonomy): Eukaryota > Viridiplantae > Streptophyta > Magnoliopsida > Asparagales > Amaryllidaceae > Allium > Allium fistulosum. Next base: position 193,451,151 of record CM060905.1, read on the forward strand.
ATTATAAATGATTGTTGTTCTGCCGTTGCCTTAGACACCAAGAAATAGCTTGTGAAAAGAAATCAACTTGTCAAAATACAACTTTGCTCTAGATAAGCCTTTGACACCCTTAAGTTCATTGTCTAATGTTTATTATTAATTCAATTTTATACGATGAAATGCAATTTGTGGGTCAAGGAAAGGGCGATGAAATCCCAACCTTATGTGAAGTTGGATGTTGCCCTTAGAAAATATAACAAGTATGGATGATGCAAAGCTGAAATTAAATGTGCGTTAACAATGCAACTACAAAAGAAAATTTTATTTTATTGTTTTATAAATGCAAGCAACCACCAATGCAAGAGAAATAAAAACAAATGGTAAGAACACGATATCAGAGCGTGCAAAATTATTTATTTAAAAGCGGTAAAAATTTTTAATAAGCAAAGCAGAGCAATTGTTTTTTTAGCAAACACTTCTTCTCCTTCGGTTTTCTGCTTTTGCAACCTGAAGAAGTGTTGAAAATGATATGTATGTTTTTTTAAAAGAACAAAAAGAAAGGCAAGTGATTTTTTTAAAAGGGGGTAAATATTTGATAGTGATAAAAATTAATAAAAATTTTATAAAAACAAAGGCTTATTTTTTTCCTTTTTTCTTTGTTTTTTTAAAAGAAGAAAACTTAAAAAAAATTAAAACAAATGATACCCAAACCCCAATAATTGAATTTTCCCAAAACAAATGATACCCAACTTAAGCCCGCTCAAAATTTAAAACAGCCCAACTACACAACTCGAAAACATAATCTCTTCTTCCCTTCTCTACTAAAAAAATATAGTGGTGTTAAAAGCACCAGGTGTGGTGTTTATTGCACCACGGTCGGCGGAAAACTATGGACCGCGGTGTAAAATAAGAAAAAAAAATTGGTATTGGTTAGCACACTAGCCTGGTGCCTTTAGCATCTATCAAAAAATAAAATGCGAAACAAAAATTAAAATTAGAAAACGATTTGGAAATCACAAAACAAAAATAAACAAATAAATTAAAAAAGAAAAAGAAAAACACGATTTGGAAATCGCGATTGGGGATTTGGAATTCGCGATGGTTGGAGATTGGTCATGGTGGCAGAGAATGAGTCAGTGGATTCGGGTTTAGGCGATTGGGTAATTGGGTGATTGAGGTGAAGGAGATTGGGGGAAGTTGGTGTTGGGATTCCGATTGCCCAAAGTTAGTGTTGCCTAAACTAGTTTAAGGGTGATTGTTTGGTTTTGGTTTGGGTTTTAAGGTAATGTTTAGGGTGGTTGTTTGAATTTTGATGAGGAGGAAGTGAAGGTAGTGGATGTAGTCTCTGGTTGTCAGAGTTTGTTTTGGTGGTTGGTGGTGTTGTGATTTGGATGGGATTGGTTGTGGTGAAGCTGATGTATTTGTGGCTCTTAAATTGAAGTGGGTTGTTGTGATATCCCGGAAATTTGGCAACATCAATTTAATAATCTTTATTAATAATTAAATTGATTAGTTGATTTATTTTATAAATTGACAAGTTCAATTCATTTTAAAAGGTTAATAATATTTTAAATTGGGAAGTTTTATCTTTCTAAAACTAATATAAGTGTTTATATTTATAATATATATATATAGGTATATATATTATGAATAGGGAATCTTTTAATTTAATAAAATTATGTTTTCAAATTATAATATATATGAACATATATATTGTTATTTGAAGTTATGTATTAAATTCAATATGATAATTATCAAGCTAATGTTAAAAGTATTTTTCATTTAGAATATATATATTTGCATATGTTGGAATAAAAAGAATATTGAATTTGAATTTAATAAGATGTTTTCAAACTCTTATATATATATATAAATTGTAATTTGGTTTAATACTTTTGAAAATGATATTTATGATTTAAATAACAAGAATAAGATTTAAATAAGAAGTTCATTTTAATAATCTTTTCTCTTTTTAAAATTCAATTGTTTTTTTAACATTCTTTTCTTTTTATATATATATATAGTCAAAATGGTTTGTAAAAATGGTTTGTAAAAATATATATATAGTTAAGCTCAAACATTTATAAATATGTTATATATATATTTGATTAAAGTATAAGTTATTTTAAATAATAGTTTTCACATTTGTAAATTTATATAGGAATGTAAAGCTTAATTATAAAAGATAAATACATTTTTATATACATATAGATATTTATAAATACATAAATGACTTAAGTAAATTAATTAAAATAAGAATTAACACTTGTAATCATATGGAGGCTTGATTGGTATATGTGTAAGCTAATTAACAACTTAAGGGGACAAGTGTCAATTCTCTTGATAATTTAATTTAAAATTAGTATAAAGAAAAGAAGAAAAATCTGTTTTCTCTTTTCAGTTTTAAGATTATCTTTTCTTCTTTTCTCAACCAAAAAGAAATTCGAATCTAAAAAATGCAAAAAAAAAAAGATGAAACCTGAAATCAAAATGCAAAGAGAAATGAAAATCTGGAAATTCAAATATGAGGAAAGCTTCACCTGTGATCATGCAAACTTAAAGAAGATGGAGGCAATTCAATAAGCAGTTTTAAAATCTTCAAACAACCTGAAGTCATGCAATCAGATAATAAAGATCAATTTCAGATTTAAAAAATTCAACAAAGCCAGTTCAAAATCAACATGCAAGCCTGGAAACAGATCATGTTATCTGTTCTCTGTTTCAAAATGACAGGTGAGTAAATATTATTTTAAAAACAGATTTAAACCTTTGACATGTGATGATTTATCTGAAATGATTGTAATATATGAATGTTTGTATATGAGTGTTTGAAATGCCTGTTTGAAATGCCTGTTTGAATGCCTGTATGGTGATAACTTAGTCTCTGTGTAAAGTGATGACAGTTTTTGTTTTCCTTTTAAAATCTATATCTCATCACTTAATCTCTGATAACTCTTGAATTGTAAATAAAAGATGTGTGGAATCATGTAATATTACTAATAAAAATAAGTTCTGGAAATTTTATAACTTATATTGTCTGGAAATTTATAAATTACAGTAAAATTCGAATTGGGTCAAAATTTTATAAATCCAATTCTTAGTTTTGATTACATGATTGGAATGGTGATAGAAAATCAAGATTTTTAATGGTTAAATTGACATTTTTAGATTCGTATTTAGTGAGAAATTGGAGTTTGACTGTTGTGGGTATTTTGATCAATTTACGGCAATCGGCGGCAAACTTGGGGACGGGATTGAGATCGAAGGTGGAGAAGGAGGTGAGGATCATAGGAAAAATAAATTTGGAATTTATTAATGAGGGGATTGATCAGAATTGATCAAGTTAGGGTTTAAGACCCTGTTTTTCTCGTGACGTTCATTTGGGTTTCGTGATAAAGAATTGGAGCCGGAGGTGATCGCGATTGTTGATATTGGAACTGGAGAACGTGGCGTGGTTGCGGTGAAGACGGCAAGGTGACTCGAGGCGAGGATCATCGGAGAGGGGAGAAATTCCGTTGGGTTTTGTTTCCAGGTGATGGGTTCGAAATGTCGAATTCGAGTCTCGTACGAATCGAGTAGATTTTGATGCTCGATCGTGATGTCGTGGTTGTAGATGACTTGCCGGAGGCCAGATCGTGGTTCGTCGTCGACCAGAATAGGCGTGCACGTGCACGAGCACGGTTACGTGCATCTGAGATTGGGTTTGGAGAAGAAAGCTTGGTCACGGGTTTTCTTCGGGGAATAGTCTAGTTCGACTCCAAGCAGGAAGTAGTGGAGTGACGCGAGGGATACTTCGAGTTTTGGATCGTTTTACTCGGGTTCTGGTGAGGGCAGGTATAAAGATTTTAAAGGGAATGTTTTTAAAGTTTTAAACAAAAGAAGTTTTGCTTTGTGATGTTCTGAGCTTTAAAAACAAAGGCAAACAAAATTGTAACTATTCAATCTAAGTTGATTTCTAGAAAAATCATTTAAACAAGTTTTAAATAATTTAAATATATAAGTTTTAAAAGATTAAGGAAGTGGATTTGAAAATAATCTTTGTATTAAAATTTATTTAATACCTTTGAAAGGTTTTAAAGATTTTAAAGGTTAAAATTTAAATGTTGTAATTGTTAAATTTTAAATAAGGAGTTATCTTAAGTAATTAAGAGTTTTGATTTATTAAAGGAAATTAATATGTGAAATTAATAAGGATAATTCATTTATATAAAATGATTTAAGAATAGATAATAATTTAATTAAGATAATGGTTTTCTTAATCAAGATCTTTTATAGTTAAGAAATTATTTAATTTAGTTAAATAATTAACCAAGTAATTAATTAATGATTATTTAAAGATAATCATTATAAATTAATTTAGTATAATTACTTGATGAAGTAATTGAGGAATAATTACTGAATGTAATTAAGTAAAAGGGGAATTATTTAATAAAGTAATTAAAGGATAATTATTTTATTAAATGAAAATGATTAAGAGTTAATCACTTGTTATTAATTTAATAATTTATTAAATTAAATTAATTAAAGGATTAGATTAATCAAAGATGATAATAATTGTGGTTTAATTAAGGTTAATTAATAATGAAATTAATTATTTATGAAGGTAATTAATTAAAGTAATTAATTAATGGAAGTAATTAAGGGAAGTTAATTTCTGGATTAGATTAATCAAAGATGATTAATAATTATGGATTAATTAAGAATAATTACTTAATGTAATTAATAAATAATTAAAGGTGTAATTAGGGATCATTAGTTATAATTAATTAATGATTAAGAGTTGATTAATTAAGATTAATTAATAAAATGATAAGTGATTAATTGTAATTAATTAAGGCTTAAAGTAATTGATTATAATTAATTAATTAATGAAGTAATTAAAGGTTAATTACTGTATTTGATTAAGGATAATTAATTTGTGAAATTAATTAAAGATAATTACTTAAATGTAATTAAAGAATGATTAATCAAGGTGATTAATTAAAGTGGATAATTAGAGAAAGATTAATTAATTTATTGGTAATTAATTAATGATTATATAAGTAAGATTTATGATGAAGTAATTAATTTAATTTATTTGAATGAAGTAATTAATTTAATTCACTTTAAATTAATTAAAGATAGAGATAGTTAATTTAATTCATTTTAAATTAATTATGTTGTGATTAAGTAAATCATTGCTTATATAAGAATGGATGACATTAATTGTCTTGAATGGATGTAATCTCAGAAATGAGATTGAATGTATTTCATTGTTTGATATCTCTGATGAGATATGATTGATATATGATATGGATGTTTGGTTGAATTATAATGATAATGTGAATTATCTGTTTGGGATGATAATGTAGATTATCTATCGAATTATCTATCTTTGTGTATATAGATAAATGGAATTGAATTGTTTTAACTTTAAAACAACTTGGCCTTAAAAGATACGTTTTGGATTTCGATGAGACCGGGATCGGGTTTCCGTATACCGGAATTCCAGGTCTGGAGACCCGAATACCACATCGATCCAAATTAACGATAGGTCGTGAATCTCAAGTGAAGATGAAGATTCAGAGTGCAAGGGTTATTGTCGTTAACTCTGAGGGTGATTCCAAAACGAGTGTAACGAGATAATGCCTTCGGTTTCGTTCGAACCCGGAACGAACTTATATGGATTGAATGCTTTCAGCACATCGTCAGGCGGACGATGAGCATTCTAAGTGATATGTTCTGATTAAAGGTAATCGTAACCTCAAGCCTCATCAACCGGGAATGGCTAAAACAGGGGAGGTGCAGCAAGGCTTCGTGGGTAGCACCCACTGAGAGCAAGATAGATCCCTGTCTAGAGGTCCCTTTTCTTTTATTCGGCTTAGTGTGTGGTTGGTCGCGCCAACCACGGGATTGTCTTGTTTGGGATTATCCAGTAAGGGATGGTTCCGGCTTTGTGTTGCAGGGGAGCGGGCGTACTCCTCGGTACGGTGATCTAGGCCACGTACTGTGACGGGCGGTACCCCAGTAGCCCTGCCATTGTATGGAATCCAAACTCCAATAAGTGCCGTACGTATTAGTTGTGCCCAACTATGTTGGAATGTGAGATGTAAGCATTTCAGCTATTTCTGTATTTTACTTGAAAACCCTAGACCCTATTATAATACAATCGGATTTCCTATCAAATGTTTTAGTTAGCGTAAGGTAAAAACTTACCCATGTTTATTTGTGGGGAGTCTTACGTGATACTTTTGTTTTCAAAGGTTTTCAAAGTTAAGCAATCTAACCGTTTACTCACACCAGACCCATGTCTGACCCAAGTGTTTATTTTCTGTTTTATTAAACTCTTGGGTACTCAAATTTGTATGAGTAGTCAAGGGGATTCAGGTTAGTCTTGACGAATTCTGGAGGAGCTGTGGAGCAGGAGGCTTCAGCGTGTAGATATATAGAGTTTCCGCTGTGTATGATGTATCGTATTTATGTAGTTGTGTTGTATAATAGACAGAAGTTTATAACTGTCTATATTGTGATGTATAAATCATGTACTCTGATGTATATGATACTATGTAATATCTTATGTGATAATATATTTCTCGTTCCGCTGTGAGATTTCTGATGTGTTGTTGTTCTCTCTTCTTTTCTTTTCTTCTTCTATCCCTTTCTTTCTTCATAACGATGCGTCTTTCTGGGCAAAGAAAGTCGGGTCGTTACATTTGGTATCAGAGCATAGGTTGAGCGAATACCTAAGCTATTGGTTAAGTGAATATCAGAACACTAGGTTGAGTGAATACCTAGGTTCGGAAGGATTGTTCATTAGAAATAGGATCTGTAGCAACCTATTGAGTCTGAGTATATATATACGAGAGCGCGTATTTGTTAGTTATATAAAATGGTTTTATATTGTGTTAATTGATCGGTTGAGTGGTATATGGATTCTGGTCAATACGAGTAGCTAACGTTATTGATAGGGATCTCTAAACACTTGACCAGGCCAACGGACACAATATTGTTTTAAAAAGGTAGATGAAATAATTTTACCCAGATATAATTTCTATATAAAAAAAAAATATATATCATTTTAAATGTATATGGTATTTATAATGATTGGTTGGGATGATAATAATTTATCATCTAGGATTAGGAGTCTGAGTGTTGAGGTTGGAAGTGTATTTGTCGAGACTGTAGACCTAATACCGTCTCGAGTGAACTTTACAGTTGTGTAAGGATTTCACAATCTCTGAAGGAAACCTGTTAAAGTTCGGAGTTCATCTTAGGAGTTGGATGAGTAGAGTTGGATCTGTCGGAGAACAGAAGCGAGTGATGGTATCTCAGGTAATAGTAGCTGTGTGATGAGACGCAGTGAATATGGATGTTCCCGAAGATGTTTTCTTTGGAACAAGTTGTGGAAGTGTGTCTGCTTCGGTGTTGTGGCTGAGTTCAGCATGGTGATTCTGTTTGGTTTGAAGTTCGAGTTTCTCGAAAAGCTTTGGTAAGGAAGTCTTTGGCATCTGTGGCAGCGGTGCGACTCGGAGTGTTCTATGTTGGCAGAAAGTTTTTTGGCTAAGCATTTTTCTGAAGATGTAGTTCAGAAACAGCAGAGTGGATCCATTTCTTCGATAGATTGGATAGTTAAGTATAAGCTGTTCTGATTGGTAAAGAGAGAACAGTTTTCTTTGCAGTTAGGTCGGGTTGATCGCAAAAGAGACTTGCGATTGTTTGAGTGTTCTCTTGGGTTATTGGAGATTGAGATTCCATATCGACTTGATTCGTGGAGTTACCGAAAGTTCAGCTTAGTAGAAGGATGTCACCGAGAGAAAAATTTGGTGAAGCAGCTCAGAATTCTTTGGAGAGGGATTGATCACACCTAGTTTTTCTGGAGAAGTTTCTGCGAGATATTTCTGACCAAATGGAATGAAGTCGCTAAGATTTTATGGTCTGATGAACTGTGGATGATCAAGTTTGTGCTCGAGTTTTTCCGACGGCATTCTCATCTGTTCAAGATCAGAGTTGTGCAGCGAAAGCAAGATAGCAGCTATTCTAGAGTGGGAGCAACCGGGAGTTGTGATTTTATTGGAGTAGAGTATTTCTATAAGAAATTCAAGTGTATCTCTAAGTGTGAAGAAATTTTCAGGATTTGGAGATAAGGTTGTCAAGTGCAACTGTTTTGGCTATTCCAGATAGGAGAAGTAGTTCATAGTTCTCTAATGTTTGTGGAGTAGAATTGTGTTCTGGATTTCGGTGATTTTTGGGAAACCATTTTGTTGAGAAAGATCCGGAAATTGGTTTGATGTTGGTCTAGATTGTTCCAGGAAGCATCAGCAAGGGCTAAGCTGATCAGGAAGGATGAAGTTGAAATTGGATATTGTTTAAGTTTTCTTCAATTAAAGGAGATACAAGATTTGGTAAGATTGGAGAACTAGCTCTAGAAGTATTTTGAGATTTTCTTGTGTTCTCAAAAGGATTAGTTCTTTGATCTACAGGATTGAGTTTCCAGTTCGGATAACTGGAATTCATTGTATTTCACGTATCTCTGAGGGAATACGTGTTTGAACTGTCATTGGTTGTGGGATCAGCAGTTCAGAAGGATTTGGTAGTTGAGATGGTTTTGAGTTTAGTCTGATATTTTGTTCAGATTTGTAATCTAGATGGGAAGGAGTTCTAGATTATTGTAGATAGTTAGTTAAGATCCTGTAGAACGAGTATCCCGGTATATATATATACTTGGGGAAACTCGAGGAAATTCTATCCAGAATTTGTCTGGATAGTTAAATTTGTTTGATTAAATTGTTTGCTATGATTGTTAGAATATGATTGATATGTATGGTTGCTGTTTGAAATTAAAATTAAAAAATTTTACTCGGTTATTAAATTATCTTTGCTTTTAAATTTCGGGGACGAAATTATTTTAAGGGGGAAGGAATGTGATATCCCGGAAATTTGGCAACATCAATTTAATAATCTTTATTAATAATTAAATTGATTAGTTGATTTATTTTATAAATTGACAAGTTCAATTCATTTTAAAAGGTTAATAATATTTTAAATTGGGAAGTTTTATCTTTCTAAAACTAATATAAGTGTTTATATTTATAATATATATATATAGGTATATATATTATGAATAGGGAATCTTTTAATTTAATAAAATTATGTTTTCAAATTATAATATATATGAACATATATATTGTTATTTGAAGTTATGTATTAAATTCAATATGATAATTATCAAGCTAATGTTAAAAGTATTTTTCATTTAGAATATATATATTTGCATATGTTGGAATAAAAAGAATATTGAATTTGAATTTAATAAGATGTTTTCAAACTCTTATATATATATATAAATTGTAATTTGGTTTAATACTTTTGAAAATGATATTTATGATTTAAATAACAAGAATAAGATTTAAATAAGAAGTTCATTTTAATAATCTTTTCTCTTTTTAAAATTCAATTGTTTTTTTAACATTCTTTTCTTTTTATATATATATATAGTCAAAATGGTTTGTAAAAATGGTTTGTAAAAATATATATATAGTTAAGCTCAAACATTTATAAATATGTTATATATATATTTGATTAAAGTATAAGTTATTTTAAATAATAGTTTTCACATTTGTAAATTTATATAGGAATGTAAAGCTTAATTATAAAAGATAAATACATTTTTATATACATATAGATATTTATAAATACATAAATGACTTAAGTAAATTAATTAAAATAAGAATTAACACTTGTAATCATATGGAGGCTTGATTGGTATATGTGTAAGCTAATTAACAACTTAAGGGGACAAGTGTCAATTCTCTTGATAATTTAATTTAAAATTAGTATAAAGAAAAGAAGAAAAATCGGTTTTCTCTTTTCAGTTTTAAGATTATCTTTTCTTCTTTTCTCAACCAAAAAGAAATTCGAATCTAAAAAATGCAAAAAAAAAAGATGAAACCTGAAATCAAAATGCAAAGAGAAATGAAAATCTGGAAATTCAAATATGAGGAAAGCTTCACCTGTGATCATGCAAACTTAAAGAAGATGGAGGCAATTCAATAAGCAGTTTTAAAATCTTCAAACAACCTGAAGTCATGCAATCAGATAATAAAGATCAATTTCAGATTTAAAAAATTCAACAAAGCCAGTTCAAAATCAACATGCAAGCCTGGAAACAGATCATGTTATCTGTTCTCTGTTTCAAAATGACAGGTGAGTAAATATTATTTTAAAAACAGATTTAAACCTTTGACATGTGATGATTTATCTGAAATGATTGTAATATATGAATGTTTGTATATGAGTGTTTGAAATGCCTGTTTGAAATGCCTGTTTGAATGCCTGTATGGTGATAACTTAGTCTCTGTGTAAAGTGATGACAGTTTTTGTTTTCCTTTTAAAATCTATATCTCATCACTTAATCTCTGATAACTCTTGAATTGTAAATAAAAGATGTGTGGAATCATGTAATATTACTAATAAAAATAAGTTCTGGAAATTTTATAACTTATATTGTCTGGAAATTTATAAATTACAGTAAAATTCGAATTGGGTCAAAAATTTATAAATCCAATTCTTAGTTTTGATTACATGATTGGAATGGTGATAGAAAATCAAGATTTTTAATGGTTAAATTGACATTTTTAGATTCGTATTTAGTGAGAAATTGGAGTTTGACTGTTGTGGGTATTTTGATCAATTTACGGCAATCGGCGGCAAACTTGGGGACGGGATTGAGATCGAAGGTGGAGAAGGAGGTGAGGATCATAGGAAAAATAAATTTGGAATTTATTAATGAGGGGATTGATCAGAATTGATCAAGTTAGGGTTTAAGACCCTGTTTTTCTCGTGACGTTCATTTGGGTTTCGTGATAAAGAATTGGAGCCGGAGGTGATCGCGATTGTTGATATTGGAACTGGAGAACGTGGCGTGGTTGCGGTGAAGACGGCAAGGTGACTCGAGGCGAGGATCATCGGAGAGGGGAGAAATTCCGTTGGGTTTTGTTTCCAGGTGATGGGTTCGAAATGTCGAATTCGAGTCTCGTACGAATCGAGTAGATTTTGATGCTCGATCGTGATGTCGTGGTTGTAGATGACTTGCCGGAGGCCAGATCGTGGTTCGTCGTCGACCAGAATAGGCGTGCACGTGCACGAGCACGGTTACGTGCATCTGAGATTGGGTTTGGAGAAGAAAGCTTGGTCACGGGTTTTCTTCGGGGAATAGTCTAGTTCGACTCCAAGCAGGAAGTAGTGGAGTGACGCGAGGGATACTTCGAGTTTTGGATCGTTTTACTCGGGTTCTGGTGAGGGCAGGTATAAAGATTTTAAAGGGAATGTTTTTAAAGTTTTAAACAAAAGAAGTTTTGCTTTGTGATGTTCTGAGCTTTAAAAACAAAGGCAAACAAAATTGTAACTATTCAATCTAAGTTGATTTCTAGAAAAATCATTTAAACAAGTTTTAAATAATTTAAATATATAAGTTTTAAAAGATTAAGGAAGTGGATTTGAAAATAATCTTTGTATTAAAATTTATTTAATACCTTTGAAAGGTTTTAAAGATTTTAAAGGTTAAAATTTAAATGTTGTAATTGTTAAATTTTAAATAAGGAGTTATCTTAAGTAATTAAGAGTTTTGATTTATTAAAGGAAATTAATATGTGAAATTAATAAGGATAATTCATTTATATAAAATGATTTAAGAATAGATAATAATTTAATTAAGATAATGGTTTTCTTAATCAAGATCTTTTATAGTTAAGAAATTATTTAATTTAGTTAAATAATTAACCAAGTAATTAATTAATGATTATTTAAAGATAATCATTATAAATTAATTTAGTATAATTACTTGATGAAGTAATTGAGGAATAATTACTGAATGTAATTAAGTAAAAGGGGAATTATTTAATAAAGTAATTAAAGGATAATTATTTTATTAAATGAAAATGATTAAGAGTTAATCACTTGTTATTAATTTAATAATTTATTAAATTAAATTAATTAAAGGATTAGATTAATCAAAGATGATAATAATTGTGGTTTAATTAAGGTTAATTAATAATGAAATTAATTATTTATGAAGGTAATTAATTAAAGTAATTAATTAATGGAAGTAATTAAGGGAAGTTAATTTCTGGATTAGATTAATCAAAGATGATTAATAATTATGGATTAATTAAGAATAATTACTTAATGTAATTAATAAATAATTAAAGGTGTAATTAGGGATCATTAGTTATAATTAATTAATGATTAAGAGTTGATTAATTAAGATTAATTAATAAAATGATAAGTGATTAATTGTAATTAATTAAGGCTTAAAGTAATTGATTATAATTAATTAATTAATGAAGTAATTAAAGGTTAATTACTGTATTTGATTAAGGATAATTAATTTGTGAAATTAATTAAAGATAATTACTTAAATGTAATTAAAGAATGATTAATCAAGGTGATTAATTAAAGTGGATAATTAGAGAAAGATTAATTAATTTATTGGTAATTAATTAATGATTATATAAGTAAGATTTATGATGAAGTAATTAATTTAATTTATTTGAATGAAGTAATTAATTTAATTCACTTTAAATTAATTAAAGATAGAGATAGTTAATTTAATTCATTTTAAATTAATTATGTTGTGATTAAGTAAATCATTGCTTATATAAGAATGGATGACATTAATTGTCTTGAATGGATGTAATCTCAGAAATGAGATTGAATGTATTTCATTGTTTGATATCTCTGATGAGATATGATTGATATATGATATGGATGTTTGGTTGAATTATAATGATAATGTGAATTATCTGTTTGGGATGATAATGTAGATTATCTATCGAATTATCTATCTTTGTGTATATAGATAAATGGAATTGAATTGTTTTAACTTTAAAACAACTTGGCCTTAAAAGATACGTTTTGGATTTCGATGAGACCGGGATCGGGTTTCCGTATACCGGAATTCCAGGTCTGGAGACCCGAATACCACATCGATCCAAATTAACGATAGGTCGTGAATCTCAAGTGAAGATGAAGATTCAGAGTGCAAGGGTTATTGTCGTTAACTCTGAGGGTGATTCCAAAACGAGTGTAACGAGATAATGCCTTCGGTTTCGTTCGAACCCGGAACGAACTTATATGGATTGAATGCTTTCAGCACATCGTCAGGCGGACGATGAGCATTCTAAGTGATATGTTCTGATTAAAGGTAATCGTAACCTCAAGCCTCATCAACCGGGAATGGCTAAAACAGGGGAGGTGCAGCAAGGCTTCGTGGGTAGCACCCACTGAGAGCAAGATAGATCCCTGTCTAGAGGTCCCTTTTCTTTTATTCGGCTTAGTGTGTGGTTGGTCGCGCCAACCACGGGATTGTCTTGTTTGGGATTATCCAGTAAGGGATGGTTCCGGCTTTGTGTTGCAGGGGAGCGGGCGTACTCCTCGGTACGGTGATCTAGGCCACGTACTGTGACGGGCGGTACCCCAGTAGCCCTGCCATTGTATGGAATCCAAACTCCAATAAGTGCCGTACGTATTAGTTGTGCCCAACTATGTTGGAATGTGAGATGTAAGCATTTCAGCTATTTCTGTATTTTACTTGAAAACCCTAGACCCTATTATAATACAATCGGATTTCCTATCAAATGTTTTAGTTAGCGTAAGGTAAAAACTTACCCATGTTTATTTGTGGGGAGTCTTACGTGATACTTTTGTTTTCAAAGGTTTTCAAAGTTAAGCAATCTAACCGTTTACTCACACCAGACCCATGTCTGACCCAAGTGTTTATTTTCTGTTTTATTAAACTCTTGGGTACTCAAATTTGTATGAGTAGTCAAGGGGATTCAGGTTAGTCTTGACGAATTCTGGAGGAGCTGTGGAGCAGGAGGCTTCAGCGTGTAGATATATAGAGTTTCCGCTGTGTATGATGTATCGTATTTATGTAGTTGTGTTGTATAATAGACAGAAGTTTATAACTGTCTATATTGTGATGTATAAATCATGTACTCTGATGTATATGATACTATGTAATATCTTATGTGATAATATATTTCTCGTTCCGCTGTGAGATTTCTGATGTGTTGTTGTTCTCTCTTCTTTTCTTTTCTTCTTCTATCCCTTTCTTTCTTCATAACGATGCGTCTTTCTGGGCAAAGAAAGTCGGGTCGTTACAGTTGTTGTAGGTTGCTGATGGTGGTTTGAGGCGATTTACTATGCGTTTTTGGTCGTGTTTCTGGTTGCAGTGGAGAAGAAGGTGATTGAGGAGAGGAGATGGAGTTGTTGTTTATAGGATGTTGAGGAAGTTTGCGTAACAGTTGTTTGGAACTGATGGTGTTTTCGGGTTGCTAGAGTGGTTGAGCTGGGGTTTGGGTGTTTGATTTGCTGGTTGAAGGTTGTTGTGGTGGTGATAAAAAGTGGAGGAAGGATGTCGGCAGTGGGTGAAGTGGTTGTTTTGGTGAAGTGATAAGTTAGATGTGGATGATGGTAGCTATGCCGGCGATAGTTTTTGTTTTGGAAGTTTGGGTTGAGGCGCGAAGGTGCAATTTATGTTGAAGGAGCTGTCAATTAGGGTTGTTCAAATGGGTTTGTGGAAGTGTTAAAGCAGGCAGGTAAAGGGAAATGCTTTGTGGTAGGTGAAGGAGGAAGTTGCTGTCAAAAGTTGCAGAGGCGAGCAATTGTTGTAGAGGTCATGAAATAAAACAAATGCAAATAGATATATTGTAATATTGAATGCAATGAAACAGTTTGGCTGTAAAACAAATGCAAATAAAAATGCACACAAAAACAAAAATGCACACAAATAGAAATGAACAAAAAATGCAGACAGAAATGAAAAATGAGATGCGATACAGGAAAACAAATGTAATGAATTTTCTTTTCTTTTTTAATAAGATAGTGCAAATGAACGTAGTAAATAGAAATTGTATAGCAAAAGTGGTGAGGCAAATGTAAATGAAAGAACACTGTAATTTTCTAGTGACTGAAAGAGCAATGCAAATGGTAGAACAAAAAATCAAAATCAACAGAGAATGTTAAAAAAAAATTTTATGAAAACAAATGCAAAATGAAAATAGCACAAAAATAGTGAATAAAGAACAAAGATAGTGAATAGTTTCATTTTGAAATGCACAAATCAAATACAAATTCTTTTTTTTTGGAAAAATAACACAAAACAAAATAAAAAAACCATGAAAATAATTCGAAGAGTAAAGTAAAATTAAATTGTTGTTCCTGACAATGGGGCCAAAAACTTGTTCGGAAATGTATTTTTATTGATTAGAAAACCGTCGAATTATAAATTAAAATACCACAAGTGCATGGCGTACAACTGTAATACATATGCGAGTACGGGTCAATCCTACAAGGAAAGCCAGAATTTCAAATTCACTCAATCAAATTATCCCAAAGTTTTGAAAATGGTTTTTTTAAATAAAAAGTGTATAGAGAAAAAGTTAAAATAAAAGCTATGAGGTTAAAAGGCAATTTAGAGGTCCAACCACTTTCGCTTTCATATAAATCAGCACAAAATAAATTTATAATCTCTCTTTTCTATCATATGTAGAATTAGTTGATGTATTTATTATAAATACGGTCAATTTGTGATATTAACCAACACAACTTAAACCATCAAATTTTAATACATTATCCAAACCCACTTGTCCAATCTAATAAAAATAATTATGAAATTAAAAATAAAATCTAATTTAAGCATGATCTATTTACCATTTTTTGATCTAGTAACATAGAACATCAAATTTTGATTCTACTTTCACTTTCATTATCAAAATCAATTAGTTAGATGAAAATATAACTTGTGTTTATATTTGATTAAGTACAGCCTATTTGTAATTAACAACATAGGTTATCACATTCACTAATACACAACAAACTTCCGTTAACATTAAAATTTACATTAAGCACAAAACAAGAGATCATAAATGAAATCATTATGTTGATTTTACATGATTCATGAGAGCTTCGTTACGCCTAAATTGAAGAGGTTTGGTTTCTCATACTTGAATTCATATCAATATAAATTAATTTCAATATAAACAAAATGAAAGGAAAAACTAATTAAAGCGAGTTAATTAAAAAGAAGTAGAGAGCTAACTAATTGCATAAATAAATCTACATTAATTGCATAAAATAAATCTAATTTACCGACATGAAATAAAATAGCATTAAAAAGAGCATGAAATAAAAGTGCATAAAATAAAAGAGAAGGTTAAGAAGCCATTAAAGATAAGAGAGCTTTGATTTCAATTTGGTGGCTACAACTATATGCACAGGAGAAGATCTGTTACATGAACATAAGAGGGTATTTATACAAGTTTAGAATCCTAATCTCTTTTTAGGGTGCTACCAAAATTGCTTTTGACTTTGTATGGCCATCAAGTAATCACTAAGCATTAGTTAATTCCCACTAACATGTGCTTTTGTTTTTAACTATGGTCAATTAGTAAGTGGGTAAGTGGGCTCCTCCATGTAGTGTTCTTTCTTTCTTTTCTTTAGCTTCCAAAATATGTGCATGCATAAGTCCATGAAGCCACTTCCAATTTTCACTCAATTTCCTACAAAATAAGATTAAAATGTGCAAAAAAAAATTCTCAAAATTAATTCATACATAAAATTTTCCCAAATGTAGACGAGTGAATGATGATTTGAAAGCACTTTTATGTTTTGGTTTAAAACATGTAAAAATACCCTAGTATGAATTTACTTTAATAAAAGAAGATTAAGTATAAGATTAAAAATATACATTTTTAGTGCACATCAAATTCCCATAGGGCATACCAATAACTCTCTCAATTACCCACATGTACTTGGCACCAATTATGAATCCTTAATATCATTCCTTCGATTAGTTTACCAAGAGTCAATCAAGCTAGTCCCTTTGTAAATAGATCTTCTAGTTATATTATCTACTATGTTAACAAACACCTCTTAATTGCTGGTAAACTACCTTTATCACGTGCAACTTTCAGAATGTTACTGACTTCTTTTGAGCCTAGGTTCTTTCGCGATCTGTATCACGAAATTGTTATCACAAAACTGTCATGGGATTCATAACATTTGGCATCACCCTTAGCTCAGCTAAAAATTTGCGATTTTATATATACAATTTTCATTACGACACTATTCATGGTGATGTACTTAGCCTTTTGATTAAATCAGCCATAACCCCTATTTTGGAACATTTCTAACTTAAAGCTCCTTAATAAAGGTTTAACATGACTTTAGGATTGATATACTATATTCGATACCACTTATGAAGTTTAAGCTCGAACTCTCCTTCATAAGAAGTTTTTTGTTTCTATAAACAATTTGTATTTCATAAATATTCGAGAACACTCATAACTACCATTTAGTTATTTTACCTTAGACTTGATATTCATTTAATAATCCAAATGTATAAGTGATACCTAATACACCACATAGCATAATCCCCATTGTCGATGCATAAGAGATCTACATCATATGTTCCATATAAAACATTTTAAAATGGTTTTTATGTATATAAACTTGGACAATCTCAAATCCTTTTATACCAGGTATAAAAGGTGTCTCTATCAAATTCTACATTGATAGTTAAACAACCATATTAAACCTATTTTAACATGGGTGAATTATTAACAATCAATAATATGTCATTTTCTTATAATATTAGAAATTTTTAGCACCTTTTAATTTCCTTTGTTACAAACACATGATTCCTCTACATTTTGACTAAAAATCAAACTGTTTAATATTTCTATCAAAATACTTACTAAACTCTGATGCTATCGGATGTCATCGTTGTATCCGCTCTTGGATTATATCTAAAACATACAAATTAAGTTAATTCACCCCCCGACTTCAAGACATTTTGGTTATTATGTACAAACAGCCTCTTCAAAATCATTATTTAGAAGTTGTGTTTCAATATTAATGTGTCAAAACTCAAAATAAAATTATGTGATAATTACGTGTAGAATTCGAATGGACTTAATCATGTTAACTAGCAAAATTACTTTACTAATTTCAATATTTGAAATCGATGAAGTCATTTCTACCAACATCGCTTTAAATGATTCCAACTGCATTGATCTTCTTGAATACACACTTGTCATTGATAGGTCATATCCTTTTGGGTACAACTATCAAAATCTTATTTTGATAATATACATAGGACCCATTCTAGATTTAAAGCATCATGTCTTATGGAAGAGTCTATAATCTTCATGGCTTATTAACAAGTGAAGAAATTGTTATTACTAACAATTCTTTTTTCTCGACATCAATAAGAAATTCATAGTTTTCCCACAACGTACGATTATTCATATTAGCCATTTTAATGAGTTATGTCCATTTTAGATTAGTTAATTTTATTTCATCTTATGTAATTAGTTCTTTGGATCATATCCAAGTCCATTGTACTACTACTATTTTCTAAGAGAAATTCCTTTGTCATGAATGCGGTGTTTCTTGAAGCAGTAAAATTTATTCAATTTTGAATTTATAAAGCTTATGTTCGTAACATAATTTAGACACACGCATATTAAACTAGTAAAGACTGGGGTTTCTCATCAGTTTATATCTTATAAGAATATGATCATGTAATCTATGCTTTAAATGAAATTAAATTTAACATATGTTCTTTCTCTTAATTACACATCCATATAGAAAGAAGTTAACTTAGCTTCACTCATCATCAATCATACTTTAACCAACAAAGTCGGGTTACTCCTTACATCATTATTTATTATATAGAGAAGTGACGTTGTGGTTGAATCTTATTCGTTTTAGGTACATTTAGAACTCTTTCCAATATATTCACATGTTCGATCAAATCAAGTTATTTTATTTGTTTTGCATGTTATGTTTCTACTTCAGTTTCGTACTTTAGTTTTATATTCCATGAACTTCTCATAGACATACTACTTATAATACAAGTATGCTTATTGATGTCTATAGTAATTCATTGGTGAATTTAATGAAGTAAGTGGATCTGTTTTGATATCATTTGACTTTGGACTACACGCACACAAACACATATATATATATACACACACACACATATACACAAATATATATGTGTGTATATAGATACATATTATCAATTCGAAGAGTTCATTAAATCTTTCATCGCTCTCCCTGAATGGGTGCAATGCACTTATTGTTTGAGATATAATTCACTAGTACCATACGATTAACAATTGTAAGATTAAAGAATTATTTCTCAAAATATGGGTTAATCCATAATTCTAAAATAATTATTAATTTTTTAGATACTTCTGCATATTCTATCGCTAATGCATCAATTTTGATATGAGAACAAATACCATTATAATAAATTTATATTATAATGAATATTCATAATATCTATATTAAAATAAAACTATACCAACTTTAAGTCAATAACGTAAAAAGTTGTTATTTCATAAATAATACTTAGTGTATATAGGACAAACTTTCGAAACCTGATGCGTCCACTAATAAGTATCAAAAGGTATACTTCCACTATATTTGTGATTACAACAATAGCGCATGAAATACAAAGCTCCATTCAATCTCTTATTATATGCAGCTTATTTCATCCACAGTAGCTACTTTACAGTCAAAATTTTTAGATCAAATATCTTGAACTCAAAGAAATAACTCTCATAGAAAATAATTTTCTATTTGAAAATGTGTTCGGAATAAAAATCATATTTCGCGTTAAATATTAAGTATCTACTAGTATTTTATACAATTCTCGTTTCTGATGTATCTCCATGAAGGTGAGGTGACTATTCACTCTTTTCATCTCAACTGTTCCTATGTTACATCCTCTCAAGCATTTGTTTTTCTTCCAAAATGGCCGAACCATTCAAAAGAAAACCTCGCTAAAAAACATCACCGAAGTCTTTATAAAAACATTCTATCATCCTTAACATTTTAAGGATATCAAATGAATTGCACTCGAGTAAACTGATCAAAACCGACTTTCCAGTGATCGAACTCCTAAGTAATTCTTTAGTCCTTAATCTAGTGTTGCTAGCAACACAACAAGATTCTCATTGTATTTAATCATATCGAACACATTGTTACATCCCTTATTCCAAGGCCTAAAACTAACTGCTACGGATGCTACAGTCATCCATAGTTATTAATCTTTAACAACAAAATGCGGCTATATTAATCATAACAATAGTCATAAGCACATGAATATGAAATTTTTTCAAAAACAATTCAGAAATAACTTTTACATCCCATTTCAAAACATGATTTCATAATCCCATTCGCAAAACCACGTTCAGAGGATTTATAATTATTACAAAATACTCCAAAAGTGACATAAGAAGACGCCCCCTTGGTTGATCAGAGTAAAATACTTGGCAATTATACAACTATTGCAATTACATCCAAATAGATGAAACCAAACTATTCAACGGATATAGATAAAGCTCCTAATAGCTAGATTGCGTCCTACATGTCTCCGGAAGCTTATTCTTCTAATTGGAAACCTGAAAACCCTTACTCTCAACCTACTCAAATTAGTACCCAAGAGTTTAAGGGGAAACAACAAAAAATTTGGGTCAAACAACAGTCTAGTGTGAATAATAACCTATTATATCGAACCAAATAGATATCCAATGAGACCACGCCATTGAGCGGAATGGGTGTTCCCCTCACTAGTATCTTAACCCAAACTAATTAATCATATATACAGTGCTCCTGCAACCATAATGTTTAGAACAAAAATAGCATTTATAGTAATACAACATATACTGGATTACCCATCCCAATTTATTAGATTACCCATCTTAATTTCAAATGACTACCTATCACAATTTAAAATGACTACCTATCTTATTCTAATCTGACTACCTGTCTTATAATTATGTGGACTACCCAGCCCACATTTAAACATATTCATAGTTATGTGGACCATCCATCTCACATACAATTATTACCTGGATTACCCATCCCCTATCATATTGACTACCTATCACATATGGTTTCATTATTTAAATTTATGTGTACTATCCATCACACATAATCCATTTAATTTATAACGATGTGGACTATCCATTACACATCACATTGTTTTCCTAGGATGACTATGAACCGTTCATTATTCTCATAGAGACTATCCATCTCCGGCATGATCTGGACTATCAATCTCACATCTCATAATTTTCCTAGGAAAACTATGAACTTGTAAAGATCCTGAACTCGGCCTTCGAAAATCGGCACCCGTACTTCACTTGTACTCAAATGCCGCAGATTCAAACGCCGAATCTGGGTCTCCGGAGCTTATAACACAGTAAGCATAACAACACAGCGGAAGAAAGAAATGAATGATATCATATACAACTCCAATGAATACAATATCCAGAATGATATACAATAATGATATCAATATGATACAACAATATCAGAGATAAATAATGATACAGCGGAAAACAGAAGTGATAACTCCAAATGATCCTCAAAAGAGAACGATTCCAACAACTCCAATATCAGCTCGAACCACAAAGAGAAGCAAGGTCGGTAATCCGTGAACTCCAAGAAATGAACTAGCTCCAGATAATCTACTAAACCCGACTATCTGAAAAAAACCCAACTCTAGACTGCCCGTGTGGAAAATTGTGGGCACCCAGAGTTTAGGAAGGGAACAATAAACTCTGAGTCAGTCATCGGACTGGTGTGAGTAACAAAAATAGTTTATCTTTAAAACAAACAACAAAAGAATTTTAAACATTGAAATCCGCAATGCTTTTGGAAAATGAAACTACCATAAGACCTCCCGCCACACACACAATGCAATCGCAGAATTGGAGGAGATTTCTTCTTATGATAGTCAAACATGCTTATTACGCAAAAGAAAACTCTTTTGATATTATTACTAGTGCATAGTGTGAAAACATTTCGAAAGTATAATATTAATCTTAGCCAGCATAGACATTTCGCACTTATGCCTACTATAGCTACCATGTTCAATAGTAGGTTACCGCCACATTCCATGGCAGGTTATACATTAAAACCGTACAAGGTTCGTATTGTTTCTTTGGATTTTCCAACAAATGGTCAGGCTAAGGAACTTCCTACTACCACATGGAAACGCCTCTGGAGGGACGCCCCGAGAAGCTACCCGGATCTCTGCCAACACAAGGTCGGTTACCCCCTTTCCGGGTAGTAAACCTGAGATATGCCACCCCTAGTCGTTTGCGACCTTTATCCGAGGCGCCTCGATCACACAGCAACAATCACACAGTAAATGAGATTGGAGCAACCACATAGGTAAATATCTGGGCTCCATACCATGATACCAGCTTTTTCCAGAAGGAATGGACATATCCTAGGGGAGCTACCCCTGAAACCTTGTCGCATCTTTCCTGTTTCGACCATTACCGGTCTGTGAGGCTCGATGAGGTCTCGTCCACAAAGCTATGCTCTTTTCACAAAGCCATGCTTTGATCAACAAATGATCACCAACACACAGCAGCACTCAGCATGCCACACTACCAAATTGGGAATATATCACTGATAACCTTCAACTACATAACCTCTGAGCTCGTACGTCTCAGAGAAGGGTGTTAAGCTAAGAGAATAAATCTCCGCCACCAAACAGAAATGTATTTGAAAGAAATCAGCTTTATATCTCAAAGTGTAGTGTCAGACATACAACCATACAAGTCTGTTCCGGGTTTGAACAGAACCGAAGGCACTTCCAAAGAAGCCCTTGCAAATCCGGATAATTTCTAATCACGTCTGGACTTCCCATCACAAAGGGTGATAAAATCTCTATACCGGGGATCAGCCGATGCAAAGACAATCAATGGTAATCCTTTCGTTTTCGAAAGTATCCGGTCTTCACCATCGGTCTTCAAATGCTATCCATATATGTCGTATCATTATTCGGAATGGGTTATATGACACAAAGTCCTCTCCCGGCTAAACCGAATAATGAGCATAATATTTAAAACATATGGATAATGGGATTTCAATTAAGTCACAACTTATTACCCAAAATCTTTCTTTTAAATGGTTTAAACAAATTACCATTTCAAATCTTTTACATAAAAAGATTAATCTCACAAAGTTCACCCAGTTTCACAAAGATCTATTCATGGATTTTCAAATCGATTTCCATTTCAAATCTTTTATACAAAAGATATACTTTTCCAATTCCAAACACAAAGTTTAATGATCTCCCACAAAGATTCAATTATAGCTTTTTAAAAAAATTCAATTTTCAAATTGAATTAACCCATTCAATCTGTAAATCAAAGATTTAATTGATAACTTTCAAAAAAATTCACAATTCAAATCTTTTATAATATAAAAGATACACCATTTGAAATCCTCTTTGATTTCAAGACAAGGTTCAACCATCTTTCACAAAGGTTAATACATAGTTTTCTCAACTATCTACAATTTCATTTCAAACTTGAAATGTTTCGACACAAAGTGGAAATCCTTTCTTTTTATGAATGCTATTATTTGAAACACATAGTTCTCTATATGGAAAACACTGATTTCAATTTACATAAGATAAAGCCATTCAGGTATAAAACTTGGATTTAGATTTAGATTTCCAAAACCATACTCTTAAATGGTTAAGAACCCAAATAAATACCTTTATAACTTGTATGTTCCTTTTAGACCATAATTTCCAAATCATTGAATTCAATTTCAAATATTTAATTCAAATTTAAATCAAATTACTCAAATTTCAAGTTTTATTAAGTTATTTAAAATAACTTTTATTTTGGAAACTCGTTTCAAAAGTTCTCAATTCAAATTTCAAAAACTATTTAGGATTCAAAAATCCAATTTCTAAAATTGTTAAAAATCTGTGACTTAATCGATTTCCTCGTGCAATCCATATTTGTGTGTGTATGGTGTGGTCCAGGGGTTTAACACAATAGTGCAACAACATTCAACCATCACAGATTCAAATATGACAATATATTTGATAAGCGGTATAAACTATAACGCTTATCGTTCATTCACAGATCACAGATATATATATATATATATATATATATATATTTCAGAGATAAGTAAATTACAGATCACAACACAAATCAGGATGTATCACAAAGCATCACAGATCAGGGAATATCAACAATTCAACAACTAATATAATCCAAACATCCATGAGTAAAATTTATTAATCCATTGATTAATTTAAATCAGATGTATTACTCATGAATAATCATTAATCCGGGTTAATTATCATGAGTTAATTACAAATTATCTGGAATAAATTTCCCTTTCATCATTCATTAGTTAACCTTTAATTATTAACTAATCATCCTTAATTAATGAATTAATTAACTTTTAAATTATTTAATAAATCTTAATTAATCACATTTATTAATTAACCCTTTGATTACTAACAAATAATTATACTCAAGTTACTAATCATCATTCAGTTAATTACATCCAATAATCATTTATTAATTACTTCTCTAAGTAATTATACTTTCCTTAATTATTCCCATTAAATAATTACACTTCACAAATGATTGTTATTAAATTAAATAAATCTAAATTAATTATAAAAAATTAATCACATTAATTTCTTAACCACTTTAAGTTAGAAAACAATTTAAATTAAAAACTTTATTTATTCACAACTAAGTTTTCAGACTAACTTGAAGTTATATTTAAACTTTGATTTAAAGTTTAGTTCAAACCTTGCTTAAAACCTTAAAAATTTAGTTTAAATTTACAAAAACAGGGACAGGTTTTGTTTAAACCTGTATAAACATTTATACCCGAGCCAGTGCCGCTATACTTCGAGTCAAACCCCCGAAGTCTTCGAGTAAACACTCGAGAAAATCTCACGAGAACAACTCCTGCTTCATCCCCACTCCCCAAGTTCCACGCTACTGATACATCTACATCCGTTGTGCACGTGCACCAACGGAACGGACACCTCTGGCCGAAGCTCCGGCCATCCCCAAGTCGTCGATCGTTTGACCACACCTTCCGACCACCCAGAAACGTGAACCGACCCCAGTTACAAAATCGGGCTTCATGACCCAAACTTCATCAAGAGTAGATCACCAGAAAACGTCTCGTCCTCCCATTTCTAGCAATCAGAGGCCACGAAAATTTAACAGAAGCTTCGCCAATGTCTGATGCCTCGATTGGCACGGGTGCCATAGCTTCCGATCACCCAACGTCAACGCAGCAGCTCCGATTCCAACCGTGAGTAAATATGGGTTTCAAACCCTAAATCGATCTCGCCCCTACACTATGATGGTTTTTAAATTCGATTTACATTTTTCTGAAGATCTCAAACCCTCAAGCTAGCCACGACTTCGATCTCGAGATCCACCAACACTCAGAGCATCATAAATTTGCAAAACTATGAAATTTGTATAAACCCAAACTGCTCTCAAATCTTTGATCTAAAAATTAAGATTTTTGCTTTAAAAATATTATTTTCGTATAAGAATTCAATTTATAACCCTAAATTCAAGGATTAAGAAACTCTAATTTTAACAAATTTGAAGTGATACTGAGTTTCTTGAGTTCCCGAGCCAGTGCTAACTTGTTTTGGCTGAAATAATATTTTAAACTCTAGTATATGCTATCACAAACAATTTTTGTTTTGACACTAACCTCAATCATCAAGTAGATCAGGTGGGAAATTTTTTTGAATCAAAGCCTGGCATCTAAAATTTCCAGAGCAGAGGATATATACAAGCAAATACACATACTTCTAGTTTTTCTCAAATATATTCAGAGTATCCCTATATATATATACTTCTTCACAAATATATATACATACATGTCAAATTCAAGCTTTTAATTTTTTTAAAAACATAGGTTACTCACAGTGTTTCCAGAAGAAGAAGAACAGAGTTTGAAATGTTGAATCTGCTAGCTGAAACCATTCCTTTGATCTCTGCCTTGATTAATTTGTGTTGTTGTTTAAGTTTTGATGGAAGTTTGTTTTAAGTTGAGATTTTGTTTTAGTAGGAGATAATGGTCGAACTGAAATGAATGGATTGATATATAAAAGAAGTTTACAGAGTATACAATTTGTACAGGGTGATGATATCTGGTTAGTACAAGTTGATATAATTTTATACAAGTTGATCAGAGATTTTTCTCTTTGTTTGGAGGCTGATATGATAAATCGTGTACTAGAGATATTTGCATTAATTCACATTGTCCTTTTTCTTCTTTTCCAAGTGTTCATACTTGTGACGCCTCACCTTTATGCTCATAATAACAAAGAGTATTAAAAGAAATACTGTCTATTATTACGAAGAATAAGGCTGGATAGGAGCGACCATCCGTAATTGGCCTTACACTAATATTGGTTATCTCGATAGGAGTGGTATATACTTTTTATTTTTCATCTATTATTTATTTACTCCCATGGACACACCCAATACTAGTATAAAACGAACTACGATGGTTCATAATAGTTTAGGACATTAGATATAACAATAACACAGATAATATAAATGCGGAACACAGATAAAAACAAAAGTCTCATATATATATAACTGATGTCAGTTAATACATATTTGACACAATACATATGATACAACTACAACTGTCGACTCTAGAAGTTATATATCCAAGTACATTATCGACTAATATACATGAATACATAACGTTCTATACAATGACACGACTACTACAAAATGACACTGACAACTTCAGAAGATGTGAAAAGTCTTCAAATCCCGAACAGCAACTCAAAGAAGGAAATCTACTACCTGAAATAACTCTGGTCTGACCCGAGTATTACATTCAAAAGAAAATAATACATGGGTCAGTCTAATTCAAACTCAGTTATTAGTGCATAGCAGCAATAATAATCAGATAGTCAAATAGACGACAATCACAGAAATCTAATATATCCAACTCTCGATACGAGAATTGGATAACGGCATATATAACACTTAATAGTGTTAAACAACAAATCAGCAATCCAAATCAGAATACAACTCCAAAACACTGAAATTAACCAACGAAACAATTCAACAAATCGAAACATCAATTTAAAACTATCAAATCTGATAGGGCTGCAGTACACGCACGCGTGTACTGCCTCGCCACTATCGCAGGAGGTACACAAAAGCTCAGAGAAAGCACAAATGATCACAAGGTCAAATCCCGAAATCGGGATTCAACTCAAGGAAGTTCGAAAAAAAATCCAATATCTCAAGTGGTCAAGACAGCTAATTTATATACAAGTTACCTCACACAACTGTAAAGAGAAGACCACAAGGCAAATTCAAGTAATAACAATAACTCAGATAAGAAGCAATGCCAATTCGAACATATATATATATATACGTATCAAATGATGTATATACATACATGACTGCATGCTTATATATGAAGACTAAAATGCAACTGGGTGCAATTAGTCTCCAAAAACAAGAATGTACAAGTGAAACAGGCTACATGAACACAGTGAAGTACTACCCAATGCAGCTATAAGAATGGTCTCAGGCGTGTACACCTAACTGCATGCATGTGGTTGTGAACAAGCTAATGCAAGCTAATGCCATGAACAATGTACTATGGCTACAACTTCACATAACCCAAACAGTATACTTGTATGCTAATAATTCTCGACAAAAATCAAAATGTACACTTACTCAATTAGGTTTTGTGTAATTTAGTAAAACTGTATGAACTATGAAGTCATAATATATGATGTCTGCATATTCTATACTCATATTAATAAACAACAAGTGATACAAGACCCAGTAAAACGCAGTATCGAAGTGTAAATGAGAGTATCAGGTTTAACAAGACAATGAAGCATGAAGCAGTTCAATATCACAACACATAACATGTACGACATGAAATGTCGTCATGATATTTCAAGCAGCAGGTCAAATATATAGGGGCCGAAGTGAGTACACAAAGGAAATGCAAAAATCAACCCACAGTCATATGCAATGACCAGCGACAGTTCGATGTAATGCCCAAAGCCAACAATGAAAGCTATTGCAAAATATAAGCAAATCCCAAATAGATGACACTGCACATGAATCGAATAACTCGAGTACAATGCCAACAACAAAAACACAGCAAAATCAGAGTAAACCAACAGTGGACAAAGTCACAACAATGTCAAACAGCCTAGTATAATCGAGTGGTCGATCAAACAAAATCAACAAATTCAATTTCTATTATTCAAACGAATATACAGGGATTCAAACCCTATAACAACCCAATCAAGAAATCACGGAAGCCCACTGAAAACAATAGACGAAGTCGAATCATCACAGGTATCAAAACCAAATCAATGAAATCGTCACTATCCAAACAGAACAGTGCCAAAGAAATCAACATCGAAGGAAAGAAAAAAAAATGATTTCGAAACTGAGGCCAACTTTATCACATTTTAATGAATCGAAATAGCATATGACACAAAATAATCTATTTACAACTGGCCAACGGGGAGTTCAAAACTGCTGTCAACGACCGAAGTCGAGAAGAACGACACGACCAAGATAAAAAGGGACGATATCAACTCGTCAATTCAAGAGACGAAATTACTAAGAGCACGAAATCATCTACAGCAAACAAAGGCAATATCACGAGCCGAAGCCCAAAAAGATTGGAGTCAACCAGTTCAAAAGAAATCGAAGTCAGGTTAAACAACAACCAGATCATGCGAATAAAACAGAAGAGTCAAGGAGTTCAAATTGGATGTGAGTGAAAGTTTCACTCACCTTAGCCACGATGTTTTGGAGCAGTCGAAGCCAAAGTCCAAGTCGCCAGAGAATCGATCGCCTTCGATTGAGTAGCCATGGCCGCGATTTAAAATCCTGAAGCCCCAATTTGTTCGAAGCTCTAACCTTTGACGAGGAGGGGTGAGCGAGAGTGAAGAAATCTTGAAGCCGACATTTACTTTTGGGAGACGAAGACGAACGAAAACATCGAGCCTACTTGAATTTGAAGAACGAACGAACGCCTCCATTTTTTTTCTCTCGTTCAATTTGGTTTTAGGGTTTTCGAATGGAAGTCAAAATGGGGGACGGGTTATCAACCCTTAATAAAATCACAGCATCACAAAGCATGGGCCGAGATGATTTTTAAATCCCACCTAATTCCTTAATCAAATTTATACTAGAGTTTGAAACTGATTTAAAACACTTAACAAAATTTTCAAACAAGTTTCAAACTGGTTTTTAAAAATTTTCCAAACAGCAATCGAATAGGAAAGAAAACCGTCCAGAGATGATAAATAATCGGTACGCAATACCGGGTTGTTACAGACTCCCCTCCTTATAATAATTGCGTCCCCGCAATTTTCATAATTAAGATCGTCATTAACAATAAATTTTCTAACATAACTGGTTAAGCTAGAAAATAAAAGTCAAAACACAAACACAAAGAAATATTTTAATCCCAATAAAAGAGATTTACAAATTCTCAACAAAGTCTGATTATGAGATAGATAATCAGAAAACAGCAGAACTGAAAAATACAATTATCAGCACATTCAATTGTCAACAAGATAGTTAAAATACAAAGAATCATAAAGCAACAATGTCTAATCATCGATACGATAATTAGAGAACAACAAAATATAATTATCGACAAGGATAATTAGGAACACAAATCACAAATCGCAACTGAAATTATCTAGTTATTCAATAATTAACCAGGAAACTCAAATTTCAAAATCAGTAAACTCTGACTATTAACAGAAATAGATAGAAAACGGCGATTCAATAAAATTAGCATATTCTAGAATCAATTGGAGACTAGAAAATTTCATATCAATAAAATCAGCAAACATCAATTATCTAATTATCTCAAACGATAATCAGAAAACAAATCAGCACATATCTAATTACCACAACCGATAATTTAAAATTTCAAATCAACAAATATTCAATTATCAAAAGCTATAATCAAATTTCAAATTCAACAAATATTCGATTATCACAAGCGATAATCAAATTTCAAATTCAACAAATATTCGATTATCAAAAACGATAATCAAATTTCAAATTTAACAAATATTTGATTATCACAAGCGATAATCAAATTTCAAATTCAACAAATATTTGATTATCAAAAACGATAATCAAATTTCAAATTTAACAAATATTTGATTATCACAAGCGATAATCAAATTTCAAATTTAACAGATATTTGATTATCACAAGCGATAATCAATTTCAAATTCAACAAATATTCGATTATCAAAAACGATAATCAAATTTCAAATTTAACAAATATTTGATTATCACAAGCGATAATCAAATTTCAAATTTAACAAATATTTGATTATCACAAGCGATAATCAAATTTCAAATTCAACAAATATTCGATTATCAAAAACGATAATCAAATTTCAAATTTAACAAATATTTGATTATCACAAGCGATAATCAAATTTCAAATTTAACAAATATTTAATTATCACAAGCGATAATCAAATTTCAAATTCAACAAATATTCGATTATCACAAACGATAATCAAATTTCAAATTTAACAAATATTTGATTATCACAACCGATAATCAAATTTAAAATCAACAAATATTTAATTATCTCAAGCGATAATTAAATCTAAAATCAACAAATATTTAATTATCTCAAGCGATAATTAAATCTCAAATCAACAAATATTTAATTATCTCAAGCGATAATTAAATCTCAAATCAACAAATATTTAATTATCTCAAGCGATAATTAAATCTCAAATCAACAAATATTTAATTATCTCAAGCGATAACTAAATCTCAAAACAGCAAATATTTAATTATCACAGGCGATAATTAAATTTCAAATCAACAACTATTTAATTATCTCAGGCGATAATTAAATCTCAAAACAGCAAATATTTAATTATCGAAAGCGATAATTAAAAACAACAATTATCCGACTATCAAAAACGATAATCAGAACTCATATCAACAAATATCTAATTATCACAAGCGATAATTAGAAACAACAAATATCTGATTATCAAAACGATAATCAGAACTCATATCAACAAATATCTAATTATCACAAGCGATAATTAGAAACACAAATATCTGATTATCAAAAACGATAATCAGAACTCATATCAACAAATATCCAATTATCACAAGCGATAATTAGAAACAACAAATATCTGATTATCAAAAACGATAATCAGAACTCATATCAACTAATTTCCAATTACCTGTAGATAATTGGAAGCAACAAATATCTAGAAATCAATTAAGAAGACTAGAAAATCAACATAAAAGCTTGGATCGATCCCATTAGATGGCGAGTTTTTAATTCACCGCACGTGCATCAACAAATGGCCGAAGCCTACCAAGTACTCAACAAATGGCGCCCAACAAATGACCCGAAGGTCCAACAAATGACCCGAAGGTCTAGTACTGGTATTTGACCCGAAGGTCCAACAAATGACCCGAAGGTCCAACAAAGTGGCTCGAAAGCACACGAAATCATCAAATATTTCAATTAACGAGTCCGGAATTAACCGAAATAGCAAACGCACATGTCCCATACCACGTGTTTTACTAAATCGTTTGATTCTCTTCATCGTTTCCTTGAAAGTGCAAAATTCATCAAAATCATCAAAACAGCAGATATTCAATTAACGAGTCCGGAATTAACCGAAATGGTAAAAGTGTGGTTCCATACTCCGCACTTTTGCTAAATCGTTTAAATCTCTTCATCGTTTCCTTGAAAGTGCAAAATTGTGTATTTTGTAAAAATACACTTTACATTCTCAAACGGACAAGTCCGGAATTAAGCGAATCAGTAAAAGAAAGGGGTCATAATCCTCGATTTTGCTGAATCGTTTAAGTCGCTTTCTCATTCTTTTGAAAACGCAAACTGTTAAAAATTTATAAAACAATTTTCATTTTAAAACGATTTTCCAATCACGTGATTAAAACAGCAAATCAGTAACAATTTCGGTAAGGAAATCGTACTTCTCAAAATACCGTAAAAACGGTTACAAATCAGTATTGTGGAATAACCGCTTGAAAATCCACTTTTAAAACATGACGGTTACTGAAGCCAAAGCGACAGTAATTTTAAAACGTCAAAATCACATCAAAACAATTTACATCAAAATGTAATATCAGTGAATTTTCATTCATCAAAATGCCACAAAACACCGTGCTTCAAAATTTTTAGCATTGGTGTAAAAATCTCGTTATAAAAATAACGGCAACAAAATACGTTTCATAACCAAGCATCGGTTCAACGTAAATAAATGCAGTAACGTGCAATTCAAATTTTTGCACGTACTATAGAATGAACAAAAAAAAATCATTCGAAGGTATCTTCAATGAAGATAATTCAAAACAGCAAAAATCTAATCAATATATGATTAGCATAAAAGAAAACCAGCAAAGATCTCAATAAAAATCACATAACTGCAATTGGTTCGAATCCTCAATTCAGATTCGAAATTCTCAAAGAAACAAAATAATTACAGCTATGTAAACAACAAATGAAATTCATATCAATTTCGTATTTTGATTTTTAAATCAAAAAGATTATCAGTTGTACTCAGCGAAGACAGTTTCACTGTTTCCGCTGCGCACTCTGATAAACAGAACACAAATCAATCAAATTATCAGAACACAATTTCACTATTATTTTTAAATAAAGATATTTAAAAATTTCATCCAAATTTCAAAACTTTAGTTTTGACTCAAAGTACAATAAAACGTCGACCAATAGTTGTAACATATGTTCCATCCAAGTTATGTTTTATATTATGTCCATAAACCCCAAGCTCTGATACCAACTGTGACGCCCCACCTCTATGCTCATAATAACAAAGAGTATTAAAAGAAATACTGTCTATTATTACGAAGAATAAGGCTGGATAGGAGCGACCATGTAATGACCCGACTTTCTATGCCCAGAAAGTCGCATCATTATGAAGAAAGAAAGGGGTAGAAAATAGAAAAGAAGAGAAGAAAGAAACAACAACAACGATCTCACAGCGGAACGAATAAATTATATTAATAACATAAACTATTACATAGTTTACAACAATTTACAGAGTTACACAGCATATACATCACTTACTAGACAGTTATAAACATCTGTCTAGACATTACAACTCAAATACAAGACAAGACACTATCACAGATATCAACACAGCGGAATACTATATCTACGAACGCCGAAGCCTCCTGCTCCATTGCTCCTCCAAAATATTCGTCAAAGCTAAACCTGAATCCCTTGGCTACTCGTAAAAATTTGAGTACCCAAGAGTTTATAAAACAGAAATAAACACTTGGGTCAGACATGGGTCTGGTGTGAGTAAACGGGTTAAAATTGTTTAACTTCAAAACCTTTTTGAAAACAAAGGTATCACGTAAGACTTCCCACACATAAACATGGAAAAGTTTTTACCTTACGCTAACCAAAACATTTGATAGGAAATCCAGTTATATTATAATAGGGTCTAGGGTTTTCAAGTAAAATACAGAAATAGCTGAAATGCTTACATCTCACATTCCAACATAGTTGGGCACAACTAATA
Source organism: Allium fistulosum (assembly GCA_030737815.1). Classification (NCBI taxonomy): domain Eukaryota; kingdom Viridiplantae; phylum Streptophyta; class Magnoliopsida; order Asparagales; family Amaryllidaceae; genus Allium; species Allium fistulosum. Next base: position 193,484,584 of record CM060905.1, read on the forward strand.
CGTACGGCACTTATTGGAGTTTGGATTCCATACAATGGCAGGGCTACTGGGGTACCGCCCGTCACAGTACGTGGCCTAGATCACCGTACCGAGGAGTACGCCCGCTCCCCTGCAACACAAAGCCGAAACCATCCCTTACTGGATAATTCCGAACAAGATAATCCCGTAGTTGGCGCGACCAACCACACACTAAGCCGAATAAAAGAAAAGGGACCTCTAGACAGGGATCTATCTTGCTCTCAGTGGGTGCTACCCACGAAGCCTTGCTGCACCTCCCCTGTTTTAGCCATTCCCGGTTGATGAGGCTTGAGGTTACGATTACCTTTAATCAGAACATATCACTTAGAATGCTCATCGTCCGCCTGACGATGTGCTGAAAGCATTCAATCCATATAAGTTCGTTCCGGGTTCGAACGAAACCGAAGGCATTATCTCGTTACACTCATTTTGGAATCACCCTCAGAGTTAACGACAATAACCCTTGCACTCTAAATCTTCATCTTCATTTGAGATTCACGACCTATCGTTAATTTGGATCGATGTGGTATTCGGGTCTCCAGACCTGGAATACCGGTATACGGAAACCCGATCCCGGTCTCATCGAAATCCAAATCGCCATCTTTTAGGTCCAAGTTGTTTAAAGGTTTAAACAATTTAATTCAATTCAATACTTGAATTCATACAGCATTTAACATAGATAAATATCACACATTTATCATAGATATATCCAATATCATATCACAGAATATCATAGCATATCATCCAATCATCCAATTCAGATATTCTACACAAACAATCATCTGTAAGCAACAATTATTAACCCCATGTTATAATTAATTTAATTAACTTAAATTAAATTAATTACTTAAGAATTAATCATCTAACCTTGCTTAATCAATCATTAATTAATTACAAACCTTTAATTAATTAATTACTCATTAAATATTAATCATCCTTGATTAATTATTCATTAATTACATAAAGTAATTATTCTTTAATTAATTTTACAAATTAATTATTCTTAACCATTAACAATAATTAACCTTTAATTACTTTCATTAATTACATTAATTAATGACCCTTAATTAATTACTTCCAAACTATAATTAATTACATTGACCCTTAATTAATTATATTAATTAATTAAACTTTAATTAATCACTTCTATTAATCCACCTTAATTAATCATAAACAGTAATTATCATCCTATAATTACTTACCTTAATTAATTAACTCCTTAATTAATTATATTAATCCTTTAATTAATTATACCAAATAATAAATCTTTAATTACTTCTCATTAAGTAATTATCCTTTATATCAATTACATCCAGTAATTTATTTATTAATTACTTACTCTAAGTAATTACACTTATCAAATCTCATTAAGTAATTTATATTTAAACAATTACCAAGTGGCTATCTTTAATTAATTAACAAATTAATTAACTTAAATTAATCATATTCATTTTATAAATCAAAGCTGAGTAATTTATCCTTGAATTACTCCTTAAACCAATTTCTCTTAATTACAGATTAATTATTCTTTTAATTATTAATTAATAAACCTTAATTATCAATTAATAAAACTTAATAACAATTAATTAATCCTTAATTATCATTAAATTAATCCTTAATTAAAAATTAATTTATCTTTAATTATTTAATTAATTAGTCACTAATTACTTAATTAATTAATCACTAATCATTAATTAGTTACTAAATTTATTAACCACTAATGATAAATAAATTATCTCTAATTATCTAATTAATAATTCTTAATTACAAATTAATTAACCTCTAAATTAATTAATTTATAATCCTTAACAATTAATTAATTAATTACTTAATCAATAATTAATATAATTAATCATATTTTAATTACTTCATTTAATTATCAAAAATCTTAATTACCTTTAAGATAAATTATCTTTAATGCCTTTATTAACATTAACCTATTTAAACCAATTTTTCTTTATAATTAACATTCCTTAATTAAATCATTAATTAAATTTTCAAAAATAAAATAATCATTAACTTGATAAATTAAAGTTAACAAGACTTCCTTTAAATACTTTAAACATTATCAAGAAATACTTCAAACAAATTTCACTTCAAACCTTAAAGCTTACTTTTAGGAAAATCTTCAAATTTCCATTTTTTTATTTAAATTTAAAAATAACTTTAAACCTTATTTAACAAAATTTAAATCAAGCAACCCTCAAAACTTCTTAACTAATTGTCAAAGAAAACAATTATTATATAAAGTAAATTTATATAGAAATTTAAACTAAAATTTATTTTCAAAAATTTCAAAAACTTTGTTTTATAATTTTTCAAAAACTTTGCATCAACTTGCTTGTTTTGAAATTTTTCTAAAACTTTGCGTCAACTTGCTTTGGGTCAACCCGAAGATTTACTCGGTCTAACTCGAGTTCCCTCCCCTTTCAAAATTTAGTTTAGTTTAGTTTAAATTTTTAAAACCTGTAACTAAAATCAACCTCGCACTCTAGCTTCCACTCGAGTTTCAAAACAATAAAACTCGATACACCTTCGAGTCATTTACGAATTCACCCGAGATCCAACTCGAGAACTTCTTCCCAAATATCGCAAACAACCCAGATCCACAGACGTGCACACATGCACGTGCACACTGACACGGCGGCGCTCCGACCACCATCGCGATCCTCTACAAGTCGACCCCGACACTCACAAGCCTCGCGACCACCCAGACCATCGATAACCACTGCAAATCGAAAAAAAAAGAATATCTATCGAAGCAGGAACCCAAAACCATGACGAAGAAAACACCTCACCGCCGATGATCGTGACGACTGGAAACCCGGCTCTCCTTCCAGAGCACCACCACACCACCATGCATCTATCCCTCACCTCGCGATCGACTCCAGTGCGCTCTCGTCGACGCTTCGCCCTCGAATACAACATCATCCCAAACTGTCGACAAAACCCTACAATCATTCCTCTTGATCATCATGATCGATGAAAACTTATGCGAGTATTTTTCCTGGAATCGCCAACATCCAAGCTAACTTCACCCACGATCTCGAGGCCCAATCATCCCCCGATTACCAGAATTCGACAGAAAACCCATCACAGTTCAACTCATGATATCTCGACAACCATGAACTTAAAAATCTTGTTTTGATTATTAAAATTCAACATTTTGCAATTCGAAACAGTTTATATAATTAAAACTCGAAATTACATCATTCGATTTTCTGCCTTATATTGATTATTACTGACATTCCTAGATTCCAGAAATTCTACTAGTTAACTTTAATTAAAATTATTTTTAAGACTTGAATCTGACTATTTTTAACAATTTTCCTTTAAAGATTTTAACTCAAAATTGCTTGCATATTGAGATATGAATTTTTGAAAGTAAGTCTTGAGCCTGGGAAATAACAAAGACCAGTTTATAAATGTAAATCGGACATGCACACATATAACAGAGCAATTCAAAATACATACCAGATAAAAACAATCATGCAAACCATAATACAACATTTCTAAATGAATTTATCACATGAATCCATAAAATCATAGATTAAAACTGTTTTTAAAAAGAAAGTTTACTCACCAGCACTTTGAACAGAGACAGAGGACCAATTTGTTTTCCAGGCTAGTTTATAAGCTTTTGAATTTTACTGCATGTTAATTACTGAATTGTTTGCTTGATGAATCTGAATTGCATGTTGATATTTTACATCCTATTGTTGTTGTTTGAATCCAGTAGCATGTTGATTAATTCCTCTTGATTGTATTTGAATATCCAGCTTATTTCTTCTTGTTTCAGATTGAATTCCAGGTTCCATTTTTCACTTCTTTAATTCTTTGTTTTGCATTAGTATTCATTTTGTGTTTGGGTTGAAAATGAAGAAAATATTTAGCTGAAGATTAAAACTCCCGTTCTAATTTTTCAATTAAATTAATAATTTAATTATCAAGGGAATAACACTTGTCACTTTAATGCTCTAATTTGCTTACACATATGCTATTTAATTTACATTTGTCTTTAACACACCATATAATGTTTACAAGTGTTTTTATGTTTAGTTCATATCTACAAAATTTATTCTCTAATGTTTTATTAATATTTACAAATGTTATTTTTCCTATTTAAAACTTATTTAAGTTATATACATATATTTATAATTTGAAAACATAGTTTTATTAAATTAAAGACTCCCTATATATATCAATATATATATATACATTATAAATATAAAACATTTATATAGGTTTTAGAAAGATAAATCTTCCCAATTTAAAATTGTTAGAAAAGATATTTCCAAATTAAAATGATATTAGTTTTTCAAAAGAAATAAACTTGCCAATTAAAATGTTATTAACCTTTTAAAATGAATAAACTTGTCAATTTATAAAATAAATTAACAAATCAATTTAATTATTTATAAAGATTATTAAATTGATATTGCCAAAATTCCGGGATATCACATTCCTCCCCCCTTAAAATAATTTCGTCCCCGAAATTTAAAAGCAAAGATAGTTTAATAATCCAGCAAAATTTTTATTTTAAACAGCAACCATACATATCAATCATATTCTAACAATCATAGCAAACAATTTAATCTAACAAATTTAACTATCCAGTCAAAATTCTGGATAGAATTTCCTCGAGTTTCCCCAAGTATATATATATACCGGGATACTCGTTCTACAGGATCTTAACTAACTATCTACAAAAATCTAGAACTCCTTTCCATCTAGATTACAATCTGAACAAGATATCAGACTAAACTTAAAACCATCTCAACTACCAAATCCTTCTGAACTGCTGATCCCACAACCAATGACAGATCAAACACGTATTCCCTCAGAGATACGTGAAATAAAATGAATTCCAGTTATCCGAACTGGCAACTCAATCCTGGGGATCAAAATCTAATCTCCAAAGAACACAGAAAAATCTCATAATACTTCCGGAGCTTACTCTCCAGTCTTACCAAATCTTATATCTCCTTTGATCGGAGAAAAACTTAAACAATATCCAATTTCAACATCAAATTCCAAATTCCATCCATTCTTAACTGCATAACTCCTTTGACGATCCTGAGTCACTTCATTCTTCCTGATCAGCTTAACCCTTGCTGATGCTTCTTGAAACAGATTAGACCAACATCAAACCAATTTCCGGATCCTACTCAACAAAATGGTTTCTCAAAAATATGCCGAAATCCAAAACACAACTCTGATCTGGAATATATGAGAATGCCATCGGAGAAACTCGAGCAAACTTGATCATCCACAATTCACCATATCTATAAAATCTTAGTGAACCTTCCCACTTGGTCAAAAACATCCCAATAGGATTCCTTCCAGAAAATTAGGTATGATCAATCCCTCTCCATAGAATCCATAGCTGCTTCACCAAATTCTTCTCTCGGAGACATCCTTCTATTAAGCTGGACCACCAATAACTCCACGAATCAAGTCGATACGGAATCTCAATCTCCAATAACCCCAGAGAATACTTAAACAATCGCAAGTCACTTTTGCGATCAGCTCGGCCTAATTTCCAAAGATAACTGTTCTCTCTTCACTAATCAGAACAGCTTATATTTGACTAACCAATCCATCGAAGAAATGGATTCACTCTACTGCTTCTGAACTTCACCTTCAGAAAAACTGCTCAGCCAGAAACTTTCTGCCAACATAGAACACTCCGAGTCGCATTGCTGCCACAAACCAAAGACTTCTTATCCGAAACTCCTCGAAAAACTCGGACCTCAAAGCAAATAGAAACACCCCACTGGACTCAGCCACAACACCGAAACAGACTCACTTCTTCAAACTTGTTCCAGAAGAAACATCTTCAGAAACGTCCATAGCCACCGTGTCTCATCACACAGCTACTACTTCCTGAGGTTACCAAAATACCATTACTCTCTTCAGCTCATCCAATAGATCTACTATATTCATCCAACTTCAAAGATAAACTCTAAACCATAACTGGTTTCCTTCAGAGATCGGTGAAATCTTTACACCACAACAAAGTTCACTCGAGACAGTATTAGGTCTACAGTCTCGTCAGATATACTTCCAACCTCAACACTCAATTTCTAACTATTGGTAGTCGTGTTACTCACACTACCACCTTATCTACCTTTATAACTTATATTGGAAAACCCGAACAGGTAACCCAACAAATAGGTAGAAATATATATATATATTTAAAATGATACTTTTTATATAGAAATTATTTCTGGGTAAAATTATTTCATTTACCTCTTTAAAACAATATTGTGTCCGTTGGCCTGGTTCAAGTGTTTAGAGATCCCTATCAATAACGTTAGCTACTCGTATTGACCAGAATCCATATACCACTCAACCGATCAATTAACACAATATAAAACCATTTTTATATAACTAACAAATACGCGCTCTCGTATATATATACTCAGACCCAACAGGTTGCTACAGATCCTATCTCTAATGAACAATCCTTCCGATCCTAGGTATTCACTCAACCTAGTGTTCTGATATTCACTTAACCAAAAGCTTAGGCATTCGCTCAACCTATGCTCTGATACCATATGTAATGACCCGACTTTCTATGCCCAGAAAGTCGCATCATTATGAAGAAAGAAAGGGGTAGAAAATAGAAAAGAAGAGAAGAAAGAAAGAAACAACAACAACGATCTCACAGCGGAACGAATAAATTATATTAATAACATAAACTATTACATAGTTTACAACAATTTACAGAGTTACACAGCATATACATCACTTACTAGACAGTTATAAACATCTGTCTAGACATTACAACTCAAATACAAGACAAGACACTATCACAGATATCAACACAGCGGAATACTATATCTACGAACGCCGAAGCCTCCTGCTCCATTGCTCCTCCAAAATATTCGTCAAAGCTAAACCTGAATCCCTTGGCTACTCGTAAAAATTTGAGTACCCAAGAGTTTATAAAACAGAAATAAACGCTTAGGTCAGACATGGGTCTGGTGTGAGTAAACGGGTTAAAATTGTTTAACTTCAAAACCTTTTTGAAAACAAAGGTATCACGTAAGACTTCCCACACATAAACATGGAAAAGTTTTTACCTTACGCTAACCAAAACATTTGATAGGAAATCCAGTTATATTATAATAGGGTCTAGGGTTTTCAAGTAAAATACAGAAATAGCTGAAATGCTTACATCTCACATTCCAACATAGTTGGGCACAACTAATACGTACGGCACTTATTGGAGTTTGGATTCCATACAATGGCAGGGCTACTGGGGTACCGCCCGTCACAGTACGTGGCCTAGATCACCGTACCGAGGAGTACGCCCGCTCCCCTGCAACACAAAGCCGGAACCATCCCTTACTGGATAATTCCAAACAAGATAATCCCGTAGTTGGCGCGACCAACCACACACTAAGCCGAATAAAAGAAAAGGGACCTCTAGACAGGGATCTATCTTGCTCTCAGTGGGTGCTACCCACGAAGCCTTGCTGCACCTCCCCTGTTTTAGCCATTCCCGATTGATGAGGCTTGAGGTTACGATTACCTTTAATCAGAACATATCACTTAGAATGCTCATCGTCCGCCTGACGATGTGCTGAAAGCATTCAATCCATATAAGTTCGTTCCGGGTTCGAACGAAACCGAAGGCACTATCTCGTTACACTCGTTTTGGAATCACCCTCAGAGTTAACGACAATAACCCTTGCACTCTAAATCTTCATCTTCATTTGAGATTCACGACCTATCGTTAATTTGGATCGATGTGGTATTCGGGTCTCCAGACCTGGAATACCGGTATACGGAAACCCGATCCCGGTCTCATCGAAATCCAAATCGCCATCTTTTAGGTCCAAGTTGTTTAAAGGTTTAAACAATTTAATTCAATTCAATACTTGAATTCATACAACATTTAACATAGATAAATATCACACATTTATCATAGATATATCCAATATCATATCACAAAATATCATAGCATATCATCCAATCATCCAATTCAGATATTCTACACAAACAATCATCTGTAAGCAACAATTATTAACCCCATGTTATAATTAATTTAATTAACTTAAATTAAATTAATTACTTAAGAATTAATCATCTAACCTTGCTTAATCAATCATTAATTAATTACAAACCTTTAATTAATTAATTACTCATTAAATATTAATCATCCTTGATTAATTATTCATTAATTACATAAAGTAATTATTCTTTAATTAATTTTACAAATTAATTATTCTTAACCATTAACAATAATTAACCTTTAATTACTTTCATTAATTACATTAATTAATGACCCTTAATTAATTACTTCCAAACTATAATTAATTACATTGACCCTTAATTAATTATATTAATTAATTAAACTTTAATTAATCACTTCTATTAATCCACCTTAATTAATCATAAACAGTAATTATCATCCTATAATTACTTACCTTAATTAATTAACTCCTTAATTAATTATATTAATCCTTTAATTAATTATACCAAATAATAAATCTTTAATTACTTCTCATTAAGTAATTATCCTTTATATCAATTACATCTAGTAATTTATTTATTAATTACTTACTCTAAGTAATTACACTTATCAAATCTCATTAAGTAATTTATATTTAAACAATTACCAAGTGGCTATCTTTAATTAATTAACAAATTAATTAACTTAAATTAATCATATTCATTTTATAAATCAAAGCTGAGTAATTTATCCTTGAATTACTCCTTAAACCAATTTCTCTTAATTACAGATTAATTATTCTTTTAATTATTAATTAATAAACCTTAATTATCAATTAATAAAACTTAATAACAATTAATTAATCCTTAATTATCATTAAATTAATCCTTAATTAAAAATTAATTTATCTTTAATTATTTAATTAATTAGTCACTAATTACTTAATTAATTAATCACTAATCATTAATTAGTTACTAAATTTATTAACCACTAATGATAAATAAATTATCTCTAATTATCTAATTAATAATTCTTAATTACAAATTAATTAACCTCTAAATTAATTAATTTATAATCCTTAACAATTAATTAATTAATTACTTAATCAATAATTAATATAATTAATCATATTTTAATTACTTCATTTAATTATCAAAAATCTTAATTACCTTTAAGATAAATTATCTTTAATGCCTTTATTAACATTAACCTATTTAAACCAATTTTTCTTTATAATTAACATTCCTTAATTAAATCATTAATTAAATTTTCAAAAATAAAATAATCATTAACTTGATAAATTAAAGTTAACAAGACTTCCTTTAAATACTTTAAACATTATCAAGAAATACTTCAAACAAATTTCACTTCAAACCTTAAAGCTTACTTTTAGGAAAATCTTCAAATTTCCATTTTTTTATTTAAATTTAAAAATAACTTTAAACCTTATTTAACAAAATTTAAATCAAGCAACCCTCAAAACTTCTTAACTAATTGTCAAAGAAAACAATTATTATATAAAGTAAATTTATATAGAAATTTAAACTAAAATTTATTTTCAAAAATTTCAAAAACTTTGTTTTATAATTTTTCAAAAACTTTGCATCAACTTGCTTGTTTTGAAATTTTTCTAAAACTTTGCGTCAACTTGCTTTGGGTCAACCCGAAGATTTACTCGGTCTAACCCGAGTTCCCTCCCCTTTCAAAATTTAGTTTAGTTTAGTTTAAATTTTTAAAACCTGTAACTAAAATCAACCTCGCACTCTAGCTTCCACTCGAGTTTCAAAACAATAAAACTCGATACACCTTCGAGTCATTTACGAATTCACCCGAGATCCAACTCGAGAACTTCTTCCCAAATATCGCAAACAACCCAGATCCACAGACGTGCACACATGCACGTGCACACTGACACGGCGGCGCTCCGACCACCATCGCGATCCTCTACAAGTCGACCCCGACACTCACAAGCCTCGCGACCACCCAGACCATCGATAACCACTGCAAATCAAAAAAAAAAGAATATCTATCGAAGCAGGAACCCAAAACCATGACGAAGAAAACACCTCACCGCCGATGATCGTGACGATTGGAAACCCGGCTCTCCTTCCAGAGCACCACCACACCACCACGCATCTATCCCTCACCTCGCGATCGACTCCAGTGCGCTCTCGTTGACGCTTCTCCCTCGAATACAACATCATCCCAAACTGTCGACAAAACCCTACAATCATTCCTCTTGATCATCATGATCGATGAAAACTTATGCGAGTATTTTTCCTGGAATCGCCAACATCCAAGCTAACTTCACCCACGATCTCGAGGCCCAATCATCCCCCGATTACCAGAATTCGACAGAAAACCCATCACAGTTCAACTCACGATATCTCGACAACCATGAACTTAAAAATCTTGTTTTGATTATTAAAATTCAACATTTTGCAATTCGAAACAGTTTATATAATTAAAACTCGAAATTACATCATTCGATTTTCTGCCTTATATTGATTATTACTGACATTCCTAGATTCCAGAAATTCTACTAGTTAACTTTAATTAAAATTATTTTTAAGACTTGAATCTGACTATTTTTAACAATTTTCCTTTAAAGATTTTAACTCAAAATTGCTTGCATATTGAGATATGAATTTTTGAAAGTAAGTCTTGAGCCTGGGAAATAACAGAGACCAGTTTATAAATGTAAATCGGACATGCACACATATAACAGAGCAATTCAAAATACATACCAGATAAAAACAATCATGCAAACCATAATACAACATTTCTAAACGAATTTATCACATGCATCCATAAAATCATAGATTAAAACTGTTTTTAAAAAGAAAGTTTACTCACCAGCACTTTGAACAGAGACAGAGGACCAATTTGTTTTCCAGGCTAGTTTATAAGCTTTTGAATTTTACTACATGTTAATTACTGAATTGTTTGCTTAATGAATCTGAATTGCATGTTGATATTTTACATCCTATTGTTGTTGTTTGAATCCAGTAGCATGTTGATTAATTCCTCTTGATTATATTTGAATATCCAGCTTATTTCTTCTTGTTTCAGATTGAATTCCAGGTTCCATTTTTCACTTCTTTAATTCTTTGTTTTGCATTAGTATTCATTTTGTGTTTGGGTTGAAAATGAAGAAAATATTTAGCTGAAGATTAAAACTCCCGTTCTAATTTTTCAATTAAATTAATAATTTAATTATCAAGGGAATAACACTTGTCACTTTAATGCTCTAATTTGCTTACACATATGCTATTTAATTTACATTTGTCTTTAACACACCATATAATGTTTACAAGTGTTTTTATGTTTAGTTCATATCTACAAAATTTATTCTCTAATGTTTTATTAATATTTACAAATGTTATTTTTCCTATTTAAAACTTATTTAAGTTATATACATATATTTATAATTTGAAAACATAGTTTTATTAAATTAAAGACTCCCTATATATATCAATATATATATATATATACATTATAAATATAAAACATTTATATAGGTTTTAGAAAGATAAATCTTCCCAATTTAAAATTGTTAGAAAAGATATTTCCAAATTAAAATGATATTAGTTTTTCAAAAGAAATAAACTTGCCAATTAAAATGTTATTAACCTTTTAAAATGAATAAACTTGTCAATTTATAAAATAAATTAACAAATCAATTTAATTATTTATAAAGATTATTAAATTGATATTGCCAAAATTCCGGGATATCACAGACCATCTGTAATTGGCCTTACACTAATATTGGTTATCTCGATAGGAGTGGTATATACTTTTTATTTTTCATCTATTATTTATTTACTCCCATCGACACACCCAATACTAGTATAAAACGAACTACGATGGTTCATAATAGTTTAGGACATTAGATATAACAATAACACAGATAATATAAATGCGGAACACAGATAAAAACAAAAGTCTCATATATATATAACTGATGTCAGTTAATACATAGTTGACACAATACATATGATACAACTACAACTTTCGACTCTAGAAGTTATATATCCAAGTACATTATCGACTAATATACATGAATAAATATCGTTCTATACAATGACACGACTACTACAAAATGACACTGACAACTTCAGAAGATGTGAAAAGTCTTCAAATCCCGAACAGCAACTCAAAGAAGGAAATCTACTACCTGAAATAACTCGGGTCTGACCCGAGTATTACATTCAAAAGAAAATAATACACGGGTCAGTCTAATTCAAACTCAGTTATTAGTGCATAGCAGCAATAATAATCAGATAGTCAAATAGACGACAATCACAGAAATCTCGTATATCCAACTCTCGATACGAGAATTGGATAACGGCATATATAACACTTAATAGTGTTAAACAACAAATCAGCAATCCAAATCAGAATACAACTCCAAAACACTGAAATTAACCAACGAAACAATTCAACAAATCGAAACATCAATTTAAAACTATCAAATCTGATAGGGCTGCAGTACACGCACGCGTGTACTGCCTCGCCACTATCGCAGGAGGTACACAAAAGCTCAGAGAAAGCACAAATGATCACAAGGTCAAATCTCGAAATCGGGATTCAACTTAAGGAAGTTCGAAAAAAAATCCAATATCTCAAGTGGTCAAGACAGCTAATTTATATACAAGTTACCTCACACAACTGTAAAGAGAAGACCACAAGGCAAATTCAAGTAATAACAATAACTCAGATAAGAAGCAATGCCAATTCGAACATATATATATATACGTATCAAATGATGTATATACATACATGACTGCATGCTTATATATGAAGACTAAAATGCAACTGGGTGCAATTAGTCTCCAAAAACAAGAATGTACAAGTGAAACAGGCTACATGAACACAGTGAAGTACTACCCAATGCAGCTACAAGAATGGTCACAGGCGTGTACACCTAACTGCATGCATGTGGTTGTGAACAAGCTAATGCAAGCTAATGCCATGAACAATGTACTAAGGCTACAACTTCACATAACCCAAACAGTATACCTGTATGCTAATAATTCTCGACAAAAATCAAAATGTACACTTACTCAATTAGGTTTTGTGTAATTTAGTAAAACTGTATGAACTGTGAAGTCATAATATATGATGTCTGCATATTCTATACTCATATTAATAAACAACAAGTGATACAAGACCCAGTAAAACGCAGTATCGAAGTGTAAATGAGAGTATCAGGTTTTAACAAGACAATGAAGCATGAAGCAGTTCAATATCACAACACATAACATGTACGACATGAAATGTCGTCATGATATTTCAAGCAGCAGGTCAAATATATAGGGGCCGAAGTGAGTACACAAAGGAAATGCAAAAATCAACCCACAGTCATATGCAATGACCAGCGACAGTTCGATGTAATGCCCAAAGCCAACAATGAAAGCTATTGCAAAATATAAGCAAATCCCAAATAGATGACACTGCACATGAATCGAATAACTCGAGTACAATGCCAACAACAAAAACACAGCAAAATCAGAGTAAACCAACAGTGGACAAAGTCACAACAATGTCAAACAGCCTAGTATAATCGAGTGGTCGATCAAACAAAATCAACAAATTCAATTTCTATTATTCAAACGAATATACAGGGATTCAAACCCTATAACAACCCAATCAAGAAATCACGGAAGCCCACTGAAAACAATAGACGAAGTCGAATCATCACAGGTATCAAAACCAAATCAATGAAATCGTCACTATCCAAACAGAACAGTGCCAAAGAAATCAACATCGAAGGAAAGAAAAAAAATGATTTCGAAACCGAGGCCAACTTTATCACATTTTAATGAATCGAAATAGCATATGACACAAAATAATCTATTTACAACTGGCCAACGGGGAGTTCAAAACTGCTGTCAACGACCGAAGTCGAGAAGAACGACACGACCAAGATAAAAAGGGACGATATCAACTCGTCAATTCAAGAGACGAAATTACTAAGAGCACGAAATCATCTACAGCAAACAAAGGCAATATCATGAGCCGAAGCCCAAAAAGATTGGAATCAACCAGTTCAAAAGAAATCGAAGCCAGGTTAAACAACAACCAGATCATGCGAATAAAACAGAAGAGTCAAGGAGTTCGAATTGGATGTGAGTGAAAGTTTCACTCACCTTAGCCACGATGTTTTGGAGCAGTCAAAGCCAAAGTCCAAGTCGCCAGAGAATCGATCGCCTTCGATTGAGTAGCCATGGCCGCGATTTAAAATCCCGAAGCCCCAATTTGTTCGAAGCTCTAACCTTTGACGAGGAGGGGTGAGCGAGAGTGAAGAAATCTTGAAGCCGACATTTACTTTTGGGAGACGAAGACGAACGAAAACATCGAGCCTACTTGAATTTGAAGAACGAACGAACCCCTCCATTTTTTTCTCTCGTTCAATTTGGTTTTAGGGTTTTCGAATGGAAGTCAAAATGGGGGACGGGTTATCAACCCTTAATAAAATCACAGCATCACAAAGCATGGGCCGAGATGATTTTAAAGCCCACCTAATTCCTTAATCAAATTTATACTAGAGTTTGAAACTGATTTAAAACACTTAACAAAATTTTCAAACGAGTTTCAAACTGGTTTTTAAAAATTTTCCAAACAGCAATCGAATAGGAAAGAAAACCGTCCAGAGATGATAAATAATCGGTACGCAATACCGGGTTGTTACAATACTTATCCAATTCCATATGTACATACTTGTATACATATCTTCTTTTGCAAGCTACTAGATATTTATATATGTTTGAATACTTCTATGTATACTTCTTACTTGTTTGCTAACCAGGCTGATAAAAATCTATTTTGTGTGCTAGAATCTTTATATTAATTGTTATTGACTTTTACTTAGCCTACATACTTATCATATTATATGTTTGAAACATGAATGTATATTTCTTTTATCTTGTCTTATTACTTTGTCATATGAATACATTTCTATTTTTAATGTGTTGTTGGCATTTATCAAATGTGTTTTGCTATACAATTTTATAATTTTATATTGTATAAATTTTATTTTCTTTTAAAGTTTAACTATCTAACATTTTATTTACTTATTTATTATTTATCTTCAAATATCCAAATTAATTCTCAATTAATCCATAATTTAACTGATATTTTATATCAATTGCAAAATCATTTCACAATTTTTATTCAAAAATGAAATTAATTATCAATTTAAATTTAATTAAAATCCGGGTTCGTTACAGAACCCATCATTTACAATTTCATTCTTGCTACCCACATGTTTAACCTATGTCTATTATTATCCCCAATTAGGTTGTCTCCCCTTAAAGCTAGAATATTCCTAAGTGACATACATTGGTATCACCAATTGTTGCATGTCGACTTTATTAAAAAAAATAAACAATGGTATCCCCAAGGTTTATAGTCGAAGTAAAAAACATATGGCTCGCCACCATTAATCAATTTAAATTTAAATCAATAGTGAAGTTCACCCACATCGGTGCCCTTAATGATAATGTCGAAGTGTACAATTTAAAATGGCATTGGTGTCCCTAATGACGACGTCAAAGTAGAAAACTTAGGCTCTCCGCCTTTTAATAATTTAGTATAAATCAATGTCGATGGCATTAACAATGTCGACGTAGAAGTCTAAGGCTCTCCGCCCTTAACCATAGCACGCACACAGTTTTAAAACAATGTTGAAGATGATATTTTTGACCTTCATAAACTATAGGCTATCCACCTATTAAGCAAAACTTAAAGCCTTTATAAGTTATATGGCTAACTACCGAAGATATAGGGTCATCGATCCTCTTGAAACATAGGCCACTTCACCCCTTCAAAATATTTTTTAGTTTAAATAAAACAAGTCTCTTCAGCTTTAAAAAGATGAAGTGCGACGTCGATGATACACCGCATCATTGTCGACTCCAATAAATATAAAAGTCTAAGTATATGAGGAAGCCGAACTTGATGCATAACGACACCAAGACCCTTGACGCCATTATAAAGTCCTTTAAAATTTAGTTTACAATGGCTACTATGTCGCTTGGTTTGAAGACACAACAGGCAGCATTACTGCCTACGTAATGGAAACAGTTGAAGTGATTAGGTGCGGCATTATTTAAAACGTATAGATAACCACAATGAAGCTATACCACTAATGGTAAGTTGCTGACAATTTCTGCATCAACGTAGATGGTATCAATCCATAGCTACACAAAGTACCCATCCTAAGCTTCCATCCTTATCGATGTCGAACCTTCATAGAGACGGCATTCCTTTAGGCTCGAAGAGGGTGTATGCAGCATGGCACCATCGTAATTAACATGAGAACTGGTTTATTTTCTTTAAAAGTTAATACTTTTCACGAAATCTTGTACTTTGGCAAATTCCTATTGGATAATAAAAGTTCTTTACCTAAAACTTTACAGAAATCTACCGCACTCAAAATTTCATGTCCCAAAACATACTTTAAAATAATTAATTAATATCATTATTTAATCATCCATTTAAATGCTTATATAGCATAATAATTTCATAATAAATCAAAATCACTTGGAAAAAGTCCCAAAAATTCACAAAAATTCTATAATATCCTTCTCTTTACTATATAAAAATTCTAAAACCAAAATCCATATTTAACCATTTTTAATAATTAAAATCTGAAATTAACCCAATTTCCATCTTAGGAAATTCATAAAATATTCAACTTAATTTGAAAAACTATGAAATTAAAAACTCATCTCTAAAATACAATTTTACACATCATATAAAAAATTCCAATCATGCAGAGATTAAAAAATTAGGTTTTACCCTCAAAACCCATTTAAATTATTCCATAAAAGTTCCAATAACCATTATTCTATCCAAACAATGATTAAACAACAATACTTTGGCAAAACAAACAACAATAATTCGGGTACTATCCATAACCGAATTCAAGATAAACAAAGGAGATGATTCTTTCACCTTAGATTTTAAATGTTGGAGTTGAGATTTGTTGTTGCTTCAGTCTGCCTAAACTTCTTCTCCCTTGAATCCCCTTGATTTCGTGATTTCTTCCCTAAGTTATGGTTGGCTCTTTTCTTCTTTCTTTTGATTGTTTTGTTTGAGTAAAATGAGAATGATATGAAGGGGGAGAGGGTTTAAGGAATTAAAAGAGGGATCTTCCTATTTTACCCTTCCCATATTTTCTCTTATATGTTAAGTTTAAAAAATATTACTTAATTAATTAAGTATGACATGACCTTATTAAGATTCAAATCTCATTCTCCTTAACACTTTACATTATTCTATGTAATCTATCTAATTAAATGTCCTGAATAATGTTTAACTAAAAATAGGGGTGTTACAGGCTCCTCTCCTTAATGAATTTCGTCCTCGAAATTTAGTAAGGACTACAAAACAAGCATAACAAACATGCAAATAATGCTAGTAAATCCTACCAACTATGAACTCTATATACAACAAATATAGAAATACCATCATAACATTTCAGGATAAGTATCCCTAATCCTGTCCTCCATCTTCCAAGTATAGTCTTTCCTGTTATCACTCCACTAGACTTTCACTAGCTTGACTGTCTTGTTCTTTAATCTCTTCTCATCCCTCGCTATAACTCGAACTGGTTGTCTCATAAAAGTCGAATCGGGTTCTACTACAAAATCTCCCAATGCAGTCAGAGCAATAGTAGTCTCTGGATCATGCATATTTCCTGAGATGAGAAACAAAAAATACATTATGGACACCTGCCAAACTACTCGGTAACTCCTCTCAAGTACGCAAGTTTTTCGATCCTCTGTATAATAGGGAACCGTCCAACATATCTCAATGCCAGTTTCCCTAGCTTTTCAAATCATACTACACCCTTTATCAGTGATATCTTAATGAAAACACGATCTCCAACTGAGAACTCTTAATCTTTTCGCCTTTTATCTACATAACTTTCTGCCTAGACTGAGCTTCTCTCATCCTACCTCAGATTAACTCAATCTTCTCTATAGCTTATCTTACCATATCTGGACCAAGACCAATCTGTCTCCGGTCTCTAACTAACATGTTGGTGGTTTGTACGGCCTTCCATACAAAGCTTCGAAAGGCGCCATTCCTATACTTGTTTGATAACTATTATTATAGGAAAACTCAACCAAGTGTAAATGGTCTTCCCACGACCCACCAAAATCAAGTACACAAGATCTCAACAAATCTTCGAATGCCTTATTGACTCTCTATGTCTGTCCATCGGTCTGAGGATGATAAGTGGTACCCATCTTAACCTTGATACCTAACATTTCCTATAGACTCTTCCAGAATTCGCTAGTGAACAAAGTATCTCCGTCACTGATTATACTACTAGGAATCCCATGCAATCTAACAATATTCTTAGCTAAGTGCCATTCTGGTTAACTTAACAACAAACAATTTAGCTAATACATGTACTGTCCTGATTGACTTAACGGGGATGAAGTGTGTACTATTGGTCAGTCTATTAGCTATGACGTAAATACTTTCATTTCCCTTATTTGACATTAGCAACGCATCAATAAAATCCATGGATATCGAATCCCATTACAAAACTGGTATATCCAAAGGCTGAAGCAATCCACTTGGCTTTTGATGTTCGGCTTTCACTTGCTGGCAATTTGCACATTGCTTCATCCATAAGCCTACATCCCTCTACCATCCCAGAAGAAACTTCTCTTCATATCTTGATACATCTTGGTTCCCATAGGATGAATCTTAAACCTCAATCGATGACACTCCCTAAGAACTTCCCCCCTTAGGTTTCCAACATCTGGAACACATAACCATCCCTTCTTTCTTAACCATCCCCTCAAGTCAAGACTAAAATCCTTTGGAACATCGATCTCAGTTCCACCATCCAATCTTTTAATCTTTTCGGCCAACAATGGATCATCTCTCTGCTTAGAAGCAATCCTTTAGATCAAAATTGGTTGAACTTCCAAGCAAGATAACATGATCGTACTTTGACTAGAACTAGCAGTTGATCTTAACTGCACACTACAAGTAGTCAATGCCTTTAGATCCTTCCATTCTGCCAACATAGCTAACACCACATTCTGATGTTTCCTGCTAAGTGCATCTGCAACTTTATTTCCTTTCGTTGGTGTATACTTAATACCAAAATCATAAGCTGCTAAAAACTCTTGTCATCTCTGCTGTCTCATATTCAACTCTTTCTAAGAGAATAAATACCTCAAAGACTTATGATCCGTATACAACTGGAATCTTTCTCCTAAGAGGTATTGTCTCCACACTTTCAATGCAAAAATCACCGCTGCCAACTCCAAATCATGAGTTGGATATCTAACTTCATGTGGCCTAAGCTGCCGAGAATCATTGAAAATCACTTTACCCCTCTACATCAATACAGATCCTAATCCTGTTCCACACCCATCCGTATACACCATCAAATCTTGATTCCTATCTGGAACTACTAATACGGGCACATTGCTCAACAAATGCTTCAACTCAAGGAATGCTTCCACACATTTATCAAACCAAATAAACTTCACGTCTTTTCTGATTAGCTTATTCAAAGTCGCTGCTATCGGCGAGAAATCCTTGATAAATCTTCAGTAATAGCCAGCTAATCCAATAAAACTTCTTATCTTGGTCACCGTTTTGGGTCTTTTACAACTGTCGATGGCTTTGATCTTGGTTGGATCGACTAACAACCCTTTATCTGAAACTACATGACCAAGAAACTTCACTTCTTTCTTCCACAAATAACACTTCGAAAACTTCACTATTAGTTGATGCTGCCTTAACTTCTCAAGCACTATTCTAAGATGAATCTCATGATCTCTTTCATCCTTAGAATATATCAAAATGTCGTCAATGGACACCAACACAAACCTATCCAAGTGCTCTCGAAAAATACGGTTCATCAAATCCATAAAGAAAGCTGGTGCATTAGTTAATCTGAATGCCATCACTAACCGCTCGTACGAACTGTACCTCATTCGAAATGTCATCAAAAGAATACTGTCCTCTTCCACTCTCAATTGATGGAACCTTGTCGTCAAATCCAATTTGGAAAATACTTTGGCTCCACTCAACTGATCAAATAAATCATCAATTCTTGGTAAAGGATATCGATTCTTTATCATCTTTCCATTCAACTTACGATAATCGATGCACAATCTTAACAACCCATCCAGTTTCTTCATGAACACCGTGACCGCTTCCTAAGGCGAACTACTTGGTCTAATAAAATTCTTTCCTTCTAAGTCCACTTCCTGCACCTTTAACTCCTTCATCTCGGTAGGTGTTATCCTGCTAGGTGGTCTACTTATGGGTTCAACTCCTAGTACAAGATCTATACGAAACTTAATAGCTTGTTTCGGTGGTAGTCCTTTAACCGGCTCAAAAATATCTGCAAATTCTAATTAAGACCCGATTCAATTCGACTTCCACTTCTACGGCACCCAATACGCACAAATTTCTAGAGTCGAATTCTCAACTTAGTATACTATTCGGTCCCTACTATCAGGGTGTCTCAATGATATTTTTCTAACATGGCAAAATATCCTAGCATCGTATTTGCTCAACCAATCCATACCCAAAATAATACAAAACCCCGAAATCAAATACATGCAAACTACAGGCAATCGTATAACCTAGCAACTCAAACACTAGATGGTCAAATCTTATCCCCAAGTTGCATACCCTCCTATTGGATTAGCTATCCTTAAGGAAGTAAGAAGGTATGATGGTTCTAAACATAACTTATCTACCCAACACTGAGATATAAATGAAAGTGATGCACCGGTATCAAACAGTACCCTAACTGGAATGCTATGAATCAAAAGCGTACCTTCCATCATAGACTTTCCCTTCTCAACTGCTGTTGGTCTTGATGTAGATGGCTCAAAAGAAAACATCTTTCCTTTGTTAGCCTTTTTGGATGCCCCACATTGTAACAACCCAAATTTCAGTGGATCCGGATTTTTCACAAAAATGTTAAAACCCAAATCCACTGTTTTGTCTATTCACCAGAACTTTAGTTCTGACCCCCTCCTCATATCATCCCACAGGTTAGATAGATGGCAGAGATTTTCCAGCTTTAAGACACTTGTTTAGAAAGTGTTATACCTTGGTGAGTATTTACTTATTACTATATTTTACTCAGTTATACTATGAGATAATTATTTGAGCTCTGATATATTTATCTTTGCCTATTTGCAAGATACCAGACAAAGCTCTGATATATTTATCTTTGCCTATTTGCAGGATACTAGACACCCAACTCGAGCTTTAGTGGATCCAGATTTTTCGCATATAAACAATTTAACGGAAAATAAGAGTAGGACCCCACGGGTCGACCCATAGGTTGACCCGCAAAGCACACGGGTCGACCCGCGTTTTGCCCTGATGAGAAATCGTCTAGGGGCGTGCCGAGGTTTTATAATTTGATTTTGCGCAATCTCGAACATTGTTTTATGGATCCAACGATTCACAGCAAGCCTGTGACGTGGTTGCACCAGATTCAATCCTAAAATCCGACGGCCTGAGATCCCTAAGATTCACTATAAATAGAACCCTAGGCCTAGCTATTTCCTCACAATCAGGTTTTCTCCCAATTGGGTTCATTGCCTGAGGTTGAACCCTAAATAGAAAATAGTTCTAGGGAGAATATCTTTTTAATAAAAATATTAGACGCCTTAGAAGTGGATCCAGGAAGGCCATGGATTAAAGCTAAGGACGACGGGTAAGTGGATTTAAATTATATCTCTTTTATGTTTATGATATATAATATTGTTAGATTCCCATTAAATATTTAATTCAGCATTTGCACTAATTTCAGTAATTGGTTCTATTAGCTAGTTATGTTAAAACTGTAAATTTTGTAAATGTTATTTATATGAAAAAAAAGAAACCCAATTAAATATAAGTAATATTAGGCTTAAAAGTTGTAGAGAAAGGCATAAGCCTAAAAGTGATAAATTTACAGTAAATTATGTTAAAACTGGAGAAATGAATTAAAAAGGGGAAAATCTAATAACTTGATTTGGAGGTTAGTGATAGATTAGTTGGATGGTTTAGAAAAGAGAATATGTTTCCATAGTTTAATATTGTAAGAATAACGATAGACGTAATTGCGAGAATAAAAGCAAGAAAAATGGAATTAGTGCAAAATAGAGACATTACTGTATTTTGCATTACCCAACAATTAAAGAAACAATAAAAGAAATATCTTGCAGTTACGAGTTATTGTTTATAGAATTATTTAGTATTAAAATATGGAAATGGATTTTTAGCACAGTTTTTGTAACCAACCAAATAGAATAGAACTACTTCTCAGAATAAAAGAGAATAACACGAAGTGTTAAAGAAATTAAAGAAGAAGATATAATCAAGTTAATTATTTGACAAGACTAGAACAATAAACAGAAAATGTGACTAGATCTGCATTTATTGCGCAGATAGTAGAGTAAAAAGTAAAGCAGTTATTATGATAAGTAACTTATGACAGTTGGACCTAGTCCCAAGTTAAGACTGTTATATAATATAAGAGAACTAAAGAAAATTTAGTATCATATTAAAAGAAGACAGACTAGAATAGAAAAGAGACACTTGCAATTACATTTATAACATATAGGTTATAAAAGAAAGAAAAGGATATAAGGGTGACAATTGCAAGTATAATTGTAACATGTAGGTTTAATTAAAAAGATAGAAATAGAAGAGGCTTATTTTATCAAACTTAGATCTTGGATTAAGTTAATAAGCAAAAATAATAGCAGTGGCCCGAACCAGCAGCATTGCCTTTCAGGTCTAGGACCGATGGTCTCACACGTAGGTGGGGCTAGGCATGCTGATTATGGTAAAAAGTAGCCAACAGAATAAGAAAAGTAAACTAAACGCATAATAAAAGATTAAACATAGGGTCTAACAAAATGGTAAGGTGCGTTTGGAGTAGCCCAAAGAGAATCTGGATAAAGATCCTAACAAAGCAGTTCATTGCAGATTTTTGGTACAGAAAGAGTACGTCCAACTTAGTTATTTTGGGCTAGAAGGAAATACGAGACTTCAATGGGATGTGAGGATTCTCTAGGATGGCCCTCTGGGGTAGGCCTAACGAAGCTGCACCCCGGGAGGCAAGTCTGTAGGTGTTCCATCAAGAGAGTATGCCTTGGCTGCTTTTGCATTGCAGGCCTAACAAAGCGGACCTTTGTAGGTAGTCAAAATGTTGATGATGGAATAGGATATTCATATGACATCATACTCTAGTTTGCGAGTAGGTTATAGTGGGCAGGACCTACATGGATAGTCGCATGTGGATATTAGCCATCATCAGTCATAGCAAGTTTGGGAAAGACTAGGGTTAAACCAACAGGCCAATGATTCTTTCACTGTCGAGACGTTGGATGAGGGGCACAACCAATTGGATGTTTAGATTGTTTGCAGTAAGGCACAACCACTTATCTCTTGAAAGGTCTTTCGATTAGTTGAGGGCGGCTGCGTGGGCCATAACATGATGAGAAAAGAGACAGACCAAGTAGAATATCTGTATTGTAGGCCTAACGAAGATGACCTTTATAGATATAGAAAATCCCCGACAAAGTTCCGTACAAGGTAGACTTTGTTGGCGGAATTCAGGGAGTAGACAGAACAATTACGTGTAGTCCTAAAGGTACGCACTGGGTGGTACATTGTGGATGTCCGAGCACTAGTATAAGCTAGTGCGGATGTAGTTTCACATTTTTATAGTAGACGGAGGAACATCTGTACTGTAGGCCTCACAAAGCTATCCTTTACAGATGTAGTTACAGTACACTCTATTAGTGAGACGATGGAGTCCTTTTCGAGGAGGATACAGAAGGTACTATGGGTAATACCTAGGACCGATGCAGTCTTTGGGCATGTAGCTACATATATATATTGGTTATTAGGTCTTAATCTACTAGGGAGTAGATGGGTATGATTCACGCACAGAGGCGAGAATATTATAAACTTAATAAACCTAATGTAACAGAAAATGGAAATAGAACGATATATGTAGAATTGTGCTTAGAAGTGTATAATTTTCCATTCACCAGAACTTTAGTTCTGACCCCCTCCTCATATCATCCCACAGGTTAGATAGATGGCAAAGATTTTCCAGCTTTGAGACACTTGTTTAGAAAGTGTTATTACCTTGGTGAGTATTTACTTATTACTATTTTTACTCAGTTCCGCTATGAGATAATTATTTGAGCTCTAATATATTTATCTTTGCCTATTTGCAGGATACCAAACACCCAACTCGGGCTTTAGTGGATTTGGGTTTTTAGTATTTTTTCGAAAAATTCGGACCCACTAGAATTCAGGTTGTTACACACCTGGTCGCAATTAAAGCACTCCACATTCTACTTCGCTACAACTACCTTGTCATCACTAGATCGCCACTCGTTAGCATAGTGCCCCTTCTTGTCACACTTGTAACAAATTATATCGTCTTTCCCCTTTTTTGGAAGCCCGACCTTTCTGAGCTCTCTTCTTCTTAAATAATTTTCTCTTTTTATTCTAATATTTATGGTTCTCCACCAACCTCTCTTTCCCAAAGGTCGAAAGCAATTCTTCATTCATGATAGCCATCTCTACAAATACATTCGATAGATCTTTGTGGTGCGGCATCGTTGCCCTAGAAATCTCCGGCCTCAACCCTCGAATAAACTTCTTGTTCCTCTTGATAACAGTGTCAATTATGGCATATCCATACCTGGACAGCTCATCAAATTTAGAAGAATACTCCAACACTGACATTTCCCCTTGCTCCAATTCCATGGACTTCTTGATCAGGGTTGATTAGGTACCTCAAACAAAAATCGTTCCTCGAATCTCCTTCGAAACTCTACCCAAGTTAACTCCTCTTCTGGTACTTCCACGGTTACCCCATTCCACCATAACAAAGCGGCTCCTTACAATTGTCTTAAAGCCAATCTCTTTTTATGCTCATCATTCTGACCCAAATTAGCAAAAATCCTTTCACAATGTAACAGCCAGTTCTCAACTTCTATTACATCCTCAGTAGGCTTTCCACCCAGATTGGTGTAATCTCAACTCGGCTTAACATAGTTATTTCCAATTGGCGCTACGGGATTGACTCCTCCCGCATTAGCATCATTTCCTCCAACTATTTCTGCAGCTACTCCAGCTTGCATCAGATTGGTGAAGAACTGATACATAGTCCCCATATCCACTGGTGAGGTCGCGGTACCAACATTGGCATTTGCATTCTGATTAGCATTTGCCTATCGACCCTGGTTCCTCCTGGCGTTGGGCTAAGCATTTCCATTAGTTGTGGTGCTTCCGCCACCTAGATTCACTGTTCCGTTTCCCACCTCCATATCTTTCTTTCTCATAAATCCGCATACGAGCCTTAGTAAGATACAGAAGAGCGGACTAAGAGAGAGGGGAGAATAGAGATGGAATACATACTTATATATACCAAATACAAGTATGTTATTATAGCATTATCCTATACCCCAATCTTATTCTCTGATTCATTAGGATTATGGGTTTAAAATTCTTTTAATCATAAACCTATGCTCTGATACGAACTTGTAACATCCCCCATTCCGAGGTCCAAAACTAACCGCTACGGATGATGCAGTCATCCATAGTTATTATCCTCGATGAAAAAATATGGCTATGTTAATTATATTAATAGTCAGAAGCACATGAATATGAAAAAAATTCAAACACAATTCAAAAATAACTTTTACATCCCTTTTCAAATATGATTTCATATTCATTACATAATCCCATTCGCACCCACGTTCAGAGAATTTATAATTATTACAAAATAATCCAAGAGTGACATATTAAGTGCCCCTTGTTTGATCAGAAACAAATACTTGGAAGTTATACAACTTTTGCTATTATATCCAAATAATAGCTAGATTGCCTCCTACACATCTCCGGGAGCTTATTCGTCTAACTGGAAATCTAAAAGCCCTTACTCTTGACCTACTCAAATGAGTACCCTAGAGTTTAAAGGGAAAAACAAAAACTTTGGGTCAAACAATAATCCAGCGTGAATAATAACCTACCATCTTGAACCAAATAGATATCTAGTGAGACCACACCACTGAGCGGAATGGGTTTTCCCTCACTAGTATCTTAATCAAAACTAGTTAACCATATACTGTGCTCTTGCAACCACGATGGTTAGAACAAAAATATCATTTATAGCAATGTAACAGATACTAGATTACACATCCCAATTTATTATATTACCTATCTTAATTTCAAATGACTACCCATTATAAATGAAACTGACTATTCATTTTATTCTAATCTGACTACCCATCTTATAATTATATAGACTACGCATTTCACATTTAAACATATTCATAGTTATGTGGACTATCCATCTCACATACAATAATTAATTGGATTACCCATCCCCTATCATATTGACTACCCATCACATATGGTTTCATTGTTCAAATTAATGTAGATTATCCATCACACATATTCCATTTAATTTATAATGATGTGGACTATCCATCACATATCTCATAGTTGTCTTAGGATGACTTTGAACCTTTCATTGTCCTTATAGAGACTATCCATCTTCGACATGATGTGGACTATCCATCTTACATCCAATAGTTTTCCTAGGATAACTTTGAACCCATCATTTACAATTTAGTTCATGTTACCCACATGTTTAACCTATGTCTATTGGTTTCCCCAATTAGGTTGTCTCCCTTTAAAGTTATTAGATTCCTATGTGACATAAATTAGTATCCCCAGTTGTTGCCTTTCGATTTTATAAGAAAATAAACAACATTATCCCTAAGGTTTATAATTGAAGTCGAAGACATATATCTCGCCACCATTAATCAATTTAAATTTAAATCAATGTCGAAGTTCACCCACAATTGTGTCCTCAATGATAGTGTCCAGTGTACCATTTAAAACGGCATTGGTATCCCCAATGACGACATCGAAGTAGAAAAATTAGGCTCTCCGCCCTTTAATAATTTAGTATAGATCAATGTCCATGGTATTAACAATGTCGACATAGGGTCTAAAGTTCTCCGCCTTTAATCATAACACACAGTCGATTTTAAAACAATGTCTAAGATGATGTTGTCGACCTTCATAAACTATAGGCTATCCACCCACTAAACAAAACTCAAAACCTTGATAAGTTATGTGGCTAACTGCCGAGGATATAGGGTCATCGATCCTCTTGAAACATAGGCCACTTTGCCCCTTTAAAATATTTTTAGTTTATATAAAACAAGTCTCTTTGGCTTTAGAAAGATGAAGTGAGACGTCGATGCTACACTACATCATTGTCGACTGCAATCAATATAAAACTCTGAGTATATGAGGTCATCGACCTTGATGCATAACAACACCAAGACCCTCGACGTCGTTATAAAATCCTTTAAATTTAGTTTACTTCGGCTACTATGCTGCTTAGTTTGAAGACATATGTGATATCCCGGGATTTCGAGAAGTTTAAAATGTGATAATCTCTTAATTTAAATTATTTTAAATTGATAATATTGTTATTTCAAATATAAATAACCAAATAATAATAATATGATGTTTTAATTATGGTATAGATTGATTTTAATAAGAATAATAATTTAAATTGTATTATTTTATAAATTTGATTTTTAAATAGATTTATCATTTCCAAAATTAATAAGTATTGTTTAAATATGTATATATATTGTCTTGAGTTGTTTTATATCAATTTCAAACTAAATAAAGTGTTTATTTAAATAGTAAATAAATACAAAAGATATGTTTACACTTAAAAATGAATTAAAAATATTGTATATAATTTTATTAGGATATAAATGAGTTTTATTATTTTTCTTTTAAAGGTTTTATTTATTTATAATATAGAAAAGCATTTATTTAAAAGGATATGTATTTATCTATTTAGGAAATACATATAAAAGCTTTTTAAAACTCTTTTTAAAAATAATATAAGATTAAGGACAAGTGTTAAATTTTTAAAACATGTAAAATACATGTGTAAGGTAATTAAACAATGTATGAGACATGTGTCATAAGTTTACTTCTATTTTCTTTAATTTTAAAGTAAATCTAAATGAATTTATATAAAACTATATCCTCCCTCTCTTCCATTTCCTGTTTTTATTCTCACATCTTCAAAGACAAAAACCAAATCAGAAAATTTATCAAACCGTAATCATCTTCAAACCAAAAGCTAAGAAAGAAAATCATTTCCAGATCAAATCTGAAATTCCTCTCAAACCAAAATCAAATCTCCTCTAACAATTTACTCTGAAATCATTTATCCTCAAATCTGAAATTACCTGAATTCATCTTAAACCAAGAATCTAAAACCTGGAATCATTTCAAAGGCTTAATTCTCAAATTCAATAGCCTGTAACCATTGTTTTCAAGACCTGTTAACATTCTCCTGTTTCAAAGATTCAAGTCTGAATTATTCCAAGTTCAGGCAATATAATTTAAGGCAGAAGCAAGTGTCAAAAGCTTTTCAAATCTTTTAAAGGAATCAAAGCAAAGTTTCCAAAGCAAGTTTCCAATTTTCAAAAACAAGCAGATGAAGTTTCAAAGCATTTCAATTTTTCCAGAACTTCCAGTTTCTCTGTTCAACATTATTTAGGTGAGTAAACATTCTTTTTCAAAAGCTGAAATGGATTTAAATTTGTTTCCATCTGATTTCTGAATGAATCATTCTTGCATGTTTATGGATGTACACTGTTTGTATGTATTGAACTGTGAATGATGATATGCCTCTGTTTTCCAGATATTTGTGATAACCAATATACAAAATTCCATATCTTTTTATTTATCCACTGTTAAGACTTGGTTTAAAAATAAAATAGTTTAGTTTTAGCATAATCTAGGTAATAAAAATATAGACAAGTATGTATGAAATGAAATATGCTTGCATTTGGGAAATAACAGTAGAGATCTTTAAAAACTTGTAAAATCAAGTGTTGTATTTTATTGATTCAAATGCATGTCTTGAATCATCTCTGTAAAACAAGATTTTTAAAACAAAATTTACAATATTTAGAATTGTATTGAGGGTATGGTTCGTAGTTGACCAAAGATTGGAATTTTGTTATTTTCTGGTGACTGAAGTATTTTGGGGGATCGGAATTGTGGCTGGAGCTAGATGGTTGATTAGGGTAGTAGACAAAAATGGTAGCACTGGTGATGGTTCACTGTGGTGGCGACAATAGGTAGAACTAAAATTTTGACCTAGTTTTGGTTGAGGGTTGAATTCGTGATCGTTGTGGCACCTATGGATGATCGAGTGGCTCGAGGTTGTGGGGTTTGGTGGCGTAGGTGATCGGCAAGGCGTGGATGAAGTGGTTCAACCTCCAGTGGTCAGAATTGATGGATTCGAGACGATTTCTAGCAGTGGTTTTGGTTCCAGTTTCCACTGAATAACTCGATTTTGAATCGTGGCTTCTGGAAGTGTTTGGATGATTGCGATGGGTTGCTGGAGAGTTCGTGGGTGTGTGGGGAGCTTTGGCGATGGTCGGAGGATCACCGTTGGCGGTGCACGGTGCACAGTGGCACAACGTGTCAGTGTTGATGAGTTTGGGTTCGTGAGTTTCTTTTTCTCGAAGTGGGTCTCGGGAAGAAAGGCTTTTGGCACGGGTTGTTTTAAGGTCGTACGCGAGAGAGTGAAACTGTTAAAAGTTTTAACAGTTTAAACTTTAAAACGAAACAGTTTTTAAAATTCTCGGGAGGAACTCGCGTAGATAAGCTTTTGGCTCGGGTTTGTGATAGGGGAGGTACGCGAGATTTTTGGAATGAACTGTTAAGTTTAAAACAGTTTTAAAAATTAAAACTAAACTTTGTTTAAAAAGGAAGAATAAGAAGAAGATGTATTTGTTTGATTCAAATACATATGACTTAAACACAAAGTAAAATATTTAAACTAGTTTTTAAAATTTAAATAAAAGTAAGTTTTTTAAAAAAAAACTTTAAAAATCAAGTTAAATCATCTCTTGAAAATACATTTCTTTGAAATGGGAAGTTTGAATAAATTAATTTGTATGGTTGTTAACTTAAATATATTAAGTAAAATCCTTAAGTTATTTTCAAATTTAATTTGAAAATAAGGAAATTAATAAAGAAATGTTTATCTCAAACTTAATTTAAGTTTGATAATAAAAGAAATAAATAAAGAGTGATTTGTTAATTAAATTAGTAAATGGTTAAGGATGAGTAAATTAACAATTGGTTTTCAAGTGATTTAGTAACTTGTAATTAAGGATTGTTAATTTATAATTTAAGATAAATAATTAATGATTATTTATTTTATTTTATTCTAAACTTAATTAATGATTTAATTAAGTAAGTTAATTACTAAGATCAAATGTTTTAATGATAATTAAGATTTTTAATGAGTTAAAATTAATTAAGTTTAATTAATTTATTTAATTAATTTTTGATAAGGATTAATTAAATGATCAAGAGTTAATTAAAATGGTAATTAAGAAGTACTTAATAAAGTTTTATTAAGTAATAATTAAGTTTTCTTAATTAATAATTAAGAAATTATTAAATTATAATTAAAGTTAATTAAGGATTAATTAACTGTTATTAAGGTTAGTTAATTATCATTAAAGATTGATTAATAGATAATTATGGATTAATTAAATTGGTAATTAAGGTTGTTAATTAATAATTAAGTTTTATTAATTAATAATTAAGAAGTAATTAATTAGTTAATTAAGTTTAAGTAATTAATTATAAAAGTAATTAAGGATTGATTACTTTGTATTAAAGGATATTGATTAATAATTAAGGTTTATTAATTAATAGTTAAAGAATAATTAATCAAGGATTAATTAATTTGTTTAAAAGGGTAATTAAGGATGAGTTACTCAGTTATGATTTAAGAAATGAATGTGATTTATTTAAGTTAATTAATTTGTTAATTAATTAAGGATAATCACTTGGTAATTGATTAAGTGTAGTTACTTAATAAGATTGGTTAAGTATAATTACTTAGTGTAAGTAATTAATAAATGAATTACTATATGTAATTGGTGAATTTAATCAAAAAGGATTTATAAAAGAAATTAAAGTAATTAAGAATAGTTAATTACTGTTAATGATTATTTAAGGTTGATTAATGGAAGTAATTAATTAATGCATGATTAATTAATGTAATTAATTTAGGAATAATGTAATTAATTATAGTTAATTAATTAATTAATGTAATTAATTAAGGATCATTAATTATTGTAGTTAATGAGAGTAATTAAAGGTTAATTACTATAAATGATTAAGGATAATTAATTTGTTAAATTAATTAAAGGATAATTACTTTATGTAATTAAGGGATAATTTAATCAAGAGTGATTAATGGTTAATTAATTAAATGGTTGTAATTAATTAATGGTTGATTAAGCAAGAATAGGAATTAATTCTTAAGTAATTAATTTAATTTAAGTTGATTAAATTAATTATAATAGAGATTAATAAATGGTTGCTTATGAATGATGGTTGAGTAGAATGTCTGATTTGGTTGATATCTATTGGATGATATACTATGATATATCTGTGATAAATGTGTGATATTTATCTATGTTAAAGCTGTGTGAATTCAAGTATTGAATTGAATTGTTTAAACCTTTAAACAACTTGGCCTTAAAAGATACGTTTTGGATTTCGATGAGACCGGGATCGGGTTTCCGTATACCGGATTTCCAGGTCTGGAGACCCGAATACCACATCGATCCAAATTAACGATAGGTTGTGAATCTCAAGTGAAGATGAAGATTCAGAGTGCAAGGGTTATTGTCGTTAACTCTGAGGGTGATTCCAAAACAAGTGTAACGAGATAATGCCTTCGGTTTCGTTCGAACCCGGAACGAACTTATATGAATTGAATGCTTTCAGCACATCGTCAGGTGGACGATGAGCATTCTAAGTGAAGTGTTCTGATTAAAGGTAATCGTGACCTCAAGCCTCATCAACCAGGAATGGCTAAAACAGGGGAGGTGCAGCAAGGCTTCGTGGGTAGCGCCCATTGAGAGTAAGGTCATCGCTGTCTAGATGTCCCTTTCTATTTCGACTTAGTGGTACGGTTGCAGTACACAACCGTGGGGTGATTTTATTCGGAATTATCCAGTAAGGGATGGTTCCGGCTTTGTGTTGCAGGGGAGCGGGCGTACTCCTCGGTACGGTGATCTAGGCCACGTACTGTGACGGGCGGTACCCCAGTAGCCCTGCCATTGTATGGAATCCAAATTCCAATAAGTGCCGTACGATTTAGTTGTGCCCAACTATGTTGGAACGTGAGATGTAAGCATTCCAGCTATTTATGTATTTTACTTGAAAACCCTAGACCCTATTATAATATAACTGGATTTCCTATCAAATGGTTTGGTTATCGTAAGGTAAAAGCTTTTCCGTGTTTATGTGCGGGAAGTCTTACGAGATACCTTTTGTTTTCAAAAGGTTTTGAAGTTAAGCAATTTAAACCGTTTACTCACACCAGACCCATGTCTGACCCAAATGTTTATTTCTGTTTTATATAAACTCTTGGGTACTCAAATTTTTACGAGTAGCCAAGGGAGTCAGGTTTGCTTTGACGAGTTATCTGGAGGAGCAATGGAGCAGGAGGCTTCAGCGTTTGTAGAGATGTAGTAGTTCCGCTGTGTTGATCTCTGAGTCATTTGTTATCTGTGTTGTATCTTGTATTGTAAAAACTAGACAGGTGTTTATAACTGTCTAGTATGTGTTGTATATATTGTGTAACTCTGATAGTTGTTGTATATGAAACTATGTAATAGTTTATGTTATTAATATAATTTATTCATTCCGCTGTTTAGATTCTGATGTTGTTCTCTTCTCTTCTTTTCTCTTTCTATCCCTTTCTTTCTTATCAGCGATGCGTCCTTCTGTGGAGAGAAGGGCGGGTCGTCACATTTGGTTTCAGAGCAATTGGTTGAGTGAATACCTAGGCTCTGGAGTGATGTCTATCTTGACAGAGCGTATTTGTAAATTTTATATAACTATATATATATATATCTATTCTACCTATTTGTTGGATTACCTTTTCGGGTTTTCCAATATGAGTTCTAAAGGTAGATAAGGTAGTGGTGTGTAAACACGACTACAAATAGTTGGAGTTTGAATGTTTGAGGTTGGAAGTGTATTTGTCGAGACCGTAGGTCTAATACCGTCTCGAGTAAGCTTTGCTGTGGTGAAGGATTTCATCGATCTCCGAAGGGAACTGTTAAAGTTCAGAGTTTATCTTTGAAGTTGGTTGAACAAAAGCGAGTGATGGTATCTTGATACCTCAGGAAATTGTAGCTGTGTGATGAAACGCAGTGACTATGGATATCTCAGAAGATGTTTTCTTTTGGAGCAAGTTTGAGGATGTGTGTCTGCTTCGGTGATGTGGCTGAGTTCAGCATGATGTTTGTGTTCGGTTTGAGGTCCGAGTTTCTCTAGAAGCTTTGGAAAAGGAGTCTTTGGCATCTGTGGCAGCAGTGCAGCTCGAGTGTTCTGTGTTCCTATTGGAAGATCTTTTGGCTTAGCTTTCTTAGAAGTGGAGTTCAGAAGCTGCAGAGTAGATTCATTTCTTTAAAATGGATTGCTCAAGCTAAGACTGTTCTGATGGATTAAGAAAGAACATTATTTTTGGATATTAGACTGGATAGAATCGCAAAAGTGACTTGCGATAATTGAGTATTCTCTTGAGTAATCTTTTGCTTGGGTGAGGCATCTCTAGTAGATATAGGAGTTATAGAGTTGTCAGAGATTTTATGGGAAGTGTTGATCTAGTTTGTGTTCGAGATTCATTGACGACATCTAGATCAGAGTTGAGCAGCGAAAGCTTGGTAGTAGTTGTTCTAGAGTAGAAACAGGGGAAGTTGCAGTGTTTGGATTAGAGGGTTCCTACAGGCAGCTTTGCCAGATTTGAAGGCCAGATTGGTGAGAGCATTTGTTTTGTCTTTTCCGGATAGGAGAAGTATTTGGAATCTACCGATGATTCTGGAGTAGAGTTTGAGTTCTGGATTTCCGTAGATCTTGAGAGGATCCGTTTGTTGGATTGTTTGTGGTCCGGTTTGTTTCGAGAAGCATCAGCAATGGTTGAGCTGATCAGGAAAGGTGAAGGCAGCCTAGAATCATCAGAAGAGTTCTGTGGATTAGAGATGGAGAATTTTGGAATTCGAAGTTGGAGAATTCGTTGTTATTTCTTCGATGAAAGGAGCAATTAAGATTGGGTAAGACTAGAAAGCCAGCTCCGAGTATATTGGATCTTTCTGAGTTTTTGTGAGGATAAGTGTTTTGGCTTCGGTATTGAATTGCCAGTTTGGATCTAGTAGAGCGAGTAACCCAGTAGCTGTATCGGGGAAACTCGGGATAATTTTAGGTAGTTTATCCGGATCTATGTTCGGATAGCTAGAATTGTTTGTTTGTATGAATGGTTTGTTTGGATGAATGGTTGTTTGATTGATAGTATATGGCTGTTAAGTATAATTGAATTGTTTTAAAATTGGTTGAAATAAATATAAAAATCTTTGGATTATCTTTTGTTTTAAATTTCGAGGACGAAATTCTTTTAAGGGGGAAGGAATGTGATATCCTGGGATTTCGAGAAGTTTAAAATGTGATAATCTCTTAATTTAAATTATTTTAAATTGATAATATTGTTATTTCAAATATAAATAAACAAATAATAATAATATGATGTTTTAATTATGGTATAGATTGATTTTAATAAGAATAATAATTTAAATTGTATTATTTTATAAATTTGATTTTTAAATAGATTTATCATTTCCAAAATTAATAAGTATTGTTTAAATATGTATATATATTGTCTTGAGTTGTTTTATATCAATTTCAAACTAAATAAAGTGTTTATTTAAATAGTAAATAAATACAAAAGATATGTTTACACTTAAAAATGAATTAAAAATACTGTATATAATTTTATTAGGATATAAATGAGTTTTATTATTTTTCTTTTAAAGGTTTTATTTATTTATAATATAGAAAAGCATTTATTTAAAAGGATATGTATTTATCTATTTAGGAAATACATATAAAAGCTTTTTAAAACTCTTTTTAAAAATAATATAAGATTAAGGACAAGTGTTAAATTTTTAAAACATGTAAAATACATGTGTAAGGTAATTAAACAATGTATGAGACATGTGTCATAAGTTTACTTCTATTTTCTTTAATTTTAAAGTAAATCTAAATGAATTTATATAAAACTATATCCTCCCTCTCTTCCATTTCCTGTTTTTATTCTCACATCTTCAAAGACAAAAACCAAATCAGAAAATTTATCAAACCGTAATCATCTTCAAACCAAAAGCTAAGAAAGAAAATCATTTCCAGATCAAATCTGAAATTCCTCTCAAACCAAAATCAAATCTCCTCTAACAATTTACTCTGAAATCATTTATCCTCAAATCTGAAATTACCTGAATTCATCTTAAACCAAGAATCTAAAACCTGGAATCATTTCAAAGGCTTAATTCTCAAATTCAATAGCCTGTAACCATTGTTTTCAAGACCTGTTAATATTCTCCTGTTTCAAAGATTCAAGTCTGAATTATTCCAAGTTCAGGCAATATAATTTAAGGCAGAAGCAAGTGTCAAAAGCTTTTCAAATCTTTTAAAGGAATCAAAGCAAAGTTTCCAAAGCAAGTTTCCAATTTTCAAAAACAAGCAGATGAAGTTTCAAAGCATTTCAATTTTTCCAGAACTTCCAGTTTCTCTGTTCAACATTATTTAGGTGAGTAAACATTCTTTTTCAAAAGCTGAAATGGATTTAAATTTGTTTCCATCTGATTTCTGAATGAATCATTCTTGCATGTTTATGGATGTACACTGTTTGTATGTATTGAACTGTGAATGATGATATGCCTCTGTTTTCCAGATATTTGTGATAACCAGTATACAAAATTCCATATCTTTTTATTTATCCACTGTTAAGACTTGGTTTAAAAATAAAATAGTTTAGTTTTAGCATAATCTAGGTAATAAAAATATAGACAAGTATGTATGAAATGAAATATGCTTGCATTTGGGAAATAACAGTAGAGATCTTTAAAAACTTGTAAAATCAAGTGTTGTATTTTATTGATTCAAATGCATGTCTTGAATCATCTCTGTAAAACAAGATTTTTAAAACAAAATTTACAATATTTAGAATTGTATTGAGGGTATGGTTCGTAGTTGACCAGAGATTGGAATTTTGTTATTTTCTGGTGACTGAAGTATTTTGGGGGATCGGAATTGTGGCTGGAGCTAGATGGTTGATTAGGGTAGTAGACAAAAATGGTAGCACTGGTGATGGTTCACTGTGGTGGCGACAATAGGTAGAACTAAAATTTTGACCTAGTTTTGGTTGAGGGTTGAATTCGTGATCGTTGTGGCACCTATGGATGATCGAGTGGCTCGAGGTTTTGGGGTTTGGTGGCGTAGGTGATCGGCAAGGCGTGGATGAAGTGGTTCAACCTCCAGTGGTCAGAATTGATGGATTCGAGACGATTTCTAGCAGTGGTTTTGGTTCCAGTTTCCACTGAATAACTCGATTTTGAATCGTGGCTTCTGGAAGTGTTTGGATGATTGCGATGGGTTGCTGGAGAGTTCGTGGGTGTGTGGGGAGCTTTGGCGATGGTCGGAGGATCACCGTTAGCGGTGCACGGTGCACAGTGGCACAGCGTGTCAGTGTTGATGAGTTTGGGTTCGTGAGTTTCTTTTTCTCGAAGTGGGTCTCGGGAAGAAAGGCTTTCGGCACGGGTTGTTTTAAGGTCGTACGCGAGAGAGTGAAACTGTTAAAAGTTTTAACAGTTTAAACTTTAAAACGAAACAGTTTTTAAAATTCTCGGGAGGAACTCGCGTAGATAAGCTTTTGGCTCGGGTTTGTGATAGGGGAGGTACGCGAGATTTTTGGAATGAACTGTTAAGTTTAAAACAGTTTTAAAAATTAAAACTAAACTTTGTTTAAAAAGGAAGAATAAGAAGAAGATGTATTTGTTTGATTCAAATACATATGACTTAAACACAAAGTAAAATATTTAAACTAGTTTTTAAAATTTAAATAAAAGTAAGTTTTTTTAAAAAAAACTTTAAAAATCAAGTTAAATCATCTCTTGAAAATACATTTCTTTGAAATGGGAAGTTTGAATAAATTAATTTGTATGGTTGTTAACTTAAATATATTAAGTAAAATCCTTAAGTTATTTTCAAATTTAATTTGAAAATAAGGAAATTAATAAAGAAATGTTTATCTCAAACTTAATTTAAGTTTGATAATAAAAGAAATAAATAAAGAGTGATTTGTTAATTAAATTAGTAAATGGTTAAGGATGAGTAAATTAACAATTGGTTTTCAAGTGATTTAGTAACTTGTAATTAAGGATTGTTAATTTATAATTTAAGATAAATAATTAATGATTATTTATTTTATTTTATTCTAAACTTAATTAATGATTTAATTAAGTAAGTTAATTACTAAGATCAAATGTTTTAATGATAATTAAGATTTTTAATGAGTTAAAATTAATTAAGTTTAATTAATTTATTTAATTAATTTTTGATAAGGATTAATTAAATGATCAAGAGTTAATTAAAATGGTAATTAAGAAGTACTTAATAAAGTTTTATTAAGTAATAATTAAGTTTTATTAATTAATAATTAAGAAATTATTAAATTATAATTAAAGTTAATTAAGGATTAATTAACTGTTATTAAGGTTAGTTAATTATCATTAAAGATTGATTAATAGATAATTATGGATTAATTAAATTGGTAATTAAGGTTGTTAATTAATAATTAAGTTTTATTAATTAATAATTAAGAAGTAATTAATTAGTTAATTAAGTTTAAGTAATTAATTATAAAAGTAATTAAGGATTGATTACTTTGTATTAAAGGATATTGATTAATAATTAAGGTTTATTAATTAATAGTTAAAGAATAATTAATCAAGGATTAATTAATTTGTTTAAAAGGGTAATTAAGGATGAGTTACTCAGTTATGATTTAAGAAATGAATGTGATTTATTTAAGTTAATTAATTTGTTAATTAATTAAGGATAGTCACTTGGTAATTGATTAAGTGTAGTTACTTAATAAGATTGGTTAAGTATAATTACTTAGTGTAAGTAATTAATAAATGAATTACTATATGTAATTGGTGAATTTAATCAAAAAGGATTTATAAAAGAAATTAAAGTAATTAAGAATAGTTAATTACTGTTAATGATTATTTAAGGTTGATTAATGGAAGTAATTAATTAATGCATGATTAATTAATGTAATTAATTTAGGAATAATGTAATTAATTATAGTTAATTAATTAATTAATGTAATTAATTAAGGATCATTAATTATTGTAGTTAATGAGAGTAATTAAAGGTTAATTACTATAAATGATTAAGGATAATTAATTTGTTAAATTAATTAAAGGATAATTACTTTATGTAATTAAGGGATAATTTAATCAAGAGTGATTAATGGTTAATTAATTAAATGGTTGTAATTAATTAATGGTTGATTAAGCAAGAATAGGAATTAATTCTTAAGTAATTAATTTAATTTAAGTTGATTAAATTAATTATAATAGAGATTAATAAATGGTTGCTTATGAATGATGGTTGAGTAGAATGTCTGATTTGGTTGATATCTATTGGATGATATACTATGATATATCTGTGATAAATGTGTGATATTTATCTATGTTAAAGCTGTGTGAATTCAAGTATTGAATTGAATTGTTTAAACCTTTAAACAACTTGGCCTTAAAAGATACGTTTTGGATTTCGATGAGACCGGGATCGGGTTTCCGTATACCGGATTTCCAGGTCTGGAGACCCGAATACCACATCGATCCAAATTAACGATAGGTTGTGAATCTCAAGTGAAGATGAAGATTCAGAGTGCAAGGGTTATTGTCGTTAACTCTGAGGGTGATTCCAAAACGAGTGTAACGAGATAATGCCTTCGGTTTCGTTCGAACCCGGAACGAACTTATATGGATTGAATGCTTTCAGCACATCGTCAGGTGGACGATGAGCATTCTAAGTGAAGTGTTCTGATTAAAGGTAATCGTGACCTCAAGCCTCATCAACCGGGAATGGCTAAAACAGGGGAGGTGCAGCAAGGCTTCGTGGGTAGCGCCCACTGAGAGTAAGGTCATCCCTGTCTAGATGTCCCTTTCTATTTCGACTTAGTGGTACGGTTGCAGTACACAACCGTGGGGTGATTTTATTCAGAATTATCCAGTAAGGGATGGTTCCGGCTTTGTGTTGCAGGGGAGCGGGCGTACTCCTCGGTACGGTGATCTAGGCCACGTACTGTGACGGGCGGTACCCCAGTAGCCCTGCCATTGTATGGAATCCAAATTCCAATAAGTGCCGTACGATTTAGTTGTGCCCAACTATGTTGGAACGTGAGATGTAAGCATTCCAGCTATTTATGTATTTTACTTGAAAACCCTAGACCCTATTATAATATAACTGGATTTCCTATCAAATGGTTTGGTTATCGTAAGGTAAAAGCTTTTCCGTGTTTATGTGCGGGAAGTCTTACGAGATACCTTTTGTTTTCAAAAGGTTTTGAAGTTAAGCAATTTAAACCGTTTACTCACACCAGACCCATGTCTGACCCAAGTGTTTATTTCTGTTTTATATAAACTCTTGGGTACTCAAATTTTTACGAGTAGCCAAGGGAGTCAGGTTTGCTTTGACGAGTTATCTCGAGGAGCAATGGAGCAGGAGGCTTCAGCGTTTGTAGAGATGTAGTAGTTCCGCTGTGTTGATCTCTGAGTCATTTGTTATCTGTGTTGTATCTTGTATTGTAAAAACTAGACAGGTGTTTATAACTGTCTAGTATGTGTTGTATATATTGTGTAACTCTGATAGTTGTTGTATATGAAACTATGTAATAGTTTATGTTATTAATATAATTTATTCATTCCGCTGTTTAGATTCTGATGTTGTTCCTTTCTTTCTTCTCTTCTTTTCTCTTTCTATCCCTTTCTTTCTTATCAGCGATGCGTCCTTCTGTGGAGAGAAGGGCGGGTCGTCACAACATAATAGGCAGCATTACTGCTTAAGTATTGGAAATAGTTAAAGTGATTAGGTGCGGCATTATTTAAAACGTTTATATAACCACAAAGAAGCCATACCGCCAATAGCAGGTTGCCGACAATTTCGGCGTCGGCGCTGATGGAATTAATCCATAGCTATCAAAGTGGCCATCCTAAGCTTCCGTCCTTATCGATGTTGACCTTCATAGAGACATCATTCCTTTAGGCTCGAAGAGGGTATATGCGCATGACATCATCGTAATTAACATGAAAACTTGTTTATTTCTATTTAAAGTAAATACTTTTCACCAAATCCTATACTTTGGTAAATTCCTATTGGATAATAAAAGTTCTTTATCCAAAACTTTACGGAAATCTACCACACTCAAAATTTTAAGTCCCAAAACATACTTTAAAACAATTAATTAATATCCTTGATTAATCATACATTTAAATGCTTACCTTGCATAGTGATTTCATAATAAATCAAAATCACTTGGGAAAAATGCCAAAAATTCATAAAAATTTAAGAATAGCCTTCTATTTACCATATAAAATTTCAGAACCAAGATCCATATTTAACCATTTTTAATAATTAATATCTGAAATTAACCCAATTTCTACCTTAGGAAATTCATATAATATTCAACATAATTTGGAAAATTATGAAATTAAAAGCCCATCTCCAAAATACCATTTTACATATCATATCAAAAATTTGAATCAGTTGGAGATTAAAAAATTGGGTTTTACCCTCAAAATCCATTTAAATAATTTAATAAAAATTCTAATAACCATTACCATACTTTGGCAAACGACAATAATAATTTGGGTACTATCCATAACCATATTCAAGATAAACAAAAGAGTTGGTTCTTGTATTATTTACCTTAGATTTTAGATGTTGGAGTTGAGATTTGTTGTTGCTTTAGTCTCCCTAAGCTTCTTCTCCCTTGAATCCCCTTGATTTCATGATTTCTTCACTAAGTTATGGTCGGACTCTTTCTTTTTTCTTTTGATTGTTTTGTTTGAGTAAAATGAGAATGATATGAGGAGGGAAAGGGTTTAAGAGATTAAAAGATGGATCTTCCTATTTTGCCCTCCTCATATTTTCTCTTATATGTTAAGTTTAAACAGTCTTATTTAATCAATTAAGTATGACACGACCTTATTAAGTTTCAAATCTCATTCTCCTTAACCTTTTACATTATTCTATTTAATTTATCTAATTAAATGTCCTGAATAATGTTTAACTAAAAATAGGGGTGTTAGACACATGATGTTGCACTATGGTTTATTTACTTATTTCGAGTGAACCAAATTCATCGAGATTTCATATACTATGACTATTAACCATACAACATTTACATGTGTTTGAATATCGATCAAATATCCATATTCTTGTATTGCTTTAGAGCTCAAAACTCATATGAGACAATACGCGGTCTTGGGAAAATAAACAATTGAGTGATCAAGGTACAAATATATTTAATACTTGTACAATTTGGCTCTTGCATGAGTCACAGCATGCCAAAAGATTCAATAGTAAAAATATTTTACATTTCTTTGTCAATTCTAATTCAGTCCATTTGTATATTTCAATTGATAAACAATTTTATTAATTATATTATTTGCATAAACTTATTGTAGTATATTATTTTAACTTTATGTAGCATACGTTCTCACAATATTAGAAAGGTTAAATGTAATCATTTCATTTTTCTAATAAGGCTCCACTAGATTTTATATTCCTCAAAACCCTAAGAGAAATATAGAAATCTTTCAATTTCCTTAATAAGTTTTAGGACTCGCTAGCCATGGGATTGTGACCTTAAGTTTGCACAACAAATTATAGGCTGACAAGCGATGGATAATCCTTTATCAGTTGTATCATATTTTACTCCTAACTGTGGCATTTGCCGTAATCTCGACCTTGAACTTGAGTTTTCTCAACAAATCAAGAGAAGCTATTCACTCTTACCCATCATTTCTCTATGGTCTAAGTATAGTGCATTCACCTTGAGTTTCCTCAACAAATACATGCATGTATCTTACCTCATATATTAATGGTACTATACATAATAGAACTAGCTCAAGTTTGCTCCATAAGCAGTGTGTATTCAAGTAATCTATCAATATATAAATGATAGAGGGCAACTATATTAAAGATTCGTAACCTTTGACATATTTTGGATGATACCAATTTGAGAAATAATGTATTTCTCATAAAATACCCTTGTGATTCAAGTGTCGGACACATCTAAAATCACAGTATATGTAGCATACATATGTATTTACTTCAATAAACTATTTTTGGTTTATTTCAGTTTCATTTGTATTTTAATTATATATTTTATAAGTTCAATTTATTTATAATGATTGTAATTTAATTAACATATAATATATTCATATGTATATTATTACTTAAACTGTATTAGTTATCTTTAGTCTTAATTTAATCAACTAATCTAATTAAATTTTATTCAAAATTTCAAAAAATTTATTTTATTCACCTTAGACTATTTAAGAAGGATATTTAACTATAATCTTTATAGTTTATATACACACACCAATATATACATACATACATACATACATACATATATATATATATATATATGTATCGATGTATATATAATTAATTAACATTTAATTAATTATATATCAAATAAATTATGTATTTAATTAAACATTTTGGTTAAATATTTTAATAAAATTTCAAAATTTCACTTTATTTGTCTTAAATAATTTTAAGATAAACATTCAACTATAACCTTCATTTATTTATTTATTTTAATTTTTTTTGAAAGTGGGTAAATTTTATTAAGGCTTCTCAGCCCAAATGAGATCGGTTTGAAAACCGCATACAAGATAGAATAAAAACAAATAGCAACTTTACAACACATCCCACTTAGACTCCTACTTTCCAAAAATACTTCATTCTCTTTCTTCCTTAAACACTCATGGCGGCTGGTAACTACAACTTCCCCTATTTTGGATTCTTGCCACTTGCACTGACCGATCCACTCCTTCAGTCTCCCCGCAGCTTGTTCCAGGATATTGGTAAGTCCTCTTCCTCTAATTCATTTCGAAGTTAGTCTCATGTCTAAGATTGACAAATTGCTAACTTTATCTGTACTTCATTCCCCATGTGGGAAAATCAATCGATTTCGCTCACTCCATATACTCCAAACAGCAAAGATGGCAGTTTTAGTTAGTTTGATTTCATAGTTTATCAATTGCCTAATGGAGCACAGTATTCTATAATTTCTTATACTTTTAAGCATATGAAACTAAAATTAACTTTTAATTTGCAGTTATCCCAAATATCCTTAGCAAAATCACACCCTTAGAAGACA
Source organism: Allium fistulosum (assembly GCA_030737815.1). Classification (NCBI taxonomy): domain Eukaryota; kingdom Viridiplantae; phylum Streptophyta; class Magnoliopsida; order Asparagales; family Amaryllidaceae; genus Allium; species Allium fistulosum. Next base: position 193,527,981 of record CM060905.1, read on the forward strand.
TGTTAATGTGTTTCTTCCTCCTTTTTTCTCAAAACACAAACTATATCTTATGTAATACCCCATTTTAATGGCCTGTCTTGAGTTGGAAGTCTTCCCATCATCGCCTTATAAGTAGTTAATCCCATTTTGGATCACAAATGATTTTGTGCCAGTTAACAATCGGGTTTTTCCTCCTTATAGCTTCCTATGCCGATCTGGTAGTAAAATCCTTGTCTATATGCTTCTAGGACCACAAGTCATTTTTCCTATTAAAATATAAAGGTATGTATTCTATCTGTCTTTTCTGCTCAAGATTGCATCGTATGGTATCACAATTCCATGTATTATTGTGAATTATTGAATCAACTATACGATTAGGACAACGATAGGCTGAATAGGTATCCCATCCCAATAAGTATGTGAAAGCCTTACCATTAATGCATGGGTCTTTCCACAAGTCAGTTTCTTTTACATAAGCTATTTCTCTTGTACAATTATCGACTAGCTTAGCTCTTATTTTCATGATAGCTTTCCAAGTACAGGAAGAGTTATTGTCCTCGACCATTTGCCAAAATTTATCTTTCATATATCTCTATCTCATCCATCTAGCCCACAAACCCTTCAAGTTGATGATTTTCTAGCCTTGTTTCAGTGCAAAGACATCCCTTATATCCTACAAATTCTTGAGACCTACTTCTTCTTCTTCTTTAGGCCTACATAAGTTCTTTGCATTTAATTTCGTAAAGTCCTCCTTTCTAGATAAAATTAGCACAAAAATTTTCAATTTTGTCAAACGAAGCATCCGGTAATTAAGAAGTCTAAAGCTAAAAATCGACTTTAGCCTGGATTACTATGTGCACTATTTCCACCTTGCCAGCAACGGACAAAAGTCTTGAAATCTAACCTTGCAATTTACTTCTGATCTTAGATATAAATTCTGCACATTCGGTATCAATAATTTTATTAGTGGAAAGAGGGACTCCCAGATACATGACAAGTAGTTCCCCTTCTTTAACCCCATGGCCTCTAGAACTTCATTTCCGTTGACACTAAATTTACTGAAATTGCTCTTAGTCTTAAGTTATTTAACTTTGAAACCAACATTTTCTTTAGAGAATGGAAAATGTATTTTTTATAGCCATAGCTGCTTCTTTGCTTAACTTTATGCAAATAATCAAATCATCAGCGTATAACAGGTGGCTAACTCTAGGCTGGACATTGTGTATTCAATTATAACCTTTATAGTTACATATGTATGTATGTATGTATATGTGTATGTATATCAACGTATACATATATTTTTGATTAATTAACAAATAATTAATTATTTAATTAATTAATCATAATAATTAAATATTTAAAGAAATTTCAAAAAATATTAAATTAGTTTATCAAAATAATTTTGAAAAATTATAAATTTATTTCATAATAATTATAAAACTTCCATTCATATTTTAATCTAAACGTATAAATTTAAAATATTTTAAATTTTCAAATCTTAATTTGAAACTTAGCCCAATACCCAAATGAAATCTGGGCCTTACATTAGGGCCAACCTTCTAGACTTACTCCACTGTAACGACCCACCTTTTTGGAGAGTTCAATAACAATAAACCACACATGTCGAACTCAAACCATTCAAAAGGGAGGATTATTATGGGGTAAATAAGAAAAGGAAGAGAAAGAATAAAAAACAAAACATAGAATCTCACAGCGGAATGACAAAATATAATAATCAAATAAACAGTTCATGAAGCTGTTTACAAATAATATTTGATTACACTTTTACAATACAGATCAGAGTTACATACAACAGAAATAAATAAATAATGCAGAGGAACAACATGAGCAGTGGTATAAACATAATAAATAGTATACAAATCTCTATCTTCGTCGTCCAGAAGTAGAGTCTTCAATACAATTAAATGCCCAGACTGACCCGAGCATAATGAAAAGACAAAACACTCAAGTCAGGACTAAAAGATCTTATGTAAGTTAAATCAACAGTAAATAAATATGAGTGTGACAGCTTCAAAGATGTTTCGGGGTTTGACATCTCTTATCCAGTGTCTAACGTGTGTGCAATAACTTAAGAGATATTCGGGATTCCCATCTCCTAAGGATCCGTTAAACTATCTACATAAATACTACAATACGCTATTATAATAGTGTCTATAGTAAAGTAAAGTATTAAAATAGCGTTAAGGCGTTACCCATATCCCCCTTAACACTTTTTATATATTCCCGTAGTCTATACAGTGCCGTAATTCCTCCGTAAACTGGAGGGCTGACGCAGCGGATTAAACAAAACGATGTAGATCGATGAAAGTAGTAATCAGTGGATTGGAAGAAACTGAATTGCCCAAATTCGTTGATCCGAAGATGCCGAATTCTAGCTATCTCTAACACGTTGATCGCGCACGATACCGTGAGGAGAGATCTTCAATTCTTCGAGCGTTGATCAAGCGCACTTGATTCCGCAAATCGGCTTCTGCAATCGTTGAATCGAGCGCACTCGATTATCCGAGAGAGGAGATAGGAGATTACACTCAACTACCAATTTGAATGAAAGCACAAAGCTAACAAAAGAGAATTTTATTCCAAAAATCAACAACCTTACAAAATGATTCAACTTGCCTATTTATAGGCTACAACACGCAACATAAAAGAAAATACATCTCCTAACTCGGAACCGACTTACGACCTTCAACTTAGCCTAACTCGGCGCCGACCTAAGACTAAACAGTCACAACACAGCGACCTAAAACAAGCAACACAATACAAGCCTTGCCGACTTACAAACATACAGGCTACGACCTAAAAAAGATACAAACGACTCAAAGACAAACGGCTCACGACTTAAGAAAATATACAACACATTACAACGACTCTCATAGGTCGTACACGACCTAAAGTACATAGCAGCTTCCTATCAACGACTTACAAACAGAACGACCTAAGACTTCAACGGTTTAGATTAAGTCGGTAATAGAATCCACGGCAACAAGTCTTCAGCGACTTAAAACATGCGCATCTCAGATCAGCGACTTAAAGAAATCAATGGTAGAGATTAACTCGGCAGAAGAATCAACGGCATCCAGAGCTTTGCGACTTAAAGATAAGACCTTGCGACTTAAGAAACATAACTCCGCGACCTAAGTCTGTACGACTTAAAACCTCACGACCTAAGAACCCTGGCATCTGAACCATCCTTATGCGACCTAAGTTCTTGCGACCTAACTTAGGTCGAGACATTTTCCTGCGACTTAGTATAGGTCGTTTCATTTTAACCCGGAGCACTTTGAACTCGGTAAGTCGTACTAGCGATCTATCTTCCAATTCGTTAGGTCGTCTGAGCGCTTTTCCACTAGATCGTTGATGTTCACTAAGTCGTTGGAGCGACTTATAGGCTTTGTTAGGTCGGTCGCGACCTATGACTTCAACTTTCCACCCTTCTTCACGAATTGTTGACTCCTTAGCTTTAGGTCGGATTCGACCCATCAACATGTTACGACCTACGAGTTTGCTAGGTCGGTCACGACCTAGTGCTTGGCCTGCATCATCCTCCCCTGGTTGAGAGAAATTCGTCCTCGAATTTGTAAATTCTTCCACATCAGCTCGTTCATCCCCATGATATGGTACGAGATGTTTAACATTGAATACGTCAGACGTGTATACATCATCTGACAACTTCAATTTATAAGCATTTTCATTGATTCGTTTAACAACTTCCACAGGACCAATTTTTCTGGCTTTCAACTTGTTGTAAGCGCCCACTGGAAAACGATCCTTTGTTAACACTGCATAAACCATATCTCCTTCATTAAACTCAACATTTATTCATTTCAAATCTGCAGAACGCTTATACTTCTCATTTGCTTCCTCCAATCATTCCTGCATGATTTTATGACATTCTGCCAATCCATCGACAAAATCAGCAGCTTTCTTAACTGTCTTCTTTGATTGTGGTACTACCGTTAAATCCAAAGGTCCCTTTGGTAAGCTTGAATACACTATCTGAAATGGACTGAACCCTGTACTACGATTCACTGCATGATTATGAGCAAATTCTGCTTGGCATAACTTCATATCCCAACTTTTCAAATTGTCCTTTACAAGACATCTCAACAAATTTCCCAATGATCTGTTAACCATCTCAGTCTGTCCATCCGTTTGCGGATGATAAGCGCTGCTAAAGTTCAACTTCGTACCCACCATCTTCCACAAACTTAGCCAAAAATGACTCAAAAATCTAGTATCTCTATCTGACACAATAGATTCTGGCAATCCGTGAAGTCGATAGATCTCCTTGAAAAACAATTGAGCAACATGAACAGCATCCGCCGTCTTTTTACAAGCAATAAAATGTGCCATTTTCGAAAATCTGTCCACCACAACGAATATAGAATCATTTCCCCTTTGAGTTCTAGGCAAACCCAAAACAAAATCCATACTGATATCCACCCATGGTTTTACAGGCACGGGTAACGACATATATAAACCAGCATTAGTCGCAGTTCCTTTCGAAACCTGACAAATATGACAACGCTCCACAAACCTCTCTACCTCTTTCCTCATTGATGGCCAAAAGTAAGATTGTGAAATCAACTGCAATGTACGGTCTCTCCCAACATGTCCTTCTTCATGTAGCTCTTTCACAATTTTCATTCTCAAACTGCAATCAGGTATGCATAATCGATTTCCCTTGAACAGAAAACCATCTACCATCACGAACTCATTCGTCTCCCCATTCTTTACTTTATCAACAAACTTCATAAGGTAAGGATCTTCCACATATAATTCCGGTAACATGTCAAACCCCGTCACTTCAACCTTCATTGTTGTCAACAAATGATTTCTCCTACTCAAAGCATCAGCTACACGATTCATCACTCCTGATTTGTGTTTCACAACAAAAGTAAACTGTTGCAGATATACAATCCACGATGCATGTCTTGTTGAAATCTTGTCTTGCCCTTGTAAATGCTTCAACGCCTCATGATCAGTGTAAAGAACAAACTCTTTCTGAAATAGATAATGTCTCCAGTGTTTAATAGCTTGCACAACAGCATAAAACTCCACATCATATGTACTGTATCACATCTTTGCTCCTGACAACTTCTCACTGAAATAGGCAATAGGACGACCCCTTTGACTCAACACTCCTCCAATCCCAACCTTGGATGCATCAGTATGTAGTTCAAACACTAACTGAAAATCTGGTAATATTAGAATTGGTGCAGACGTCAAGAGTTCTTTGATTCGCTCAAAAGCAACCCCGGCTTCCTCCGTCCATGCAAACTGTTTACCCTTCATGCAATCCGTAACAGGTGCCATCACACTACTAAAGTGTGGAATAAACCTCCGATAAAATGAAGCCAACCCGTGAAAACTACGAACTTCCGTTGTCGTCTTGGGCTGTGGCCAATCTCTAATCGCTTCGACTTTACTTTGGTCAACCTGTATTCCTTCTTCCGATACAACATATCCCAGAAATAAAACACTCCTTGCCATAAAGACACACTTCTTTGTAGCAGCATAGAATTGTTCTTCTCGAAGAATAATTAACACTTTCTTTAAATGTTGAACATGCTCTTCTGTACTCGCACTGTAGATCAGAATATCATCAAAGTAAACCACCACAAATTTTCCAATGTACGGTCTGAAAATTTGATTCATCATCCTCATGAATGTACTCGGTGCATTCGATAGACCAAACGGCATTACCAGCCATTCATACAATCCTTCCCTCGTCTTGAATGCTGTCATCCATTCATCCCCTGGTCTAATGCGAATCTGATGATAACCGCTCTTCAAATCAATCTTAGAAAAGATTACGGACCCACTGATTTGATCCAATAAATCATCAAGCCTCGGCATCGGAAATCTGTATCTGACTGTGATCTTATTCAACGCTCGACTGTCTGTGCACATCCTCCACGTTCCATCCTTTTTTGGTACCAATAAAGCTGGTATAGCACAAGGACTTAAACTCTTCTGCACACGCCCCTGTTCAAGCAATTCCTCTACCTGCCTCCGCAACTCTTCATGTTCCTTCGGACTCATTCGATAATGTGGTCTGTGTGGCAACACAGCACCTGGAACAAGATCTATCTGATGTTGTATATCCCTCAATGGTGGCAACTCCGTTGGTAACTCCTCTGGAAATACATCGTCAAACTCTTTCAATACCGGTTTAACTTCTTCTGGAATTTCAACTTCTTCACTGCTCTCTCGCCCAATTAACAAGAATACTTCCTGCTCTTCCTCAACCTCCTTAACAAACTCTTTCAAAGATAACAAAGTTTTGAGCTCTTCAATCTCCTCCAACTTGTTTTCCTCCTGTTGTCGCTTCTTTGGAACTAGAGTAATCTTTGTGCCTTCAAACATGAAACTGTAACTGTTGGTACGTCCATCATGTTGCACCGCCTTATCATATTGCTACGGTCTCCCCAGCAACAAATGACATACATCCATATCTACCACATCGCACCAGATTTTGTCTTTATATTTCTTCCCAATTGAAAACTTCACACGAGCCCTTCGTCCAACCATCACCTCCCCGCCTTTCCTCAACCAAGCTAGCTTGTATGGCTTCGGATGTTTCTCAGTCTTCAATGCCAACTTTCTCACAGCCTCTGAAGAAATTATATTATCACAGCTTCCAGCATCAATAACAAATTTACAAACTTTCCCCAGAATAGTACATGTTGACTGAAAAATATTGCTCCTCAACCAACTACAATCCTCCTCTTGCTTTGGTGTTAAACAGGACCTCTTCATCATGAGATTATAACCTTCGTCTCCCGACACTTCTTCTTCCTCCTCATCAGGTGGTGAATTGGAACATTCAGCTTCTTCATCCTCATCCTCAACCTCCGCTATCATAGATCTCTTCTTCGGCTTTGGACATTCATTACTTTTGTGGCCCAACTCTTGGCAATTGTAACATTTGAAACCATTATTGACTTTCGCCTTTCCAACCTCATTCACAACTGGTTTCGCAACAGCTTTTGAAACATTAGAACTCCCACTAACTCCCTTCACTGGATTGTTGGAATTTGTAAACACACCTCCTCCTCGTCTTCCCTGTTTCTCCCAAGCCAACGCTTTCTGGTGTGCTTCCGCTACAGATCTGGGATCAAACATATTAACCATATCCTGAATCTGCATTCGCAACCCTCCAACAAATCTGGCTGTTAACTTTTCTTCTGTCTCCATAATATCGTTCCTTGCAATCAGTTGATAAAATTCATCAGCATAGTCATTCACAGATTTCGTTCCTTGTCTCAAGTGTTGCAATCTCTGATACATAAGCGACTGATAGTTATAAGGTAAGAATGTTGCTTTCATTAATTTCTTCATCTTCTCCCAAAATTCAACCTTTGACTTCCCCATTCGTTCACGTGTAAGTTTAGTTTGCTGCCACCATGCCAAAGCTCTACCCCTCAACCTTGTAGCAACCAACTTCACTCTACGATGTTCTGGAACTTCTTTGAAGTCAAAAATCTCCTCAACATTAGCTACCCAATCTAGAAACTCCTCCGCTTGCATACCACCTTTGAATTCAGGAATTTCAGTCTTCATCCCCGACTCCCATTTGTGATCATACTCAGAGTGTTTTCTTCCTTGTCCTCGTCCTTGTCCTCGAACACTACCACCATCATACTCCTCTTCAAAATCAGATGTATATCGTTGTCTATCTCGTCCTCCCACATCTCTACTACCATCACGTCTTCCACCATCATCCCTTCTATCTACATTCCTCCGTTCTCGATCATCCACGTTCCTCCCACGCCTTTGATCATCGTCAACACTTCTTTCTCGATTGGATTGTGGTGAGACTCTACTTCCCCCATGGTTAGATTCAGGTGAAACCCTTCTCCGATTTTGATTCATTTCTAACATCATCTTCTCTAATCGTCCAATCCCTTCATTAAGCTTCTCACTAAAGTTCTCATTAATTCTCTGCTTCATCTCATCAGCTTCTTCTCTTCGATACAAAGCTTCTACGTTTTGGTGACGATTAGCTCTCCTTGGCGGCATACTTGAAAACTTTACAAACACTTCAAATTCAAACACAATTCAAACTTTGATCCAAAATGAAATGGATCAAAAATTCCACTTTTGTCGCAAATCGTGAAGAACACGATGAACAAAATTCTCGAAACAAGATAGATCCGAACTTCAATCTTCAAAGTAATGCACGACCCAATGCTTCAAACTCTCGGCCGTGTTCAAATCTACACTTCAAACTTCAAATTCCAAATTGATTAGGCTCCAAGTCTCGATTTAGCTATGATTGGCTAAAACAAGCTCCGATACCAAACTGACACAGCGGATTAAACAAAACGATGTAGATCGATGAAAGTAGTAATCAGTGGATTGGAAGATACTGAATTGCCCAAATTCGTTGATCCGAAGATGCCGAATTCTAGCTATCTCTGACACGTTGATCGCGCACGATACCGTGAGGAGAGATCTTCAATTCTTCGAGCGTTGATCAAGCGCACTTGATTCCACGAATCGGCTTCTGCAATCGTTGAATCGAGCGCACTCGATTATCCGAGAGAGGAGATAGGAGATTACACTCAACTACCAATTTGAATGAAAGCACAAAGCTAACAAAAGAGAATTTTATTCCAAAAATCAACAACCTTACAAAATGATTCAACTTGCCTATTTATAGGCTACAACACGCAACATAAAAGAAAATACATCTCCTAAGTCGGAACCGACTTACGACCTTCGACTTAGCCTAACTCGGCGCCGACCTAAGACTAAACAGTCACAACACAGCGACCTAAAACAAGCAACACAATACAAGCCTTGCCGACTTACAAACATACAGGCTACGACCTAAAAAAGATACAAACGACTCAAAGACAAACGGCTCACGACTTAAGAAAATATACAACACATTACAACGACTCTCATAGGTCGTACACGACCTAAAGTACATAGCAGCTTCCTATCAACGACTTACAAACAGAACGACCTAAGACTTCAACGGTTCAGATTAAGTCGGCAATAGAATCCACGGCAACAAGTCTTCAGCGACTTAAAACATGCGCATCTCAGATCAGCGACTTAAAGAAATCAATGGTAGAGATTAACTCGGCAGAAGAATCAACGACATCCAGAGCTTTGCGACTTAAAGATAAGACCTTGCGACTTAAGAAACATAACTCCGCGACCTAAGTCTGTACGACTTAAAACCTCGCGACCTAAGAACCCTGGCATCTGAACCATCCTTATGCGACCTAAGTTCTTGCGACCTAACTTAGGTCGAGACATTTTCCTGCGACTTAGTATAGGTCGTTTCATTTTAACCCGGAGCACTTTTAACTCGGTAAGTCGTACTAGCGATCTATCTTCCAATTTGTTAGGTCGTCTGAGCGCTTTTCCACTAGATCGTTGATCTTCACTAAGTCGTTGGAGCGACTTATAGGCTTCGTTAGGTCGGTCGCGACCTATGACTTCAACTTTCCACCCTTCTTCACGAATTGTTGACTCCTTAGCTTTAGGTCGGATTCGACCCATCAACATGTTACGAACTATGAGTTTTCTAGGTCGGTCACGACCTAGTGCTTGGCCTGCATCAAGGGCTATCAGAGGGCACTTCATAGGTACGGTACAAACCAAACACGTAATGGGGGCGATAAGGCATTTGACAAGGCACGCAAGGCAATGCCAGGGTAGGATTCTACCGTTTGTAGAACTAGGCTGGTGGTAACGCATAGCAGCTACTACCGCCCACCTCAGAACACACTCCCATAATCAAATCGAGGGGTGGCCACCAAACTAATCACAAAGCAACAGATATGGTATCGAAAAAGCATGTCTGATCGGAGGTGCGACCTCACTTGGACCAGGTATGGCTCTTGTTTAATCACATCAAGCTGACTCGAGGGAGTCAGGGCTATGTTAGTACCTCATACAGAATCATTTGCCGGACCATCCTACTTCATTCTGGAATCTCCACCACGTGCATAGTTGTTAAAGTGGTTTTCAGAATTGGCATAGAGTATGACAATATCTGATCCCGGTCTCTTTAACAACTAAATGCTTATTTCACACCGAATGGTTCTTTTACATTTCCAAAACTGATTCATAGCTGATGTCACGTACCGAAATTTTCGACTTTCGAAAATTCGACATCGATACCCACTTTATCGACTGCCGAGCAATCGAGTGCCGGAAACTCCAATAGTGAGGGTTTTAAATAGAAGAAAAGGGTAGAAGAAGAAGAAAGCAGAAGAAGGAAGAACAACATCAGAAACAGAAAACAATATCAGAATCTCACATATCGCAGCGGAACAATATACAATAGATAATTACTAGTCTTTTAAAACAAAAAACTATATCATTTTATACATACATCAATCATCAGAGTCAATATACAACAATGGACAGTTTTATAAACTTGTCCTCATACAGAATACACAGCGGAATAAATACTATCAGATACAAATACTACGTCTCGTCATCCAGCTTATCTCCAAAGCTCCAGAATATCCAGAATATCCTGATAACCTAACTCTAGACTGCCCGTGTGGAAATTGGTGGACACCCAGAGTTTAGAAGGGAACAATAAACTCCGAGTCAGTCATGGTGACTGGTGTGAGATCGTAAAACAGTTATTTTTCACAAAGAAAATAAAACAAATTCGCAATGCTTTTGGAAAATGAAACTACCATAAGACCTCCCACCACGCACACAATGCAAACGCAGAATTGGAGGAGATTTCTTCTTATGATAGTCAAAGATGCTTACTACGCAAAATCAAATCATTTTTGATATTATTATTAGTGCATAGTGTGGAAATCATTTCGAAAGTATAATATTAATCTTAGCCAGCATACGACCAGTATCGTATGCCTACTATAGCTACCATCTAAACAGTGGTGACCACCGTACGTAAATGGCAGGTTCTACAACTAATACCGTACAAGGTGTGTATTGGAGTTTGGATTTCCAACAAATGGTCAGGCTAAGGAACTTCCTTTTCCACGATGGGTACGTCCCTGGAATAGACGACCCGAGATCCTAACCGGATCTCTGCCAACATAAGGCCGGGTTACCTCTGCAAAAATAGGTAACTACTGACACGCGTATGTCATCCCCCGATCGTAACCGATCTTCCCGAGGATCCCCGATTTCCAACAACCACAAAGTAATAAATTTGCAGCAACCACATAGGTTAAGTATTTGGGCTCCATACCATGATACCACCTCTATCCAGATGGAATGACATACACTAAGGGGCGCTACTCCCTAGAACCTTGCCGCATCCTTCCTGTTTTGACCATTTCCGGGGTGTGAGGCTCGACGAAGTCTCGTCCACAAAGCTACGCTTTCTACAAAGCCCTGCTTCGGGTCAAACAAAAATGATCAACCTATGATCACAAAGATATAAGATCAAACAAATGATCATATCGCAAATGATCAAACACTGATCATTTCACAGCAACACTCAGTATGCCACGTTACAAAATTGGGAGTATATCGTTGATAAATTTCAACTACATAACCTCTGAGCTCGTACGTCTCAGAGAAGGGTGTTAAGCTAAAAGAATAAATTCTCCTCCACCAACAGATATGTATTTGAAAGAAATCAGCTTTATATCTCAAATTGTAACGTCAGACATACAATCCATACAAGTCTGTTCCGGGATCGAACAGAACCGAAGGCACTTCTCACGAAGCCCTTGCATATCCGGATAAATTTCTAATCACGTCCGGACTTCCCGTCACTAAGGGTGATAAAACCTCTAAATCGGAGATCAGCCGATGTAGAGTAACTCGACGGTAATCCTTCCGTTTTCAAAAATATCCGGTCTTCAACACCGGTCTTCGAATGCAATTCATAACGACGTATCACATATTCGGAATGGGTATACGACCCCATGGTCCTTTCCCGGTTAACCCGAATAGTGAGCGCTTATTCAAAAATAAGTGTGGCATTCAAATTCATCCAATTCACAACAAATACCTATCTAAAGGTAATTATTGATAGTCGGTTATTTAACTATCAATAAAGATGCGCAACATCATCAGATTCCAAATAATTTTCCAAATTATTTATCTTCCAAAAATATCTTTACTAGATATAAAATTTCCACACTTCAAAAATAAATCAACATTTATTTTTAAACAACTTCCCTTTCTTTTATAAATTCCATAGTGAATTTATATTTTCGAATATCTACTGATATTCGATTTTCAATTGATTTCAAAAATTCATTTTCGATTTATCTTTAAGAAGATAAAATCTCAAAACGTTTCATTTCGTTTTGGAAAACATTTCCATACTTATTTAATAATAAGTGGTTCACAAATCTATTTATTTTCAACATTTGAAAATATTCAATATACTTAAATCAAATTTAAGTATAAATTCATTCTTTAAGGAAATCATTTATCATAACAATATTTATTTGAGTCAAAACGAATGTTAAGTAAAACATCGTTACGACGACTCAAAAATCACTAGTATAGGGATTCGAAATTAAGATAGATATGTAAATCCCAATACTAGATAAAAACATTTCCTTTCGAAAATCATTTACTATAACAACAGTGTTATAGTCCACCATTTCCTTATTTCTCGAAAACGTCTATTTCAACAATGAATGTTGAAATCTATGTTTTCGATATTTAACACATTTTTTTTTACATCGTTAAAAACAATTTAACTTCATTTTAAAATATCACTTCTTCAAAAATATTACCCATTTTACTTAAAAATATATTCACTGTCCAAAATCGTGAATATACTTCCCTAACCACATTTCAATCTTTCCTACACATTTATTTCAAAGATAATTCGCTATCCAAAATCGCGAATATATTTCCTTTAATAACCTCCTATATTTGATTTACCAAATTTAATTGATTTCGAATTTATAAAACAACGTTTATAAATTCTCTTTCTATTTTATAACAACTTTGACTTATAAAATCTTCTTTTTATTTAACTTCGATCAATATTCCATTTAAAGGCAAAAACCCATTTTATAAGTAAAATTTCTTATAATCTTTTATTCTACAATTCCATTCATTTTATAACTTCATACTTTATAAATCTATAAACTTCAAATTTTATAAATCTATAAACTTCAAATTTTATAAATCTATAAACGTCAAATCTTCACAATTTATAATTCTATAAATTTCCTATCTTTACAACTTATAAAACTCGTTTTAAATTCCAATAATCTTAATTGATAAATATCAATTTTGTGCATCTTGTACATACATTGTTTTTTAATTATTCAAAAATCCAATTTAAACTATTTTATAGATTAGTTAACTATTTATTTCAAAAATCATCTTTTGGTTATATTTCACAAACATTATAATTTCCATAACTTTAAATCTATAACATTTATTTATTTAAGATAAATAATTCCAAAAATTTAATAAATCGTATACTTACAAATAATCACTTTAAAAATCTCTTTTAAAGTTAAAATCGTTATTTTTAAACTTCAAAATTTTGAATCCAATGATGCAACGCATCAATTAGTCCATCACAACAGTCAATATCATATATCAATATGATAACAGATCTATATCAATATATCTGTAAATAAATAAATACTGGTGAGGAATCCAGTTGGATCCCTCCAACCTGTTTCCCTGCATCCAAAGACAGTAGCACAATACCAATTCGACTTCGAGGTGGAATATCGCGGTATATAGGTTTTATAAAAATCCGCTTACTAACGGCGCAATAGGGTCTCATCCGCTATACGAGGCGGGAAATCAATCAATCCAATATATACATATGCCAATATGTATATATTGCTATATATATAGATATATCCTACCATATCTAATATCACATCCAATAGCAATCATCAATCAATAACTGTAAATTCAAATTTCATTTGAGTGAGAAAAATCTCACCTTAGCTTTTTAATTTGCCATCCAATTCCCATTTTGACCATTTCTTCACGGTTTTGACCTTGTATAAACAATTTATACATTTCGTTAATATTCGAAATAAATCGAACAACCAATTACCGTTTAATAGTTTTAATCCAACTAATATGTATTTTTAAAATTCCTTTTCAACCTTATATATTTGTCAAAGTCCTTTCCATATATAAAATTTTCTATTTGAAAATTTTAAATTAACAAGTGATTTTATCTTAAACCAATATTCTTTATATTTTATTTTAAGATAACTTCCTTTTTAGAAATTATATAAGTATTTATAAAATAGACCCATATACTAAAATAAAATCTATGTGTATTTTAAAATATTCTATACATATTTTTATAAATCTGGTTTTATACAAAAGTTTCTCAACTTTTAAAATTTCTATTTCTTTTAATTCTAAACCTATTACCTTAAACCAATTTCCTTTTAATAAATTGATTTAATTAAAAGTTAAATTTAAAACTAAATCCCATTTTAACCAAATATTTTCTTTTCTGTAAACCCCCAAAATCAGAAATTTACTTTACTGTTAAATCAAATGATGAGATACATATTTTTCTTTCACTGTATAAAACAGACTTAAAGTAAAACGAATAAATTTGTATTTAAATACCTTACTGCAAACACCAGAATCACGACCACCGTCCTCTTTCCCAATCTGACGAGCATCCCATGAATACGCGATCGAGCTCGAGAGATTCTCAGATGAACTCGCGACTACCAGTAAATCCATGCGAACGACCCTTCCACTGGCGCCACCCAAACCCTAATCGTTATTGCCTTCGTTCGAACGCATTCCCAGTGAAAATCATCGCAAAACCCTACCTCCACCTGACAATCGATCGAACTCCTTCACTTGACAGTACTCGCGAACGAGCTTCCAGAGATCGACCCAACTTCACGCGAGCGCGTGCTTTACCGCCTTCGCGCGCCTCCTCCACAATCGCGAACGACCTTAGCTCGATCGCGAGCCTCTAGATTTTTACGAGTTATCGAGATTCGACCGAGACCCCTTTTTTTTTATATATGAAATCGACTTCAAGAATAACCGAGCTACTTCGATTTCCTTGCCTCGCGATTTCCTGGAGAATGAATTTTTGAATGAACGGTGAAATTCAATTTTAAAGAATGATTCTTTTTTTTTCTAGGAGGCTTCGGCCATTGTTACTCTTTCGAAAGTTTGAACGAGATATTAAATTTAGTCGCTCAGCCATTTTTATTTTCTTTGAACGATAAAGCTTTTGTTCGATTTGATCCTGAGTTGAAGAGGTATATTTTAACAGGAGAAGGGAGGTACAAAGGAGACAAGAAAACGTGATTTGGCAGAAAGTAAGTCGGTGATGGAAACGATATTTAAATTAAAACGATTAATTATTTCTAGGCGTTTTTATACCGTACGCTCACATATCAACTCCGAAAAATACGAAATTTGAGATCCGGTAATAATACAATATTCCGGACCCAATGGAACTGATTTCGTCGAATTCCGAGACAGCGCCTCGGACGGCTATTTTTAAATATCGATTGAAACGATATAATTTCAAAACTGAATAAATCATTTCCGAACTCAATTCTGATGTTTCTATTATCTTCAGTAATATCAATACGAATTTTCTAAGCCTTTAAAATATTTTTCTTCAACTTAAAATTGAAGATTCAAATATTAATTCAACTATCAACAGATTAAATTTTATAATTTAATCGCCAAATTCAAAGTTATATCGGGATTCAAATTAAACCATCGTTCAAATATTTAAAATAAATTAAATATTCTCAATTTAATTTGTTCAAAATTCTAGGTCGTTACAGACTTCCCTCCTTAAAAGAATTTCGTCCCGAAATTACAAGTTAGGAAAAATGGTCCTTAACTCGTCTACTGTTTTTCAACATCCAATAGTTTTATCAATTTATCAAAACAAATCTTTCTACTAAAGATTCGTTATTAATTCAACTCGTTTCCAACTTCAATTATAAGTTCCAAACAACATTGTTTACTTCAAAATTCAAATTCGAGTTTAAATTCAAATTTTAAACTTTCAAAATTTTATCAAAAATTTTCTAACACTCGAAATTTTCGAAAAATTTCGCTAGCGTCTCCTTTGCGCGGCTAATACGGTACGACTACAAAACGTCCCTACGGACTCTCAGATTTCAAAAAGAAAAAGAAGAAGCCAAGCGGCTAGACAAGAAAGTCATCAAAAACTCATATTATAATTCAAATACTTACCTTTTTCGAGCAATTCAAATTCTCTTCAAAATTAAAATCCCAATTTCTTTACACCTGTATATCCTACTAGCCATAATATCTAGTTACATATATTCAAAATTTTGCAAATTCTATTACAAAATTTTCAATATAAACTGCTTATACATTTACTGTTGAAGTTATACATATTTATTTTCATTTTACATTTCAATTTCTCATTTTAATTCAATTCACAATTTCAATTCTAATTTGGATCCAATTCAACTTCTGAATATTGAATTTCATTTTCTTGCACTTGCAATTGCAAATTTATTCACAAATTCATTCATTTACAATTTGAATCTCATTTCTATCAAATTTCAAATATTTCTACAAGTCTTTGACTTACTTACATTTTGATTTATAAAATCATTTATCCATTCACATTACTAATTCCATTATGAATTTTATCTTCAATTATCCTCTTTGAATTCTATTTTCATTTATGAATCAGATTTACAATTCATATTCATAATTTTTGTTCATATATGAATTTATTTCGTTATACTTTCAATTCACATTTATAGATTTCATTTGTTAATGAACTTTAATTCCAATCACAATTACATATTTTACATTAACAATTTCTATTTGTATAAGTTATCAATTCAATCATATTTCATAAATATCTTTATATATAGTATTCCAGAGTCTTTTCAACCTTTTCAAAACCATTTTTGAAAACAATTCAAATCATCCTTTGAATTTCCAAAACAAAACCCAAATTTTCCAAACACTTCCATTTAAAGCAATTCCTCTTTTGGAAACCCAAAAATGAACACCGGTGATGTCATGATCATCATCGGAATTATTTTCCAGCGACCGAAAAGAGTTTAGAGCTTTCATCTTTCCAAAATACTTTTCAAAACCTTTGAAATCCATTTTCAACTCCAAAAAGGATTTAAACTTTCTAAATCTCCAAAATTTTCAAATTCTTTTCAAAACATTTCCAAATACTTCTCTGGAATTCCGTTTCAAATTACAATTCACATTTATAATTTATATTCTCAAATTTCATTTGTATGTGAATTTATTTCTTAACTTTGGAGTTATGATTTCAATTTCTTATTTAATTCCAATGGGAATAAATTAATATTATTACTTCTAGCAACCATGCAACCATATACTGTAATAATTTACAGAAAATTATTTCCTTTATATACGAAAATAGTTTTAGGTAAAATTATCTCATTTACCTGCTTTAAAATCAATACTATGTCGGTTTATCTTGTTTAGAGTTTAGAAACCCCTATCGATTACAGTTAGCTAGACTGCACCGACCAGAATCTATAAACAATCAACCGATAAGTCAACACAATACAAAACAATTTTTATATTCAATAACAAATACGCGCTCATATCTATTATTACACTCAACTCATTCTAGAGTACTGCTGACTCTATCTCTAATGAGTAACACCCAACAGAGCAGGGTTGTCGCTTAACCATATGCTCTGATACCACGCTGTCACGTACCGAAATTTTCGACTTTCGAAAATTCGACATCGATACCCACTTTATCGACTGCCGAGCAATCGAGTGCCGGAAACTCCAATAGTGAGGGTTTTAAATAAAAGAAAAGGGTAGAAGAAGAAGAAAGCAGAAGAAGGAAGAACAACATCAGAAACAGAAAACAATATCAGAATCTCACATATCGCAACGGAACTGTGACGACCCAGTATTTTGGCCATTTTATTTTAATAAATATTTAATCCAATCAAATAAAATGTAAACTCACCAGTGTAAAATGAAATCAGACAAACTTATGTATGTGAATTATTCAAGCTAGAAGAAAATAAAACAAAACATCTTCATACATAAAAACCAAATGACTACCAGCAAGTAGATATTTTCATACAACATATCTATATACAAGCAAAATATAATAATAATGGGTAAACAAATTTGGAAACCATGGCATTTAATTTCATCACCTCAGCCTAAAATGAGTCTATTCAAAATATTTACAAATCTTTACTTTCAGTAATATAAAAATCTGAGCAAACCAAAATAAAAGAAGAAAATCTTGTACAGCAAATACCTACCCTGTAAATCCTGTTCTCTATATATATGTACATCTTTCTAGTCCCTGTTCGTTCAAAGAAACTATGCAAACCAGAAAAAAAAAGAGAAAAAGAATATAGTACTAGACAAATATTTATAAACAAGTTATCTTCATACCTAAGCTAAGTGTTTGCCTGCAAGTGATGTTTTCAAAGAAATATCTATGTACTTAGGAGGAAAATGGGATAAGGATGTAGACATGAAGGGGAGCACTTGCATTTAATGTAACCAGTACTAGCATAACCAAGTCAATTCGAATATATATATAAAAAAAAATCATCTCAGCTCAACATAATCTGACCAAAGAAATATATATAAAATTTTGACCAAGGAAGCTTTCTGGGAAAGGAAAACTACAGTCTACTTTCCCTTGCAAATATCACTGCCTTACCCCATTCTTTCATCCACTCGATCAAAGCAAAGTTCTTTCATTAAAAACAAAGCAAGAAATGGGAAGCCACGGTTTCAATCTGAAGCAAAATCAAAGTTAATAAAGATTTCCAGTTTTAAACTTTCAATCTTTCAGAGTATTTCAGTTTCCAAAGCAAGCTTTCATTTTTTTGAGATCAAAGTTCCTCTATTTCAAATCAAAAGCCTGAGCAAAAGTATTTCAGTTTTTGTAAAGAAAATAAAGTATTTTTCAAAAGGGATCTCTGAGTCCATTCCAGTTTCATGTTTCCAGTTTGAAGTTTCAAATTTTTAAAGCTTTCAGTTTTTAAGTCAATGCAAGATCATGTTCTCTGGAATCATAACAACTAAAGATGCAAGTTTCAAGTTTTCAAGTTCAAATCCAGTTTTTTTTTTAAAAAAAAGCCTCTGCCTTTTTCTAGTCAGGTGAGTAAACTTTATCTAAACTTTTCCTGATTTTCTAGAGCAAGTGATATGTTGGTGGTAGTCTTGTTTGGATGGCTTGAATGGATGTATGAATAGGTTGCATGATATATATATATATGAGTTGAATGGCTGAGTACATTAGAAGTCTTGGCTCTGTTCTCTGTTTAAATCATACTCAGTAAATAAACTGTTTCCAAATCTAATAAATTTGTTTATATATGATATTAAGTATACTTAAAGTAAGGATTTTCATTTTAATTAGGAAGTATACACCTATATATCAGAATGAATACCTGTATATGATTTCCTCCTTTGTTTCTTGGCTTGACTGTTAACATCAAACTTAAAATTTAAGGCTAAGTTAATTTTTAGCCTAATACTGGTGAAAATGTCTGAGATAAGTAATGTTTGCATGTTGAAAATACAAGTTTATTGTTTGGTTAGTTCATGTTGATCTGAGTATGTTAGAGTCCTCTGTCCCTAGGAGTTCAGGTTTGAAATTCAAACAAAATTTAATGTCTCTCCATTTAGACACTATCTGAACATAGGATGTAAATATAATATGTTTGCCCAATTCTAAACTAAAGTTTCAACTTCTTTATAGCAAGATAAGTTAGGATATTTCTGAAAATTAGGATAGTTCAGATGGAAATAAAAATGCATGATAAAAAGCAAGTGTTAAATTAAGTTGATTTTAGTATATATTTTGGATAGACTTAGGAAATCATGAATTTTAAAAATGAAAATCCAAAATTTTACCATCAAATTGAATGAGTAATTTAAGTTGTCTGGAAATGGGTTATGAGGGAATTCCTAATGATCTACTGTTACTGGGTGGACGGGACTTCGTCTGGAAGAAGAGGGATGTACGGTGGGGTGAGGAAAAATGGCTGGAAGTCGTAGAGATCGCCGTGGCATCGTCGGCGAAGTAGTTTGGATTCTAAACCTAATTTTAGTCGAGACTGTAAGATGGGTCAGTGCATCTACTATGGTGAATCGAACTACACTAGACCGAGGGGATAGCTTCAGACATGGGAGATGATTGCGAGGCCGGAATGGTAACGATTTTGATGGTCGGAGGCTAGTGATCGAGGTATTTTCTAGTGATGATGTGTATTCCAGTTTCTTCACTCCTGCTCAATTTTGATTGGAGTCTCGTGCTTGAGTGTGGATGATCGAGAATGGATGTTGAGATGATGGTCGTTGTGTTGGAGGTTACGGTGATAGTCACCGTCGTTGCTGGTGACTGTGCACGTGCACGGTTGAAATTTGGAGAAGATCGCTGGTTTGGAGAAGAAGTGTTGGCCGGGTTTTTCTCGAGGGGTTCTCGTGTTTGACTTGGAGATGTCGAAGCGAGGAGTTTGTTCGATTTTCTCGAGTTATTATGTGTTTGTCTCGGGAATTTGGGGTTTTGTTTTGGAAACGTTTTTGTTTCCAGTTTTATTTATCTGCCCAGCTTTTAAACCAAAATGATTTTCAAGTTTTAAAAGCAAAACTTAGATTTTAAACAGAAGTTTTACTAGGTTTAAAGGAGTTATGAATTGTTTAAGTTTAGAGCAGGATGTTTTGAACAAATTCAAGTTTTTAAATTTAATTTAATTTAAATGGTAGTTATGAGATTAAATTAGTATATGGGTTACCTTAATTTAATCAAGTCTTATTTACAACAGTAATTAAAGTATAAATTACTTAATTTACTAAGAGAGGTAATTTTGGATAATTAGATTAAGATGAATTAATTTTGTGTAATTAATTTGGAGTAGTTGATTTCCTGATTCAAGCTTGATTATCTAAGAAATCAAAGGTTAATTAATTAAGTAATAATTAATTAAGAGGTTAATTACTTTATATTAAAAGAATTATTTCAGGTAATTACTTAATGGAAGTAATCAAATCTTACTTATGAAAAATAGAATGATGATAAGTGTTTTGGATTAGATGATATCTATGATATGAATTGCCTTGTGATATGCTATGCTGGATATAGTGATAATGTAATTATCTATAAATTAAATTGCTATGTAAAAGGGTTATCCAGTAATTAAAGTTGAGTTGTATTAAATTAAATAGCTTGGGTTTAAATGACATTGGATCCGAAGAGACCGGAGTCGGGTATTAGTTAATACCCGGAACCACTTCGATTCTTTACAAATTGATATGGGAAATCAATATGTTGAAAAGAAATGATTTATGTGAATTGGACCATTTAATCTAAGTTTTGGTACTTAGAAATTGATATGTGAAATAAGTGATGACTCTAACAAATTGTGAATTTGTGAATTGATGCGAGTTACCCCGGGTTCTATGTAGTTCTATGTGTTGTATTCCATGATAGATGGGTTTACTCACGCTGGTTTCCAGCCTGAACCGGGTGTTACTTTGATGTAATGCTCGGGTCAGACCGAGTATTACAGATTTTCAGGTAAGGACGTTCTGGAGCTTAGGAGATGAGCTGGATGGCAGGACGTATGGAGTTTTCCGCTGTGACTATTATTTCTGTTTATCTGAGATATATTTGATTTGTATATACTCAGTGTTGTGTATGAGAGTAACTCTGATGTATTATAAATGCAAATTGACAGATATAGTATTCTTTTGTAAACTGCTATTATTTGATATTATATTTTGATCCGCTGCGAATGTGAGATTCTGTGTTTTATTTTCTGTTTCTTCTACTATCTCTTTCTTCTTTTCCTAACTATCTGGGATTTTCGGGATCGAAAATTTTCGGGTCGTTACAGTTGGTATCAGAGCAGAAAGGTTAAGCGAGAACCTTGGCTCTGGTGGGTGTACTCATAAGGATAGGGTAAATAGTACCCTGGAATAAGTTGAGTGTATATATATATATATGAGAGCGTACTTGTTATTTTCATATATAAAAATTTTAAATGATTTTATATAAGAATATATTTTGATATATAAAGAACTATTTCTTACTAATAAATGATAAGGTAATTGGTTGTTAAATTATTGAATTAAATATAAGAAGTAATAGAAATACAACCAAATTGATAGGGGGTAAAGGTAAGTTTGAAATGGATTTAAACTGAAATTAAATCTTGAATTTGGGAAAATGTTTTAGAATAAGATAATAATGAATTGGTTTCTAGATATGATAATCTTAGTTATTATCATAAATGGTTGTTGTATTTAATAGTGAAATGTGTGTTAATGAGTAAGCAAAATAAAATGTGTTAAGGATATAAACTTAGACGAGTATAACTTGTAAATTAGAACGGATTTAAATTGTGAAGTTTAACCCTAAATTTAGAAACATTTGAATTGTTTCAAAGTGTTAAAAGAAAAGAATAAATAATATTTTTCAGAATATACTTGAATGTGATCTTATTTTAAAATAAGAAGTTGTTTGAAAACTTAAAAAGAGACCTGTCTTAAATTAAACCCAAAGGTGGTTTAAATTTTAAAGTATAGCTTGGTGGGCTAAGAAATAAATATGTATATATGGATACCAAAGATGGGTTGAAATAAACTCTAAATGTTGAGTTTTAAATTTGGAATGTAATGTGAAATCCCAAGGTGATAAGTTTTTGAACTTATAAGATTATTAATGTGAAGTTTAAAATTTGAAGTGGAAATTCAAATTTGAGTAAGTTTGACGGGATTAAATTGAATTTGACTTAAAGGAAGTTAAATAAGTTTGGAATAAACAACCTGAATTGGAAATTTCAAGATGAAATTGAGATTTAACTTAGGAAAGTTAAAGGGTTGATTTGGTTGGGAATTATATGTGATCTCAGATAGGATTGAGATCTGGAATGGGTAGTGGATGATGAATGTTTTAAATAAATTGGATGTTTATTTATCTTAATATCAGCCTGTTATTATCAGTAATTATGAGACGATGAATTTGATTGTTTAATTGAATTAAGAAGTAAATTGAGGTAATATCTATTTCATTATTGGAATTAAATGGAATTAAAATTTAATTTGAAATTACTTAAGTAGTTTTGATTTTAAAGATAAAATTAGACTTGAGAAATGAGATCACTCTGAACATTAAGATTGGAATGTTTAAAATGAACATGAAAACTGAAATGATAAGGATTGGTTCCAAGATTGAATTTGGGTAATAAATTGAATTTCAAAGATTTAATTGTTTAAAAAGGGGTTTGAATTATTATTTGAACTTTGAAATAAGTTAAGTGAAGATAATTTAAAATGGAATTTTGAGAATTGAACTCAGAAATTAAATTGTTTAAAGATATTGATTTGAAGATAAATGTTAATTGGATTAAGGGAATAAATCAACATTTGAAAATTTAACTCGAATTTATGTAATTCGAGATGGTTTAAAATTGAGATTTAAATTGAATTAGTCCAAAATGGAATTTGATTTGAATTGTGGATAATTCAACTTGAATTGGGACTGTATCAATTTAATGGGAAATTGATTGAAATGGATATTGGGAAGTTGAACAGTTTGACTCTGGACTATTTTCAAAATAAATTGTTTTAATATGAATCTATTTTTCCAAACTATTTACTACACAACTTTTCTTTTTAAACCTAAAACTATCTTAAACCTGTTTTATAATTACTTTGGAACTATTTTACAACTATTTTATAAACTAATTACTATATTTCTACTACTTTATAACTGAAAACTGTTTTTCAACTATTTACAATTACTTAACTGTTTTGCAGCTATTTTACAAACTAATAATTATTTTTCAACTACTTATCTATTTTTAAACTTTTTCAAGCTATTTTCTAAATTTAAGTTGGACAGAGTTCAAACTGTTTATGTTTAAATACCCAACTGAGATAAGAGTTGAAGTGATAATCCAAATGGGGATTAAGGCAAAGGTGAATAAGTGAATGAAAATTAAGGTGAATGTGAATAGAAAGGGAATTGATTTAACTGATAATCAATGAAGATAAATACGTAAGATGTACGTATATTATTCTATTCGCATAGTGATTTGATCCAGATTCGAGCACAGAATTTCGAGATAGTATTATCGATCCGAGTTGGGATTTTCCGCTCGATTTTCGACGGCGAACATGGATATGGATTTTTGATTGGTTCTGGATATTCTCTATCATAGTTGTGGCTATGCAAGGACAATGACGGTTTCTGATCAAGAAACCAGATCTGAGTCCGCACTAGGAAGTCGGGTGAACGATACTAGTTCGGAAGTGAAATTTTGTGATCGAGTGAGCGATCAGATTGGTATTGCGTACGAATGATATGGGGACATCGTACGGGTTTGAATGAAATTGGCATTGAAAATTTGTGGATAAAAACTGAAAAGATTTTTGAAATTGAAAGTATATTTTGAGAAATTGACAATGAATAAAGGTGGAAATTTGATTTTGAAGTTGTAGATAAAAGGTTATAAGATGATTTTTGAAATGGAAAATATATTTGTGAATATATGAGGAACTAAAATAAAATAAATTAAAATTTTATATTTCTATGGTAGAAATTAACTTTATGGAAATAAAGTGAAAATTGAATATTTTTCTGAGTTAAAGTTTACTTTATAATAAAAGTAAGAAATTTGGCAAGTGACTTTATAAAGTAATCAAATTTGAATATTTGATTGGGAATAAACAAAGTTATGTATCTTTGTTATATATGATAAAACTCCCCTTATTGAATCCATTGCCAGAAGAAAAAGGTTTTTGGAAGTTTTGAAGTATACAAAGGAAACTTATATAAGTATAAAGTGATTTAAAGATTTCCCAAGGAAATTATATATATGAATATATATATATAAAAGATTTTATGGAAATGGTTTTGAGAAAAAGGTTTTGGGAACCTTTGGATTTGGAAAAGGCTTTTGATTTTTGGATAAAATCAATATTGGGATTTGGGAAAGCCTGATTTGTGAATTATCGATTTTGAGAATCGATTTTGTGTAAAAGCATTTATATGAGATTCATACTAGGTGTATGATTTGGAAAATACTATATGTGTATAGTATAAAGTGTTTTGAGATTGGCTTTGGGAAAAAAGGCGCTCCCTTGAAATGAACTTCTCAGGAGTGCCACTGGGTGGTACTGCCTTGAGCCCCAGGGGGGTTTCTAAAGTTGATCCTGTGAGGAGTCCGGACAAAACTAGTTCCTGAGGATTATTTGTGTAGCGAAAGTCGAGGGGCTGGTGCCCACAGAGGCATTTGGGTTATGTTGTGACGACAATGTAACTCGATGTCACTGCGATCTACTGCAGACCATAGCGAAAGTCGCGTGAGCCGCTGAGAGCCAACAGTCTGCGTTTGATTTTATATCGGTAGACTGCGACACTATGGTAACATAGCGAAAGTCTTGTGTGCCGCTGAGAGCCAACAGTCTGCGTTTGATTTTATATCGGTAGACTGAGACCTATGTAGGAGTGGAGAAGTTTCATTTTGACAGCGAAAATCGTGTGTGCCGCTGAGAGCCAACAGTTACATGGACTTTTGCTGCGACGGCAACGTAACCCTGGATGTAACTGCGATCTGTTGTGGGTTCCATGGTGTAATCAGTTACATGGACTTTTGCTGCGACGGCAACGTAACCCAGGATGTAACTGTGACCATGGATGGGAGTGATGATTTCCATAGCATTCTCACCAAAGATATTTTCTCTATTTTCCAAAACTGTTTCTATATTTTCAATAAAATTATTTTCCAAAGTATTTTCACTAGGTGTTGGAAATGAGTTTACCAAGTACTTATAGATTTTCAGTCCTACGCCTAATCAACGTATGACCGAATTTCTATGAGAACAAGGATGGACTTGTCGAAACATCGAGTTATAAAAGTATTTTTTTTTATAAAAACTATTTTAGTAATATTATATAGATTTTTAAAATAGTTTAAAAATGATCAAAGAAAATTTATATGAGTTTAAGTATTTTAATAATTCTGGCTCCAATCCTTTTCGAGGACGAAAAGATTCAAAGGGGGGAAGAATGTGACGACCCAGTATTTTGGCCATTTTATTTTAATAAATATTTAATCCAATCAAATAAAATGTAAACTCACCAGTGTAAAATGAAATCAGACAAACTTATGTATGTGAATTATTCAAGCTAGAAGAAAATAAAACAAAACATCTTCATACATAAAAACCAAATGACTACCAGCAAGTAGATATTTTCATACAACATATCTATATACAAGCAAAATATAATAATAATGGGTAAACAAATTTGGAAACCATGGCATTTAATTTCATCACCTCAGCCTAAAATGAGTCTATTCAAAATATTTACAAATCTTTACTTTCAGTAATATAAAAATCTGAGCAAACCAAAATAAAAGAAGAAAATCTTGTACAGCAAATACCTACCCTGTAAATCCTGTTCTCTATATATATGTACATCTTTCTAGTCCCTGTTCGTTCAAAGAAACTATGCAAACCAGAAAAAAAAAAGAGAAAAAGAATATAGTACTAGACAAATATTTATAAACAAGTTATCTTCATACCTAAGCTAAGTGTTTGCCTGCAAGTGGTGTTTTCAAAGAAATATCTATGTACTTAGGAGGAAAATGGGATAAGGATGTAGACATGAAGGGGAGCACTTGCATTTAATGTAACCAGTACTAGCATAACCAAGTCAATTCGAATATATATAAAAAAAAAATCATCTCAGCTCAACATAATCTGACCAAAGAAATATATATAAAATTTTGACCAAGGAAGCTTTCTGGGAAAGGAAAACTACAGTCTACTTTCCCTTGCAAATATCACTGCCTTACCCCATTCTTTCATCCACTCGATCAAAGCAAAGTTCTTTCATTAAAAACAAAGCAAGAAATGGGAAGCCACGGTTTCAATCTGAAGCAAAATCAAAGTTAATAAAGATTTCCAGTTTTAAACTTTCAATCTTTCAGAGTATTTCAGTTTCCAAAGCAAGCTTTCATTTTTTTGAGATCAAAGTTCCTCTATTTCAAATCAAAAGCCTGAGCAAAAGTATTTCAGTTTTTGTAAAGAAAATAAAGTATTTTTCAAAAGGGATCTCTGAGTCCATTCCAGTTTCATGTTTCCAGTTTGAAGTTTCAAATTTTTAAAGCTTTCAGTTTTTAAGTCAATGCAAGATCATGTTCTCTGGAATCATAACAACTAAAGATGCAAGTTTCAAGTTTTCAAGTTCAATCCAGTTTTTTTTTTTAAAAAAGCCTCTGCCTTTTTCTAGTCAGGTGATTAAACTTTATCTAAACTTTTCCTGATTTTCTAGAGCAAGTGATATGTTGGTGTTAGTCTTGTTTGGATGGCTTGAATGGATGTATGAATAGGTTGCATGATATATATATATGAGTTGAATGGCTGAGTACATTAGAAGTCTTGGCTCTGTTCTCTGTTTAAATCATACTCAGTAAATAAACTGTTTCCAAATCTAATAAATTTGTTTATACATGATATTAAGTATACTTAAAGTAAGGATTTTCATTTTAATTAGGAAGTATACACCTATATATCAGAATGAATACCTGTATATGATTTCCTCCTTTGTTTCTTGGCTTGACTGTTAACATCAAACTTAAAATTTAAGGCTAAGTTAATTTTTAGCCTAATACTGGTGAAAATGTCTGAGATAAGTAATGTTTGCATGTTGAAAATACAAGTTTATTGTATGGTTAGTTCATGTTGATCTGAGTATGTTAGAGTCCTCTGTCCCTAGGAGTTCAGGTTTGAAATTCAAACAAAATTTAATGTCTCTCCATTTAGACACTATCTGAACATAGGATGTAAATATAATATGTTTGCCCAATTCTAAACTAAAGTTTCAACTTCTTTATAGCAATATAAGTTAGGATATTTCTGAAAATTAGGATAGTTCAGATGGAAATAAAAATGCATGATAAAAAGCAAGTGTTAAATTAAGTTGATTTTAGTATATATTTTGGATAGACTTAGGAAATCATGAATTTTAAAAATGAAAATCCAAAATTTTACCATCAAATTGAATGAGTAATTTAAGTTGTCTGGAAATGGGTTATGAGGGAATTCCTAATGATCTACGGTTACTGGGTGGACGGGACTTCGTCTGGAAGAAGAGGGATGTACGGTGGGGTAAGGAAAAATGGCTGGAAGTCGTAGAGATCGCCGTGGCGTCGTCGGCGAAGTAGTTTGGATTCTAAACCTAATTTTAGTCGAGACTGTAAGATGGGTCAGTGCATCTACTATGGTGAATCGAACTACACTAGACCGAGGGGATAGCTTCAGACATGGGAGATGATTGCGAGGCCGGAATGGTAACGATTTTGATGGTCGGAGGCTAGTGATCGAGGTATTTTCTAGTGATGATGTGTATTCCAGTTTCTTCACTCCTGCTCAATTTTGATTGGAGTCTCGTGCTTGAGTGTGGATGATCGAGAATGGATGTTGAGATGATGGTCGTTGTGTTGGAGGTTACGGTGATAGTCACCGTCGTTGCTGGTAACTGTGCACGTGCACGGTTGAAATTTGGAGAAGATCGCTGGTTTGGAGAAGAAGTGTTGGCCGGGTTTTTCTCGAGGGGTTCTCGTGTTTGACTCGGAGATGTCGAAGCGAGGAGTTTGTTCGATTTTCTCGAGTTATTATGTGTTTGTCTCGGGAATTTGGGGTTTTGTTTTGGAAACGTTTTTGTTTCCAGTTTTATTTATCTACCCAGCTTTTAAACCAAAATGATTTTCAAGTTTTAAAAGCAAAACTTAGATTTTAAATAGAAGTTTTACTAGGTTTAAAGGAGTTATGAATTGTTTAAGTTTAGAGCAGGATGTTTTGAACAAATTCATGTTTTTAAATTTAATTTAATTTAAATGGTAGTTATGAGATTAAATTAGTATATGGGTTACCTTAATTTAATCAAGTCTTATTTACAACAGTAATTAAAGTATAAATTACTTAATTTACTAAGAGAGGTAATTTTGGATAATTAGATTAAGATGAATTAATTTTGTGTAATTAATTTGGAGTAGTTGATTTCCTGATTCAAGCTTGATTATCTAAGAAATCAAAGGTTAATTAATTAAGTAATAATTAATTAAGAGGTTAATTACTTTATATTAAAAGAATTATTTCAGGTAATTACTTAATGGAAGTAATCAAATCTTACTTATGAAAAATAGAATGATGATAAGTGTTTTGGATTAGATGATATCTATGATATGAATTGCCTTGCGATATGCTATGCTGGATATAGTGATAATGTAATTATCTATAAATTAAATTGCTGTGTAAAAGGGTTATCCAGTAATTAAAGTTGAGTTGTATTAAATTAAATAGCTTGGGTTTAAATGACATTGGATCCGAAGAGACCGGAGTCGGGTATTAGTTAATACCCGGAACCACTTCGATTCTTTACAAATTGATATGGGAAATCAATATGTTGAAAAGAAATGATTTATGTGAATTGGACCATTTAATCTAAGTTTTGGTACTTAGAAATTGATATGTGAAATAAGTGATGACTCTAACAAATTGTGAATTTGTGAATTGATGCGAGTTACCCCGGGTTCTATGTAGTTCTATGTGTTGTATTCCATGATAGATGGGTTTACTCACGCTGGTTTCCAGCCTGAACCGGGTGTTACTTTGATGTAATGCTCGGGTCAGACCGAGTATTACAGATTTTCAGGTAAGGACGTTCTGGAGCTTAGGAGATGAGCTGGATGGCAGGACGTATGGAGTTTTCCGCTGTGACTATTATTTCTGTTTATCTGAGATATATTTGATTTGTATATACTCAGTGTTGTGTATGAGAG
The DNA here is from genome assembly GCA_030737815.1 of Allium fistulosum. Classification (NCBI taxonomy): domain Eukaryota; kingdom Viridiplantae; phylum Streptophyta; class Magnoliopsida; order Asparagales; family Amaryllidaceae; genus Allium; species Allium fistulosum. Next base: position 193,557,752 of record CM060905.1, read on the forward strand.
TAACTCTGATGTATTATAAATGCAAATTGACAGATATAGTATTCTTTTGTAAACTGCTATTATTTGATATTATATTTTGATCCGCTGCGAATGTGAGATTCTGTGTTTTATTTTCTGTTTCTTCTTCTATCTCTTTCTTCTTTTCCTAACTATCTGGGATTTTCGGGATCGAAAATTTTCGGGTCGTTACAGGAATAATATACAATAGATAATTACTAGTCTTTTAAAACAAAGAACTATATCATTTTATACATACATCAATCATCAGAGTCAATATACAACAATGGACAGTTTTATAAACTTGTCCTCATACAGAATACACAGCGGAATAAATACTATCAGATACAATACTACGTCTCGTCATCCAGCTTATCTCCAAAGCTCCAGAATATCCAGAATATCCTGATAACCTAACTCTAGACTGCCCGTGTGGAAATTGGTGGGCACCAAGAGTTTAGAAGGGAACAATAAACTCCGAGTCAGTCATGGTGACTGGTGTGAGATCGTAAAACAGTTATTTTTCACAAAGAAAATAAAACAAATTCGCAATGCTTTTGGAAAATGAAACTACCATAAGACCTCCCACCACACACACAATGCAAACGCAGAATTGGAGGAGATTTCTTCTTATGATAGTCAAAGATGCTTACTACGCAAAATCAAATCATTTTTGATATTATTATTAGTGCATAGTGTGGAAATCATTTCGAAAGTATAATATTAATCTTAGCCAGCATACGACCAGTATCGTATGCCTACTATAGCTACCATCTAAACAGTGGTGACCACCGCACGTAAATGGCAGGTTCTACAACTAATACCGTACAAGGTGCGTATTGGAGTTTGGATTTCCAACAAATGGTCAGGCTAAGGAACTTCCTTTTCCACGATGGGTACGTCCCTGGAATAGACGACCCGAGAACCTAACCGGATCTCTGCCAACACAAGGCCGGGTTACCTCTGCAAAAATAGGTAACTACTGACACGCGTATGTCATCCCTCGATCGTAACCGATCTTCCCGAGGATCCCTGATTTCCAACAACCACAAAGTAATAAATTTGCAGCAACCACATAGGTTAAGTATCTGGGCTCCATACCATGATACCACCTCTATCCAGAAGGAATGACATACACTAAGGGGCGCTACTCCCTAGAACCTTGCCGCATCCTTCCTGTTTTGACCATTTCCGGGGTGTGAGTCTCGACGAAGTCTCGTCCACAAAGCTACGCTTTCTACAAAGCCCTGCTTCGGGTCAAACAAAAATGATCAACCTATGATCACAAAGATATAAGATCAAACAAATGATCATATCGCAAATGATCAAACACTGATCATTTCACAGCAACACTCAGTATGCCACGTTACCAAATTGGGAGTATATCGCTGATAAATTTCAACTACATAACCTCTGAGCTCGTACGTCTCAGAGAAGGGTGTTAAGCTAAAAGAATAAATTCTCCGCCACCAACAGATATGTATTTGAAAGAAATCAGCTTTATATCTCAAATTGTAACGTCAGACATACAATCCATACAAGTCTGTTCCGGGATCGAACAGAACCGAAGGCACTTCTCACGAAGCCCTTGCATATCCGGATAAATTTCTAATCACGTCCGGACTTCCCGTCACTAAGGGTGATAAAACCTCTAAATCGGAGATCAGCCGATGTAGAGTAACTCGACGGTAATCCTTCCTTTTTCAAAAATATCCGGTCTTCAACACCGGTCTTCGAATGCAATTCATAACGACGTATCACATATTCGGAATGGGTTATACGACCCCATGGTCCTTTCCCGGTTAACCCGAATAGTGAGCGCTTATTCAAAAATAAGTGTGGCATTCAAATTCATCCAATTCACAACAAATACCTATCTAAAGGTAATTATTGATAGTCGGTTATTTAACTATCAATAAAGATGCGCAACATCATCAGATTCCAAATAATTTTCCAAATTATTTATCTTCCAAAAATATCTTTACTAGATATAAAATTTCCACACTTCAAAAATAAATCAACATTTATTTTTAAACAACTTCCCTTTTTTTTATAAAATCCATAGTGAATTTATATTTTCGAATATCTACTGATATTCGATTTTCAATTGATTTCAAAAATTCATTTTCGATTTATCTTTAAGAAGATAAAATCTCAAAACGTTTCATTTCGTTTTGGAAAACATTTCCATACTTATTTAATAATAAGTGGTTCACAAATCTATTTATTTTCAACATTTGAAAATATTCAATATACTTAAATCAAATTTAAGTATAAATTCATTCTTTAAGGAAATCATTTATCATAACAACATTTATTTGAGTCAAAACGAATGTTACGTAAAACATCGTTACGACGACTCAAAAATCACTAGTATAGGGATTCGAAATTAAGATAGATATGTAAATCCCAATATTAGATAAAAACATTTCCTTTCGAAAATCATTTACTATAACAACAGTGTTATAGTCCACCATTTCCTTATTTCTCGAAAACGTCTATTTCAACAATGAATGTTGAAATCTATGTTTTCGATATTTAACACATTTTTTTTTACATCGTTAAAAACAATTTAACTTCATTTTAAAATATCACTTCTTCAAAAATATTACCCATTTTACTTAAAAATATATTTACTGTCCAAAATCGTGAATATACTTCCCTAACCACATTTCAATCTTTCCTACACATTTATTTCAAAGATAATTCGCTATCCAAAATCGCGAATATATTTCCTTTAATAACCTCCTATATTTGATTTACCAAATTTAATTGATTTCGAATTTATAAAACAACGTTTATAAATTCTCTTTCTATTTTATAACAACTTTGACTTATAAAATCTTCTTTTTATTTAACTTCGATCAATATTCCATTTAAAGGCAAAAACCCATTTTATAAGTAAAATTTCTTATAATCTTTTATTCTACAATTCCATTCATTTTATAACTTCATACTTTATAAATCTATAAACTTCAAATTTTATAAATCTATAAACTTCAAATTTTATAAATCTATAAACGTCAAATCTTCACAATTTATAATTCTATAAATTTCCTATCTTTACAACTTATAAAACTCGTTTTAAATTCCAATAATCTTAATTGATAAATATCAATTTTGTGCATCTTGTACATACATCGTTTTTTAATAATTCAAAAATCCAATTTAAACTATTTTATAGATTAGTTAACTATTTATTTCAAAAATCATCTTTTGGTTATATTTCACAAACATTATAATTTCCATAACTTTAAATCTATAACATTTATTTATTTAAGATAAATAATTCCAAAAATTTAATAAATCGTATACTTACAAATAATCACTTTAAAAATATCTTTTAAAGTTAAAATCGTTATTTTTAAACTTCAAAATTTTGAATCCAATGATGCAACGCATCAATTAGTCCATCACAACAGTCAATATCATATATCAATATGATAACAGATCTATATCAATATATCTGTAAATAAATAAATACTGGTGAGGAATCCAGTTGGATCCCTCCAACCTGTTTCCCTGCATCCAAAGACGTTAGCACAATACCAATTCCACTTCGAGGTGGAATATCGCGGTATATAGGTTTTATAAAAATCCGCTTACTAACGGCGCAATAGGGTCTCATCCGCTATACGAGGCGGGAAATCAATCAATCCAATATATACATATGCCAATATGTATATATTGCTATATATATAGATATATCCTACCATATCTAATATCACATCCAATAGCAATCATCAATCAATAATTGTAAATTCAAATTTCATATGAGTGAGAAAAATCTCACCTTAGCTTTTTAATTTGCCATCCAATTTCCATTTTGACCATTTCTTCACGGTTTTGACCTTGTATAAACAATTTATACATTTCGTTAATATTCGAAATAAATCGAACAACCTATTACCGTTTAATAGTTTTAATCCAACTAGTATGTATTTTTAAAATTCCTTTTCAACCTTATATATTTGTCAAAGTCCTTTCCATATATAAAATTTTCTATTTGAAAATTTTAAATTAACAAGTGATTTTATCTTAAACCAATATTCTTTATATTTTATTTTAAGATAACTTCCTTTTTAGAAATTATATAAGTATTTATAAAAACGACCCATATACTAAAATAAAATCTATGTGTATTTTAAAATATTCTATACAGATTTTTATAAATCTGGTTTTATACAAAAGTTTCTCAACTTTTAAAATTTCTATTTCTTTTAATTCTAAACCTATTACCTTAAACCAATTTCCTTTTAATAAATTGATTTAATTAAAAGTTAAATTTAAAACTAAATCCCATTTTAACCAAATATTTTCTTTTCTGTAAACCCCCAAAATCAGAAATTTACTTTACTGTTAAATCAAATGATGAGATACATATTTTTCTTTCACTGTATAAAACAGACTTAAAGTAAAACGAATAAATTTGTATTTAAATACCTTACTGTAAACACCAGAATCACGACCACCGTCCTCTTTCCCAATCTGACGAGCATCCCATGAATACGCGATCGAGCTCGAGAGATTCTCAGATGAACTCGCGACTACCAGTAAATCCATGCGAACGACCCTTCCACTGGCGCCACCCAAACCCTAATCGTTATTGCCTTCGTTCGAACGCACTCCCAGTGAAAATCATCGCGAAACCCTACCTCCACCTGACAATCGATCGAACTCCTTCACGTGACAGTACTCGCGAACGAGCTTCCAGAGATCGACCCAACTTCACGCGAGCGCGTGCTTTACCGCCTTCGCGCGCCTCCTCCACAATCGCGAACGACCTTAGCTCGATCGCGAGCCTCCAGATTTTTCCGAGTTATCGAGATTCGACCGAGACCCCTTTTTTTTATATATGAAATCGACTTCAAGAATAACCGAGCTACTTCGATTTCCTTGCCTCGTGATTTCCTGGAGAATGAATTTTTGAATGAACGGTGAAATTCAATTTTAAAGAATGATTCTTTTTTTTCTAGGAGGCTTCGGCCATTGTTACTCTTTCGAAAGTTTGAACGAGATATTAAATTTAGTCGCTCAGCCATTTTTATTTTCTTTGAATGATAAAGCTTTTGCTCGATTTGATCCTGAGTTGAAGAGGTATATTTTAACAGGAGAAGGGAGGTACGAAGGAGACAAGAAAACGTGATTTGGCAGAAAGTAAGTCGGTTGATGGAAACGATATTTAAATTAAAACGATTAATTATTTCTAGGCGTTTTTATACCGTACGCTCACATATCAACTCCGAAAAATACGAAATTTGAGATCCGGTAATAATACAATATTCCAGACCCAATGGAACTGATTTCGTCGAATTCGAGACTGCGCCTCGGACGGCTATTTTTAAATATCAATTGAAACGATATAATTTCAAAACTGAATAAATCATTTCCAAACTCAATTCTGATGTTTCTATTATCTTCAGTAATATCAATACGAATTTTCTAAGCCTTTAAAATATTTTTCTTCAACTTAAAATTGAAGATTCAAATATTAATTCAACTATCAACAGATTAAATTTTATAATTTAATCGCCAAATTCAAAGTTATATCGGGATTCAAATTAAACCATCATTCAAATATTTAAAATAAATTAAATATTCTCAATTTAATTTGTTCAAAATTCTGGGTCATTATAGCTGATATCAAAATATCATAGTCACTTAAAATTCATATTACTTCTGAACTCATATTCACCTTCGAAATCATTATCACTTTCGAAATCATATTCACAAAATAAGTTAAACCCTCATTTCAAAAATCATCATATTTACTAGCAAATATCATTCTAAATCCCAACTTAGGTTATAACATCATTTAACCATATTCGCTTTTAAATTAAAGATTTAAATCTAAACAATTCAGCCTTGCATAGTTTGAATTTTAGAAAATAGTTTAGCTAGTCATAAATAGTTTAAGTAGTTTCAAAATAGATTAAAATAGATTAAAATAGATTAAATAGATTAAAATAGATTAAGATAGATTAAACTAGTTTAAAATAGATTAAAATAGATTAAAATAGATTAAAATAGTTTAAAATAGATTAAAATAGAATTAAAACAGTTTAAATATAAAATGGTTTGATGATTAGAAATGGTTTATATAGAAAATAGTTTGGAAATCTAAATAAATCTGAATTTAAAATAATATATCTTTAAACAGTTTATATTAAAATTATTAATTTGAAATTAATATCAAATTAAACTATTCCTTCCATTTCGAAAAATCTGGACCATATTCAACTTTCAAATCAACAAAACTCAATTTTTTTATCTTTCAATTCGGATTCTCATTAAACAATTTCAATTTATCGATTTCAAATCCAGTTTTGAACTAAAATTTTGAACCACTTCAAATTCAATAGATTTCAAAGTTTAATATTCAAACGTTTATAATAACTCAAATTTTGATAACCATTTATATTTTAAAATTCAACTTTAAATTTCAATTTAAATTCATTAAACGATTCATTTAAACCAATTCCAATTTCAACATTTAAAGCTTGAATTTTGAAAATAATTCAATTTATATAAATAAAATTTCTTCAAAATATCATTTAACTGGATCCAAAAATTTAGGATTTAAAAAATCATTTAATTTTACCAATCCGGTGTCCGTATATGATTTTCTACCCTATTGTCAAGTGATACGGTTATATGTAATTTCAATCCACAATAATTTAAATTTACGGGTATATATCATTTCAACCCGCAATCCCGAGTCAAAATTTCAAAATCCATAAAATCGTTCGAGTCTATCATTTCAACCCATAATGATTTTTCCCTATCCTATGAGACCATTCGGGTGTATATCATTTCAACCTATAGTGATTTTCCTAACAATAACTAAGGGAACTTGCAGTGTGATAACAATATATAACTATAAACATAACATACAGTCATCCAATATCAACAATTAAACATCCATCAAAATCATCATTCAAATCGGCCAATAAATAACAAAATTTAACTGATTATAATTAACCGGTATTTAAGTGGCAATAAAAAAACTTCAATATTAAATTAAATGGCGATTATATTCAACAAAAGTCAGATTTAACTGGAACGACCATTTAAGTATATCAAATAGACATCAATCAACTTCTAATCATATCATAAATTCAATTTAATTAACATAAGAAAATTTAGTAGTCGCAAGTGGGTTAAAACACTCACCTTTGGTTTCAAATCGATTTAAAAACCAAATAAAGGCCCAAATTTGAACAATCTCGGAATTCGACCAAACCGGTTCCAAAACGTCCGGAATTCTGATACGATCGCAACATAAGAAACCGTGTCCAAATCCGAGCTCGTATGCAAAAGATATGCAAATTAAAATTTATACGATTTATATTATAAAATCAATAAAATAATAAAAGTAAAAGACACGTCATCCACGTTACCTGTACGCACTCTCACAAACCCTAGCTTCGAAGATGTTGTCGTGCACGAAACCCTTCACAGTAGCTGATCCGAAAACCCACCACCGCACACCACTAGGCACACCATCAACCTGATCGACTATCACCACTGTCTCCTACGACTCAGGCCTCACCTCCACCTCACGTGCGACCCCTCACAATGCCTCTATGCGCCTCAGCCGCCGCTAGCAAGTTGTGGACAAATTTGGTGATTTCGAACACCAATCTAATGAACGAAGACCATAGATGATCACTGCTCGACAATCACTACCACCCTGTGCCCTCAGATCGTCGATTGGATGAAGATCCACCATTGGATCGAAAACCCTAGAAATGGACGACTGAGAAAGATCGTTGATTTCTGGCCAAACGATGATTCAAATCAAAACACGAATTGCTGCAGTGGATGGCGCTCGTCGTGAGCTTTCCAACGATATATAATTTTCTAGGGTTTGGAGAGTTTGAATTTTTGAAATTGATTTTGATTTGAAAATTGAATTGGGATTTAAGTTTTTGGTCTGTCGGCCATTGGAAAGAGGAGATTGGAATAGACAGAAAAATTTGTACATACATGAATAAGAAATAGAAAGGCTGCTAGGGTTAGAAAAAATCTATTTATATAGACAAGGCCCGATAAGAACGAATGAATATATCGAATTGGTTCGAAACGACAATAACGACCCGAAAAGCCCATTCCGCTTCCGAAATGTAAGTGGGTCATCCCATATATCAAAATAAATGTTTTCGATATTTTTAAATTCTATGGAATAGGTTTCAAGTCCTAATTCTATTGTATGAAGAAGTTGGCTTTTAAAATTAACTTAATTTAAATTGAATTCATTAAATTGATTTTATGCGTTTCGAGCCCGCACGATCAAACAACGAGTTCGATCCATAGGAAACTTGAAATCTTACAATAATTCACCGTTACAGATCCGATGAAACTGGTTTCGTCGAAATCCGAGATAGTGGCCAAAATGGCTATTTTCACGTTAGTTAAATAAATTATTATTAAATTAATTAAATTACTTTTTAAATTCAAATTTTATAACTAACAATTTTATCATTTTTGATCACTTAGTAATTTATAACCCTTTAAACAATTTCCATGTCCACTTCAATATTCAGATATTGCACTTATTCAGCGTTCAATTTCAATTGCAATAAATTGATTAATTATAATTATATAACAATAAATTCATTTATTTGATTTACATCTTATTATTCAATCAACTATCATCTTACAGATATAATTAACATTGGTTTACACCTTATTACATTAATATTCTACAATTATCATCCTAATTCAAATTAACTGCCATATTTAATCAAATTAATTGCAATTGATTTTCAATTCAATTTCAACAAATTAAATAAATAGGTGATAAATAACAATTGTTATCCTTTACTTAATTAAATCACATGTAAAAGTTTATTATCTATAAACAAATGTTATAACTACTTACACAACACTGATTTTATTCAATTTCAATTAATTACATACTATCTCACCATTTAATATAACATTTAATTTATTTCCTTATTTACAATCACTAACCAATTTAACTTTGCAATTATTTCAATTACTTGATATTACATTCAAATAGTCGTCTATTACATTAAATTAACATTATTAAATTTCATTCTAATAGTTTTATTATTAAAAAATCATAAATTCTCAATTTCATACAATATTAAATCCAAAAATCTTATTTAACTAATATTTTAGTTATAAGAAAATTACGAGTCATTACATTGTCCCCCACTCAAAACTTTTCGTCCTCGAAAAGGGAAAAGAGGAAATTAATATATTTTATCCAAAGTATTCAATTTATAAACAATTAATTTACATAATTAAGTATTTTAAATAAGATATACCAATTTATAAATAATTAAATCTTCATATTCAAGTTTAATAAAAGTTTGAAAATATTTCACTTTCACAAAAAATTTCTAAGTCTAAAATTCACGGAAAATTTCGACAGAGTCTCCTTTATATGGATAGGTCCGAGAAAAATAATAATATCAATAATAACCATATATATATATATCATATTTCAAAAATAAAATATCCAAAACCATGGGAAAACAATATAATATCACTATAAAACCGTAATCCGAAAACGTACCTATTTGTCGGGCAAACAACGCTTATGAAACCAAAAGCGGTAGCTATTGCTTTCATAAACCTGTATTTCACTTATATAATCCAAAGAGTGAGAATTATGTAAAACAGCAACATATTAGTTGTTTCAATTTACACCACAATAAAATATGAAATAATCAAATGTAAACAACAATACAACCATTTCATCATACATCCATAGCGACCAAAACAAATGGTTTGTTCAGGTTTAGAAACGTTTAATCGCACAAGGTGATAAATAAACTATCAAGGGTAACCTATGCTCAACAGCTTTAGATAATTACTTAATAAGTTAATTATACATCCGTATACAGTTATAAGTTTACATTCCCAAACATTCCATCAGCCGAAACAACCTAGAATTTCAAATATCATTTAAGTTCATTCTTATTAATTTCCTTTCACATTATTCACGATTCATCTGTTTTCATTCATTCATACAATAATTATTTTCATAAATTTATATTCATTACGTACAAAATTCATTTCCCATTCATTCATACAATGCCATTTTTTTCGTTACTTTACATCCATTTACTTACATAAGTTATTTCCATTCAATTATTTAGATCATCCAGAATCAATTCTTAAAATATTACGTAAGTATCTTTACAAATTAAATTCACCAGCAATAGATTATTTCTTTTTCACATTTATTTTTCATATATAGTATTATTGAATATTAAATCTATGTCTAAATCGTTTCACATTTTCTGAAGTTATAATCATTTAATAAATATAGTGTAACATCCTGAAATTTTCAACATTCGCATCCATACATGTCAGATTTGAATTGCTCAAAATATCAGATTGTTAATTTAAATTTGGCAAAACTCAACATATACAGTAAATAAATAATCACAGAATCACAAACACAGAGTAATAACAATAATGCAGCGGAAACAAAGAGTAGTAGTTCATGAAGCTACTATATATATAACAGAGTTAAACAAGATACAACAGAAGTCACGAATACATAGATGTCTCAATACAATAGTCAAATACAAGATCTGAATACATCACTGGAATCGACTGAATGACTGAAAACTGGATAGATAGCTGGATCTCCAAGCGAAGCTCCAACTCCAAAGGTGAGTCAAATGTTGTATCACTCAGTCTGACCCGAGCGTAAAGCAAAACACAAAACACTCGAGTCAGGATTAACACTCTTATATCAATAAATCCAACTCAATTGAAATGTCAACTGAAATACAAGTAACTCAAAGGATGTCTGAGATAACCATCCTCTAAGGATCCGTTAAACAATTTACTATGTAGTAATGTACGTTATTATAATAATGTCTAAAGTAAAGTAAACTATCAAAATAGCATTAAGGCGTTACCCATATCCCCCTTAACACATTTTATATATTCCCATAGTCTATACAGTACCGTAATGGGCGTCGTCAGAGGGCACTCCATAGGTATGGTACAAAACAAACTCGTAAAAGGCGCGCTAGGGTAGGTGACATGACACAACTATGCAATGCCAGGGTAGATATTCCAATTACACTTCCGGGCCGGTGGTAACGCATAGCAGCCACTACCGCCCACCTCGAGGCACACTCCCGAAATCCGAAGGTGCACACCAAATCAATCACAAAATAATAGAATGGCATACGATGGAGTGTGTCCGATCAGAGGAGCTACCTCATTAGCCTATCAATTGCTCCTGTTTTAGCCACCTTATGCCAACTCACGGGAGTCAGCTCCACGTATATACCTCATATAAGATCGTCGCCACCATCCTACTTCATTCTGAAATCTCCACCGCGTACACAGTTGTTAAAGTGGTTTTCGGTATCGACAAAGAGTATGCCCATATCCAATCCCGGTCTCTATAACAACCAAACATTATTATAACACCACGGTCATTTCAAAATAGTTTTTACTTCAAAACCAAAATATCATTTCCATTTTAAAACCATATCAAAACGATATCATTTTTACATCAAATATATCCATTTCCAAATCATATCACTTTCCAGAGTTATAAAGCTTCCGAAATCATAAGTCTTTTAAAATCAAAACACTTTGGAAATCAAAACCTTGAAATTCATAACACTTTGAAATCATAGCTTGAAATCATAACATTTTGGAATCCATAACACTTTCCTCTTAAACAGTTTAGATATTAAAATTAGTATATATAGTAAAATAGTTTATAAAATAAAATAGTTTATGTAAAATAGTTATAAGTTAAAATGATTAAAATTTATATTGAAAATGATTTATATTAAAATAGTTTATATTAAAATAATTTATAAGTAAAATATAAATAGTTTTACATAAAAATAGCTTCCTCAAATTTCACAAATCGATTCAAATCAACTCGAATTACAAAATTCAAATTTAATCAAATCTCGAATCATCAATTTCAATTCGATTCAGTTTCTTAATAAACCATTTCAAATTATCGATTTCAAATACATATTTTAACCATAAAAATAAGCCATTTCAATTTCAATATATTTCAAAGCTTTAAATATTCAACATTCAAAACTAAATTCGATAATTTCATATATATATATATATATATATATCGAATTCACTTTACTATTATTTTAAATTTTGAAATATTCACTTAATAAATCCAATATCATTTAAACAAACCCCAAATTACAATAAACTAAATATTTCCTTCAATTTATTTAAACTTGAAATATTCATTTAAATCACTTTAAATCACAAATCAAGTTATAAAATCATATTTTTTAGAATTTTAAATTTAATAAGTTTCAAATCAAACTTATTTATGTATAATTCTTAAATAAATATAATTTCAAATCAATTTCAAATTTATCTTTCCAACCTGGATCATTATAAACTCTATATTTAAAAATATAGATATTAAATAAATACTTAAACATATTATAAATTAACTTTATTAAATCAACTTTAATAAATTTTTAAAATTAATATTTATTTAAAACCATGTATTTCCTTTTCAAAGCCATAGAAATCATTTTCAAAATATTATATATATTGACCAACAATGTCTGTATATAATTCTCTACCCTATGGTCAAGTGATACAGATATTTTCATTTCAATCCGCAATTTAAATATGTATACGGGTATATATCATTTCAACCCGCAATCCCAAATTCAATTCAAATGAAACTCACTTGGGTTTATCATTTCAACCCATAACGATTTTCTCCTATTCTACAGATCGTTCGGGTATGTATCATTTCAACCCATAGTGAATTCTATACTAACAGGGAACTTGTAGAGTGATAACATATATGATAATAATATAACAATCAGTAACAGGCATATATCATCAATATAAATAACAGATAAGGGTGTCAGATGTCATAGGTGAACAGATACGGATAATGGCATATATATAACAATGTAAATAACTAGCAGCAACATATTTCAATTGATGTTTCAATTGAAATCAAATTTAATAAATGTAAGAACATTAATCGTGAGTGATTGCTCACCTTTTGAGGCTAGAGAATAGACAATGAAGTTGAGTTACGAAATGCAAGCACGAATTCCAAAGCAAAGTGAGATGGGCATGAATCGACGAACAAAGCTGATAAATAGGAATTGATGAAAATGAAATCAGAACCAACTTGACATAGATTTGAAACAAAATACATGTTATAATTCTCTCTAAAACCACATTTTTAAACATATATTCAAGTTCAAAATAAGATATATATATATATATATATATATATTAAATCACTAATTTAACTTTTAACCCCAATAAACAAAAATCTATATACACATTTAAAAATCAAAGCTCAGGTGAACTAGTGTATATGTAATTATACATACTATTTATATAACCATATTCAAAATTCCAAACACAAATTAAATTAAAATATATAATTACTTATATTTATAGGTCAATTTATACAAACCAATTAGTCATATCAGAATATGAACTTATATACATTTCATATGACAGATCTAATATAAACTATATATACACTTATAACACATGTACTTTACATTTTAAACTCGGCTTTAAACATATATATATATATATATAAAATCCATACTCATAACTACTAACTTACATATTATACAAAAATCAGGTTGTAGATAAAGTTATGCTAACCAATTTGTATATAATGTAGTCTAATATATATATATACACACACACACAGTATAAACAAAGTATATATATGTGTACAGAAAAAGATAGCCAAAATATATATATATAACTGATCAACAGGAATTATTACTCATACTTTTATATGAAATCTTCTTATAGAACATATGCTATCCCATGTATACTTCTGTAAACCCATATATTATTGCATATATTCTTACTGTAAACGTATATATGCTGTAATAGAGATAAAACAAAAGAACCCTAAAGCTTACCAACTCACGCATTACTAAATACATATATATATATATATAACATGTACCATACACAAGCTGCTAGATATAGATATGATTCAAATAAACTTATAACAAATATGTATTAAATCAAACTATACTTACATAAAATGAAATATACAAAACTGTAACAACATGTTATAAAATTTGTATATACTGTCATACGAAATCTATCTATATATATATACACACAAATATCTACCAAAATATACATACCGTAAAGAATAGATTTATAACCAACATTATATCAACTAATATATATGTATGCAAACAAATGTGTACAGGTTTCCTCAAACAAATATATGCGAACCATCATCAGGCAAAGAAAAGTACTTTTATATTATATACTTTTAAAACATATGCTATTTTAAAATATATAAACTATGTTGAAAGAGAATATTGACAGAGACAAGGCGGCTTCAGGTTGTCGGGGCTTCGGTTGCATGGGTCGAGGAAGGTCGAGGCTGGATGTGTGGGCTTGGAGCAGTGTCAGGCTACAGGGCTGCTGCGGGGTTGGTAGAACGAAGTGATGGCCGTGGCCATGGCCGAAACGTGGGCGATCTGGGGTGCAAGCGGCTTCGTTGTTGAGTGGAGGAAACGGGCGAAGGAACGGTGAAGTGGGGTTTAGTTCGAAAGCTTGGAAATGAGAAGAGAGAGGGGTATGACAGCAACTTAGATCGGAAAGAACTTTGTTCTCAAATTTTCTTTTTTTCACAATAGCAGATCCAAATGAATTGGAGCAGAAGAAGAAACGAACAAGTTATAACAGTAAAATAGCAAAATAAATTTGAGGTTGGGAATAGAGGAAGTCGAGCACGGGAGTTTAGAAATTATAAAAGCCAACTAGCTATAAATTTTTCAACAGACAAATCATTTAAGGGTCACGAATATCAATAGACGAACCGTTGCGGTTAACTGTTTCGCGTGATCGCCGCACACCGGAAAACCGAAACACACGAAAGAATATACTGCGAAGATCAACACGACGAGACGATCAAAATGGTACAAAGATATCAGTGGTAGGATCATCCGTTCGAAAGTCGATATTGGTACCGAAAATGCTGTTATTTCGCCGAAAATAAGATAAACGGAGCAATAACAGTCCAAATTTGAAGAAACGAAATATGACGTCTCACTCAAAAGATGATTTACAAATTTATTGTATAAAATGTTCAGGTTTGGAAAACATTTTATTATCATCAATTTAAACTGATTTGAATTGAAATAAAATTACACAATAAAATTTACTTGCATATTTTCTAATGAAAATTTACCAGTTGCTATGTTAAAATAGACGCATCTCGAGTAATAAATTTTTATTTCAAAATTTTATTGTTTAAAATTTCACAAAAATTCAATTAATTAAATAAATAAAACCACTGAAATTTACGGGACGTTACATATAGTATTCACTTTTACCATTCACTTCAAATATAATTAGCTTCAAATCTTAACTCAAGTTTATAATCATTTACTTACAGTATTCACTGTTCTGTTAAATTTAATTACTAGTATCTCAAATTATTAACTTAAGTTTATAACATTTTTGTAACATCAGAATTCTTATTTATAGAAATAATTCCATTGAACACTTTCATTACTTAAGTTTTACTTGTATAATACTTTATTACATATTCTTATTAACATTTCAAATTTTAATATTTTGGTAAGTTATATATATGTTTTATAGAATGAAATTGAATGTTACACAAGTTTATCTTATTCATTTTAATTAACAAAATGCTCAATAATTACATCCTCTAAATTTTCATATCTTTTGATTTACAAGTTATAGATTTCTAATTTCTTATATGTTTCATTAATCACTTAGCATCTATGTACTTATTTTCCCTTTTTAGAAGTTTCCAACTATTAAAATGGTTAAGATTTCATTCATTATAATAATTGAAAACTACTGATTATTAGAAAGTTTAAGGACTAAATTCTGGGTTTCCTTTCCAAATCATTTTAAAATAATATATATATACTCATAACTTTTATATATATCAAATTATATTTGGAAAATTTAGAATTAAGCTTTGTTTATCAAAACAGATGTGTAGTAAAATTACTACGGTAGCCTTCCCACTTTAAAACTCGAAAATGAACGTCGATGATGCATGCACTCATCACCGAAATTATTTTCCAACGACAGAAGAGGGGAGTACAGAACTAATTTCCTTTTCAAATTCCTTTTAAAACATTTCTTTCAAATCTTATTGAAATATAAATATCTGAAAATACTTCCAAATAATACTAATATCATATTCCAAAATCCTTTGAAAATAAATTTCGAAACCCCGAAACTTAAGTTCTCAAATTTCCAATTCTTATTTACTTTATTTATAAATTTTATTCTACAACCAATATTTATAAAATTTCACTTCCTAACAAACAAACATATTATATTCAGCTATACCCAATTATAAAAATTATTCATTTATATACAAAATATAATACTGGGTAAAATTATTTCATTTACCTATATTTCAAAAACAATATTGTGTTGGTCAGCTCTATTAAGTGTTTAGAAATCCCTATCAATACCATCATGTCCTATGTACTGACCGGAATTTATAAATACTAAACAGAACAGATTAACACAATATAAAACATTTTAAAACACTAACAAATATGCTCTCATATATATATATATATGCTTAGACAAACTCATTCTCGGGTATTACTACTCTATCTCTAATGAGTCAGACGCCACAAAGCTAAGGTTATCGCTAAACCTCGCTTTGATACCAAATGTAACGACCTACCATTTTGGACGGTTCAAATCGACAATAAACCACACATGTCAAACTTAAACCATTCAAAAGAGAGGATTGTTATGGGGTAAATAAGAAAAGGAAGAGAAAAAATAAAAAACAAAACACAGAATCTCATAGAGGAATGACAAAATATAATAATCAAATAAATAGTTCATGAAGCTGTTTACAAATAATATTTGATTATACTTTTACAATACAGATCAGAGTTACATACAGCAGAAATAAATAAATAATGCAGTGGAACAACATGAGGCAGTGGTATAAACATAATAAATAGCATACAAATCTCTGGCTTCGTCCTCCAGAAATAGAGTCTTCAATACACTGAAAAGCTCAGACTGACCCGAGCGTAATGAAAAGACAAAACACTCAACTCAGAATTAAAAGATCTTATGTAAGTTAAATCAACAGTAAATAAATACGAGTGTGATGGATTCAGACATGTTTACGGGGTTTGACATCTCTTATCCACTGTCTAACGTGCGTGCAATAACTTAAGAGATGTTTGGGGTTCCCATCTCCTAAGGATCTGTTAAACTATCTACATAAATAGTACAATACGCTATTATAATAGTGTCTACAGTAAAGTAAAGTATTAAAATAGCGTTAAGGCGTTATCCATATCCCCCTTAACACATTTTTATATATTCTCGTAGTCTATATAGTACCGTAATTCCTCCATAAACTGAAGGGCTATCAGATGGCACTCCATAGGTACGGTATAAACCAAACTCGTAATGGGCGCGATAAGGCATGTGACAAGGCACGCAAGGCAATGCTAGGGTAGGATTTTACCATTTGTAGAACCTGGCTGGTGGTAACGCATAGCAGCTACTACCGCCCACCTCAGAACACACTCCCATAATAAAATCGAGGGGTGGCTACCAAACTAATCACAAAGCAACAGATATGGTATCGAAGAAGCATGTCCGATCGGAGATGCGACCTCACGGCCTAGGTATAACACCTGTTTTAGTCACATCAAGCTGAATAGAGGGAGTCAGGACTACGTTAATACCTCATACAGAATCGTTCGCCAAATCATCCTACTTCATTCTGGAATCTCCACCACATGCATAGTTGTTAAAGTGGTTTTCGGTATTGGCAGAGAGTATGACAATATCTGATCCTGGTCTCTTTAGCAACCAAACACTTATTTCACACCGAATGGATCTTTTACATTTCCAAAACTGATTCATAGTTGATATCAAAATATCATATTCACTTAAAAGTCATATTACTTCTGAAATCATATTCACCTTCGAAATCATTATCACTTTCGAAATCATATTCACAAAATAAGTTAAAACCTCATTTCAAAAATCATCATATTTACTCAAAATATGTCATTTCACTAGAAAATATCATTCCAAATCCCAACTTAGGTTATATCATCATTTAACCATATTTGCTTTTAAATAAAAATTTAAATCTAAACAATTCAGCCTTGCATAGTTTGAATTTTAGAAAATAGTTTAGATTGTCATAAATAGTTTAAGTAGTTTCAAAATAGTTTAAAATAGTCTAAAATGGATTAAAATAGATTAAATAGATTAAAATAGATTAAATAGATTAAAATAGATTAAAATAATTTAAAATAGATTAAACTAGTTTAACATAGTTTAAAATAGATTAAAATAGTTTGAATATAAAATGGTTTGATTATTGGAAATGGTTTATATAGAAAATAGTTTGGAAATCTAAATATATCTGGATTTAAAATAATATATCTTTAAACAGTTTATATTAAAATTATTAATTTGAAATTAATATCAAATTAAACTATTCCTTCCATTTCGACAAATCTGGACCATATTCAGCTTTCAAATTAACAAAAATCAATTTTTAATCTTTCAGCTTGGATTCTCATTAAACCATTTCAATTTATCAATTTCAAATCCAGGTTTGAACTAAAATTTTAAACCACTTCAAATTCAATAGATTTCAAAGTTTAATATTCAAATGTTTATAATAACTCAAATTTTGATAAATTCCATTTATATTTCAAAATTCAACTTTAATTTCAATTTAAATTCTGTAAACGATTCATTTAAACCAATTCCATTTTCAACATTTAAAGCTTGAATTTTGAAAATAATTCAGTTTATATAAATAAAATTTCTTTAAAATATCACTTAACTGGATCCAAAGATTTAGGATTTAAAAAATCATTTAATTTTACCAATCCGGTGTCCGTATATAATTTTCTACCCTATTGTCAAGTGATACGGTTATATATAATATCAATCCACAGTAATTTAAATTTACGGGTATATATCATTTCAAACCGCATCCCGAGTCAAAATTTCAAAATCCATAAAATCATTCGAGTCTATCATTTCAACCCATAATGATTTTTCCCTATTATTTGAGACCATTCGGGTGTATATCATTTCAACCTATAGTGATTTGCCTAACAATAACTAAGGGAACTTGCAATGTGATAATAATATATAAATATAAACATAACATCCAGTCATCTAATATCAACAATTAAACATCCATCAAAATTATCATTCAAATAAGCTAATAAATAACAAAAATTAACCGATTATCATTAACGGGTATTTAATTGGCAATAAAAAAATCAATATTAAATTAAATGGCGATTATATTCAACAAAAGTCAGATTTAACTGGAATGACCATTTAAATATATCAAACAGACATCAATCAAAACCTAATCACATCATAAATTCAATTTAACTAACATAAGACAATTTAGTAGTCGCGAGTTAGTTAAAACACTCACCTTTGGTTTCAAATCGATTTAAAAACCAAATAAAGGCCCAAATTTGAACAATCTTAGAATTCGAACAAACCAGTTCCAAAACGTCCGGAATTCTGATACGATAGCAATGCAAGATGAAAGTGTGCTATAGGATCGAGTAATATGGAATAGTATAAAATCAGTGCGGAATAATAGAACAATTAGCAGATAATAGTAAATAATAAACGAGCACACCAGGATTTTTATACTGGTTCGAACTTCCCGTTCTACGTCCAGTCCCAGACTCCTTCTGGAATTTCAACAAACAACAACCCTCACTTAACCCGGAGGAACAGGTCTATACAACCCCTGAGCAGCCGAACAAGGACCTGAGCAACAGAACAGGATTTCACGCCTCAGCAGCAGAAGAGGACTTCACTTTGCCCGAGCAGCAGAACGAGACTTTTACAAAACAATATTTCTGGACACTATGTGTTCTTGAGTAACACGAATTTGTCAATTATAGTACACCCTTCCTATAGTCTTCTCCTTTATGTTATATATGTGAATGCGTGAAGAATAAGGAAGTAAGAAAGTGAATTTAAATGATGTTGAAAGCACAAATGTATTAGAATCAAGAATTTTGAGAGTAGAATAATAATAGATTGAATTGTTGTTGGAAAACTTGATTCTAATGTGCTTATATAGATAATAAATAGGTGCATATGTTCGTGAAGAGTTATCATGAAGAGATATGGTCATATCTATTGAAATGAAGAACGCGTCTCTTCATGAATGGAAGTGCCTATTTGAAAAAAAATAGCCGTTATAGATATTCAGACTTCTGAATTGAATAATTTAGACTTCTGAAATTGCACGGGCTCAAACCAGAAAGAAAATAGGCTAAAAACAACCATTTTCAGACGTCTGAAATTACCAAGTCAGACGTCTGAATATTGTACTAACAATATTCATTTTTCCAGATTCAGACGTCTGATTTGGTACATTCAGACGTCTGAGTGTAACTAAAAAATACCATATCTCAAATGGTTAGAGCACTTGCCTTCTGAACTAGTGACCCGGGTTCGAGTCCCGCTCCTTGTAATTTTTGAAAACTTGATTTTTCATTTTAAAATATGAATGTATATGTGTGTGTATCATTTTGAGAAGATTTTAACATTTGTAAACTCTAGACACGACATTCTATGACTAATAATACTTTGTTTGTCACCTTCGTCTTGTCTCTATCGTATATATCTCTTCTTGTATCTCCATATACATTCTTTCATACTTTTGTTGTAACGACCCATAAAAGTTTAGCAATTTTTAATTGGTTTATAACGTATTGAATTGGATTTTTGAGAAATTATTAATAATAAAATTTTGAAATTTTTTTTTATTTGGATTACATATAATTAAATATAGCAAATGGTAAATTTTAAATTAATTATATGAAAGTTTATTTATTATGTAATTCTATTAAATTCAAATCAGTTAAGAATTGTTGAAAATAAATTTGCATGAAATCAAGGGAATCGACTGTTACCATAAATTTTATTTCTTCCCTGTCCATTCAAGTTTTACATCAGTTACAATCCAATCAATACCATACCTTTATTACTCCCCGTATTCATGCTGTAGCTCTTTAATTTTCTATCCGTTGCTATTTCATTTCGGGTTTGTTCCTTCCCTATTTATTCCATTTCAAACATTTTCTCTTCTCTCTGGTAGAAACATAATATTTTACATCATTTATATATATATATATATATCTATCTGTAGCTTGTATTCATTCGTTTGTTCACTTTTACGTTTCTCATACTTTCTACTTTATTGTCCTTAATTCCCGTGCTTGACGTTATCATTTCAGTTTCTTTCCATTGAATGTGGCACGTTTCATTGTTAACGTTTTATTCCATTTATATGTGTGGCTTTCCTTTTGCAACCTGTTCCATTTCTATTTTCTTCGTTTTCAAAATTTGAAACGTACAGGCTGGACCACAGTATTAATTGCTTTCCAATTCACGTTCAAACATTGCTATTCCTAGCTACTAATAAATTTAGAAATCAGTGTCTGTTACTTAATTTATGGCATACGTTCAAAGCATTGGCTTTTATTATTCAGCTCAATTAAGGGTGATCGTTGCCATCACATAACCGGTAAAAGATTTGTATACGTTTTATTTGTTTATGTGGCAACGATTCACATTTACACTATTATTGCCTTTTTAACTTCACTGGTAATCATTTATTTGTGTACGTTTTCATTTCAATTATTGTACACATCATGGTTCCTTTTATAAATTCATCGCCCATAAATAGTTTATTTCTTTTCCCCTTCATCTTCATTTGTACCATATTCATTTATTTGTGTATATTTTCATTTCAATTAATGTACACATCATGGTTCCTTTTATAAATTCATCGCCCATAAATAGTTTATTTCTTCCCCTCTTCATTTTCATTTATTCTATATTTATTGCCAACGTTATAAATTTGAAAGATCACTTGCTTCCCTTGTCTCCCTGATTTCACATCTCTGTGCCTATCCTTTTGAGTTTCTTACTTTTATATTCTATTATTAGCCTAAATGTGCATTTTGACTGTTGCCATCCCCGTATTTATTTCTTTCCTTTTTGAAATTAAAACGTATACGTTTTACATTTTATTTTTTTCTAAACCATTCATTGCCTTTCCTTTAAATCAATCCATTCTCTTCTTATTTGCTTTAACTTCTCTGCTGAATCAACGCATGAACGTTGATTTTCATTTATTATTACCTTTTATATTATATTTTTCTCTGTAGCTTTCCACTACCTCTCTCTTCATATATTTCATTGTTGCCTGCTCCTTCATTTTCGGGATCCACTCCCCACCATTGCTTACTTTTCCTCCTCCCAAATTTTTCCATGGCCTACGCCAGATTAAAAAAAAAAAGAAAAAAAAAATTTGCACGACGTATATACCCATCGCCTGAAGCTATCTCCGCCCCTCTTCCCTTTCCACCGCCTACAACCCTCAACCTCCACTCACGTTTCTCCTACAAGTGCATGCTTACTTCCTTTCTTAAATAAGAAGGTATATTTATTGTTTAAAATTTTTCTTATAAACGTTCAAAAGGATTTGAGAAAAATTTGCATTCTTTTGTACAGATCTTGTTATATGTGAAAGTAAATAAGTTATGAAGCTATAAAGGTTTACTTATACAAGATTTATATATATATATATATATATATAAGAGTGTTATATAAATGAATTTTATACTATGCGTTAACTAAATACATTGTTATTTATATGATCCAGTTTTTGAATATATGTTTGAAACGTTTTGATTTTTATATCTACAAATATTTTATTTTATACATATATTTTGTTATATATAAAGGTTTAATAAAAAAATAAAAAAAGAGAAAAAAGGAGTAAGTTAACAATGTATTATAAAGAATATTGTTTATCTGCACATATATGTGCATAAGTTGTTTGATTTCCTGCTGGATATTTTGAAAAGGAAAGTAATAAACTATAATAATTATATATATACATAAGTATTCATTTCAAAAGATATTATATATATGTGTGTTGATCTTTAATATATGTGTTTTATGTTAGAACATTGATTTTTTTAACTATACATATATATTATTTTAATATTGGTTTAAAATGAATATTTATTACATGGAAACGACAACCATAAAATGAATATACTATATATGTGACATTTTGAATAATTATATATTTGTTATTTAACATTAATATGAAATGGAAGTGTTTTAAAGTTATATGGTTTTCATGGGTATGCATATATATATATATATTTCATTTTTTAAAATGCGTGTTTTGATTTAACGTTCATTTTGAAAGAAAGTAATAAATTAATCATATAATCTTCGTTTCAATTTTATCAAGCTAATTTGATCCGTTCTCATCAATTTCTATCTATCAGCTTTTCCGTCGAAATTGTACCATCTAACTTTGCTTTGGAAGTCGTGCTTGCATTTCATAACTCAACTTCATTGTCTATCTCTCTAACCTCGAAAGGTGAGCAATCACTCACGATTAACGTTCTTGTATTTATTAAATTTGATTTCAATTGAAACGACAATTGAAATATGATGCTGTAGTTATTTAAATTGTTATATATGCTATTATCTGTATATGTCCACCTATGACATCTGACACCAGTATCTAGTATTTATATGCCTGTTGTTACCATTATCTGTATATGTTCACCTATGACATCTGACACCAATATCTGTTATTTATATTGATGATATATGCCTGTTGTTATATTTTTTATTATCTGTTATCACTCTGCAAGTTCCCTGTTAGTATAGAATTCACTATGGGTTGAAATGATACATACCCGAACGGACTTTAGAATAGGAGAATTTCGTTATGGGTTGAAATGATAAACCCAAGCGATTTTCATTTGAATTGAAATTGGGATTACGGGTCGAAATGATATCTACCCGTATATATTTAAATTTCGGATTGAAATGATAAATATCTGTATTACTTAACCATATGATAAATATATATACAGACACCGTTGGTCCATATATATAAATATTTTAAAAAATGAATTCTATGGTTTTGGAAAGAAATATATGGTTTTAATAAATGTTGAGCCTTAAATTATTATATATAAATGGGAATGATTGATTTAAATACATATAATATGTTGAGTGTTTAAAATATATTTCAAAATAGATTTTGGTAATAATTTGAATAAGTTAAGGTTAGAAAGATAATTTGAATTTAGTTGAAATTGTATTCAATAAAGAATTTTATTTAATTAAACCGATTTGAAACTTATTGAAACTTATTGAAACTGAGATGTAAGATATGATTTATAACTTGAGTTTGATTTATAAGTAATCTAATGAAAATATTTTTTTTGTTTAACTAAAGTTTAAGGAAATATTTAGTAAAAATGTAATTTAAGGCTAGTTAAATGATATTGAATTTATTAAGTGAATATTCCCTGATTAAATAATAATGAAGTTAAATCAAGAGCTATATGAAACTGTTAAATTTAACTTTGAAAATGTTGAATATTAAAGCTTTGAAATATATTGAAAATTTAAATGATCTGTTTAGAAATGAATTAAATTGATGAATTGAGCTTTGAATAAATTTGAATTTGGAATTTGAAGTTGATTTGAATCGATTTGCTAGACTTGAGGAAATTAAATACTTTACTTTTTAAATCATTTAATATATATATATATATATATACTATTTTGGAAAATGGATATATTTGAAATGAAATGATATTTGGGTTTTGAAGTATAAATTTAATTGAAATGACCACGGTGTTAAAATGTATATTTCCACCTTGTAGATAGTTCTGAAGATCCTTAGAGGATGGTTATCCCAACATCCTTTAAGTTACTCGTATTTCAATTGATATTTCACTTGAGTTGGATTTATTTATATAAGAATGTTAATCCTGACTCGAGTGTTTTGTGTTTTGCTTTACGCTCGGGTCAGACCGAGTGATACAGCATTTGAGACTCACCCTTGGAGTTTGGAGCTTCCTTTGGAGATCCAACTATCGCCTCAGCTTTCAGCTCTTCTAGTTGATTTGTTCAGAGAAGTCATCTGTTGTACTGGAGACTTCACTGCATTTGAGATATTCTGTTGTATTTTATTTCTAACTCTGATGTTTATATAGTAGCTTCATGAACTACTATTTTATCTATTCCGCTGCGTATTATTGTATTACTCTGTGTCTGTGATTATGTGATTGATTTATTTACTGCATATGCTGAGTTTTGCCAAATTTTTATTACAATCTGTTATTTTGAATTATTCAAGTCAGACATGTGTGGATTTATTGTCGATTTGAATGGTCCAAAATACCGGGTCGTTACATTTGTACTGTGTATCTTCATTTTGAACGTATTTGATTATCTCTTTTTGATGCTCATGTACCTGCAAATTAGCTTAGAGGTTCTTTGACATAATTGTATAGTTGTTGTCATTAAAATCCAACAATTGAGGTTCTAACATTCTCCCCTTTTTTGATGATGACAACTATAAAATTTTAAAAAATATTCATTCTATATAAAAAATAATATTAATATGTTTAAAGCTCCCCCTAAGTATAACATCTCCCCCTAAGTATAATATCTCCCTCTATTAATATGCATATGAATTTCTCCCCCTTTGTCATTATAAAAAAGAATGAGGGAATATAAAATATATTGTAAATAACGAGATAAACTCATTATTAATTATGAAGTAAAAATAAAATAGATATTACCATATTTGCTGAAGTGCATATTTCATTGTAAGCACGTATGGAACATTCTTTAAAATTCCAAAATCTATCCTTTTCCTTTTGTTTCTCCGAGTACCTGCAAAAAATAATAATCATTTTCGGTACCCACTTATTATGTTAGGGTCCGGGGGGTTAGGTCTTAGTAAACCATACCCATTTGGGTGTGGTTGAACCTTTATAAATATAATTTTCATTATTAACTACCATATCAAAATAATCATCAATGTATTTTTCTCTATTTTTCCAATTAACAGGAACCCAAATACTTAGATAATTTTTATTCATATTTTCCGTCAATGATTTTGTACTTCTAGAGAAATTATAAACATTATTGGTCATAGCAGTATTTGAATTTCTATAAAAATTGGATTTAGATTTTACTCGAAATTTAGTACTAGCACTAACATTTTTACTATACATGAAAGCATATCTAGTGCTATTTCTACGATCAATTTTATTATAACCTAAACCACTTTTATCATGTAACGGTCTAGAACTGGATGAAATTATGTTTAAATCGTTTTGACCTTTATTAAATTTTGTGAATTCAGTGTTAAGTTTATCAAATTTTGCTTTAAAGTCACAATTATTATTTTCAAAAGAAATATTACTGTTTTTCAAAATATCAATTTGCTTGTTTAATTCAAAATTCTCTCTTTTTACCGTACAGTTCTCATTTTCAAGAAGAAAAATTCGAGATTCTGAATTATCTAAAGATGATTGTAATAAATCATTTTTAATAATATCTTCTAACTTAATTTTGAGACTAGATTTTTCTAACTCTAATACTTTAGTGTTAGATTTTAAATCATTAATTTCTACTGATAAATCATCATTTTTATTCTTCTGAATTTCTAATTCCTGAGTGATCATAGATAGTTGAGATGTTAAATTAGAATTAGATTCTTGAGATATTTCAAGTTCTTCTTCTAGGATTTTCTTTTCATCTCTTAGCATACTAATTTCTAACTCAGATCTTTTTAATTTTCCTTGTAACTCCTTTTTTTGCTTTTTAGTTTGTTTTACAAATTCCACTAGTTCTGAATTAATTTCAACCAAATCTTCAAAACTTAGTTCACTTACATCATCACTTGTAGCCATGAAGCATTTGCTTGTTTGCTCCTTTGATTCTTCTTTATTGTTCTTCCTCTTCCTATTTCCTTGACTAGATCTCTTTATAGCCATTTATTCTAGGATGTTGTTACGATCTCTAGAATCCTAGGCTCTGATACCAAATGAAAGTGTGCTATAGGATCGAGTAATATGGAATAGTATAAAATCAGTGCGGAATAATAGAACAATTAGCAGATAATAGTAAATAATAAACGAGCACACCAGGATTTTTATACTGGTTCGAACTTCCCATTCTACGTCCAGTCCCAGACTCCTTCTGGAATTTCAACAAACAACAACCCTCACTTAACCCGGAGGAACAGGTCTATACAACCCCTGAGCAGCCGAACAGGGACCTGAGCAACAGAACAGGATTTCACGCCTCAGCAGCAGAAGAGGACTTCACTTTGCCCGAGCAGTAGAACGGGACTTTTACAAAACAATATTTCTTGACACTATGTGTTCTTGAGTAACACGAATTTGTCAATTATAGTACACCCTTCCTATAATCTTCTCCTTTATGATATATATATGAATGCGTGAAGAATAAGGAAGTAAGAAAGTGAATTTGAATGATGTTGAAAGCACAAATGTATTAGAATCAAGAATTTTGAGAGTAGAATAATAATAGATTGAATTGTTGTTGGAAAACTTGATTCTAATGTGTTTATATAGATAATAAATAGGTGCATATATTCGTGAAGAGTTATCATGAAGAGATATGGTCATATCTATT
Organism: Allium fistulosum; assembly: GCA_030737815.1. NCBI lineage: Eukaryota > Viridiplantae > Streptophyta > Magnoliopsida > Asparagales > Amaryllidaceae > Allium > Allium fistulosum. Next base: position 193,585,304 of record CM060905.1, read on the forward strand.
GAAATGAAGAACGCATCTCTTCATGAATGGAAGTGCCTATTTGAAAAAAATAGCCGTTATAGATATTCAGACTTCTGAATTGAATAATTCAGACTTCTGAAATTGCACGGGCTCAAACCAGAAAGAAAATAGGCTAAAAACCAGCCATTTTCAGACGTCTGAATATTGTACTAACAATATTCATTTTTCCAAATTCAGACGTTTGATTTGGTACATTCATACTGTAATATCCCGGGATTTCGAGGAATTTAAAATATGATAATCTCTTAATTTAAATTATTTTAAATTGATAATATTAATATAAATAACCAAATAATATAATGATATGATGTTTTAATTATGGTATAGATTGAATTATAATAAGAATAATTATTTTAAATTGTGTTATTTTATAAATTTGATTTTTAATAGATTTATCATTTCCAAAATTAATAAGTATTGTTTAAATATATATATATATATATTTTGTCTTGAGTTGTTTTATATCAATTTCAAAATAAATAAAGTGTTTATTTAAATAGTAAATAAATACAAAAGATATGTTTACACTTAAAAATGAATTAAAAATATTGTATATAATTTTATTAGGATATAAATGAGTTTTATTGTTTTTCTTTTAAAGGTTTTATTTATTTATAATATAGAAAAGCATTTATTTAAAAAGATATGTATTTATCTATTTAGGAAATACATATAAAAGCTTTTTAAAACTCTTTTTAAAAAATAATATAAATGGATAAGGACAAGTGTTAAATTTTTAAAACATGTAAAATACATGTGTAAGGTAATTAAACAATGTAGAGACAAGTGTCATTTTATTATCATTTTCTTTGATTTTTAATAAACCATAAAATTAAGTTTATAAAAGCCTACATCTCTATTTCCTTTTTTCTTTTCTAATCTCATTTCTAAACAAAGACAAAACTAAAATCAGAAAATTATTCAAACCGAAATCTCCTCCAAACCAAATCTGAAATGATCTTCTCATACCAAAAATATACAAACCGAAATCTCCTCCAAACCAAATCTGAAATAATCTTCTCAAATCAAAACTGAAACCATTTCATCTTAAATCTGAAACCATTTATTATACAAACAACATTCCTCTGATCAAAAATCAAACCCCTGTAAACAAAGTTTGTAACCATTGTTCTTCAGACCTGTAACCCTTGTTCTTGCAAGCCTGAAATTTAACAAAAATCTATAGATTAAATTTCTCAAACCTGGAATCATTTCAAGGGCTTAATTCTCAAGTTCAAAAGACCTGTAACCATTTGCCTGTTTCAAATCAAGTCTGTCATCATTTCAAGTATGCATGCAATATAATCTGAGGCAGAAGCAATGTTCAAAAGCCTTTCAAACTTTTAAAAGAATCAAAATAAGCAGATGAAATTTCAAAGCTTCCAGTTTTTCAAAGATCTCAACATGCCAGTTTATAACTTCTCTGTTCAACAGTTAATAGGTGAGTAAACAATTCTTTTGCAAAAGCTAAAATAGATATAAGCTTGCTTTCGAATGATTCCTAAAATGAAGTATCTTTGCATGTTTATTTATATGTATATACTCTGTATGCATGTGAGAATTTAAGTGTGTATGTCTGATTTAAATTGTTAATATGCTCTGTTCATCTTTAATAGGTGAGTAAACAATCATTTTATTTGTTTAACCTGCTTGAACTGGATGAAGTGATAAGTAGTAGAAGTAATGTTGTTTGCATGGATGAATTAATGTGGTTGTATGTATATAAATATGAAATGTCTGTGCATGTCTGAGTATACATATATATATGTAAATGTATACATGTGCATGTCTGTGTTTACCAGATGCATCTCTCTGTTTTTAAATTCACAGGTTAATAACAAGTTTAAAAATCAATTCCTTTCTCTCTAAACCTTTTTAGGCTATGATCTCTAAAGAAGAAATGATGGTAAGACTGTAACATCATTTTTAAAAATAATTTCAAGTGAAAATATTGAGTTAATATTTTGGAAATGAGAAATTACAGTATAATCTTTTCAAAACAGAAAATTCGATCATCTTAATTTCAAGTATTGATTATAGAAACATATTCGTATAACAAAATGATGAATTTAGAGGTTATAATCATGATTTTATAGTTTGGAAATATGGTTATATTCTGAGTTGATCAGAATATGGATATTGGTCGATTTGCGACGAACGAGGAGATGATTTTGGTCAGGACCAAGGCTGGAGGTGGTGGGTGATCTAGTGGTCACAAGAAAAATAATGGGAGGATTTACTGATGGTCGTTGTGGCTGGACAGAGTCGAAATAGGGTTCGAAGTTGATTTTCGATTGTGGAGGTAGTCGAGATTTTTGCATTGCCATTGTTGAATCGGAATCTTGCGCATATGGGGGTAACGACGGTGGATGTCGTGAAGAGGCTCTGGACGAAGCGGCGGAGGTCCAGGTGGATGGGATCGTCGAAGCGAAGCAAATTTGATGTGGTGATGGTTCCTGGAATTGAAATTTTAGGTCGATTTCAATTTGCATCAAATCGAGGAAGTAGGGTGGTCGGACTTGGTTGCGAATGACGACGGTGATGTGTTGAAGCCAGCATTGATGGCCGGAGTGTCGCAGCTCGTTAGTGTACGTGCACCGTGCACCTTTGTATATCTGGGTTTGACGAAGCTTTGGGGAAGATGGAGTTACTCGAGTAGTACGGGGAGGAACTCGCGTAGCTTAAGATTTTGCTCGGGTATTTCTTCGGGTTGTTTGCGTGAGTTTTCGAGTGAAACTGTTAAAGCTTTAACAGTTTTAAATTTTAAACAAAACAGTTTAAAATTTGCTAGGGAAGAACTCGGGAAGATAGGGCTGTGGCACGGGATTGCCTTCGAGTCATTGCGAGTTGGGGTGAAAACCAGTAAACAGTTTAAATCCTTTAAAAACCAAACGGTTTTAATTAGACTAAACTCTGTTTTAAAGGAAAAATAAGAAGAAGAAATACTTGGTTTTGTTTCAAGTATAAATGACTTAAACCCAAAGAAAATATCAAACCAGTTTTTATAATTTAAATAAAGAAAGTAAGTTTAAACTTTAAATAATCAAGTTAAATAAATTTCTTGAAAACTCATTTCTTTGTAATGAATGTTTGAATAAATTAATTTGTATGATTGATTAATTTAAATGTATTAAGTAAAATCCTTAAGTTATTTTCAAACTTAATTTGAAAATAAGGAAATTAATAAGGAAATGGTTTGTCTTAAAACTTAATTTAAGTTTAATAATAATGGCATAAATAAAGAATGATTTATTAAATTAAATTAGTTGATGATTAAGGATAAGTAAATTAACAATTAAGTTTTCAAGTGTTTATTTACTTGTAATTAAGGATTGTTAATAAATAATTAAGGATAAGTAATTAATGATTATTTATTTAAAAACTTAATTAATGATTTAATTAAGTAAGTTAATTACTAAGATCAAATGTTTAATGATAATGTTTTATCTCAAAGTTAATTAAGAGATTTAAGTTTAATTAAATTATTTAATTAATTTTGATAAGAATTAATTAAATGATTAAGAGTTAATTAAACTAGTAATTAAGAAGTACTTAATAAAGTTTTATTAAGTAATAATTAAGTTTTCTTAATTAATAATTAAGAAATTATTAATTTATAATTAAAGTTATTTAAGGATTAATTAACTGTTATTAAGGTTAGTTAATTATCATTAAAGATTAATTAATAGATAATTATGGATTAATTAAATTGGTAATTAAGGTTGTTAATTAATAATTAAGTTTATTAATTAATAATTAAGAGGTAATTAATTAGTTAATTAAGTTTAAGTAATTAATTATAAAAGTAATTAAGGATTGATTACTTTGTATTAAAGAATATTGATTAATAATTAAGGTTTATTAATTAATAGTTAAAGAATAATTAATCAAGGATTAATTAAATTGTTTAAAGGGTAATTAAGGATGAGTTACTCAGTTATGATTTAGGAATGAATGTGATTTATTTAAGTTAATTAATTTGTTAATTAATTAAAGATAGTCACTTGGTAATTAAGTATAATTACTTAATAAGATTGGATAAGAGTAATTACTTAGTGTAAGTAATTGATAAATGAATTATTGTATGAAATTGGTGTAATTAATCAAAAAGGATTTATAAAAGAAATTAAAGTAATTAAGAATAGTTAATTACTGTTGATGATTATGTAAGGTTGATAAATGAAAGTAATTAATTAATGTATGATTAATTAATGTAATTAATTAAGGAATAATGTAATTAATTATAGTTAATTAATTAATTAAAGTAATTAATTAAGGATAATTAATTATTATAATTAATGTGAGTAATTAAAGGTTAATTACTATAAATGATTAAGGATAATTAATTTGTTAAATTAATTAAAGGATAATTACTTTATGTAATTAATGGATAATTTAATCAAGAGTGATTAATGGTTAATTAATTAAATGGTTGTAATTAATTAATAGTTGATTTAAGCAAGGTTAGGAATTAATTCTTAAGTAATTAATTTAATTTAAGATGATTAAATTGATTATAATATGGATTAATAAATGGTTGCTTATAGATGATTGTTTGAGTAGAATGTCTGATTTGGTTGATATCTATTGGATGATATACTATGATATATCTGTGATAAATGTGTGATATTTATCTATGTTAATGCTATGTGAATTCAAGTATTAAATTGAATTGAATTGTTTAAACCTTTAAACAACTTGGCCTTAAAAGATACGTTTTGGATTTCGATGAGACCGGGATCGGGTTTCCGTATACCGGATTTCCAGGTCTGGAGACCCGAATACCACATCGATCCAAATTACGATAGGTCGTGAATCTCAAGTGAAGATGAAGATTCAGAGTGCAAGGGTTATTGTCGTTAACTCTGAGGGTGATTCCAAAACGAGTGTAACGAGATAATGCCTTCGGTTTCGTTCGAACCCGGAACGAACTTGTATGGATTGAATGCTTTCAGCACATCGTCAGGAGGACGATGAGCATTCTAAGTGATGTGTTCTTTTCTAAGGTAATCGTAGCCTCAAGCCTCATCAACCGGGAATGGCTAAAACAGGGGAGGTGCAGCAAGGCTTCGTGGGTAGCGCCCACTGAGAGTAAGGTCATCCCTGTCTAGATGTCCCTTTCTATTTTCGACTTAGTGGTGCGGTTGATGTACACAACCGTGGGGTGATTTTATTCGGAATTATCCAGTAAGGGATGGTTCCGGCTTTGTGTTGCAGGGGAGCGGGCGTACTCCTCGGTACGGTGATCTAGGCCACGTACTGTGACGGGCGGTACCCCAGTAGCCCTGCCATTGTATGGAATCCAAACTACAATAAGTGACGTACGATTTAGTTGTGCCCAACTATGTTGGAACGTGAGATGTAAGCATTCCAGCTATTTCTGTATTTTACTTGAAAATCCTAGACCTATTATAATACAATCAAATTTCCTATCAAATGTTTTGGTTAGCGTAAGGTAAAAACTTACCCATGTTTATGTGTGGGAAGTCTTACGTGATACCTTTTGATTTCAAAGGTTTTGAAGTTAAGCAAGTTTAAACCGTTTACTCACACCAGACCCATGTCTGACCCAAGTGTTTATTTCTGTTTTATATAAACTCTTGGGTACTCAAATTTTTACGAGTAGCCAAGAGAGTCAGGTTTGCTTTGACGAGTTATCTGGAGGAGCAATGGAGCAGGAGGCTTCAGCGCTGTAGAGATATAGTAATTCCGCTGTGTTGATCTCTGAGTCTTTGTTATCTGTGTTGTATCCTGTATTGTAGAAACTAGACAGGTGTTTATAACTGTCTAGTATGTGTTGTATATATTGTGTAACTCTGATAGTTGTTGTATATAAAACTATGTAATAGTTTATGTTATTAATATAATTTATTCGTTCCGCTGTTTAGATTCTGTTGTTGTTTCTTTCTTTCTTCTCTTCTTTTCTCTTTCTATCCCTTTCTTTCTTATTAGCGATACGACTTTCTGGTCGATGAAAGTCGGGTCGTCACATTTGGTATCAGAGCTATAGGTTGAGTGAATACCTAGGCTTTGGAGTGGTGTCTATCTTGAGAGAACGTATTTGTAATTTTTATATAACTATATATATATATATATATATTCTACCTATTTGTTGAGTTACCTGTTCGGGTTTTCCAATATGAGTTCTAAAGGTAGATAGGGTAGTGATGTGTGTAACACGACTACCAATGGTTGGAGTTTGGATGTTTGAGGTTGGAAGTATATTTGTCGAGACTGTAGACCTAATACCGTCTCGAATAAACTTTGATATGGTATAAGGATTTCATTTATCTCTAAAGGAAACCTGTTAAGGTTCGGAGTCCATTATTGAAGTATAAGTTGAATCGCGCTCGTGTGGGCGGATTTTTGAGAGTTTGGATCTGTTGGTTGAGCAGAAGCGAGTGATGGTATCTTGGGTAACTCAGGAAATTGTAGCTGCGTGATGAGATGCAGTAACTATGGATATCTCCGACGATGTTTCTGTTTGGAGAAAGTTTAAGGAAGTATATCTGCATTCGGTAATGCGACTGAGTTCAGCAGGATGTTTGTGTTCGGTTTGAAGTCCGAGTTTCTCTAGAAGCTTTGGATAAGGAGTCTTTGGCATTTGTGTCAGCGGTGCAGCTCAAGTGTTTTGTGTTCCTGCTGGAAGATATTTTGGCTTAGCAGTTCGTAGAGGGGAGTTCAGAAGCTGCGGAGTAAATTCATTTTTCAAATGGATTGGTCAAGCATAGACTGTTCTGATGGATTAAGAAAGAACAGTAATCTTTGGATATTGGACTGGATAGAATCGCAAAAGTGACTTGCGATAATTGAGTATTCTCTTGGGAAATCTTTTGCTTGAGTTTGAGGCATCTCTAGAAGATGTAGGAGTTATAGGGTTGTCAGAAATTTTCTGAAATGTGTTGATCTAGTTTGTGTTCGAGTTCATAGACGACATCTAGATCAGAGTTGAGCAGCGAAAGCTTGGTAGTAGTTGTTCTAGAGTAGAAGCAACCGGAAATTGCAGTGTTTGGATTAGAGGGTTCCTACAGGAAGCTTTTCAAGTTTTGAAGGTCAGATTGGTGAGAGCATCTGTTTTGTCTTTTTCGGATAGGAGAAGTGTTTGGAATCTACCGATGATTGTGGAGTAGAGTTTGAGTTCTGGATTTCTGTAGATCTTGAGAGGATCCGTTTATTGGATTGTTTTTGGTCCTGTTTGTTTCGAGAAGCATCAGCAATGGTTGGGCTGATCAGAAAAGGTGAAGGCAGCCCAGAATCGTCAGAAGAGTTCCGTGGATTAGAGATGGAGATTTTGGAATTCGAAGTTGGGAATTCGTTGTTATTTCTTCGATGAAAGGAGCAATTGAGTTTGGGTAAGACTAGGAAGATAGCTCCGAGTATATTAAATCTTTCTGAGTTTTTGTGAGGATAAGTGTTTTGGCTTCGGTATTGAATTGCCAGTTTGGATTTAATAGAGCGAGTAACCCAGTATCTGTATCGGGGAAACTCGGGATAATTTTAGGTAGTTTATCCGGATCTATGTTCGGATAACTAGAATTGTTGTTTGTATGAATTGTTGCTTGGATGAAATTGTTTGTTTGGATGAATGGTTGTTTGATTGATAGTATATGGCTGTTAAGTATAATTGAATTGTTTTAAAATTGGTTGAAATAAATATAAAAATTTTTGGATTATCTTTTGTTTTAAATTTCGAGGACGAAATTCTTTTAAGGGGGAAGGAATGTAATATCCCGGGATTTCGAGGAATTTAAAATATGATAATCTCTTAATTTAAATTATTTTAAATTGATAATATTAATATAAATAACCAAATAATATAATGATATGATGTTTTAATTATGGTATAGATTGAATTATAATAAGAATAATTATTTTAAATTGTGTTATTTTATAAATTTGATTTTTAATAGATTTATCATTTCCAAAATTAATAAGTATTGTTTAAATATATATATATATATATTTTGTCTTGAGTTGTTTTATATCAATTTCAAACTAAATAAAGTGTTTATTTAAATAGTAAATAAATACAAAAGATATGTTTACACTTAAAAATGAATTAAAAATATTGTATATAATTTTATTAGGATATAAATGAGTTTTATTGTTTTTCTTTTAAAGGTTTTATTTATTTATAATATAGAAAAGCATTTATTTAAAAAGATATGTATTTATCTATTTAGGAAATACATATAAAAGCTTTTTAAAACTCTTTTTAAAAAATAATATAAATGGATAAGGACAAGTGTTAAATTTTTAAAACATGTAAAATACATGTGTAAGGTAATTAAACAATGTAGAGACAAGTGTCATTTTATTATCATTTTCTTTGATTTTTAATAAACCATAAAATTAAGTTTATAAAAGCCTACATCTCTATTTCCTTTTTTCTTTTCTAATCTCATTTCTAAACAAAGACAAAACTAAAATCAGAAAATTATTCAAACCGAAATCTCCTCCAAACCAAATCTGAAATGATCTTCTCATACCAAAAATATACAAACCGAAATCTCCTCCAAACCAAATCTGAAATAATCTTCTCAAATCAAAACTGAAACCATTTCATCTTAAATCTGAAACCATTTATTATACAAACAACATTCCTCTGATCAAAAATCAAACCCCTGTAAACAAAGTTTGTAACCATTGTTCTTCAGACCTGTAACCCTTGTTCTTGCAAGCCTGAAATTTAACAAAAATCTATAGATTAAATTTCTCAAACCTGGAATCATTTCAAGGGCTTAATTCTCAAGTTCAAAAGACCTGTAACCATTTGCCTGTTTCAAATCAAGTCTGTCATCATTTCAAGTATGCATGCAATATAATCTGAGGCAGAAGCAATGTTCAAAAGCCTTTCAAACTTTTAAAAGAATCAAAATAAGCAGATGAAATTTCAAAGCTTCCAGTTTTTCAAAGATCTCAACATGCCAGTTTATAACTTCTCTGTTCAACAGTTAATAGGTGAGTAAACAATTCTTTTGCAAAAGCTAAAATAGATATAAGCTTGCTTTCGAATGATTCCTAAAATGAAGTATCTTTGCATGTTTATTTATATGTATATACTCTGTATGCATGTGAGAATTTAAGTGTGTATGTCTGATTTAAATTGTTAATATGCTCTGTTCATCTTTAATAGGTGAGTAAACAATCATTTTATTTGTTTAACCTGCTTGAACTGGATGAAGTGATAAGTAGTAGAAGTAATGTTGTTTGCATGGATGAATTAATGTGGTTGTATGTATATAAATATGAAATGTCTGTGCATGTCTGAGTATACATATATATATGTAAATGTATACATGTGCATGTCTGTGTTTACCAGATGCATCTCTCTGTTTTTAAATTCACAGGTTAATAACAAGTTTAAAAATCAATTCCTTTCTCTCTAAACCTTTTTAGGCTATGATCTCTAAAGAAGAAATGATGGTAAGACTGTAACATCATTTTTAAAAATAATTTCAAGTGAAAATATTGAGTTAATATTTTGGAAATGAGAAATTACAGTATAATCTTTTCAAAACAGAAAATTCGATCATCTTAATTTCAAGTATTGATTATAGAAACATATTCGTATAACAAAATGATGAATTTAGAGGTTATAATCATGATTTTATAGTTTGGAAATATGGTTATATTCTGAGTTGATCAGAATATGGATATTGGTCGATTTGCGACGAACGAGGAGATGATTTTGGTCAGGACCAAGGCTGGAGGTGGTGGGTGATCTAGTGGTCACAAGAAAAATAATGGGAGGATTTACTGATGGTCGTTGTGGCTGGACAGAGTCGAAATAGGGTTCGAAGTTGATTTTCGATTGTGGAGGTAGTCGAGATTTTTGCATTGCCATTGTTGAATCGGAATCTTGCGCATATGGGGGTAACGACGGTGGATGTCGTGAAGAGGCTCTGGACGAAGCGGCGGAGGTCCAGGTGGATGGGATCGTCGAAGCGAAGCAAATTTGATGTGGTGATGGTTCCTGGAATTGAAATTTTAGGTCGATTTCAATTTGCATCAAATCGAGGAAGTAGGGTGGTCGGACTTGGTTGCGAATGACGACGGTGATGTGTTGAAGCCAGCATTGATGGCCGGAGTGTCGCAGCTCGTTAGTGTACGTGCACCGTGCACCTTTGTATATCTGGGTTTGACGAAGCTTTGGGGAAGATGGAGTTACTCGAGTAGTACGGGGAGGAACTCGCGTAGCTTAAGATTTTGCTCGGGTATTTCTTCGGGTTGTTTGCGTGAGTTTTCGAGTGAAACTGTTAAAGCTTTAACAGTTTTAAATTTTAAACAAAACAGTTTAAAATTTGCTAGGGAAGAACTCGGGAAGATAGGGCTGTGGCACGGGATTGCCTTCGAGTCATTGCGAGTTGGGGTGAAAACCAGTAAACAGTTTAAATCCTTTAAAAACCAAACGGTTTTAATTAGACTAAACTCTGTTTTAAAGGAAAAATAAGAAGAAGAAATACTTGGTTTTGTTTCAAGTATAAATGACTTAAACCCAAAGAAAATATCAAACCAGTTTTTATAATTTAAATAAAGAAAGTAAGTTTAAACTTTAAATAATCAAGTTAAATAAATTTCTTGAAAACTCATTTCTTTGTAATGAATGTTTGAATAAATTAATTTGTATGATTGATTAATTTAAATGTATTAAGTAAAATCCTTAAGTTATTTTCAAACTTAATTTGAAAATAAGGAAATTAATAAGGAAATGGTTTGTCTTAAAACTTAATTTAAGTTTAATAATAATGGCATAAATAAAGAATGATTTATTAAATTAAATTAGTTGATGATTAAGGATAAGTAAATTAACAATTAAGTTTTCAAGTGTTTATTTACTTGTAATTAAGGATTGTTAATAAATAATTAAGGATAAGTAATTAATGATTATTTATTTAAAAACTTAATTAATGATTTAATTAAGTAAGTTAATTACTAAGATCAAATGTTTAATGATAATGTTTTATCTCAAAGTTAATTAAGAGATTTAAGTTTAATTAAATTATTTAATTAATTTTGATAAGAATTAATTAAATGATTAAGAGTTAATTAAACTAGTAATTAAGAAGTACTTAATAAAGTTTTATTAAGTAATAATTAAGTTTTCTTAATTAATAATTAAGAAATTATTAATTTATAATTAAAGTTATTTAAGGATTAATTAACTGTTATTAAGGTTAGTTAATTATCATTAAAGATTAATTAATAGATAATTATGGATTAATTAAATTGGTAATTAAGGTTGTTAATTAATAATTAAGTTTATTAATTAATAATTAAGAGGTAATTAATTAGTTAATTAAGTTTAAGTAATTAATTATAAAAGTAATTAAGGATTGATTACTTTGTATTAAAGAATATTGATTAATAATTAAGGTTTATTAATTAATAGTTAAAGAATAATTAATCAAGGATTAATTAAATTGTTTAAAGGGTAATTAAGGATGAGTTACTCAGTTATGATTTAGGAATGAATGTGATTTATTTAAGTTAATTAATTTGTTAATTAATTAAAGATAGTCACTTGGTAATTAAGTATAATTACTTAATAAGATTGGATAAGAGTAATTACTTAGTGTAAGTAATTGATAAATGAATTATTGTATGAAATTGGTGTAATTAATCAAAAAGGATTTATAAAAGAAATTAAAGTAATTAAGAATAGTTAATTACTGTTGATGATTATGTAAGGTTGATAAATGAAAGTAATTAATTAATGTATGATTAATTAATGTAATTAATTAAGGAATAATGTAATTAATTATAGTTAATTAATTAATTAAAGTAATTAATTAAGGATAATTAATTATTATAATTAATGTGAGTAATTAAAGGTTAATTACTATAAATGATTAAGGATAATTAATTTGTTAAATTAATTAAAGGATAATTACTTTATGTAATTAATGGATAATTTAATCAAGAGTGATTAATGGTTAATTAATTAAATGGTTGTAATTAATTAATAGTTGATTTAAGCAAGGTTAGGAATTAATTCTTAAGTAATTAATTTAATTTAAGATGATTAAATTGATTATAATATGGATTAATAAATGGTTGCTTATAGATGATTGTTTGAGTAGAATGTCTGATTTGGTTGATATCTATTGGATGATATACTATGATATATCTGTGATAAATGTGTGATATTTATCTATGTTAATGCTATGTGAATTCAAGTATTAAATTGAATTGAATTGTTTAAACCTTTAAACAACTTGGCCTTAAAAGATACGTTTTGGATTTCGATGAGACCGGGATCGGGTTTCCGTATACCGGATTTCCAGGTCTGGAGACCCGAATACCACATCGATCCAAATTACGATAGGTCGTGAATCTCAAGTGAAGATGAAGATTCAGAGTGCAAGGGTTATTGTCGTTAACTCTGAGGGTGATTCCAAAACGAGTGTAACGAGATAATGCCTTCGGTTTCGTTCGAACCCGGAACGAACTTGTATGGATTGAATGCTTTCAGCACATCGTCAGGAGGACGATGAGCATTCTAAGTGATGTGTTCTTTTCTAAGGTAATCGTAGCCTCAAGCCTCATCAACCGGGAATGGCTAAAACAGGGGAGGTGCAGCAAGGCTTCGTGGGTAGCGCCCACTGAGAGTAAGGTCATCCCTGTCTAGATGTCCCTTTCTATTTTCGACTTAGTGGTGCGGTTGATGTACACAACCGTGGGGTGATTTTATTCGGAATTATCCAGTAAGGGATGGTTCCGGCTTTGTGTTGCAGGGGAGCGGGCGTACTCCTCGGTACGGTGATCTAGGCCACGTACTGTGACGGGCGGTACCCCAGTAGCCCTGCCATTGTATGGAATCCAAACTACAATAAGTGACGTACGATTTAGTTGTGCCCAACTATGTTGGAACGTGAGATGTAAGCATTCCAGCTATTTCTGTATTTTACTTGAAAATCCTAGACCTATTATAATACAATCAAATTTCCTATCAAATGTTTTGGTTAGCGTAAGGTAAAAACTTACCCATGTTTATGTGTGGGAAGTCTTACGTGATACCTTTTGATTTCAAAGGTTTTGAAGTTAAGCAAGTTTAAACCGTTTACTCACACCAGACCCATGTCTGACCCAAGTGTTTATTTCTGTTTTATATAAACTCTTGGGTACTCAAATTTTTACGAGTAGCCAAGAGAGTCAGGTTTGCTTTGACGAGTTATCTGGAGGAGCAATGGAGCAGGAGGCTTCAGCGCTGTAGAGATATAGTAATTCCGCTGTGTTGATCTCTGAGTCTTTGTTATCTGTGTTGTATCCTGTATTGTAGAAACTAGACAGGTGTTTATAACTGTCTAGTATGTGTTGTATATATTGTGTAACTCTGATAGTTGTTGTATATAAAACTATGTAATAGTTTATGTTATTAATATAATTTATTCGTTCCGCTGTTTAGATTCTGTTGTTGTTTCTTTCTTTCTTCTCTTCTTTTCTCTTTCTATCCCTTTCTTTCTTATTAGCGATACGACTTTCTGGTCGATGAAAGTCGGGTCGTCACACATACGTCTGAATGTAACTAAAAAATACCATAGCTCAAATGGTTAGAGCACTTGCCTTCTGAACTAGTGACCCGGGTTTGAGTCCCGCTCCATGCAATTTTTGAAAACTTGATTTTTCATTTAAAATATGAATGTATATGCGTGTGTATCATTTTGAGAAGATTTTAACATTTGTAAACTCTAGACACGACATTCTATGACTAATAATACTTTCTTTGTCACCTTCGTCTTATCTCTATCGTATATATCTCTTCTTGTATCTCCATATACATTCTTTCATACTTTTGTACTATGTATCTTCATTTTGAACATATTTGATTATCTCTTTTTGATGCTCATGTACCAGCAAATTAGCTTAGAGGTTCTTTAACATAATTTATAGTTGTTGTCATTAAAATCCAAGGATCGAGTAATATGGAATAGTATAAAATCAGTGCGGAATAATAGAACAATTAGTAGATAATAGTAAATAATAAACGAGCACACCAGGATTTTTATACTAGTTCGAACTTCCCGTTCTACGTCCAGTCCCAGACTCCTTCTAGAATTTCAACAAACAACAACCCTCACTTAACCCGGAGGAACAGGTCTATACAACCCTTGAGCAGCCGAACAGGGACCTGAGCAACATAACAGCATTTCACGCCTCAGCAGCAGAAGAGGACTTCACTTGCCCGAGCAGCAGAACGGGACTTTTACAAAACAATATTTCTTGACACTATGTATTCTTGAGTAACATGAATTTGTCAATTATAGTACACCCTTCCTATAATCTTCTCCTTTATGATATATATGTGAATGCGTGAAGAATAAGGAAGTAAGAAAGTGAATTTGAATGATGTTGAAAGCACAAATGTATTAGAATCAAGAATTTTGAGAGTAGAATAATAATAGATTGAATTGTTATTGAAAACTTGATTCTAATGTGTTTATATAGATAACAAATAGTTGCAATTGTTCGTAAAGAGTTATCATCAAGAGTTATGATCATATCTGTTGGATTAAAGTTTGCAACTCTTCACGAATGAAAGTGCCTTTTCAAAAAACTAGCCGTTGTAAACATTCAGACTTCTGAATTTAAAATTTCAAACTTCTGAAATGCAATGGATTTAGACCAGAAAGAAAATAGGCAAAAAATTGCCAAATTCAGACGTCTGAACTATCCAATTCAAACATCTGAATATTGTATTTTACAACATTCAAATTTCCAGATTCAGACGTCTGAATTGGATCATTCAGACGTCTGAATGTAACATGAAAATCAGATTTTGCCTTAAAACAAAATGTATGCCAATGCACTGTTAATGAGATGTAGCATATATCATATAGGAGAGATTTTAACAGATTTTAACTTCTAGACAAGGACTCGAAGCAATCTTATATAAATTTATACTTAGTCGAATCTCGTCAATAGATAATCCCTGCAAAAACCAGTTAGTATATACATGATTGTATAGTTGTCATAGTCAAAATATCGTATTTACGAAATACCATAAACACGAAGTTTCAACATAAGAGACCGCGTCAAAATCTGAGCTCATATGCAAAAGATATGCTAATTAGAAGTTATACGATTTATATTATAAAATCAATGAAATAATAAAAGTAAAAGACACGTCATCCACGTTACCTGTACGCGCTCTCACAAACCCTAGCTTCGAAGACGTTGTCGCGCACGAAACCCTTCGCAGTAGTCGACCCAAAAAACCCACCACCGCACGCCACTAGGCACACCATCAACCTAATCGACTATCACCACTGTCTCCTACAACTCAGGACGCACCTCCACCTCACGCACGACCCCTCGCTAAACCCCCAGGCGCCTCCGCCACCGCTAGCAAGTTGTAACAACCGGGATTTTTGTAATTTCAATTATCGTCAAAATGACGATTTAATTCAGTTGATAATTGTTATTGGAATTCGAATCGGATTTGAAATGTGAAAATTGTTTGATTGCAATTGAGATTTATTCGGGTTAAAATTCTTTAATAAAAATTGTTATTCGTGGTTAGAGCTGATATTGGGCTTCCCATTTTGTCTTGGCCTTCTCTATCGTAGCCGTGAAAATTTACTAAGGCTAAAACCCGTCCACCCTTTTCATTTTCCTCATTCGAGAAAACCTAAGCAAACAGTCGAAAGAAAGAAAAATGGTGGCGGCTCTCATCTTTCGTTCGCTCCTCTCCCCCATTCACTGTCAAAAACCCTAATCTAAGCAATAGAGAAGAATGGAGGCCACGATTTCTTCGTTCGTTCGTTTTTCCAATTTAGGGCTTCGCGAAATCAAAGGCGTTGGCTTCTCTGCTCAATCAAATGCTAAGGGCTTCTGTCGATGGTTTCGTTTGCTTTCGTAATGCTACGACGTCGACTCCGCTAGGTTGCTCGCGGCTGCTTCTTCGAATAAGGTGAGTGGTTAATTCCCTCACATCTAACTCGATATTCATTGATTACGGTAGTTCGATTTTTGTCTTGTGCTGGGAATGTTTGATTTCTATTCAAGTCGCCTCTTTTACTTTCCCTGATTGCGTGATGATTTTGGTTTTTGTTCGACTTTCGAACTTGTAACTGCAGTTTGTTGTAGTGACCTTTGGGTCGCAGACGTGTGTCAACTTGTTTACCTCGTATTGCCTTGGTTGCGATGTTGATCTCTCGGCCATGAATCATTTTGTGATACTGGTACTAATCTGTAGCTTATAATATTTTGAGATGAGAATTTTTCTCCAATTTCTCTGATGATTTCAGTCACTGTCTTGCTCCATTTGAAATTCCTGCATCGATTGTTTTAAAAGTAGGATGGCCATCGTTCGAGTTATGGGTTGTTTTCTTTGAGCTTGGGCTCGGCATTGTTTTGATTTGAAACTGCATTTCCCTGAGTTTATACGATTTCGTTTCGACTGTGACTTCTCTGCAGTTTCGTTTCTGGGTAGCTCTATTGCTTGGCATTGTGGGGTTGTTATGTGATGAATTTGGGCACTTTGTTGAGTTCGTTTATATTTGTTTGATATTGATAAATTGCTTTGATATATCATTGGTACTCTGGTTTACTGGTTCGACTTCAGCAGTGTATATCTTGTTTGAAATGTTGACGACTTCTCTGATGTTTTCCAATTCACTCTGTCTACACTTGATTGACATATGACTTGAGATTGAGCCTGTTACATCTTGTAGCAATTGTACCTCTTGCTTTGTTGGTCGAATTTGTTTGAATATGGCCAATTTAAACTTGACTTCATTCAAATGCTTGCCTGTGTAGTGCACTTCAATTTAGAATTTAGTTATACATGGTGCATTGCATATCAGTTCATTAATGTAATTGGGCTTTGCTTCCATTTACATGTGTTGTCAGGTATGATCTATATATGAAGCAGTGTTGTAATTCCTTGTAGTCTTCATTGCTCTGCCCTCTTTGTGGTCTGAGACTCTTGCCTTGATTCTGGTCTGCATTTTGGGTTGTTCCACTGTTGCATTTAAATTAGCATGTCTACACTTTGAACTTGGATAATTTGAACTTGATGGTCAGATTTCACTTGATCGTATTCGTTAATTTCTTTCATGTAGAAACTGCACTTGCATTGTCTACATTGGTTGTACACTTCCCTTGGACTTGCACTAGGAAGTCTGCTCTTTTCGATCCAGGTCTGTATTGATTTGGGTCACAAGTATGCTTTGTACTTGTGATTTTGAGTCTGGTTCACTTTGAGTTGTCTTCTTTGATTTACACTGAATGTGTATATATATTCACTTGATTATCTGGTTGAGGCTGCCATCAACTTGTACATGGCCTCACTTCTGAATTTTTACTCGAGTTGAACCCAGTTGCAAAACTTGGGTTTGACCTTGTGTCTGGCCCTTATTCCATCTCTGTAGTGGTGAGGCAGTACACACGCGCGTGTACTGCAGCCACACTGATTTGTTTGTTTTAATTGACATTTCAATTATTTAAATTGATTTGGATTATTGATTTGTTGTTTAACACTGTATAGTGTTATATCTGCCGTTATCCGATTCTTTTATCAAGGAGTCAGATATACGAGATTTTTGTGACTGTCGTCTATTTGTCCTTTGATTATTATTGCTTCTGTGCACTAATAACTGAGTTTGAATTAGACTGACCCGTGTATTATTTTCTTTTGAATTTAATACTCGGGTCAGACCCGAGTTATTTCAGGTTGTAGATTTTCTTCTTTGAGTTGCTGTTCAGGATATGAAGACTTTTCACATCTTCTGAAGTTGTCAGTGTCATTTTGTAGTAGTCGTGTCATTATATAGAACGATATGTATTCATGTATATTAGTTGATAATGTACTTGTATATATAACTTCTAGAGTCGACAGTTGTAGTTGTATCATATGTATTGTGTCAACTATGTATTAACTGACATCAGTTATATATATATATGAGACTTTTGTTTTTATCTGTGTTCCGCATTTATATTATCTTTGTTATTGTTATATCTAATGTCCTAAACTATTATGAACTATCGTAGTTTGTTTTATACTGATAATTGGATATGTCGATGGGAGTAAATAAATAATAGATGAAAAATAAAAAGTATATACCACTCCTACCGAGATAACCAATATTAGTGTAAGGCCAATTACGGATGGTCGCTCCTATCCAGCCTTATTCTTCGTAATAATAGACAGTATTTCTTTTAATACTCTTTGTTATTATGAGCATAGAGGTGGGGCGTCATAGTTGGTATCAGAGCTTGGGGTTTATGGACATAATATAAAACATAACTCAGATGGAACATATGTTACAACTATTGGTCGATGTTTTATTTGTACTTGAGTCAAAACTAAAGTTTTGAAATTTGGATGAAATTTTTAAATATCTTTATTTAAAAATAATAGGGAAATTGTGTTCTGATGATTTGATTGATTTGTATTCTGTTTATCAGAGTGCACAGCGGAAACAGTGAAACTGTCTTCGCTGAGTACAACTGATAATCTTTTTGATTTAAAAATCGAAATACAAAATTGATATGAATTTCATTTGTTGTTTACATAGCTGTAATTATTTTGTTTCTTTGAGAATTTCGAATCCGAATTGAGGATTCGAAGAAATTACAGTTATGTGATTTTTGTTGAAATTTCCGCTGGCTTTCTTTTGTACTAATCATCTTTTGATTAGATTTTTGCTGTTTTAAATTATCTTCATCGAAGATACATTTGAATGATTCTTTGTTCATTTTGTAGTACGTGCAAAAATTTAAATTGCACGTTATTGCATTTATTTTACGTTGAACCGATGCTTGGTTATGAAACGTATTTTGTTGCCGTTATTTTTACAACGGAATTTTACCCCAATGCTATATTTTGAAGTACGGTGTTTTATGGCATTTTGATGAATGAAAATTCATTGATATTACATTTTGATGTAAATTGTTTTGATGTGATTTTGACGTTTTAAATTTACTGTCGCTTTGGCTTCAGTAACCGTCATGTTTTAAAAGTGGATTTTCAAGCGGTTATTCCGCAATACTGATGTGTAACCGTTTTTACGGTATTTTGAGAAGTACAGTTTCCTTATCGAAATTGTTACTGATTTGCTGTTTTAATCACGTGATTGGAAAATCGTTTTAAAAATGAAAATTGTTTTATAAATTTTTAACGGTTTGCGTTTTCAAAAGAATGAGGAAGCGACTTAAACGATTCAGCAAAATCGAGGATTATGACCCCTTTCTTTTACTGCTTCGCTTAACTCCGGACTTGTCCAGTTGAGAATGTGAATTGTTATTTTTACAAAATAAATAAAATTGTTTTCAGAAATTTTAACAGTTTGCGCTTTCAAAAGAATGAGGAAGCGATTTAAACGTTTCAGCAAAATCGAGGACTATGACCCCTTTCTTTTACTGATTCGCTTAATTCCGGACTTGTCCGTTTGAGAATGTGAAATGTATTTTTACAAAATACACAATTTTGCACTTTCAAGGAAACGATGAAGAGAATCAAACGATTTAGTAAAACACGTGGTATGGGACATGTGCGTTTGCTATTTCGGTTAATTCCGGACTCGTTAATTGAAATATTTGATGATTTTGTGTGCTTTCGAGCCACTATGAGGACCTTCGGGTCATTTGTTGGACCTTCGGGTCATTTGTTGGGCTTTCGGGCCACTCTGCGGACCTTCGGGTCAAATACCAGTACTAGACCTTCGGGTCACTCTGCGGACCTTCGGGTCAATCTGATGGGCGCCAAAATTATGTTGAGTACTTGGTAGGCTTCGGCCACTCTGAGATGCACGTGCGGCGAATTAAAAACTCGCCATCTGATGGGATCGATCCAAGCTTTTATGTTGATTTTCTAGTCTTCTTAATTGATTTCTAGATATTTGTTGTTTCTAATTATCTGCAGGTAATTAGATATCTGATGTTATGAGATTTAATTATCGTATCGGTAATTAAATATTTGTTGTTTCTAATTATCGCTTGTGATAATTAGATATTTGTTGATATGAGTTCTGATTATCGTTTTTGATAATCAGATATTTGTTGTTTCTAATTATCGCTTTTGATAATTAAATATTTGCTGATTTGAGTTTTAATTATCGCTTTTGATAATTAAATATTTGTTGATTTGAGATTTAATTATCGCTTTTGATAATTAAATAATTGCTGATTTGAGATTTAATTATCGCTTTAGATAATTAAATAATTGTTGATATGAGATTTAATTATCGCTTTTGATAATTAAATATTTGCTGATTTGAGATTTAATTATCGCTTTTGATAATTAAATAATTGCTGATTTGAGATTTAATTATCGCTTTAGATAATTAAATATTTGTTGATATGAGATTTAATTATCGCTTTTGATAATTAAATATTTGCTGATTTGAGATTTAATTATCGCTTTTGATAATTAAATATTTGCTGATTTGAGATTTAATTATCGCTTTTGATAATTAAATATTTGTTGATTTGAGATTTAATTATCGCTTTTGATAATTAAATATTTGCTGATTTGAGATTTAATTATCGCTTTTGATAATTAAATAATTGCTGATTTGAGATTTAATTATCGCTTTAGATAATTAAATATTTGTTGATATGAGATTTAATTATCGCTTTTGATAATTAAATATTTGCTGATTTGAGATTTAATTATCGCTTTTGATAATTAAATATTTGCTGATTTGAGATTTAATTATCGCTTTTGATAATTAAATATTTGTTGATTTGAGATTTAATTATCGCTTTTGATAATTAAATAATTGCTGATTTGAGATTTAATTATCGCTTTAGATAATTAAATATTTGTTGATATGAGATTTAATTATCGCTTTTGATAATTAAATATTTGCTGATTTGAGATTTAATTATCGCTTTTGATAATTAAATAATTGCTGATTTGAGATTTAATTATCGCTTTAGATAATTAAATATTTGTTGATATGAGATTTAATTATCGCTTTTGATAATTAAATATTTGCTGATTTGAGATTTAATTATCGCTTTTGATAATTAAATATTTGCTGATTTGAGATTTAATTATCGCTTTTGATAATTAAATATTTGTTGATTTGAGATTTGATTATTGTTTTGATAATCGAATATTTGTTGAATTTGAAATTTGATTATCGTTTTTGATAATTGAATATTTGTTTTCTGATTATCGTTTGAGATAAGTAAATATTTGCGATTTGAAAATTCAATTATCGTTTTTGATGATTGAATATTTGCGATTTTTGAGATTTGAGCTTCGTCTTTTTCTCTGGCGATTCAGGTGAGTAATTTGATTTACTCACATTCAATTCGTGCTCTGTATGGGATTTCTGCTTTGTTTTTCCTTCTCTTTTAGTTGCTGGAACTCGATTGTTCTTGCTTTTGTTAGTCGTCTGATTTTGATCCCTGATTCCCACGATGTTGGTTCTTTTGATTTGAAGCAGTCGAACCTTTTGATTTCTTATCTAATACTTCCCCGCTGACACTTGCTTTGCTTGTACATTCGACATTGCCATGCCCTTTTGGTTGTTACCTTTTATCCATTTATTCCCTATGATTGCGTGGACGCAATTTCTTTAAGGAGGGGAGTCTGTAACAACCGGGATTTTTGTAATTTCAATTATCGTCAAAATGACGATTTAATTCAGTTGATAATTGTTATTGGAATTCGAATCGGATTTGAAATGTGAAAATTGTTTGATTGCAATTGAGATTTATTCGGGTTAAAGTTCTTTAATAAAAATTGTTATTCGTGGTTAGAGCTGATATTGGGCTTCCCATTTTGTCTTGGCCTTCTCTATGGTAGCCGTGAAAATTTACTAAGGCTAAAACCCGTCCACCCTTTTCATTTTCCTCATTCGAGAAAACCTAAGCAAACAGTCGAAAGAAAGAAAAATGGTGGCGGCTCTCATCTTTCGTTCGCTCCTCTCCCCCATTCACTGTCAAAAACCCTAATCTAAGCAATAGAGAAGAATGGAGGCCACGATTTCTTCGTTCGTTCGTTTTTCCAATTTAGGGCTTCGCGAAATCAAAGGCGTTGGCTTCTCTGCTCGATCAAATGCTAAGGGCTTCTGCCGATGGTTTCGTTCGCTTTCGTAATGCTACGACGTCGACTCCGCTAGGTTGCTCGCGGCTGCTTCTTCGAATAAGGTGAGTGGTTAATTCCCTCACATCTAACTCGATATTCATTGATTACGGTAGTTCGATTTTTGTCTTGTGCTGGGAATGTTTGATTTCTATTCAAGTCGCCTCTTTTACTTTCCCTGATTGCGTGATGATTTTGGTTTTTGTTCGACTTTCGAACTTGTAACTGCAGTTTGTTGTAGTGACCTTTGGGTCGCAGACGTGTGTCAACTTGTTTACCTCGTATTGCCTTGGTTGCGATGTTGATCTCTCGGCCATGAATCATTTTGTGATACTGGTACTGATCTGTAGCTTATAATATTTTGAGATGAGAATTTTTCTCCAATTTCTCTGATGATTTCAGTCACTGTCTTGCTCCATTTGAAATTCCTGCATCGATTGTTTTAAAAGTAGGATGGCCATCGTTCGAGTTATGGGTTGTTTTCTTTGAGCTTGGGCTCGGCATTGTTTTGATTTGAAACTGCATTTCCCTGAGTTTATACGATTTCGTTTCGACTGTGACTTCTCTGCAGTTTCGTTTCTGGGTAGCTCTGTTGCTTGGCATTGTGGGGTTGTTATGTGATGAATTTGGGCACTTTGTTGAGTTCGTTTATATTTGTTTGATATTGATAAATTGCTTTGATATATCATTGGTACTCTGGTTTACTGGTTCGACTTCAGCAGTGTATATCTTGTTTGAAATGTTGACGACTTCTCTAATGTTTTCCAATTCACTCTGTCTACACTTGATTGACATATGACTTGAGATTGAGCCTGTTACATCTTGTAGCAATTGTACCTCTTGCTTTGTTGGTCGAATTTGTTTTAATATGGCCAATTTAAACTTGACTTCATTCAAATGCTTGCCTGTGTAGTGCACTTCAATTTAGAATTTAGTTATACATGGTGCATTGCATATCAGTTCATTAATGTAATTGGGCTTTGCTTCCATTTACATGTGTTGTCAGGTATGATCTATATATGAAGCAGTGTTGTAATTCCTTTAGTCTTCATTGCTCTGCCCTCTTTGTGGTCTGAGACTCTTGCCTTGATTCTGGTCTGCATTTTGGGTTGTTCCACTGTTGCATTTAAATTAGCATGTCTACACTTTGAACTTGGATAATTTGAACTTGATGGTCAGATTTCACTTGATCGTATTCGTTAATTTCTTTCATGTAGAAACTGCACTTGCATTGTCTACATTGGTTGTACACTTCCCTTGGACTTGCACTAGGAAGTCTGCTCTTTTCGATCCAGGTCTGTATTGATTTGGGTCACAAGTATGCTTTGTACTTGTGATTTTGAGTCTGGTTCACTTTGAGTTGTCTTCTTTGATTTACACTGAATGTGTATATATATTCACTTGATTATCTGGTTGAGGCTGCCATCAACTTGTACATGGCCTCACTTCTGAATTTTTACTTGAGTTGAACCCAGTTGCAAAACTTGGGTTTGACCTTGTGTCTGGCCCTTATTCCATCTCTGTAGTGGTGAGGCAGTACACGCGCGCGTGTACTGCAGCCACACTGATTTGTTTGTTTTAATTGACATTTCAATTATTTAAATTGATTTGGATTATTGATTTGTTGTTTAACACTGTATAGTGTTATATCTGCCGTTATCCGATTCTTTTATCAAGGAGTCGGATATACGAGATTTTTGTGACTGTCGTCTATTTGTCCTTTGATTATTATTGCTTCTGTGCACTAATAACCGAGTTTGAATTAGACTGACCCGTGTATTATTTTCTTTTGAATTTAATACTCGGGTCAGACCCGAGTTATTTCAGGTTGTAGATTTTCTTCTTTGAGTTGCTGTTCAGGATATGAAGACTTTTCACATCTTCTGAAGTTGTCAGTGTCATTTTGTAGTAGTCGTGTCATTATATAGAACGATATGTATTCATGTATATTAGTTGATAATGTACTTGTATATATAACTTCTAGAGTCGACAGTTGTAGTTGTATCATATGTATTGTGTCAACTATGTATTAACTGACATCAGTTATATATATATGAGACTTTTGTTTTTATCTGTGTTCCGCATTTATATTATCTGTGTTATTGTTATATCTAATGTCCTAAACTATTATGAACTATCGTAGTTTGTTTTATACTGATAATTGGATATGTCGATGGGAGTAAATAAATAATAGATGAAAAATAAAAAGTATATACCACTCCTACCGAGATAACCAATATTAGTGTAAGGCCAATTACGGATGGTCGCTCCTATCCAGCCTTATTCTTCGTAATAATAGACAGTATTTCTTTTAATACTCTTTGTTATTATGAGCATAGAGGTGGGGCGTCATAGTTGGTATCAGAGCTTGGGGTTTATGGACATAATATAAAACATAACTCAGATGGAACATATGTTACAACTATTGGTCGATGTTTTATTTGTACTTTAGTCAAAACTAAAGTTTTGAAATTTGGATGAAATTTTTAAATATCTTTATTTAAAAATAATAGGGAAATTGTGTTCTGATGATTTGATTGATTTGTATTCTGTTTATCAGAGTGCACAGCGGAAACAGTGAAACTGTCTTCGCTGAGTACAACTGATAATCTTTTTGATTTAAAAATCGAAATACAAAATTGATATGAATTTCATTTGTTGTTTACATAGCTGTAATTATTTTGTTTCTTTGAGAATTTCGAATCCGAATTTCGGATTCGAAGAAATTACAGTTATGTGATTTTTGTTGAAATTTCCGCTGGCTTTCTTTTGTACTAATCATCTATTGATTAGATTTTTGCTGTTTTAAATTATCTTCATCGAATATACATTTGAATGATTCTTTGTTCATTTTGTAGTACGTGCAAAAATTTAAATTGCACGTTATTGCATTTATTTTACGTTGAACCGATGCTTGGTTATGAAACGTATTTTGTTGCCGTTATTTTTACAACGGAATTTTACACCAATGCTATATTTTGAAGTACGGTGTTTTATGGCATTTTGATGAATGAAAATTCATTGATATTACATTTTGATGTAAATTGTTTTGATGTGATTTTGACGTTTTAAATTTACTGTCGCTTTGGCTTCAGTAACCGTCATGTTTTAAAAGTGGATTTTCAAGCGGTTATTCCGCAATACTGATGTGTAACCGTTTTTACGGTATTTTGAGAAGTACAGTTTCCTTATCGAAATTGTTACTGATTTGCTGTTTTAATCACGTGATTGGAAAATCGTTTTAAAAATGAAAATTGTTTTATAAATTTTTAACGGTTTGCATTTTCAAAAGAATGAGGAAGCGACTTAAACGATTCAGCAAAATCGAGGATTATGACCCCTTTCTTTTACTGCTTCGCTTAACTCCGGACTTGTCCAGTTGAGAATGTGAATTGTTATTTTTACAAAATAAATAAAATTGTTTTCAGAAATTTTAACAGTTTGCGCTTTCAAAAGAATGAGGAAGCGATTTAAACGTTTCAGCAAAATCGAGGACTATGACCCCTTTCTTTTACTGATTCGCTTAATTTCGGACTTGTCCGTTTGAGAATGTGAAATGTATTTTTACAAAATACACAATTTTGCACTTTCAAGGAAACGATGAAGAGAATCAAACGATTTAGTAAAACACGTGGTATGGGACATGTGCGTTTGCTATTTCGGTTAATTCCGGACTCGTTAATTGAAATATTTGATGATTTTGTGTGCTTTCGAGCCACTATGAGGACCTTCGGGTCATTTGTTGGACCTTCGGGTCATTTGTTGGGCTTTCGGGCCACTCTGCGGACCTTCGGGTCAAATACCAGTACTAGACCTTCGGGTCACTCTGCGGACCTTCGGGTCAATCTGATGGGCGCCAAAATTATGTTGAGTACTTGGTAGGCTTCGGCCACTCTGAGATGCACGTGCGGCGAATTAAAAACTCGCCATCTGATGGGATCGATCCAAGCTTTTATGTTGATTTTCTAGTCTTCTTAATTGATTTCTAGATATTTGTTGTTTCTAATTATCTGCAGGTAATTAGATATCTGATGTTATGAGATTTAATTATCATATCGGTAATTAAATATTTGTTGTTTCTAATTATCGCTTGTGATAATTAGATATTTGTTGATATGAGTTCTGATTATCGTTTTTGATAATCGGATATTTGTTGTTTCTAATTATCGCTTTTGATAATTAAATATTTGCTGATTTGAGATTTAATTATCGCTTTTGATAATTAAATATTTGTTGATTTGAGATTTAATTATCGCTTTTGATAATTAAATAATTGCTGATTTGAGATTTAATTATCGCTTTAGATAATTAAATATTTGTTGATATGAGATTTAATTATCGCTTTTGATAATTAAATATTTGCTGATTTGAGATTTAATTATCGCTTTTGATAATTAAATAATTGCTGATTTGAGATTTAATTATCGCTTTAGATAATTAAATATTTGTTGATATGAGATTTAATTATCGCTTTTGATAATTAAATATTTGCTGATTTGAGATTTAATTATCGCTTTTGATAATTAAATATTTGCTGATTTGAGATTTAATTATCGCTTTTGATAATTAAATATTTGTTGATTTGAGATTTAATTATCGCTTTTGATAATTAAATATTTGCTGATTTGAGATTTAATTATCGCTTTTGATAATTAAATAATTGCTGATTTGAGATTTAATTATCGCTTTAGATAATTAAATATTTGTTGATATGAGATTTAATTATCGCTTTTGATAATTAAATATTTGCTGATTTGAGATTTAATTATCGCTTTTGATAATTAAATATTTGCTGATTTGAGATTTAATTATCGCTTTTGATAATTAAATATTTGTTGATTTGAGATTTAATTATCGCTTTTGATAATTAAATAATTGCTGATTTGAGATTTAATTATCGCTTTAGATAATTAAATATTTGTTGATATGAGATTTAATTATCGCTTTTGATAATTAAATATTTGCTGATTTGAGATTTAATTATCGCTTTTGATAATTAAATAATTGCTGATTTGAGATTTAATTATCGCTTTAGATAATTAAATATTTGTTGATATGAGATTTAATTATCGCTTTTGATAATTAAATATTTGCTGATTTGAGATTTAATTATCGCTTTTGATAATTAAATATTTGCTGATTTGAGATTTAATTATCGCTTTTGATAATTAAATATTTGTTGATTTGAGATTTGATTATTGTTTTGATAATCGAATATTTGTTGAATTTGAAATTTGATTATCGTTTTTGATAATTGAATATTTGTTTTCTGATTATCGTTTGAGATAAGTAAATATTTACGATTTGAAAATTCAATTATCGTTTTTGATGATTGAATATTTGCGATTTTTGAGATTTGAGCTTCGTCTTTTTCTCTGGCGATTCAGGTGAGTAATTTGATTTACTCACATTCAATTCGTGCTCTGTATGGGATTTCTGCTTTGTTTTTCCTTCTCTTTTAGTTGCTGGAACTCGATTGTTCTTGCTTTTGTTAGTCGTCTGATTTTGATCCCTGATTCCCACGATGTTGGTTCTTTTGATTTGAAGCAGTCGAACCTTTTGATTTCTTATCTAATACTTCCCCGCTGACACTTGCTTTGCTTGTACATTCGACATTGCCATGCCCTTTTGGTTGTTACCTTTTATCCATTTATTCCCTATGATTGCGTGGACGCAATTTCTTTAAGGAGGGGAGTCTGTAACAACCGGGATTTTTGTAATTTCAATTATCGTCAAAATGACGATTTAATTCAGTTGATAATTGTTATTGGAATTCGAATCGGATTTGAAATGTGAAAATTGTTTGATTGCAATTGAGATTTATTCGGGTTAAAGTTCTTTAATAAAAATTGTTATTCGTGGTTAGAGCTGATATTGGGCTTCCCATTTTGTCTTGGCCTTCTCTATGGTAGCCGTGAAAATTTACTAAGGCTAAAACCCGTCCACCCTTTTCATTTTCCTCATTCGAGAAAACCTAAGCAAACAGTCGAAAGAAAGAAAAATGGTGGCGGCTCTCATCTTTCGTTCGCTCCTCTCCCCCATTCACTGTCAAAAACCGTAATCTAAGCAATAGAGAAGAATGGAGGCCACGATTTCTTCGTTCGTTCGTTTTTCCAATTTAGGGCTTCGCGAAATCAAAGGCGTTGGCTTCTCTGCTCGATCAAATGCTAAGGGCTTCTGCCGATGGTTTCGTTCGCTTTCGTAATGCTACGACGTCGACTCCGCTAGGTTGCTCGCGGCTGCTTCTTCGAATAAGGTGAGTGGTTAATTCCCTCACATCTAACTCGATATTCATTGATTACGGTAGTTCGATTTTTGTCTTGTGCTGGGAATGTTTGATTTCTATTCAAGTCGCCTCTTTTACTTTCCCTGATTGCGTGATGATTTTGGTTTTTGTTCGACTTTCGAACTTGTAACTGCAGTTTGTTGTAGTGACCTTTGGGTCGCAGACGTGTGTCAACTTGTTTACCTCGTATTGCCTTGGTTGCGATGTTGATCTCTCGGCCATGAATCATTTTGTGATACTGGTACTGATCTGTAGCTTATAATATTTTGAGATGAGAATTTTTCTCCAATTTCTCTGATGATTTCAGTCACTGTCTTGCTCCATTTGAAATTCCTGCATCGATTGTTTTAAAAGTAGGATGGCCATCGTTCGAGTTATGGGTTGTTTTCTTTGAGCTTGGGCTCGGCATTGTTTTGATTTGAAACTGCATTTCCCTGAGTTTATACGATTTCGTTTCGACTGTGACTTCTCTGCAGTTTCGTTTCTGGGTAGCTCTGTTGCTTGGCATTGTGGGGTTGTTATGTGATGAATTTGGGCACTTTGTTGAGTTCGTTTATATTTGTTTGATATTGATAAATTGCTTTGATATATCATTGGTACTCTGGTTTACTGGTTCGACTTCAGCAGTGTATATCTTGTTTGAAATGTTGACGACTTCTCTAATGTTTTCCAATTCACTCTGTCTACACTTGATTGACATATGACTTGAGATTGAGCCTGTTACATCTTGTAGCAATTGTACCTCTTGCTTTGTTGGTCGAATTTGTTTTAATATGGCCAATTTAAACTTGACTTCATTCAAATGCTTGCCTGTGTAGTGCACTTCAATTTAGAATTTAGTTATACATGGTGCATTGCATATCAGTTCATTAATGTAATTGGGCTTTGCTTCCATTTACATGTGTTGTCAGGTATGATCTATATATGAAGCAGTGTTGTAATTCCTTGTAGTCTTCATTGCTCTGCCCTCTTTGTGGTCTGAGACTCTTGCCTTGATTCTGGTCTGCATTTTGGGTTGTTCCACTGTTGCATTTAAATTAGCATGTCTACACTTTGAACTTGGATAATTTGAACTTGATGGTCAGATTTCACTTGATCGTATTCGTTAATTTCTTTCATGTAGAAACTGCACTTGCATTGTCTACATTGGTTGTACACTTCCCTTGGACTTGCACTAGGAAGTCTGCTCTTTTCGATCCAGGTCTGTATTGATTTGGGTCACAAGTATGCTTTGTACTTGTGATTTTGAGTCTGGTTCACTTTGAGTTGTCTTCTTTGATTTACACTGAATGTGTATATATATTCACTTGATTATCTGGTTGAGGCTGCCATCAACTTGTACATGGCCTCACTTCTGAATTTTTACTTGAGTTGAACCCAGTTGCAAAACTTGGGTTTGACCTTGTGTCTGGCCCTTATTCCATCTCTGTAGTGGTGAGGCAGTACACGCGCGCGTGTACTGCAGCCACACTGATTTGTTTGTTTTAATTGACATTTCAATTATTTAAATTGATTTGGATTATTGATTTGTTGTTTAACACTGTATAGTGTTATATCTGCCGTTATCCGATTCTTTTATCAAGGAGTCGGATATACGAGATTTTTGTGACTGTCGTCTATTTGTCCTTTGATTATTATTGCTTCTGTGCACTAATAACCGAGTTTGAATTAGACTGACCCGTGTATTATTTTCTTTTGAATTTAATACTCGGGTCAGACCCGAGTTATTTCAGGTTGTAGATTTTCTTCTTTGAGTTGCTGTTCAGGATATGAAGACTTTTCACATCTTCTGAAGTTGTCAGTGTCATTTTGTAGTAGTCGTGTCATTATATAGAACGATATGTATTCATGTATATTAGTTGATAATGTACTTGTATATATAACTTCTAGAGTCGACAGTTGTAGTTGTATCATATGTATTGTGTCAACTATGTATTAACTGACATCAGTTATATATATATGAGACTTTTGTTTTTATCTGTGTTCCGCATTTATATTATCTGTGTTATTGTTATATCTAATGTCCTAAACTATTATGAACTATCGTAGTTTGTTTTATACTGATAATTGGATATGTCGATGGGAGTAAATAAATAATAGATGAAAAATAAAAAGTATATACCACTCCTACCGAGATAACCAATATTAGTGTAAGGCCAATTACGGATGGTTGCTCCTATCCAGCCTTATTCTTCGTAATAATAGACAGTATTTCTTTTAATACTCTTTGTTATTATGAGCATAGAGGTGGGGCGTCATACAAGTCATGGCCAAATTTGACGATTCCGAACACTAATCTGATGAACAAAGACCATAGATGATCATTGTTCGACGATCACTACCACCCTGCGCCCTCTGATGGTCGATTGGATGAAGATCCACCGTTGGATCGAAAACCCTAGAAATGGACGACTAAGAAAGATCGTCAATTTCTGGCCAACTGATGATTCAAATCGAAAAATGAATTGCTGCAGTGGATTGTGCTCGTCGAGAGATTTCCAACGATATATAATTTTCTAGGTTTTGGAGAGTTTGAATTTTTGAAATTGATTTTGATTTGAAAATTGAATTGGGATTTAGGTTTTTGGTATATCGGCCATTGGAAAGAGGAGATAGGAATAGACAGACAGATTTGTACATATAGGAATAAGAAATAGAAAGGCTACTAGGGTTAGAAAAAATCTATTTATATAGACAAGGCCCGATAAGAACAAATGAATATATCGAATTGGTTCGAAACGACAATAACGACCCGAAAAGCCCGTTCCGCTTCCAAAATAAAAGTGGGTCATCCCATATATCAAAATAGATGTTTTCGATATTTTTAAATTCAATGGAATAAGTTTCAAGCCCTAAAATTGAATTCACTAAATTGATTTCTATGCGTTTCGAGTCCGCACGATCAAACAACGAGTCCGGTCGCTTCGACACTTGAAATCTTACAATAATTCACTTTTACGGATACAATGAAACTAGTTTCGTCAAAATCTGAGACAGTGGCCAAAATGGCTATTTTCACGTTAATTAAATAAATTATTATTAATTTACTTTTTAAATTCAAATTTTATAACTAAGAATTTTATCATTTTTGATCACCTAGTAATTTATAATCCTTTAAAAAATTTCCATGTCCACTTCAATATTCAGATATTGCACTTATTCAGCGTTCAATTTCAATTGCAATAAATTGATTAATTATAATTTAAATTCCAATAAATTCATTTATTTGATTTACATCTTATTATTCAATCAACTATCATCTTACGGATATAATTAACATTGGTTTACACCTTATTACATTAATATTCTACAATTATCACCTTAATTCATATTAACTTCCTTATTTAATCAGATTAATTGCAATTGATTTCCAATTTAATTTCAACAAATTAAATAAATAGGTGATAAATAACAATTATTAACTTTTACTTAATTAAATCACATGTAAAAGTTTATTATCTACAAACAAATGTTATAACTACTTACACAGCACTGATTATATTCAATTTCAATTAATTACGTACTATCTCACCATTTAATATAACATTTAATCTATTTCCTTATTTACAATTTCTAACCAAATTAACTTTGCAATTATTTCAATTACTTGAGATTACATTCAAATAGTCATCTATTACATTAAATTAACATTATTAAATTTCATTCTAATAGTTTTCTTATTAATAAACCATAAAATTTTAATTTCATACAATATTAAATCCAAAAATCGTATTTAATTAATATTTTAGTTATTAGAAAATTACGGGTCGTTACATCCACTCATTGAGCAAGGCCAGTAGACAAGGAAGGGACAATAGGTTTTATTCAATCGTAAGCCTAGACACTCATTAGATAGAAAAGTTTATTAGTTGGACCTAGATATTGGTTAATTAGATTGCCCATATGGTTAATTAGACCATACGGGCTCTAATACTGTTGTTGGGTCTTGCTTATTTGGCAGCGAGTGAAATGGGTAAATTTAAAAAAAATCTCTATTTTTCTTCGTATCATCAAAGGCTATTTTCTTCGTATGATGCCATTCGCATCGATCTGTTCATATCGCTTTTTGGGCACGTGCTCACAAGTTGACGTGGCGCTTGATTTTTGGATCGATCCACTTTCGACGCCGGATCGACCGAGTCTTTCCAATGTTTTACGCCTCATTCGTATTGATGCATTTCGACCTTGTTCGTATCGATCAGCTCTGCTTTGTTCGTATCGATTATCATCATTATGTTCGTATCGATCGCTTAATGGCTTACTTCATATCGATAGCTGGGGGCATTTCGTATCGATCGTTTGATGTTTTACTCATATCGATCGTTGATCAATCGATATGAGCTATGCAATTGGGATCAATACGAGTTGACTCCAATTGATGGATACGAAGTTGAGTGTACATGATGGATATGAACAACAGATAACTGATGGATACGAACATCGGCTAACTGATGGATGCGAACAGACGAAGCTTGATGGACGCGAACAAGACCTTTCGGTTGATGTATGAAGAGTGTGGTTCTAGATGGCTGAAAGCGGAATCGATGCGAAGAGAGCGCAATGATGGATTCGAACGAACCAACTCCTTTGGCTTGTATCGATCATATCTTGAGCATACAGACTCGGATTGAATTGAAATTTGGAACGTTGGCTTCCATAGCTTTGCTTGTCATGTCATATCAATTGTAGCTCAATTCGGTCTCGGATAAAATTCGTTAGTATCCATAGTGAATCTGTGTATAACCGATCATCGGGACGAACTGTCCTTGGTTTCTAGTCAAGTTCTTGGTGTCACGGTGTGATAACCTGAATTTTTGATCATCTGATAATTGGATAATTATCTGATTTTAACTATTTAAAACATTGATTTATAAGTTAAACAAATAAATTATGTGTTGATTTAAATAGATTTTAAAATTTTAATTTGAATTTGAAATTCAAAGAATAAATATCTTAAAATAAATTGGATCTAAAAATATATGTATACGATTTTTATTAATATACGATTTGTTTTATTTTATTTTCTTTAAAGAATTTTATTTATATAAATTAAGAAATGTATTTACTAAATAGAAATTTAAATATAAAGTTTTATAAAAATATATTAACACATGCATATTACAAATGTAAGTTAAGTAACTTATGTAAATGACAAATGTAAGATTTTTAAACAAGTGTCACCATTTTATTTTATTTTCTTTTATTTTTAAAAATCATAAAACAAGGCTATAAATATATCTATCTCCTCTCTCTCTCAATTCTTTCCTATCTTCATTTACAAAACAAGAAAACTAAAAACCTGTAAACATTCTTCAAACCAGAAAATTTAATCAAAGCAACAATCACTCTTTAGAAATTTAAAACCTGAATCATCAAGCAAGGTTTCCAACTTCAAAGCTAAATCAAAGCTTAGATCATATCAGCTAACAAGTTCATCTCAGATTTAAGTAGGATCAACTCAACTAAGCAACACAATCAAGTTTTCAAAGATCAAGTGATTCCAGTTTTCAAAAATCAGAGCATCTCAGTTTTTAAGTCTCTGTCCAACATTTAAGGTGAGTAAACATTTCTTTAAAAGCTTAAATTTGTTATCCCGATGCATGAGATAAGTAGTTGAAGTAATAGATATGGTTGCATGGATGAATTAAAGCATTTGCATGTATATAAAAGTGAAGTATCGGTGCATGTCTGTGAACATGTTTATGGCTGTCTCTGTTTTGTGTACAGGCTCAATAAATTCAAAGAAAAATTCATATCTCTTTATATAAACAGTTTAAGGTTATGATCTTTAAAAGGAATCTGTTTATAATAACTAAACTCGATTTTTTAAAATATTTTTTAAAAGTATAAATTGCAAGAATATTACTGGAAGTTGAAAAGAACAGAGAAGATCAATTAATGTCAAAAATTTGATTGTTCAATTTCCATGCTTTGATTATATAATCAAATTCGTTTTCGAAAATAATGAATTTTGATAATAGTTTTCAAGATTTTTAAGTTTGGGATTGTGGGGATTTCTCGAGTTGAACGAAAATCTATTTTTCGACGATTTCTGGTGATTAGATGAGTGAGGAACGTAGAGATCGTTGCTGGAGATAGCTTGCTGATCGAGGAGCTTGGGAAAATTAGCCAGAAATTTTTCTGATCACCATGGTGGCATGTCGAGGGCAGAGTAGGGTTTAAGGTCGTATTCTGGTCGAAGATGAAATTTAGGCTACCGCATCGTCACTAGAACATCGGACTAAATCAGGTGTGGGGGAAAATGAAGTGTGGTCTTCGGCAGAACTATGGACGGGGTTTAGTGGATTCTGGTGGTCGGAGGCGTTGGGTCAAGGGGGTTTTAAGTCGATCGGTTTGTTCCAGTGGTGCCAGTTTTGCTCGATTCCGATTTGTGTTCGATTTTTGGAAACTGAGTGGCTGAATCGTTAGTGGTGGTGGTCGCCGTCAGGTTGGAGGTGACGGCGATGATCGGAGTGGCGAAGTCCAGGCGTGCACGTGCACGAGTTCCTATTGTATCTGTGGCCATTGCTGTGATGTTGAGTTTGGGAAGAAGGGTTGCGACTCGGAGTCGACCTCGGGTTTTTGGTTGATGGCCTCGAAGTTATACTCGGGGATTTCTAGGGAAAATTAAGTAGTGGCTCTGGTTGTTTATTTTAAGTTACCAGGTTATAAAATTTAAAAAGGAAATCAGGTTTTAAAATCTGAAGCAAATCATACCAGGTTTCAAATGTTTAAAAGAAAACCAGATTTGAAAGCAAAAACAAAAGGAAAATTGCAACCAGTTTTCAAAGTAAATAGAATGAACAAGTTTTCAAAACCATTATCAAACAAGTTTCAAAATATAAGTATATTAAAAACTTTAATTATGAGATGTTTGAATGAATTAATTTCAAACTTTTGAATTCAAATAAGAAATGATGAAACTAAGTAAATAATTAAAGTATATGGTTTATCTTAATTGTTTAAGACTTACAAATTGGAATATAATTTCTTAATGTAATAAATAGATAGTTAATTACTTAGTATAAGTGATTAAAGAGTAATTACTGAATGTAATTAATTATAGGATAGTTAATGACTTAATGTGATTAATTAAAGTTTAATAAATGAATGAAATTAGTTAAAGGTAATTAACTAATGGAAGTGATTAAGGGTTAATCACTTGATGATATCAATTAAAGGATAATTAATATAATTGAATTGAAGTTAATTAATTAAAGATCAATTAATTAAAGGATTAAGGTTAATTAATAATGTGATTAATTACTAGTTAAGGTAATTAATTAAAAGAGAGTAATTAATTAAGGAAGAAATTAAGGATCATTAATTTATATAATAAATAATTAAGGGTTCATTAATTAAGATTAATTAATGAATATGGTTAATTAAATATTAATTATTTAATTATAGTAATTTAATGATAGTAATTAAAAGTAAATTATTGTGTATGGTTAAGGATAATTACTTGAATGTAATTAAAGATAATTAATCAAAGGAGATTAATTAAGGAAGATCATTAAGAGATAATTTAATTATTTGTAATTAATTAGGGTTAAGGTAATCCAAGTAATTAAAGGATAGTAATTAATTTAAATAAAGGTTAATTAAATTGATTAAGAGTTAATTAAACTTGCTTATGATGATTGATTGATATTAATACTCGATGATTTAGGTATGATATCTATTATATATGCTGCTTTGTGAGATGAATGTTTGATATGAATTATTTATTGTGATATTGTGATTTATCTATCTGTTTATATCATCCTGAATATAAGTTTAAATGTTTAAACCCTTAAACAACTTGGACATTTAAAATGATGACATTTGAATTCGAAGAGACCGGGGTCGGGTATTAATAAATATCCGAAACCACTTCGATTTGAAATCATCTAAAATACTTTATAGATTGATATGTGAAACCAATAGGCTGGTTGGGATAAAATGGACCATTTAAACTAAGTTGGATACTTAGATAATATTTTGTGAAAATAAGTGTTGACTATATAAGTTGTTTACTTGTAATAATGTACGAGTTACCCCGGGTTTTAAATAAGTTCTATAGATTGGAATTTCTTGTTAGATGAGTTTACTCACGCTGGTTTCCAGCCTGACCCGGGTGTTACTTTGATGTAATGCTCGGGTCAGACCGAGTATTACAGATTTTCAGGTAAGGACGTTCTGGAGCTCAGGAGGCGAGCTGGATGGCAGGAACGTATGGAGTGTATTCCACTGTGATATATTGTTATTTATTTAGGACAAGTTATTTTAACTGTCCAGTGATTGTGAAATGTTGTAACTCTGATATATTAAAATGTGATTGACTAATACAGTTTTCTTTGTATAACTGATATTATTATTTGATATTGTATTTTGATCCGCTGCGAATGTGAGAATCTGTGTCTTGTTCTGTTTCTTTCTTCTATCTCTTTTCTTTTTCTCCTAACTATCTGGAATTTTCGGGTTCGAAAATTCCGGGTCGTTACATTTGGTATCAGAGCGAGGTTAAGCGAGAATCTTGGCTCTGTTGGGATTACTCGTTAAGGATAGGGTCAATGGTACCCTAGAACGAGTTGAGTATATATATATATATATGAGAGCGTAATTGTTATTTTCTTATATAAGAATTTTAAATGATTTTATATAAGAATATATTTTGATATATAAAATGATATTTTCTTCTAATAAGTATTAAGGTAATTGGTTGTTAAAATATTGGAATTAAATTAAGTGGTAATAGAAATAAAGCCAAATTAAAATTGAATGAAGATAAGTTTGAAATAAATTCAAACTGAAATTAAAATCTTGAATTTGTAGAAATGTTATCAAGAATAAAGATAATAATGAATTGGTTTCCAGATATGATAATTTTGGTTATTATCATAAATGGTAATCGTGTTTAATAATGAATGTTGTTAATGATTTAGCAAAAGGAAATGTTTAGGGAAGTAAACATTTAAGTGAGTATAATTTTTAAATTGGAAATTGAAGATAATTTAAATTTGTGAAATTTTAAATCTAAATCCAGAAAACTTGAAATTGTTTTAAAGAAGTTGTTTTGAATTAAAACCAAAGGTGGTTTAAAAATTTAAAGTATAACTTGGTGTGTAAAGAAAATGTATATATGAGGAATATATATAATACCAATGATGATTTGAAATAAACACTTAGTGTTGAGTTTTAAACTGGAATGTGATGTAAAACCCAAAGTAAAGTAAGTTTTTAAACTTAAAAGGGGAAAGACTATTAATCTGAAGTTTAAAATTTGAATGGGAATTCAAATTGTGAAAAGTTGACCGGATTAAGTAAATTTAACTTGGAGGAAGTTAAATAAGTTTGAATAAATAACTTGAATTGGAAATTTCAAGATGAAATTTAAATTTAACTTGGGTAGTTAAATGGTTAATTTAAATGGGAGTTATGAGTGATCTCAAAATGGGTTTGAGATTTGGAAATTGAAAATGGATAATAAATTAGAATCTGAAATTTAATTGTTTTGAATTCTTATTTGAACTTTATAATAAGTTAAGTAAAGATAATTTTAAAATGGAATTTGGAATTTGGATTCAGAATTTAATGGTTTAAAGATTTAAGTTGTTAAATTAAAAATTAAGGTTGATTTGATTTAAAAAGTAAAGGTTAATTTAATTTAAAGGATTAAATCAACATTTAAAATATTTAACTCGAATTTATATAATTCGAGATAGTTTTAAATTGAGATTTGAATTAAATTAATTCAAATTGAATTTGATTTGAATTAATTAGAATTGTGATTGAAGATGTATAAGTTTAAAAATTCAAATGGTAAATTAGAATTAAAATGATTTGAATTTGGAAATTGAAGCTGGTTCAATTTGAAATAAATCCAAATTGAATTAAAATAATTTGGAATTGTGATTAATGTTAAATAGGTTTAAAATTCAAATGGAATTTGATTTGAATTAGGAAAGAAATAGAGGATTAATTCAACTTGAATTGAGGTTAAATCAATTTCAATGGAAATTGAAGTTATTTAAATTGGAATTGAGTTAATTTAAATGGAGGTGGAAATTTAAATTGGATTGATAAGAATTGAACAGTTTGGCTCTGGATTATTTTCAAAATAAATTGTTTTAATACAAATATATTTTCCAAACTATTTATTATACAATCTTTCTTCTTAAACCCTAAACTATCCTATACTTATTTTACAATTATTTTAGAACTATTTAACTATTTTGAAACTGTCTTATAAACTAATTACTATTTTTCAGATTATTTATATCTAATCACTATTTTTTAAAAAAAACTATTTTGCAATTATCTAACTATTTTATACCTACTTAACTATTTTACAGCTATTTTACAAACTAATAACTATTTTTCAACTGCTTATCTATTTTAAACTTTTTCAAGTTATTTTTAAATTTAAATAGGTCAGAGTTCAGACTGTTTGTAATTGAAGTAATAACTCAATTTGAAATGGAAGCAATTGAGAATAAGTGAATGGAATTAAAGGAAATGTGAATAGAAAAGAGAATTGATTTGGATAATAACCAACAAAGATAAATACGTAGGATATACGTATATTATTCTATTCACATAGTGATTTGATCCAGATTCGAACACAGAATTTCAAGATAGTATTATCGATCCGAGTTGGGATTTTTCGCTCGATTTTCGACGGCGAACCTGGATATGGATTTTTGATTGGTTCTGGATATTCTCTATCATAGTTGTGACTATGCAAGGAGAATGACAGTTTCTAATCAAGAAACCGGATCTGAGTCCGCACTAGGAAGTCGGGTGGACGATACTAGTTCGGAAGTGAAATTGTGTGATCGATTGAGCGATCAGATTGATATTGTGTACGGATGATATGTGTACATCGTACGGATTTGAATGAAATTGATATTGAAGATTTGTGGATAAGAACTGTAAAATGGTTTTTGAAAAGAAATATGGTTAATAACTTTATAAAAGATTTATCAAATGTGAATATTTGATTTGGAATAAAATAAAGTTATATATCCTTGTTGTATAAGGTAAATCTTCCTTTGTTGAATCTATTGCTAAAAGAAAAGGGTTTTGAAATATTTGAAGTATAAAAGAGGTTTTATACAAAGTTGAAATGATCCAAAGATTTTAAAAGTTATATATATCTATATCTATATATATATATAAAGGATCTTATGAGAATGATTTTGGAAAAGGTTTTGGGAACCTATGAATTTGGGAAAGGCTTTTGATTTTTGGGAAAATCAATTTTGGATTTTGAAAAGCCTAGTTTGAGAATTATCGATTTTGGTAATCGATTTTGTGTAAAGGAGATTTTGATAAATCATAAAGGGTATGATTTGAAGATACTATAAGTATATAGTATAAAGTGTTTTGAGAATAGCTCTGGGGAAAAAGGCGCTTCCTTGAAATGAACTTCTCAGGAGTACCACTGGGTGGTACTGCCTTGAGCCCCAAGGGGGGTTTCTAAAGTTGATCCTGTGAGGAGTCCGGACAAAACTAGTTCCTGAGGATTATTTGTGTAGCGAAAGTCGAGGGGCTGGTGCCCACAGAGACATTTGAGTTATGCTGTGACAACAATTTAACTTAATGTCACTGCGATCTACTGCAGACCATAGCGGAAGTCATGTGTGCCGCTGAGAGCCAACTGTCTACGTTTGATTTTATATCGGTAGACTGTGACACTATGGTAACATAGCGAAAGTCGTTTGTGCCGCTGAGAGCCAACAGTCTGCGTTTGATTTTATATCGGTAGACTGCGACCTATGTGAAGGAGTTTCATTTTGACAGCGAAATCGTGTGTGCCGCTGAGAGCCAACAGTTACATGGACTTTTGCTGCGACGACAACGTAACCCTGGATGTAACTGCGATCTGTTGTGGGTTCCATGGTGTAATCAGTTACATGGACTTTTGCTGCGATGGCAACGTAACCCGTGATGTAACTGTGACCTTGGATGGGGGTGATGATTTCCAGAGCATTCTCACCAAAGATATTTCCTCGATTTCAAAAATGTTTTCGATATTTTCAATAAAATAGTTTTCCAAGTATTTTCACTCGGTGTTGAAAACGGGTTTACCAAGTACTTATAGATTTTCAGTCTTACGCCTGATCAACGTATGACCGAATTTCTGTGAGAACGAGGATGGATTTGTTGAGACATCGAATTAAAAAAAGTATTTTATAAAGCTATTTTGATAATATTATGTAGATTTTTAAAGTATTTTAAAAAAAAAATTTATAATAAGAGTTAAGAGTTAAAAATGTTCAAAGAGTAATTTAAATGATAATGAACATTTTAATAAAATTCTAGCTTCGTTCCTTTTCGAGGACGAAAAGTTTTAAAGGGGAGAGGAATGTGATAACCTGAATTTTTGATCATCTGATAATTGGATAATTATCTGATTTTAACTATTTAAAACATTGATTTATAAGTTAAACAAATAAATTATGTGTTGATTTAAATAGATTTTAAAATTTTAATTTGAATTTGAAATTCAAAGAATAAATATCTTAAAACAAATTGGATCTAAAAATATATGTATACGATTTTTATTAATATACGATTTGTTTTATTTTATTTTCTTTAAAGAATTTTATTTATATAAATTAAGAAATGTATTTACTAAATAGAAATTTAAATATAAAGTTTTATAAAAATATATTAACACATGCATATTACAAATGTAAGTTAAGTAACTTATGTAAATGACAAATGTAAGATTTTTAAACAAGTGTCACCATTTTATTTTATTTTCTTTTATTTTTAAAAATCATAAAACAAGGCTATAAATATATCTATCTCCTCTCTCTCTCAATTCTTTCCTATCTTCATTTACAAAACAAGAAAACTAAAAACCTGTAAACATTCTTCAAACCAGAAAATTTAATCAAAGCAACAATCACTCTTTAGAAATTTAAAACCTGAATCATCAAGCAAGGTTTCCAACTTCAAAGCTAAATCAAAGCTTAGATCATATCAGCTAACAAGTTCATCTCAGATTTAAGTAGGATCAACTCAACTAAGCAACACAATCAAGTTTTCAAAGATCAAGTGATTCCAGTATTCAAAAATCAGAGCATCTCAGTTTTTAAGTCTCTGTCCAACATTTAAGGTGAGTAAACATTTCTTTAAAAGCTTAAATTTGTTATCCCGATGCATGAGATAAGTAGTTGAAGTAATAGATATGGTTGCATGGATGAATTAAAGCATTTGCATGTATATAAAAGTGAAGTATCGGTGCATGTCTGTGAACATGTTTATGGCTGTCTCTGTTTTGTGTACAGGCTCAATAAATTCAAAGAAAAATTCATATCTCTTTATATAAACAGTTTAAGGTTATGATCTTTAAAAGGAATCTGTTTATAATAACTAAACTCGATTTTTTAAAATATTTTTTAAAAGTATAAATTGCAAGAAATATTACTGGAAGTTGAAAAGAACAGAGAAGATCAATTAATGTCAAAAATTTGATTGTTCAATTTCCATGCTTTGATTATATAATCAAATTCGTTTTCGAAAATAATGAATTTTGATAATAGTTTTCAAGATTTTTAAGTTTGGGATTGTGGGGATTTCTCGAGTTGAACGAAAATCTATTTTTCGACGATTTCTGGCGATCAGATGAGTGAGGAACGTAGAGATCGTTGCTGGAGATAGCTTGCTGATCGAGGAGCTTGGGAAAATTAGCCAGAAATTTTTCTGATCACCATGGTGGCATGTCGAGGGCAGAGTAGGGTTTAAGGTCGTATTCTGGTCGAAGATGAAATTTAGGCTACCGCATCGTCACTAGAACATCGGACTAAATCAGGTGTGGGGGAAAATGAAGTGTGGTCTTCGGCAGAACTATGGACGGGGTTTAGTGGATTCTGGTGGTCGGAGGCGTTGGGTCAAGGGGGTTTTAAGTCGATCGGTTTGTTCCAGTGGTGCCAGTTTTGCTCGATTCCGATTTGTGTTCGATTTTTGGAAACTGAGTGGCTGAATCGTTAGTGGTGGTGGTCGCCGTCAGGTTGGAGGTGACGGCGATGATCGGAGTGGCGAAGTCCAGGCGTGCACGTGCACGAGTTCCTATTGTATCTGTGGCCATTGCTGTGATGTTGAGTTTGGGAAGAAGGGTTGCGACTCGGAGTCGACCTCGGGTTTTTGGTTGATGGCCTCGAAGTTATACTCGGGGATTTCTAGGGAAAATTAAGTAGTGGCTCTGGTT
This sequence comes from Allium fistulosum, assembly GCA_030737815.1. Taxonomy (NCBI): domain Eukaryota; kingdom Viridiplantae; phylum Streptophyta; class Magnoliopsida; order Asparagales; family Amaryllidaceae; genus Allium; species Allium fistulosum. The sequence continues at coordinate 193,627,856 of CM060905.1, forward strand.
GTTTATTTTAAGTTACCAGGTTATAAAATTTAAAAAGGAAATCAGGTTTTAAAATCTGAAGCAAATCATACCAGGTTTCAAATGTTTAAAAGAAAACCAGATTTGAAAGCAAAAACAAAAGGAAAATTGCAACCAGTTTTCAAAGTAAATAGAATGAACAAGTTTTCAAAACCATTATCAAACAAGTTTCAAAATATAAGTATATTAAAAACTTTAATTATGAGATGTTTGAATGAATTAATTTCAAACTTTTGAATTCAAATAAGAAATGATGAAACTAAGTAAATAATTAAAGTATATGGTTTATCTTAATTGTTTAAGACTTACAAATTGGAATATAATTTCTTAATGTAATAAATAGATAGTTAATTACTTAGTATAAGTGATTAAAGAGTAATTACTGAATGTAATTAATTATAGGATAGTTAATGACTTAATGTGATTAATTAAAGTTTAATAAATGAATGAAATTAGTTAAAGGTAATTAACTAATGGAAGTGATTAAGGGTTAATCACTTGATGATATCAATTAAAGGATAATTAATATAATTGAATTGAAGTTAATTAATTAAAGATCAATTAATTAAAGGATTAAGGTTAATTAATAATGTGATTAATTACTAGTTAAGGTAATTAATTAAAAGAGAGTAATTAATTAAGGAAGAAATTAAGGATCATTAATTTATATAATAAATAATTAAGGGTTCATTAATTAAGATTAATTAATGAATATGGTTAATTAAATATTAATTATTTAATTATAGTAATTTAATGATAGTAATTAAAAGTAAATTATTGTGTATGGTTAAGGATAATTACTTGAATGTAATTAAAGATAATTAATCAAAGGAGATTAATTAAGGAAGATCATTAAGAGATAATTTAATTATTTGTAATTAATTAGGGTTAAGGTAATCCAAGTAATTAAAGGATAGTAATTAATTTAAATAAAGGTTAATTAAATTGATTAAGAGTTAATTAAACTTGCTTATGATGATTGATTGATATTAATACTCGATGATTTAGGTATGATATCTATTATATATGCTGCTTTGTGAGATGAATGTTTGATATGAATTATTTATTGTGATATTGTGATTTATCTATCTGTTTATATCATCCTGAATATAAGTTTAAATGTTTAAACCCTTAAACAACTTGGACATTTAAAATGATGACATTTGAATTCGAAGAGACCGGGGTCGGGTATTAATAAATATCCGAAACCACTTCGATTTGAAATCATCTAAAATACTTTATAGATTGATATGTGAAACCAATAGGCTGGTTGGGATAAAATGGACCATTTAAACTAAGTTGGATACTTAGATAATATTTTGTGAAAATAAGTGTTGACTATATAAGTTGTTTACTTGTAATAATGTACGAGTTACCCCGGGTTTTAAATAAGTTCTATAGATTGGAATTTCTTGTTAGATGAGTTTACTCACGCTGGTTTCCAGCCTGACCCGGGTGTTACTTTGATGTAATGCTCGGGTCAGACCGAGTATTACAGATTTTCAGGTAAGGACGTTCTGGAGCTCAGGAGGCGAGCTGGATGGCAGGAACGTATGGAGTGTATTCCACTGTGATATATTGTTATTTATTTAGGACAAGTTATTTTAACTGTCCAGTGATTGTGAAATGTTGTAACTCTGATATATTAAAATGTGATTGACTAATACAGTTTTCTTTGTATAACTGATATTATTATTTGATATTGTATTTTGATCCGCTGCGAATGTGAGAATCTGTGTCTTGTTCTGTTTCTTTCTTCTATCTCTTTTCTTTTTCTCCTAACTATCTGGAATTTTCGGGTTCGAAAATTCCGGGTCGTTACATTTGGTATCAGAGCGAGGTTAAGCGAGAATCTTGGCTCTGTTGGGATTACTCGTTAAGGATAGGGTCAATGGTACCCTAGAACGAGTTGAGTATATATATATATATATGAGAGCGTAATTGTTATTTTCTTATATAAGAATTTTAAATGATTTTATATAAGAATATATTTTGATATATAAAATGATATTTTCTTCTAATAAGTATTAAGGTAATTGGTTGTTAAAATATTGGAATTAAATTAAGTGGTAATAGAAATAAAGCCAAATTAAAATTGAATGAAGATAAGTTTGAAATAAATTCAAACTGAAATTAAAATCTTGAATTTGTAGAAATGTTATCAAGAATAAAGATAATAATGAATTGGTTTCCAGATATGATAATTTTGGTTATTATCATAAATGGTAATCGTGTTTAATAATGAATGTTGTTAATGATTTAGCAAAAGGAAATGTTTAGGGAAGTAAACATTTAAGTGAGTATAATTTTTAAATTGGAAATTGAAGATAATTTAAATTTGTGAAATTTTAAATCTAAATCCAGAAAACTTGAAATTGTTTTAAAGAAGTTGTTTTGAATTAAAACCAAAGGTGGTTTAAAAATTTAAAGTATAACTTGGTGTGTAAAGAAAATGTATATATGAGGAATATATATAATACCAATGATGATTTGAAATAAACACTTAGTGTTGAGTTTTAAACTGGAATGTGATGTAAAACCCAAAGTAAAGTAAGTTTTTAAACTTAAAAGGGGAAAGACTATTAATCTGAAGTTTAAAATTTGAATGGGAATTCAAATTGTGAAAAGTTGACCGGATTAAGTAAATTTAACTTGGAGGAAGTTAAATAAGTTTGAATAAATAACTTGAATTGGAAATTTCAAGATGAAATTTAAATTTAACTTGGGTAGTTAAATGGTTAATTTAAATGGGAGTTATGAGTGATCTCAAAATGGGTTTGAGATTTGGAAATTGAAAATGGATAATAAATTAGAATCTGAAATTTAATTGTTTTGAATTCTTATTTGAACTTTATAATAAGTTAAGTAAAGATAATTTTAAAATGGAATTTGGAATTTGGATTCAGAATTTAATGGTTTAAAGATTTAAGTTGTTAAATTAAAAATTAAGGTTGATTTGATTTAAAAAGTAAAGGTTAATTTAATTTAAAGGATTAAATCAACATTTAAAATATTTAACTCGAATTTATATAATTCGAGATAGTTTTAAATTGAGATTTGAATTAAATTAATTCAAATTGAATTTGATTTGAATTAATTAGAATTGTGATTGAAGATGTATAAGTTTAAAAATTCAAATGGTAAATTAGAATTAAAATGATTTGAATTTGGAAATTGAAGCTGGTTCAATTTGAAATAAATCCAAATTGAATTAAAATAATTTGGAATTGTGATTAATGTTAAATAGGTTTAAAATTCAAATGGAATTTGATTTGAATTAGGAAAGAAATAGAGGATTAATTCAACTTGAATTGAGGTTAAATCAATTTCAATGGAAATTGAAGTTATTTAAATTGGAATTGAGTTAATTTAAATGGAGGTGGAAATTTAAATTGGATTGATAAGAATTGAACAGTTTGGCTCTGGATTATTTTCAAAATAAATTGTTTTAATACAAATATATTTTCCAAACTATTTATTATACAATCTTTCTTCTTAAACCCTAAACTATCCTATACTTATTTTACAATTATTTTAGAACTATTTAACTATTTTGAAACTGTCTTATAAACTAATTACTATTTTTCAGATTATTTATATCTAATCACTATTTTTTTAAAAAAACTATTTTGCAATTATCTAACTATTTTATACCTACTTAACTATTTTACAGCTATTTTACAAACTAATAACTATTTTTCAACTGCTTATCTATTTTAAACTTTTTCAAGTTATTTTTAAATTTAAATAGGTCAGAGTTCAGACTGTTTGTAATTGAAGTAATAACTCAATTTGAAATGGAAGCAATTGAGAATAAGTGAATGGAATTAAAGGAAATGTGAATAGAAAAGAGAATTGATTTGGATAATAACCAACAAAGATAAATACGTAGGATATACGTATATTATTCTATTCACATAGTGATTTGATCCAGATTCGAACACAGAATTTCGAGATAGTATTATCGATCCGAGTTGGGATTTTTCGCTCGATTTTCGACGGCGAACCTGGATATGGATTTTTGATTGGTTCTGGATATTCTCTATCATAGTTGTGACTATGCAAGGAGAATGACGGTTTCTAATCAAGAAACCGGATCTGAGTCCGCACTAGGAAGTCGGGTGGACGATACTAGTTCGGAAGTGAAATTGTGTGATCGATTGAGCGATCAGATTGATATTGTGTACGGATGATATGTGTACATCGTACGGATTTGAATGAAATTGATATTGAAGATTTGTGGATAAGAACTGTAAAATGGTTTTTGAAAAGAAATATGGTTAATAACTTTATAAAAGATTTATCAAATGTGAATATTTGATTTGGAATAAAATAAAGTTATATATCCTTGTTGTATAAGGTAAATCTTCCTTTGTTGAATCTATTGCTAAAAGAAAAGGGTTTTGAAATATTTGAAGTATAAAAGAGGTTTTATACAAAGTTGAAATGATCCAAAGATTTTAAAAGTTATATATATCTATATCTATATATATATATAAAGGATCTTATGAGAATGATTTTGGAAAAGGTTTTGGGAACCTATGAATTTGGGAAAGGCTTTTGATTTTTGGGAAAATCAATTTTGGATTTTGAAAAGCCTAGTTTGAGAATTATCGATTTTGGTAATCGATTTTGTGTAAAGGAGATTTTGATAAATCATAAAGGGTATGATTTGAAGATACTATAAGTATATAGTATAAAGTGTTTTGAGAATAGCTCTGGGGAAAAAGGCGCTTCCTTGAAATGAACTTCTCAGGAGTACCACTGGGTGGTACTGCCTTGAGCCCCAAGGGGGGTTTCTAAAGTTGATCCTGTGAGGAGTCCGGACAAAACTAGTTCCTGAGGATTATTTGTGTAGCGAAAGTCGAGGGGCTGGTGCCCACAAAGACATTTGAGTTATGCTGTGACAACAATTTAACTTAATGTCACTGCGATCTACTGCAGACCATAGCGGAAGTCATGTGTGCCGCTGAGAGCCAACTGTCTACGTTTGATTTTATATCGGTAGACTGTGACACTATGGTAACATAGCGAAAGTCGTTTGTGCCGCTGAGAGCCAACAGTCTGCGTTTGATTTTATATCGGTAGACTGCGACCTATGTGAAGGAGTTTCATTTTGACAGCGAAATCGTGTGTGCCGCTGAGAGCCAACAGTTACATGGACTTTTGCTGCGACGACAACGTAACCCTGGATGTAACTGCGATCTGTTGTGGGTTCCATGGTGTAATCAGTTACATGGACTTTTGCTGCGATGGCAACGTAACCCGTGATGTAACTGTGACCTTGGATGGGGGTGATGATTTCCAGAGCATTCTCACCAAAGATATTTCCTCGATTTCAAAAATGTTTTCGATATTTTCAATAAAATAGTTTTCCAAGTATTTTCACTCGGTGTTGAAAACGGGTTTACCAAGTACTTATAGATTTTCAGTCTTACGCCTGATCAACGTATGACCGAATTTCTGTGAGAACGAGGATGGATTTGTTGAGACATCGAATTAAAAAAGTATTTTATAAAGCTATTTTGATAATATTATGTAGATTTTTAAAGTATTTTAAAAAAAAAATTTATAATAAGAGTTAAGAGTTAAAAATGTTCAAAGAGTAATTTAAATGATAATGAACATTTTAATAAAATTCTAGCTTCGTTCCTTTTCGAGGACGAAAAGTTTTAAAGGGGAGAGGAATGTGATAACCTGAATTTTTGATCATCTGATAATTGGATAATTATCTGATTTTAACTATTTAAAACATTGATTTATAAGTTAAACAAATAAATTATGTGTTGATTTAAATAGATTTTAAAATTTTAATTTGAATTTGAAATTCAAAGAATAAATATCTTAAAACAAATTGGATCTAAAAATATATGTATACGATTTTTATTAATATACGATTTGTTTTATTTTATTTTCTTTAAAGAATTTTATTTATATAAATTAAGAAATGTATTTACTAAATAGAAATTTAAATATAAAGTTTTATAAAAATATATTAACACATGCATATTACAAATGTAAGTTAAGTAACTTATGTAAATGACAAATGTAAGATTTTTAAACAAGTGTCACCATTTTATTTTATTTTCTTTTATTTTTAAAAATCATAAAACAAGGCTATAAATATATCTATCTCCTCTCTCTCTCAATTCTTTCCTATCTTCATTTACAAAACAAGAAAACTAAAAACCTGTAAACATTCTTCAAACCAGAAAATTTAATCAAAGCAACAATCACTCTTTAGAAATTTAAAACCTGAATCATCAAGCAAGGTTTCCAACTTCAAAGCTAAATCAAAGCTTAGATCATATCAGCTAACAAGTTCATCTCAGATTTAAGTAGGATCAACTCAACTAAGCAACACAATCAAGTTTTCAAAGATCAAGTGATTCCAGTATTCAAAAATCAGAGCATCTCAGTTTTTAAGTCTCTGTCCAACATTTAAGGTGAGTAAACATTTCTTTAAAAGCTTAAATTTGTTATCCCGATGCATGAGATAAGTAGTTGAAGTAATAGATATGGTTGCATGGATGAATTAAAGCATTTGCATGTATATAAAAGTGAAGTATCGGTGCATGTCTGTGAACATGTTTATGGCTGTCTCTGTTTTGTGTACAGGCTCAATAAATTCAAAGAAAAATTCATATCTCTTTATATAAACAGTTTAAGGTTATGATCTTTAAAAGGAATCTGTTTATAATAACTAAACTCGATTTTTTAAAATATTTTTTAAAAGTATAAATTGCAAGAAATATTACTGGAAGTTGAAAAGAACAGAGAAGATCAATTAATGTCAAAAATTTGATTGTTCAATTTCCATGCTTTGATTATATAATCAAATTCGTTTTCGAAAATAATGAATTTTGATAATAGTTTTCAAGATTTTTAAGTTTGGGATTGTGGGGATTTCTCGAGTTGAACGAAAATCTATTTTTCGACGATTTCTGGCGATCAGATGAGTGAGGAACGTAGAGATCGTTGCTGGAGATAGCTTGCTGATCGAGGAGCTTGGGAAAATTAGCCAGAAATTTTTCTGATCACCATGGTGGCATGTCGAGGGCAGAGTAGGGTTTAAGGTCGTATTCTGGTCGAAGATGAAATTTAGGCTACCGCATCGTCACTAGAACATCGGACTAAATCAGGTGTGGGGGAAAATGAAGTGTGGTCTTCGGCAGAACTATGGACGGGGTTTAGTGGATTCTGGTGGTCGGAGGCGTTGGGTCAAGGGGGTTTTAAGTCGATCGGTTTGTTCCAGTGGTGCCAGTTTTGCTCGATTCCGATTTGTGTTCGATTTTTGGAAACTGAGTGGCTGAATCGTTAGTGGTGGTGGTCGCCGTCAGGTTGGAGGTGACGGCGATGATCGGAGTGGCGAAGTCCAGGCGTGCACGTGCACGAGTTCCTATTGTATCTGTGGCCATTGCTGTGATGTTGAGTTTGGGAAGAAGGGTAGCGACTCGGAGTCGACCTCGGGTTTTTGGTTGATGGCCTCGAAGTTATACTCGGGGATTTCTAGGGAAAATTAAGTAGTGGCTCTGGTTGTTTATTTTAAGTTACCAGGTTATAAAATTTAAAAAGGAAATCAGGTTTTAAAATCTGAAGCAAATCATACCAGGTTTCAAATGTTTAAAAGAAAACCAGATTTGAAAGCAAAAACAAAAGGAAAATTGCAACCAGTTTTCAAAGTAAATAGAATGAACAAGTTTTCAAAACCATTATCAAACAAGTTTCAAAATATAAGTATATTAAAAACTTTAATTATGAGATGTTTGAATGAATTAATTTCAAACTTTTGAATTCAAATAAGAAATGATGAAACTAAGTAAATAATTAAAGTATATGGTTTATCTTAATTGTTTAAGACTTACAAATTGGAATATAATTTCTTAATGTAATAAATAGATAGTTAATTACTTAGTATAAGTGATTAAAGAGTAATTACTGAATGTAATTAATTATAGGATAGTTAATGACTTAATGTGATTAATTAAAGTTTAATAAATGAATGAAATTAGTTAAAGGTAATTAACTAATGGAAGTGATTAAGGGTTAATCACTTGATGATATCAATTAAAGGATAATTAATATAATTGAATTGAAGTTAATTAATTAAAGATCAATTAATTAAAGGATTAAGGTTAATTAATAATGTGATTAATTACTAGTTAAGGTAATTAATTAAAAGAGAGTAATTAATTAAGGAAGAAATTAAGGATCATTAATTTATATAATAAATAATTAAGGGTTCATTAATTAAGATTAATTAATGAATATGGTTAATTAAATATTAATTATTTAATTATAGTAATTTAATGATAGTAATTAAAAGTAAATTATTGTGTATGGTTAAGGATAATTACTTGAATGTAATTAAAGATAATTAATCAAAGGAGATTAATTAAGGAAGATCATTAAGAGATAATTTAATTATTTGTAATTAATTAGGGTTAAGGTAATCCAAGTAATTAAAGGATAGTAATTAATTTAAATAAAGGTTAATTAAATTGATTAAGAGTTAATTAAACTTGCTTATGATGATTGATTGATATTAATACTCGATGATTTAGGTATGATATCTATTATATATGCTGCTTTGTGAGATGAATGTTTGATATGAATTATTTATTGTGATATTGTGATTTATCTATCTGTTTATATCATCCTGAATATAAGTTTAAATGTTTAAACCCTTAAACAACTTGGACATTTAAAATGATGACATTTGAATTCGAAGAGACCGGGGTCGGGTATTAATAAATATCCGAAACCACTTCGATTTGAAATCATCTAAAATACTTTATAGATTGATATGTGAAACCAATAGGCTGGTTGGGATAAAATGGACCATTTAAACTAAGTTGGATACTTAGATAATATTTTGTGAAAATAAGTGTTGACTATATAAGTTGTTTACTTGTAATAATGTACGAGTTACCCCGGGTTTTAAATAAGTTCTATAGATTGGAATTTCTTGTTAGATGAGTTTACTCACGCTGGTTTCCAGCCTGACCCGGGTGTTACTTTGATGTAATGCTCGGGTCAGACCGAGTATTACAGATTTTCAGGTAAGGACGTTCTGGAGCTCAGGAGGCGAGCTGGATGGCAGGAACGTATGGAGTGTATTCCACTGTGATATATTGTTATTTATTTAGGACAAGTTATTTTAACTGTCCAGTGATTGTGAAATGTTGTAACTCTGATATATTAAAATGTGATTGACTAATACAGTTTTCTTTGTATAACTGATATTATTATTTGATATTGTATTTTGATCCGCTGCGAATGTGAGAATCTGTGTCTTGTTCTGTTTCTTTCTTCTATCTCTTTTCTTTTTCTCCTAACTATCTGGAATTTTCGGGTTCGAAAATTCCGGGTCGTTACACACGGCCTTGCCAAAAGGCGGGATAACATTTCGCCCCCCAAAGTACGTCTTGTGAGAGCATGACGTGCTTTGAAAAGTTGCAATCTTCATTCTGAATATTTCCATTTGACTTGTCTGAACGGTTGTTGTCTTTTCGTCGAAAGATGTAACATTTGATGGATCTTTAGTAATATAATTAACGAATTGTTGGCCGCCAATTGTTGTACTGTGCACTGTAGTAACTGAGTGTTGAATGATAGAAAACTGTTGTTTGTTGTTGTAATTGTCATCATATGAGCATCCAATTCCTGTGAATTTAAAAAATTGAGCATTAGACTGTCATACGTGTATGTATGTTAACCTGACTCTCGTTAACGTTCGTACGTTTACGAGTCGTTGTCAGTTTTTTTGTATCGAATTTCGTATCGATCCTCTCCTAAATCGGTGTGAAATTCGAGTTGTAATAACGCTTGATGGTTGCTTTAGAGTGTCTCGTCGTATCGATCCTCTCTTGGATCGATGTGAAAAGTTGAAAATTTGTTTTTCGTATAGATGGCGATCGACACGGATAGGTTGGTTTTTTTTGTGCTTCGTATCGATGGATACGAGTACTAATGGACCTCAAAGTAATGGATACGAAGTCGTCATTTCGCATTGATGGATTGTTGATGGATGCGAATAGTCATTGTCTTAGATCGATGACGAATGGATGCGGAGAAGGCTTCTTTGCATCGATCAGAGGGGATAACGTTCCCACCGGTTAACATGTCTGGGAGGTGAATCATCTCGTTCTTTGGTTTCGTACCCATATAAATACTGTTAGGACTTAGAAAATTTTCATCTGTTTTCCATTCTTCCTGCCTCATTTCGTATCGATTAAAAGATTAAGAAAAAGGACTCGCTTTCGTCCCAAATTAACATAACACCTTAATCCCTTGAATCTACACTTTGATTTAGGTAATTAATTAGCGAAATTATGTCAAGAATGATGAGACTAGAATTTGACTACCAATCCATCTACGTTCATGGCCGATTCTGGTTATGTGGCCGTGGATGGTCAAAATGGGTTTGGAGAAGGAGGAGATGATGCCTGAATGAATTTGGAGGAGTGTGATGACACGAAGAGAACATTCGTATCGATCTGAGGGTTGGAATTCGTATCGATCCGAGCAATGGAACTTCGTACTGATGGAGTGGGAAGCTTCGTATCGATCGATGGTGAGAGTTCGTATCGATCCAAAGCGATCGATACAGAGGCTTGAATCTGGGGATCTATACGAAAACGCTGTAGGCAATCGATACGAAGTCGAGGGATTGTGATCGATAAGAACTAAACCTTCGGAGCTCGATACAAAATGCTGTCTTCTTCGATCGATACAAATGGTACTTATGGTGATCGATCGAACATGCACACCGATGGATACGAAATTTTTGCACACTCGAATACTTGAATCCAACGAGCTTCTGCCTTGCATAATCGGACTTAACTGTTTCACTGCATATTTGACTGCCTTTCGAAGCTCGTCGATGGAACTGTAACTTAACAAAATTTAACTTGGATCGATCTCTAAAGTCTGGATGGCACAGTTGTGACGGTCAGCGATGACGGTCACTCTGGTTGAAATTTTAATTCTTGTCGTTCAAACATCTCTCAATCCCGTAGAATTTCTCAAGTATTATGTAGCACTGCACTACGTAACACATTCACACACTTCACACTGGGGAACACATGGGCTTATTATCTTCTAATGATGGGTTTTGATAAGTTGATTAGTTATGGAGTCTACAAGCTCACAACAGCAGGAGCTTCAGAGTTCATCTCCTTTAGTCAAAGAGATACCGGTCATCGCGGCCGAAGCTATAGATCCAGATCTGGACGAGCTGCCTGGTGCCAGGTTTATCATGAGCCCACAAGATTCTGTGTCGTCCAACATCTCCGAAGATATGTTGGGGCGGATATGCCTAAGGCATGGTCTACCGTTGGACGACGTCGTATTACCGGGACCGAATGATAGACCGCATGCTCCCCATGAAGGGTTTACTGCCTTCAACAGGCATTCATGTACAGCCGGGACACTTCCTCCATTCAATCAATATATTCAGGAAGTGTTTTCTTTCTTTGGAATTGCCCCATCACAGCTACATCCCAATGGATACGCATTGCTGAATAGTATGTTCATTGTATTCATGGAGCATCTTTTCAGACCCCCGACTCCGATCGAAATTAGATACATTTTTAATGTTAAGAGTCGGGGAGATAGCCCTTCTTTCACATTTCTGGAGGTGGTCAGGAACTGTCAAGTTATGACTGGTGCTTTGACCATATTGAGCTACTTCAAAACTGAGTGGTTCTACATTCGATGCCCACCCGGGTTTGCTAGTCGATGGTTAGCCAGATGTAAGTGTTGCACTTGTTTCAGTAGTTAACGAGATAGCTGTAGTTGATGTTGAAACTAATATCGTATTTCCTTTGCAGCTATAGTTCCTCGACCTGATGGCGCACACTTTAAAGAAATAGTACGGGTCCTTCAAGAAGTTCCAGGCGAGATGAGAGAAATCGAGTCGGTGCGCACCGACAGGAACTTAAGAATTCTTGGGTTAATCGAACAAAAACAAAGCATAAGACTTGAAGGAGTGCTAAGGGCGGCCCCGACGAAGTGGGTAAAACGCAAAGCGCCCGGGGTCGTAATTGTTGAGGAAGGTGATGAAGAACACACGCCTTTGAATGACGAACCCGTGGCCGGGCCTTCTAACAGTTTTCAGGGTTCAGAGGGAAGGAGAAAAGGCAAGGCAGTTGCACACAAACGTCATAAATCTTCGAGATGGAAATCTGTAGTTGTGTCCCTACTAGCCTCGGACGTTAGAATTTCGTAGGCTCCTCCCTCGCCAGTAGAGAATCCTTTTGAAGGACTTGATGATATTCTGATTCCGGACTATGTGTCACTTCAACACGACACCAGATTGGAGGGGCTTCAAAGTGCTCTAGATTTAAGCGAGTCTCTACCCATCAATGCGGCCGACATTACCAGTTGGTCGGGTGGTTGCACACACATATACACTTCACGGCACTACACAGTTTCCAGCCTTAAGTTGCCTGCTTCGAGAATTCACTAACTCTGTTCTTCTTTTACTTTACAGATACGATGAATAGGAGAGATTCTATGGTCGGCAGTCTCCGTTCTGCACGCCAATCATCGAGTTTGTATTATGAGTTCCATCGAAGGGAGGATGATAGAAATCGCGATCGCGGTTATTCCAGCCAAGAGCGGTGTGAGAGGGATAGAGATAGAGATAGAGAACAGAGATATCGATCCCGATTGCGTTCTCCACCTCCTCGACACCCTACACAACCTTCTATTCACAGCTCACATCCCCCAGAACCTCCATGCCAAAAACCATCTTCTCATGCTCCAAGGTCTGAGTCTCAACGGCGTAGGACTGAGGCCGAACTTCCCACTGTTGCTGAACAAGCCATCACTGAGCCCACTGGGGAAGGGGCTATCAGAATTGCCCAGTTAAGAAAAGATTTTCCGAACATATGTTTTGACGGCTTCATCTTCCCCCCTCACTTAAAGAAAATTCCATCGGAAGCAGAAACCATGATGCATGACTATATTCATGATATCTATACCTAATATAAGGAGTGGATGAAAGCCGCACAAAGCATTGGCAGTGGCCTTTGAGCGGGCAAAGGCAATTGAGAAACTAGAAACCGAACTTGCTCAGAAGGACCGCATTATCTAAGTGCTCAATGATGAAGCCGAATCCTCTCGGAAATCTGAAGTGGAGGCCATCCAAAAAGCTGACGAGGCTACTCAATCTATGGAGAGAATGCGACAAACGCATTTTTCTTTGGTGGAGGAGATGGGCCATCGAAACACCACTGTCACAGCTGAACGGGATGCTGCTCTGAAAGAACTTAACGAGTTCAAAGCCAAATTTTCCGAAATCACCAAGGAGAAGGATGATGCAAATAGAGCAGCTCAGGAAACATGTGAACATGCAGTAGTGCTTCAGGGCGAACGGGATGCGGCAACGGCTAAGGTCCGGGAAGTGGAGGTTAAGGTCGAAGATGAGGTTAAGATGGCGGAGGCCAGGCTAGAGGCTGATATTGAGGATTACTTATAATGCCAACATCTTGAAGCATAGGAATCTAGCCTGGCTTGAAAATTATTCGACACATCTATACAACGCCTGGGGCCGATTAGTAGGAGATGAAAAAGCTGCCCACCAAGCTGAATCAATTGATGAGTTCGAGTTGGAGAGCCGGATGTTGAGTGAAGATGAACGGAAAGTCCTCCACAAAGCCATGATTTCATATGAAAAGGAGAAGCTTGGCGCTCAGCATTCGGAGGTCGGAGAAGGCTCTGGTGTTGAGCACCGCGATACAAGTCTTGAAACTCTTATGCCGACTCAACTTGAACCGACTTCCGCGGTTGATTCTCAACCCGTTCATGCTTACAACCCGGATCAGCCGTAGTTATCTCAAGCTAGCAAGCAAATCTCTGAGGTCGTTCAGCCACTCACGAGTCAACCTGAGGAAGGTACTCTGAACATTTTGTATGTTTATCCAAAACTGGAAGCGTACATGAAGTGATTATTAACAGTTGTTCTTTTGCTTTTATCCAGTGATTGAAGCTACACCAGTCGTGCCTTCTGCAAATCAAGAACAACACCAAGCGCAGGAGGCCATTATAACCGAGGTAACCACAACGACGGTTACTGCCCCTACGGACGGTGCATAAGGGAGCACACTGACTTTTGATAAAGAGATGATAGTGGAACTCCTCGGTCGTCACAGCGACCCCTTTGCTGATTTACCATTTGTTATGGGTGGAGTAGCGCCGACAACTAGCTCCTCAGTCCCATCCACTAATATTCCTGATGAGGCCCAGACGCTCCACGAGGAGGAAATTATAGTCGAGATTAATGCGGAAATGGAAACAGCGGCCCGAACCAGCAGCTTTGGAGGTGGAATGGCGGGCCCCGGTCTAGCCCCGTTACGAATGATATCTCCGGGAGGAACGGTCGTTGAGACAAGTGTGCCTATCCCGCCTCCTACTGTTGATCTTGTTCCTCCGACCCCGCCTTCAGGGAGCATTCCAATACATCTGAGTTTGGAAGAGGAAGTAGATATAATGCCCCTGATTGGAGGTCGGCCGCCGAAAAGCAAGGGTTCAAAAAAAACCGAGTTATAGCCCCAACGGGTCCACGCCGAAGAGGAAACCGAAGAAAAAAAAAGAGTAGATACGTCTCTTTGGCTTGTTTTTTAGTAGATAGGAATTTCTTTAGCTTTTGTAGGTCGTGTATAGATGCGGGTTCGGCCTCTTCTAGTAGGATTTTTGGGATAAGCTTGTACTTAATTCTTTTCCACAAATAGTTGAAATCAAATTCTGTTTTGTCTTCAAATCAATTTTTGTTTATTTACTTAAGTGTTTCAGCAATTGAACTCCAGTCCGATACGCTTGTGAAGCTTCGACCCTTTGGATTGGATCCAAGTTTATTCGTTAAGTCCTGAAACCACAACTATGAGTTATGACCGAACGTTAAGCCGGACTCCAATGCTGCACTGTCTTAGTCAGCGATTGGCGCTTAAGTTCTGCCCCCAGTTTCAGGGATGAATTGTAAAGATCAAGCGGCAATTGTGCTCCGTCTTCAATTCATCGAGCTTAACGTCGTTGAATTGATGCTGAAACAAGGAAACTCGAGTGGTCGAATCGCACTTGTTCATTTATCGACGATTGCATCCACACCCCGGGGATTTGCATTCGTACGTCGACGGTCGGGCACGCCTGCTTGAGTTTCAAGGATACGTCCATGCTCCGGGGACTTAAGTCATTTTCACGGGTGGTCAGTCACACCCGTTTAATGTTTGTAACGATGTCCACACTCTGAGGACTTTAGGTGGATTCGCGAGTGGTCAGTCACACCCGATTTTTGTTTATACTCTAACCACGCTCCGGGGACTTAGAGTTGTTTTATGGACGGTCGAACCCAATCCGGTTTGTGTTCAAACTCCAATCCACTCTCCGGGGATTTTGAGTCAACGTTTATACTCCAATTCACACTCTGGGAATTTGGAGTTGGTGTTTATTTTGACACTCCGATTCACACTCTGGGAATCCGGAGTTAGTTGGTGTTTATACTCCAGTTCATGCTCTGGGAACTTGGAGTTGGCCGACAGATGGTCAGTCACATCTATTCAGGCTTTAGGATTTCGTTCACACTCCAGGAACGATGAATCTATCAGGATCGTGGATGGTCAGTTCACATCCACCCCAAGTTAACAAGCGAGGTCGTTAGATGGACGGATCCATTTTCCTCAAACTTAGTCAAGGTACGGGCGAAGTCGTTAGGTGGACGGATTCACCCTCTTCGAAACCGTATTTGTAAGTTTATACTCCAGTTCACACTCTAGGAATCTGGAGTTGGTTAAAGGATTATTGTGTATCAATCCTTTTTTGACTTCAGTGTGATGATTTGCCCCCGAGCTCGGGTATCATTTAGCAAGTAACCGGTCGTATCACAGTCACTCCCTATTTGAATAAATTCCACCGTCGGGTGGAATTTAGCTCTCCGTGCATAGCGATAGTTGTATGTTGCATTCAATAACTCATAGTTCTGGCTCGAAGAGATTGCATTTTATTGCTGAAATAAGAAAATACGGCAAAATCAGTTGCCTTATTACAAATTCAAATTTCGAAATGCAGAAACAAATTGTAAATGAAAAATAGACTGAATAAATAAACAGAGCCTGTCATGTGTAGTAGCGACGAAGGCTTTCGCTGTTCCAGGCTCTCGAAAGAGTGAGACCGTCAACGGTCGATAATTTGAATGTGCCATCTCCGAGCTTTTGTTCAATTAAATATGGCCCTTCCCAGGTTGGCCTCATATGCGAAGGGACCAGGTAAATTCTCTTAATGACGAGATCACCGAGTTCAATGGTTCGGGATTGGACCTTGGCATTGTACAATCGGGCGACTCGACTTCGGTATGAGGCTGCCCTCAAATCAGCCTCTTCACGCTTCTCATCTAATAAATCAAGAGATTCCGCAAGTAGTATAGCATTTGTCTTCGGATCATAGTATGTCACACGATGAGAAGGCACTTCTAATTCGACTGGAATAACAGCTTCTGAACCATAAGAAAGAGAAAATGGAGTGTGGCCGGTCGTGAACTTGTGGGTTGTTCGGTAAGCCCATAAAGCCATAGTAAGTTCATCGACCCACTTGCCTACTACCTTTTCCAGTCGTTTCTTCAGAATATACTTTATAACTTTATTAATAGCTTCGACTTGTCCATTCGCTTGAGGGTGTGCGACTGCGGAGAATTTCTTTTGAATGTGGAATCGCTGACAGAAATCCTTAAATTCAACACTGTCGAATTGGGTCCCATTATCAGTGATGATAGTATGTGGGAGACCAAATCGGCAGATGATGTTGCGCACTACAAAGTTGATAACCTTCTTTGTTATGATTGTAGCAAGGGGTTCAGCTTCCTCCCACTGGGTGAAGTAATCAACCGCTACGATGGCGTACTTCGTACCACCTTTGGCTAGAGGTAGAGAGCCAATAATGTCAATGCCCCATACCGCAAACGGCCATGGACTGACCATTTGAGTTATTTCGGTAGGTGGGGCCCTCGGAATCCGAGCGTGATTCTGGCATTTGTCACACTTTCTGGCGTAATCTGATGCATCGCGATTTACGGTTGGCCAATAGTATCCATACCTGAGCTCTTTCTTGGCAAGGGCTTGCCCCCCGGTGTGATCGCCACATTCTCCTTCGTGCAAATCATGCAATACGCGTTTGATTTCATCATGAGCGATACATCGGAGTAAAGGGATAGAGTATCCACTTCTATACATAACTCCATTGTCACGACCCGACTTCCTATGCCCAGGAAATCGTATCGTTTTGAAGAAAAGAAAGAGGTGAGAAAGTAGAAAAGAAAAAGAAGAAGAAGAAACAACATCAGAATCTCAACAGCGGAACGAATAAAATATAATATATCACATAATATAATACATAGTATCATATACATCAGAGTACACAGATAATACAACACATACTAGACAGTTATAAACACCTGTCTAGTTAATACAACTCGATACAACACAAACAACACAGAGATACAACACAGCGGAAATACACATGAACACTAACACAGCGGAACCAATATATATCTACACGCTGAAGCCTCCTGCTCCGTTGCTCCTCCAGTATTCGTCAAAGCTAACCTGAATCCCTTGACTACCCGTAAAAATTTGGGTACCCGAGAGTTTATGAAAAACAGAAATAAACTTCGGGTCAGACATGGGTCTGGTATGAGTAACAGGTTAAAGTTGTTTAACTTTGAAAATCATTTGAAACAAAAGGTATCACGTAAGACTTCCCACACATAAACATGGAAAAGTTTTTACCTTACGCTAACCAAAACATTTCATAGGAAATCCAGTGATATTATAATAGTGTCTAGGATTTTCAAGTAAATAGAAAATAGCTGAAATTGTTACATTCATTAAATTCCAGCATACTAGGTTTACAATCAAAACCGTAGGGTTTCGTAGAGAAATTGGGTTTCCAACAATGGCTGGGCTACTGGGGTACCGCCCGTCACAGTACCTGGCCTAGATCAGAGTACCGAGGACCCACCCTAAGTCCCCTGCAACACAAGGCCGGACCCGTTCCTTACTGAACAGTTCCAAACGAGACAACCCCGGCAGTAGGACGTCAACAACTGCCCACACACCGAAATAAAAAGGGACATCTAGACAGGGGAAAATCTCGCTCTCAAGTGGGTGCTACCCACGAAGCCTTGCTGCACCTCCCCTGTTTTAGCCATTCCCGGTTGATGAGGCTTGAGGTCACGATTACCTTTAGAGAACACATCACTTAGAATGCTCATCGCCCGCCTGACGATGTTCTGAAAGCATTCAATCCATATAAGTTCGTTCCGGGTTCGAACGAAACCGAAGGCATTATCTCGTTACACTCGTATTGGAATCACCCTCAGAGTTAACGACAATAACCCTTGCATTCTGAAACACCATCTCGAATCTATAAGTACTATCTCCGTCAAACTCATTACGGAATCACCCACAGAGTTATACTGACGAATAGTTCTTATACCTCGAGTCTTCACTTGCTCCATTTGAAATTCACGACCTAACGTTATTTTGGATCGATGTGGTTTTCGGGTCTCCAGACCTGGAATCCCGGTATACGGAAACCCGATCCCGGTCTCATCGAAATCCACAACGTGTCTTTTAAGGCCAAGTTGTTTTAAAATTAAAACCATTCAATTCAATTATCTATATCAACACAGATAGATAAATCATAATATAACAATGGATATCACAACATCATCACAAGCATATAATCAATATCATCTCAAACAAACATCCAAATCACAACAGATATCACTCGTCTCATATCTGAGATCACAATCAATCAATGGGATATCAATATCATTCATAAGCAATGATTTATTATTCACAACTATAATTAATTTAAAATGAATTAAATTAATTACATCTTTCTCTGATTAATTTAAAGTAAATTAAATTAATTACTTATCTATAAATCCTGCTTATACAACCATTTTCTAATTACAATAAGTAATTAGTCCTGTTTTAATTCCACGGATTAATTAATGTAAATCATTTATAGTAATTAATATTTTAATTACTTCATTTATTAATTAAATAAAATTTACTACATTTATTCTTAATTAATTACATTAATTAATCACCTCATTATTAATTATTACTTATTTTGACAATTCATAATTATATCATTAATTAAATAAATTAATGATCTCTAATTTATTTTTAAATTAAACTACTTTATTACTTTAAGTAATTTAAATCTTAAAATCAAACAATTATTAATCACCCTGATTAATAACACCAGTAATTAACTCTCTTAATTACTTATTAAATAAATTAATTATCTCATAATTAATTATCTTCATTTATTAATCCTCGATTAATTACAAAAGTAATTTCCCATATTACTTTATCTACACATCAACTTACATAAATCACATCCAGTGATTATCGTCTAATTACTTCTCTAAGTAATTTTGCTCCATTAATTACACCGAGTAATTCCACTCATCGGATTATTACATGATTTATAAATTTGATTAAGTTAAATAGATTCATTCATTTAATCATATCATCCAATTTAGTTCCAATAGATAATAACCCTTTAATTACTTTTGTTAAATATTCATTTAACAGTTTTAATAAATTCCCAATTTAATTCATCTTATTATTATCAAATTTATCGCATTTATAAATCAATTAAAATCCTTAGTTAATTTATTTTATTAACTAAATCAATTTCTGAATTACTCCCTTGTAATTTCCTTTTAATTTTAACTTAATATAAATAAGTCATTTTCTAATTAATTTATTAATTACTTCAATATTTAATTCATTTCTAAGATAATTAATTCCTTAATAAATGACTTAATTAACTTTTTCACATTTTAAATTCCAAATTTCTTTCTAAATTTAAGATTTAAAGTGATTAATGATTTAAACATTAATCCAATGCAAATTCATTTTAATTTTCCTTTAAATAAATGTACATAACATTTATTACTTACAAACGAAATTTATATAAAGGAAAAGAACTTTGAAATTTAAATTATTATAAAAATCAATTCTTTTAAAACATATTTTTAACTTGCAAATTTACTTCTTCCATTCAAAAAAATTTTTATAAAAGAATTCTTCAAATCCTGTTAACATTTGTTTAAAACAAAACTTATTCTTTTAAAAACTGTTTATTAAACTATATTTATTTTAAACATTTAAAATTAAAAATTTATTAAAATTTCAGATTTGGATTCAAGAAAATTTTGAAAACAACCACTACTTGATTTTTTTTTAACTACTATTTAAATCCTGTTACATTTTTAAACTAAATTTAAACCTGGGAAAATTCAAATTTATGAAAAACTGGAATTACTCTCTGTCTCGAAATCAAACAGACTGCTCCGAGTCCCTTTTTCATTTACTTCGGGTTTTTCTTGCGTTTACCCTAGTCTTCCCCCGAGACAAGTTACCACACCAACCACTCGACAGTTCGATCTGAAGCAAATAATACTACGTCGAGTTTCTCATCCCTGCTTCGAGTTCATCTCTCGGAATACTCGAGTATCACGCGAACTTCCACTGCCTCTTTCCAGACAACATTACACCCAGACACCAGAATGCACGTGCACGTGCACCGTGCCTCCAGTCGCTCCCGGTCACCCACCAGCGTCGCCACCAATCAGTGAACGATCCACGATCACGTCGCAAACCCCAAAATCTACCACCTTCACTCGAATCAAAATCGAGCAACCTATGTCAGCCCGGAATAAAAGTAGCAGCAACCCTTCAAACCTGGAATGCCGCCGTTCTCGTAACCCCGACAACTAGAAAACCCCAAACTCCGACCATCTACTCACCATTGGTCCCCTTACTATTTCCCAGAACCACAGAGCACTCGATCAACACTTCGACGAAAACGAAACGAAATTCGTGTCCCTACAAAAACTAGGTTTACGAACTTCTCGAACCCACCGCCATCACCACGACCAACTACACCACCTCCCAATATTTTTCCCAACATCATCGTTCATCCCTTCATCACCTGCCAAAACCCCGATCCCTCTGATCAACTAGGCCGTCTCCAGTAACTCGGAATGTCAAAATCAGATAAACACAAACTGCTCTCCATTCTTATCACTAAAAATTTGAATCTTTGTTTTAAAATTCACATTAAAGTATGCGTATTCGATTTATATTCATGAAATTGTGAAATAAGAAACTCGAAAATTTCACATATGAAGATGGTTCTGTAGTTTTTAAGCATTTCCAGTGATATCACAAGTTTGTTTACTTAAACAAAATTTTAAACTAAAACTGATGGTATAAATAACACATTTGTTCAAGGCTTAAATCTTAACAAGGTTTGAATCAAGATCAAAATAAGTTTGAACCAAGTTTAAGCCTGAAACTAGAACAGGGATCCTCAGCCTTACAACAGTGAACAATGTGTATATATTTACAACTATATATTCACAGCATTTTATACTTGTATTATCACAGAGAACACATTCAGCCATGTTTAACTTAGATTGTAATCTTTAAAAAAAATAGTTACTCACCAAAAGCTTGCATAGAAGAAGAAGAACAGAGCACTGCCTTGAAACAGTTTGAACTTTAAAAACTGGGAAGGCTTTGTTTGATCTTCCTATCATCTTGCCTTTGTTGTTTGGAAATGTGATTTAAGTTTGCAAAAGAAATGTTTACTACATATTTTTCTCTCTGGTTTGAAATGTTAAAACAAGACACGAATGTGAAATAATATGGGGGAGTTTGTAAGAGGGTAGGTGGTATCTGGTCAAGTAATGCTTCAGGTACAAGCATTTTCATATTTGCCATAGATTTCTTTTAGAATAGGAGGCTGAAATGATTTTGGAACCAGTTCGAATAGACTTGGGTATGCTATTGAGATATGAAGCATTAAATGGTATTGTACTTATGTCTCCCATTTTGATTATTTTATACTACATATGTCATAGATATTTCTACTTTGCTTGTATCTTGTTTTACAAGCCATATGCATAACACATTTTTGCTTTGTGTTATCAGGTCTGTAGGCATAAACCCCACTCGAACATTTGTTTTTATACTATGCAAGTTTAGTTAATAATTTCTCTTTGTTTAACTTGCTATGCAGATTTATTTGGAAGCTGGCACTATTTTTATAAACTATACTGCTTGTTTTTCTACCTTAAAATGTGATTGAAAGGTTATTTAAATATTTAGGGTGTTTGATTATTTTCAAATCTATGAAGTCTACTAATGTATATTTGTTCTTGTATTTTTGTTAACTTGTTTGAAACTGAAATGTAAATGGATATTGTTTTAATAATTTGGCCAAGGTTACAAAATTTAATTTACTTGTTATTTACTTTATTTCTTACTTATGTTAATATATTTGATTTACATTTAAGGTAAATATTTATAAAGTTTATCTTATTTTAAAACTTAACTATACAATATTGTATCCAATTACTAATATTTTACACTACATAAACATTTACAAAGTTTATTTTAAAGTTAAAACATTTTGGAAGAATTTATTTTGAACTTCAATTATAGCTCTTCCAATTATATACATAGATAACAATTTCTATTAGTATTAAAACCCAATTGTAAAGATATAATATTATTAATAAAACTCATTATCGACTTAAAATGATTTATAAAAGAAATTATCACTATATAAATAAATTACTTATTATATCAATCTATATTTAAAAAGACAAAACAACCTTCGCTAAAATTAAATTTAAGTAAAAATCAATTTTAAACAATTTAACTTATCCTGTATATACTTTGAAGTCAACAGACTATTTATTTAATAGCATTTAAAAAGATATATATATATATATATTATAAACAGAAAACAATTTATTAGCCTTTAAAAATATAAATTATCAGTTAAACATCTATTCAGAAGAAAATTATCAATCAAATTCGAATTTTATTAACAGTTATTATCATATCAATTTAATATCTACCGCAGATTATTAAATTGATATTGTCAAAATTTCCGGGATGTCACATTCCTCCCCCCTTAAAAGAATTTCGTCCCCGAAATTTAAACAAAGGTAATTTAATAATCTATTTAAAGTTTAAATTTTAAAATACCAACATACATCAATCATATGTTAACAATCATAGCATCCAATCAAACAAATCTATCTATCCCTATAAAAATTCTGGTTAGAATTCTCTCGAGTTTCCCCGATTATAAATACCGGGTTACTCGCTCTATAGAATCCAAACCATTAATACTACTAAACTACAGAGCTCCTACTCATCTAGATCTACACAACTAGACAAGATATCAGACTATAGACAAGTCTGACTCAACAACCAAAACTCCCGAACTGTAGGTTCTATAACCAGAGATAGATCTCACACGTACTCCCTCAAAGATACGTGAAATACCATGAATCCCAAACATTCCAACCGACAATTCAAATATGAAGACTCAACACTTATCCTCAGAAGAACAACAGAAAAGATCCAAAATAACTCAGAATGGGCTTTTCACATCTTACCCAACTTATAGCTCCCTGAATCAGAGAAAACTTCAACAACAACGGAGTCTCCAACTTCGAATTCCAAATTTCCTCCATCTCTAATCCACAAAATTCTTCAGACGATCCTGGGCCTCCTACATCTTTACTGATCAACTCAACCCTGGCTGATGCCCTTCAGAAACAAACTGGACCCAAAACAATCCAACAAAACGATCTTTCCAAGATCAATCAAAACTCAAAACACAAACCCAAGCTCTACTCCACAATCAGAAGACTGATCTCACATCCCATATCCGGAAGAGATAAAACAGATGTACTCCAATCTGGCCTCAGATCCTGAAAAATTTCCTGTAAAAATTCTCTAATCCAAACACTACAACTTCCATTTGCTTCCACTCTACAACTGCTGCCACCATGCTTCCACTGCGCTACTCTGATATAGGTAGATGAAAACACATATGATGTACACAAGCACAAACTTCCACTGATACCAATTGGGACGGATCTAGGCTTTGCAACCATTAGTCAACAATCACAACTGATATGCTTCTCAACTATTCGGAAAATATGGCTCAATAGATCCAAAATAAAATCCAGAAGTTTTCTCCAAACTGAGCTGCTTCACCAAACTCACAAATCATCCTACTACTAAGCTAAACTATCGGTATCACTTCTGAAATACAGTCGATACCAACTCAAACTCCAGATGCCGACAAAATTCTGACTTCCAGAAGACACCAGAAAAAAAAAACACAAGAGAATACTCAAACTATCGCAAGTCACTTTTGCGACCAATCCAGCCTAATTCCAGAGAAAACTGCTCTCTCGTCACAAATCAGAACAGCACACACTTCTATAGCCAATCCATCGAAGAAATGGATTCACTCTGCTACTCCTGAAATCTACTGCTATGCTAAAAGCTTCCTTGCCAACACACAGAACACCCTGAGTCTCCCTGCTGACCCAAATGCCCACAAACTGCTAATCTAGAATCTCCTCAAGAAACTCGGACCACAAACCAACAGAAACATCCTGCTGAACACAGCCGCAATATCTAAGCAGACACACTTCGTTAACTTGTTCCAAAGAAATATCTTCGGAAACATCCATAGTCACTGCGTCTCATCACACAGCTACTATATCCTGAGATATCAAGATACCTTCACTAACTTCTGTCCATCCCATAGATCCCTACTCTAGCTCATCCAACTTACATTCCAAAAGTAAACTCCAAACTTTAATAGATATCCTTCCAAGATCGATGAAAACCTTCATCACAACAAAACTAATTCGAGAAGGAAATTGGGCCTACAATCTTGACATACACATTTCCAATCTCAACAAATTCAACTATCAGTGATCGTGTTACACAGATCACTACCCTATCCACCTTTATACTTATATTGGATAACCTGAACAGGTAACCCAACCGATAGGTAGAAATAAATATAAATATGTATATATATATATATATATCAAAAATACAAATACGCTCTCTCGGGATAGACACCACTCCAGAGCCTAGGTATTCACTCAACCTAATGCTCTGATACCAACTGTCACGACCCGACTTCCTATGCCCAGGAAATCGTATCGTTTTGAAGAAAAGAAAGAGGTGAGAAAGTAGAAAAGAAAAAGAAGAAGAAGAAACAACATCAGAATCTCAACAGCGGAACGAATAAAATATAATATATCACATAATATAATACATAGTATCATATACATCAGAGTACACAGATAATACAACACATACTAGACAGTTATAAACACCTGTCTAGTTAATACAACTCGATACAACACAAACAACACAGAGATACAACACAGCGGAAATACACATGAACACTAACACAGCGGAACCAATATATATCTACACGCTGAAGCCTCCTGCTCCATTGCTCCTCCAGTATTCGTCAAAGCTAACCTGAATCCCTTGACTACCCGTAAAAATTTGGGTACCCGAGAGTTTATGAAAAACAGAAATAAACTTCGGGTCAGACATGGGTCTGGTATGAGTAACAGGTTAAAGTTGTTTAACTTTGAAAATCATTTGAAACAAAAGGTATCACGTAAGACTTCCCACACATAAACATGGAAAAGTTTTTACCTTACGCTAACCAAAACATTTCATAGGAAATCCAGTGATATTATAATAGTGTCTAGGGTTTTCAAGTAAATAGAAAATAGCTGAAATTGTTACATTCATTAAATTCCAGCATACTAGGTTTACAATCAAAACCGTAGGGTTTCGTAGAGAAATTGGGTTTCCAACAATGGCTGGGCTACTGGGGTACCGCCCGTCACAGTACCTGGCCTAGATCAGAGTACCGAGGACCCACCCTAAGTCCCCTGCAACACAAGGCCGGACCCGTTCCTTACTGAACAGTTCCAAACGAGACAACCCCGGCAGTAGGACGTCAACAACTGCCCACACACCGAAATAAAAAGGGACATCTAGACAGGGGAAAATCTCGCTCTCAAGTGGGTGCTACCCACGAAGCCTTGCTGCACCTCCCCTGTTTTAGCCATTCCCGGTTGATGAGGCTTGAGGTCACGATTACCTTTAGAGAACACATCACTTAGAATGCTCATCGCCCGCTTGACGATGTTCTGAAAGCATTCAATCCATATAAGTTCGTTCCAGGTTCGAACGAAACCGAAGGCATTATCTCGTTACACTCGTATTGGAATCACCCTCAGAGTTAACGACAATAACCCTTGCATTCTGAAACACCATCTCGAATCTATAAGTACTATCTCCGTCAAACTCATTACGGAATCACCCACAGAGTTATACTGACGAATAGTTCTTATACCTCGAGTCTTCACTTGCTCCATTTGAAATTCACGACCTAACGTTATTTTGGATCGATGTGGTTTTCGGGTCTCCAGACCTGGAATCCCGGTATATGGAAACCCGATCCCGGTCTCATCGAAATCCACAACGTGTCTTTTAAGGCCAAGTTGTTTTAAAATTAAAACCATTCAATTCAATTATCTATATCAACACAGATAGATAAATCACAATATAACAATGGATATCACAACATCATCACAAGCATATAATCAATATCATCTCAAACAAACATCCAAATCACAACAGATATCACTCGTCTCATATCTGAGATCACAATCAATCAATGGGATATCAATATCATTCATAAGCAATGATTTATTATTCACAACTATAATTAATTTAAAATGAATTAAATTAATTACATCTTTCTCTGATTAATTTAAAGTAAATTAAATTAATTACTTATCTATAAATCCTGCTTATACAACCATTTTCTAATTACAATAAGTAATTAGTCCTGTTTTAATTCCACGGATTAATTAATGTAAATCATTTATAGTAATTAATATTTTAATTACTTCATTTATTAATTAAATAAAATTTACTACATTTATTCTTAATTAATTACATTAATTAATCACCTCATTATTAATTATTACTTATTTTGACAATTCATAATTATATCATTAATTAAATAAATTAATGATCTCTAATTTATTTTTAAATTAAACTACTTTATTACTTTAAGTAATTTAAATCTTAAAATCAAACAATTATTAATCACCCTGATTAATAACACCAGTAATTAACTCTCTTAATTACTTATTAAATAAATTAATTATCTCATAATTAATTATCTTCATTTATTAATCCTCGATTAATTACAAAAGTAATTTCCCATATTACTTTATCTACACATCAACTTACATAAATCACATCCAGTGATTATCGTCTAATTACTTCTCTAAGTAATTTTGCTCCATTAATTACACCGAGTAATTCCACTCATCGGATTATTACATGATTTATAAATTTGATTAAGTTAAATAGATTCATTCATTTAATCATATCATCCAATTTAGTTCCAATAGATAATAACCCTTTAATTACTTTTGTTAAATATTCATTTAACAGTTTTAATAAATTCCCAATTTAATTCATCTTATTATTATCAAATTTATCGCATTTATAAATCAATTAAAATCCTTAGTTAATTTATTTTATTAACTAAATCAATTTCTGAATTACTCCCTTGTAATTTCCTTTTAATTTTAACTTAATATAAATAAGTCATTTTCTAATTAATTTATTAATTACTTCAATATTTAATTCATTTCTAAGATAATTAATTCCTTAATAAATGACTTAATTAACTTTTTCACATTTTAAATTCCAAATTTCTTTCTAAATTTAAGATTTAAAGTGATTAATGATTTAAACATTAATCCAATGCAAATTCATTTTAATTTTCCTTTAAATAAATGTACATAACATTTATTACTTACAAACGAAATTTATATAAAGGAAAAGAACTTTGAAATTTAAATTATTATAAAAATCAATTCTTTTAAAACATATTTTTAACTTGCAAATTTACTTCTTCCATTCAAAAAAATTTTTATAAAAGAATTCCTCAAATCCTGTTAACATTTGTTTAAAACAAAACTTATTCTTTTAAAAACTGTTTATTAAACTATATTTATTTTAAACATTTAAAATTAAAAATTTATTAAAATTTCAGATTTGGATTCAAGAAAATTTTGAAAACAACCACTACTTGATTTTTTTTTTAACTACTATTTAAATCCTGTTACATTTTTAAACTAAATTTAAACCTGGGAAAATTCAAATTTATGAAAAACTGGAATTACTCTCTGTCTCGAAATCAAACAGACTGCTCCGAGTCCCTTTTTCATTTACTTCGGGTTTTTCTTGCGTTTACCCTAGTCTTCCCCCGAGACAAGTTACCACACCAACCACTCGACAGTTCGATCTGAAGCAAATAATACTACGTCGAGTTTCTCATCCCTGCTTCGAGTTCATCTCTCGGAATACTCGAGTATCACGCGAACTTCCACTGCCTCTTTCCAGACAACATTACACCCAGACACCAGAATGCACGTGCACGTGCACCGTGCCTCCAGTCGCTCCCGGTCACCCACCAGCGTCGCCACCAATCAGTGAACGATCCACGATCACGTCGCAAACCCCAAAATCTACCACCTTCACTCGAATCAAAATCGAGCAACCTATGTCAGCCCGGAATAAAAGTAGCAGCAACCCTTCAAACCTAGAATGCCGCCGTTCTCGTAACCCCGACAACTAGAAAACCCCAAACTCCGACCATCTACTCACCATTGGTCCCCTTACTATTTCCCAGAACCACAGAGCACTCGATCAACACTTCGACGAAAACGAAACGAAATTCGTGTCCCTACAAAAACTAGGTTTACGAACTTCTCGAACCCACCGCCATCACCACGACCAACTACACCACCTCCCAATATTTTTCCCAACATCATCGTTCATCCCTTCATCACCTGCCAAAACCCCGATCCCTCTGATCAACTAGGCCGTCTCCAGTAACTCGGAATGTCAAAATCAGATAAACACAAACTGCTCTCCATTCTTATCACTAAAAATTTGAATCTTTGTTTTAAAATTCACATTAAAGTATGCGTATTCGATTTATATTCATGAAATTGTGAAATAAGAAACTCGAAAATTTCACATATGAAGATGGTTCTGTAGTTTTTAAGCATTTCCAGTGATATCACAAGTTTGTTTACTTAAACAAAATTTTAAACTAAAACTGATCGTATAAATAACACATTTGTTCAAGGCTTAAATCTTAACAAGGTTTGAATCAAGATCAAAATAAGTTTGAACCAAGTTTAAGCCTGAAACTAGAACAGGGATCCTCAGCCTTACAACAGTGAACAATGTGTATATATTTACAACTATATATTCACAGCATTTTATACTTGTATTATCACAGAGAACACATTCAGCCATGTTTAACTTAGATTGTAATCTTTAAAAAAAATAGTTACTCACCAAAAGCTTGCATAGAAGAAGAAGAACAGAGCACTGCCTTGAAACAGTTTGAACTTTAAAAACTGGGAAGGCTTTGTTTGATCTTCCTATCATCTTGCCTTTGTTGTTTGGAAATGTGATTTAAGTTTGCAAAAGAAATGTTTACTACATATTTTTCTCTCTGGTTTGAAATGTTAAAACAAGACACGAATGTGAAATAATATGGGGGAGTTTGTAAGAGGGTAGGTGGTATCTGGTCAAGTAATGCTTCAGGTACAAGCATTTTCATATTTGCCATAGATTTCTTTTAGAATAGGAGGCTGAAATGATTTTGGAACCAGTTCGAATAGACTTGGGTATGCTATTGAGATATGAAGCATTAAATGGTATTGTACTTATGTCTCCCATTTTGATTATTTTATACTACATATGTCATAGATATTTCTACTTTGCTTGTATCTTGTTTTACAAGCCATATGCATAACACATTTTTGCTTTGTGTTATCAGGTCTGTAGGCATAAACCCCACTCGAACATTTGTTTTTATACTATGCAAGTTTAGTTAATAATTTCTCTTTGTTTAACTTGCTATGCAGATTTATTTGGAAGCTGGCACTATTTTTATAAACTATACTGCTTGTTTTTCTACCTTAAAATGTGATTGAAAGGTTATTTAAATATTTAGGGTGTTTGATTATTTTCAAATCTATGAAGTCTACTAATGTATATTTGTTCTTGTATTTTTGTTAACTTGTTTGAAACTGAAATGTAAATGGATATTGTTTTAATAATTTGGCCAAGGTTACAAAATTTAATTTACTTGTTATTTACTTTATTTCTTACTTATGTTAATATATTTGATTTACATTTAAGGTAAATATTTATAAAGTTTATCTTATTTTAAAACTTAACTATACAATATTGTATCCAATTACTAATATTTTACACTACATAAACATTTACAAAGTTTATTTTAAAGTTAAAACATTTTGGAAGAATTTATTTTGAACTTCAATTATAGCTCTTCCAATTATATACATAGATAAAAATTTCTATTAGTATTAAAACCCAATTGTAAAGATATAATATTATTAATAAAACTCATTATCGACTTAAAATGATTTATAAAAGAAATTATCACTATATAAATAAATTACTTATTATATCAATCTATATTTAAAAAGACAAAACAACCTTCGCTAAAATTAAATTTAAGTAAAAATCAATTTTAAACAATTTAACTTATCCTGTATATACTTTGAAGTCAACAGACTATTTATTTAATAGCATTTAAAAAGATATATATATATATATATATATTATAAACAGAAAACAATTTATTAGCCTTTAAAAATATAAATTATCAGTTAAACATCTATTCAGAAGAAAATTATCAATCAAATTCGAATTTTATTAACAGTTATTATCATATCAATTTAATTTCTACCGCAGATTATTAAATTGATATTGTCAAAATTTCCGGGATGTCACATCCATTCTGAATAGTGAATCGTGAAGCTTTTCGAAGAATCTGTCTCTTTTCACTCTTGCGCTCTGGCAGGGTTCCGTGCTCAAGATAATTTCTGAACGGAGTCATCCATGACTCCTTCTCGGAAATGACATGAAATATCCAACCGGTTTCCATCTGATCGATGCTTGGCGAAGACAATGTCTCCACGGGAACGAGTCCTATTTGTTGTGCTTCACAGTTACTGGCTAAATTTGCTAACGAATCAGCTTTCTGATTGTGCTCTCGTGGTATGTAATAAATGGCATAATAATCAAACTGATTCAATGTCTCCTGAACCTGAACAAGGTAAGCAGCCAGTCTTCGATCTTTGGCTTGGTACTCCCATCAAACTTAACACACGACCAATTGCGAATTGCAAAAAATTTCCACCGCAATGATTCTTTAACCTTTGGCAAGTTTCAATCCAGCCAGTAGGGCTTCATATTCAGCTTCGTTGTTGGTTGCACGGAAATTGCACTTTAAAGCATAGCATATTGATCGACCTTCAGGAGTTTCAAGTACAACCCCTGCACCTGAGAAACGGTCATTTGATGCACCATTTGTATGAAGCTTCCAGATATACTTGGGAGATTCACTTATTTCGGGCAAGTCCTCTGGGATGGTGAATTCAGCTATGAAATCTGCCAAGGCTTGTCCCTGAATGGCTCGCCTTGGAGTGTAAGTAAGGTCAAACTGACTTAACTCGATATTCCATTTGAGTAACCTACCAGACGTCTCAGGCCGCGTAAGGACCTATTGTAACAGCTGGTCGGTGTAAACAGTGATAGGATGAGCCTGGAAATACGGACGGAGCTTCCTTGAGGCAATAACAAGACAATAAGCCAACTTCTCTAGCTTCTGATAATTTCTCTCAGCTCTGGTTAGTCGTTTGCTAATATAGTAGACCGGCTTTTGTATTCGGTCTTCCTCCCGAATTAGGGCAGCACTGATTGCGTTTTCTAATACCGCCAAGTAAATGTACAATTTCTCATGATCGATAGGCTTTGACAAAATTGGCGGTGTGGAGAGATGTTCAATTAGTGCTCGGAATGCGCCCTCACATTCCGTAGTCCATTCAAAGTTTTGTTTCCCTTTTCGAATCAGATCGAAGAAGGGAATACATTTGTCAGTGGATTTTGAAATGAACCTGCTCAGTGCTGCTACATTCCCGTTGAGGCTCTGGACTTGTTTTATAGTTTGTGGAGTCTCATGATTTCTAATCGCCTAGATCTTTTCGGGATTGGCTTCGATTCCTCGAGCGTTGACGATAAACCCAAGGAATTTTTCGGATGTGACCCTAAAGTGACATTTCAGTGGGTTGAGCTTCATTCTGTATTCTCGGAGGATATTAAACATTGAGTCCAGGTCTCTGATATGATCAGTAAAGAATCATGACTTGACTAGCATGTCGTCCACATATACCTCCATGGTTTTTACAATTTGGTTAACGAACATTCGATTAACTAACCGTTGATAAGTTGCCCCAGCATTCTTGAGTCCAAAAGGCATAACTTTATAGCAGTAGAGTCCCATATTGGTTACGAAGCTGGTATGCTCCTGGTCGGGCAAGTGCATGGGTATTTGATTATAGCTAGAGTAAACATCCATGAAGGATAAGAGTTCATGTCCAACCGCTGAGTCTACAAGTT
Organism: Allium fistulosum; assembly: GCA_030737815.1. Lineage (NCBI taxonomy): Eukaryota > Viridiplantae > Streptophyta > Magnoliopsida > Asparagales > Amaryllidaceae > Allium > Allium fistulosum. Next base: position 193,660,339 of record CM060905.1, read on the forward strand.
GATCGATTCGAGGAAGTGGAAAACTGTCTTTGGAATAAGCTTTATTCAAGTCTGAGTAGTTAACACATGTTCTCCATTTCCCATTTGGCTTTCGGACAAGTACAGGATTGGATACCCACTCCGGGTATAATGCATCTCGAATAAATCCATTCGTTTTAAGCTTATCTACCTCTTCTTTAAGGGCGACAGATCTCTCTGGATCCATACCACGCCTTTTTTGTTTGACCGGGACATGCCGCGGGTCAATATTCAATGCGTGGCTCGTGATGTCCGGCGAGATCCCACACATGCCAGAGTGCGTCAAGGCAAACACGGCAAGGTTTGCCTGGAGAAATTCAACCAATTCCTCTTGCATTTGTTGGCTCAACTGAGATCCAACCTTTACCATTTTAGAATCATCGCTGTCATCGATTGGGACATCGATCGTCCATTCGACCGGAGAAGCTTGACTGTCCTTACTCTCGTCTTCACTTTCGGTATCTCTCGGGTCAAGATCTCTTTGGAATTGGTTGGGGTGCCTGGGCCTAGGCCCAGGCGTCAATTGTCAATTCTCAGCAAAGCGGACGTAGAGAGATTCCTCTACGCCCTTTCCTTTTTCTTTTCGATGTGCCTCTCGTAGCTCAGGAACATAACAGGCTCGTCCATCAGCCTGGTCCCCTTGAACAACTTCGACACCATTGTCGGTAAGGAATTTCAAAGTCAAACACCATGGGGCAAAGGCAACCCTAAATTCAGCCAGGGCCGGTCAGCCCAAGAAAGCATTGTATTGCGAGGCTATGTCCAATACAACAAACCATAATATCCGGACTCTCCGACGTTCTCCGATTCCCAATTCTACTGGCAATTCAACTACTCCAGTGGGTATGGTTGCGCTCCCATTGAAACCGTGAATACGGGACTAACATGACTTCAAGTCTTTAGTCTCCATTTTCATCTGGTCATAGGCTCGCTTAAACAATATATTCACAGAACTTCCACTGTCTACCAAGATCCACTTCATCCAAGCAGGACCTACCTGAGCTGATATGACAAGTGGATCAATAGTGGGGGCTTCAATCCTATCGGCATCCCGACCTCGAAATACGATGTCGTCCGCCATCGTTCTTTGTTTCTTGGTCGGAGCGCCATCTTCTGAATTACTACAACATTCAAAGTCTGCATGCCTGATAGAACTGGCATATGACTCCATTTCCCTCCAGCTCCGATTTGCTAGATGTGGACCACCGCTAATAGTATTTATCACCAACCTCCCGCCAGTACGAGCGGGTTCCTCCTATCTTGCCTGATTTGGCATATGGCTCTAATTCGATGGGACTGCACCTCCAGACTGTGGCACCCGTAAAAACTGCTCCAACTTTCTCTCTCTTATCAATTTTTCGATGAGATCCTAAAAGTGACGACACTCATTCGTGTTATGGTCATAGCTTTTGTGAAATCTACAAAACTTCCCTGTCTGAATCTGTTTCTCCAATGGCTGGTTCAGAGCAGGTTTCTTATACTGAATAGTATTGCAGGTCTGTAAGTTTACATTCTCCAATAGTGTATTCAAAGGAGTATAATTATCAAACATAGGAGCCCTAGGTCGCGGACCACGATTCTGATCACGTTTCCTATTTTGGTTACCATTGCCTTTCTACTGATTTTGTTTATTCTAAATGTTCGATTGTACTTTCCCTGAGCTCTCCCCGGTTTTTTTAACAGCAACATTGCTCTGAATTCCTTCCATACTAGGGCCCGCATCATCCTTTTTCCTAGACTGTTTCGCATCCTCCGTTCTTAAGAATTGGGCTGCCTTGGAATAGAAACGGTCCAATGATGCAGGGGGTTTTCCGGCCAACCAGTTGCCGAACTCAGAATCGGGATCAATCCCTTTAGTTAATGCCATTAGAATGGAGTTATCATTAGGGTTGCTGATCTCAGCGCATCCAGCATTAAATCTCTATAAATAATGTCTGAGTGTTTCTCCAGGAGCTTGAGTGACACTAGACAAAGTATTAACATCTTTCGGTCTTGCGACATGCATGCGAAACTGCTCAATAAACTTTGTTGCCAACTGATCAAAACATGAGATAGATCGAGGTGGCAGTCGGGTAAACCACATAGTTGCTATGCCCCTTAGAGAGATCGGGAAGCTTCGACACTTAACTGCATCATCAGCTCGTGCATCATTCATCAACCATTCATACTTCAGGATATGTTGATTAGGATCAGAGCTCCTTTCATAAACGGGTAAAGTCGACATCCTGAATCGCCGAGGTGGTTCAGCATAGAGTATCTCATCAGTAAAAGGGGTATGACTCCGGGAGATTCCCTAATCGTCATTGCTAAGATCCTGACTTTCACGGATCATTTGACGGATCATCGTCGAAATGTCGGGCATCTGAACATTTTGAGCATGTTGGGCCAAGGTGTGGTCGGGTTCCATAATGCGAGGAGGGGTCGGTCACTGTCGAAGGTCCATGTCTCGCCTCCTTGGTTCTACGTCTTCAGGGACATAAGGCTCGGGAGTATGGTTGTGTTGGTGGTGGGTTAGATCCGTTCGGTTTCAAGCGTCAACTCCCAAAATCAGTAGCAGTGGTAGTGTGGTTGTCAGTAATACGGTATGGGGTAGCGCCTCCTCGGGAGGAGGGTCCAGTCTGATGGCTGGTTGATGGGCCAACTCTCAGTTGCCCAATACTCAATGTATGCTGATGCCCAGTGGCCTATGTCTAACTTCCATCCAGTCGCGGGCGCATGGATCTATGATGGTAGTCAGAAGAGGCTGAACTCTCGGTGGAGGAATGTGAAGCCTGGTCCCTCCTGGATCTCCTTCGTCGTTGACGGTTCAGTTGGTTGGTCAGTTCTGCATTAGCACGGAGCTGTTGAGTGAGCTGTTGGCGGCTCTGAGTCAGTTCTTGCATTAGCATTTGGAATTCTTCCCCGGTGACATGGCCCTGTACCAAAATTGGGCATGACACTCTTCGGAAGTGTTTGAAGAGATAAAATGAAGAAAATAAATGTAAAAAGAGGATTATCTAACAAACACTCCAAACAATAATAATAAAAACAGCAAAAGAACACAGAGATTTAGAGTGGTTCGGCGTGTTGCCTACGTCCACTATGAAATGATCGACTTTTATTAACTTTTGCTTGCTGGTTACAGCAGATTACAATAGTAAATTTCGAGTACAACAGTGATTTTTGAGTGCAACAATGGTTTCGGCAGAGTCTGGACGTCAAAGACCCAAAAAATCCCTTTTCTATAGGTTCTGGGCTGCTACTTATAGGCGTAGGCATCAAATATCTCGCTCAGATCTCGGAAGACCTCTTCTGGCATTTGGGTGGGCCCACGCAATCGATCTCATGCGGTGTGTACTTGATCTGTGATCGATACGAACGAATTTCGAATCGATCGTAATTTGGTCCAATCGAGTCGAGATCGATCTTGAACATTCTTGAGGATGTACGCATGCTCCTGTGAAAATTTGGTAGCATTTGGACCTGTAAATGGTGAGTTATGATCAATGCAAATTCGAATTCATCAAAGGCTGTTTTCTTCGTATCGATCTGTTCGTATCGCTTTTTGGGCACGTGCTCACAAGTTGATGTGGCGCTTGATTTCTGGATCGATCCACTTTCGACGCCGGATCGACCGAGTCTTTCTAATGTTTTACGCCTCGTTCGTATTGATGCATTTCGGCCTTGTTCGTATCGATCAGCTCTGCTTTGTTCGTATCAATTGTCATCGTTCTGTTCGTATCGATCGCTTAATGGCTTACTTCATATCGATAGCTGGGGGCCATTTCATATCGATCGTTTGATGTTTTACTCGTATCGATCGTTGATCGATCGATATGAGCTATGAAATTGGGATCGGTACGAGTTGACTCCAATTGATGGATATGAAGTTGAGTGTACGTGATGGATACGAACAATAGATAACTGATGGATGCGAAGTGATGTTCATTGATGGATACGAACAGCGGCTAACTGATGGATGCGAACAGACGAAGCTTGACGGATGCGAACAAGACCTTTCAATTGATGGACACGAAGAGTGTGGTTCTAGATGGCTGAAAGCAGAATCGATGCGAAGAGAGCGCAATGATGGATTCGAACGAACCAACTCCTTTGGCTTGTATCGATCATATCTTGAGCATACGGACTAGGATTGACTTGAAATTTGGAACGTTGGCTTCCATAGCTTTGCTTGTCGTGTCATATCAATTGTAGCTCGATCCGATCTTGGATAAAATTCGTTAGTATCCATAGTGAATCTGTGTATAACCAATCTTCGGGACGAACTTTCCTTGGTTTCTAGTCAAGTTCTTGGTGTCACGGCCTTGCCAAAAGGCGGGATAACATATATATATTGGAGTGATTGATATTCCCGCAAATATATATAGCGGATGAGACCTATGCGCCCCGCATAATAGCGGATGACCCTATATACCGCGATATCCCCCTTAAAGTGGGATTGGTATTTTTATGTTGTATTAACATCTATGGATGCAGGGAAAACAGGTTGGAGGGATCCAACTGGATTCCTCTAAAATGTTGAATTTATTTTCATATTTAGTGATATGATATATTGAATAATCTGTGATATATTATAGCGTAATTTGAATTTATTTGGTGCTATGGAATTACAAGTTAGATTTTGGTATTTTTAAATACCAATGATAAATGTTTAAAATATGAAAAGAAATTAAAAAGGAAAATCTGAAGTAAAAATATTTATGGTGAAATTTGGATCTATTAAAAGAAATGAATTTTGGGTAAAATGAATAATTTGGTTTCAGAATTTGTACTTGAAAAATTTTGGAATATGGAAAATAGGGATTTTGGAATAATAGAAATAAAAGAGTTTTAATAATAAAACTTAAGCAATATTGTTTAAGTGTAAAGGAATTTATTTTTAAAATCGAGATTTAAAATAGTTTGGGAAGACAAAAAGTGAAATTTGAAAATAAAATATGGAATTGTTACACTAGATTTTAAATAAGATTTAAAATTATGAAATGGAAGTGGAATCGGAATTAGTTGGGTTTTTGGAATATAGTTGGGTTGATTAAGAAATTATTTTATAAATGGAATTTAATTTAGAAATCGATTTAAAATCGGTTAAGTATTGTGAAACCGTTATACAAAGAGACAATGGAATTTATAAACAAGGTTTATAAATAAAGTAAAGTGATTATCAGTGGATAAATTGAAATAATAAATTCACGGCGAGTATTTATAAGGAGATGGGTAAATCGGTTTAAAAATAAATGGTAGATTTATTTGTAGAAATGTGGAAATGGAATTTACGGAATTGGGACGTCAATTAAACTAGGGATAAATCGAGAGAGATTTATAAATGTTAGACTAGTTATATTGGAATTGAAAGTATATTTTTTTTTGAGAAATTGAGTTGTTTTAAAAGGAAGGATTTTTAATTATTAACTAGGTAATTTATAAAGTGTTTAATAATATTCAGAAAATTAATTATTTAGTTGTTTTCAATTGTTTAAAGTATATTTAATTATTAATGACGTTAGTTTATACTAAGACAAGTATTATTTAAGAATTAATCAGTCTTATTATTTTAAAGGGGTAAAGTATTCAATATTAATATTTTATATAATAACCTTTATTTAAAAAGTATTTTCCTAAACTTAAAACTTGGAAAATTATTATAGAAACTTTATAAATATTATTTTGAAAATTTTTAAATAAATTTTTCGGGAAGTAATGGTATACTCGCATGGAAAAATCGGAAGCAGTGAGTGCCTACAGTTAAGTCTTGGATTTCTTTGGGATAAAGAGGTAACCATTGAGCTGTGAATCCATGGTTTGATACCGCAGTGGTACTTTCCAAATTATTTTAAAGGTTTCCAAATATCTTTGAAAAGAATAGTTTGTGAATATACTAAATTTTGGTAAGAAAAGTATATATTTTGGATAAAGAGATTTAAGTGACTGAAATTTAAATTGAATAAGACTTAGTGTTTTCAGTGGAAAATGGAATCTGTGATTGTATTATTGTTTATTTGATAGTTCAATAACCGACTATCAAATCTTGACCAAAAATATAACATTGGGAATATCTAGGAGAAATACGGGTATTATTTGGTATGGTTACCGTTCGAGGTGCTATACTATACGTATAAACTCGTTTCGTTCTTCTAGGACATTGATAAGGAAATCCGTCCACTAACGGTTAGGAGGTGATCTCCAATCTTATTTTCGTCTGTTTATGTCCTAGAGAATTGGGGTTGTGTTTACTAGAAACATCGAACGTTGTTTCGAAGAGACCGGGATCGGATTTGTTATCCGAAAACCACTTCGATCCAATGAGTACGTTTTCGATGTGAAAACAAGAGCATGGAGTCGAAGATGGAGCAGTGAAGTGCAAGGGCTAATCCCTACTAATCCTGAGGATTATTCCAAAATGGATGTAGTAGGAATAGTGCCTTTGGTTCCGTTCGGACCCAGAATGGACTTGTATGGATGAATGCTATCGGTACATTGTCATCGGAGGACAGTGAGCATTCTAAGTGAAAAATTCCTTAAAAAGTAATTGTAGCCTCTAACCTCATCAACCGGGAATGACTAAAAATCAGGGGGATGCAGCAAGGCTAAGTGGGTCACACCCAATTGGGGTATGTTTATCACCTTTCTAGATACCCGTGGATATTATTTTATTACTACGATATATGGAAGGAGCTCGGAAGAGGGTGAGTACACCCGGAGTGATAGCATATTCGGTCTATCCAGGTTAGGGATAGTCCAGTCTTGTATTGCAGGGGATCCCGGCGTGGTCCTCAGTACGCTGTTTCTAGACGTGTGCCATGACAGGTGGTACCCCAGTGCCTAGTCATTCGTATGAAATCCATTCTCCAATACATGACTTTACGGTTTTGATTGTAGAGCCTAAATGCTGGAATTTAATTAATGTTACAATTTCAGCTATTTGAATAAGTATTTGTACTTAGACACTATTATAATATCAGAGGATTTGATATGAAATGTTTTGGTTATCGTTAGGTAAAAACCCATCGTGTTTATTTGTGGCATGGTCTTACGAGATACCTTTGATTTTCAAAGGGTTTTGGAAACTTTAATAATTCAAATTGAGTGTGTTTCCTCACGCTGGTTTTCCAGACTGACTCGGGTGTTATTTTATTATAATGCTTGGGTCAGACCGAGTATTACATATGCAGGATAGGATGCTATGGAGCTCAAGAGACGAGCTGGATGACGAAGACGTATTTCACGTATCAGATTATATTCCGTTGTGTATTGTAGGCTGTATATTCAGCTTGTGTGAGGACAAGTTATTATAAATGTCCGGTATTGTGTTATTGATGTGTTGTACTCTGATGATGTAATGGATAAATAACAGATATAGTTTCTTTTGTATAAAGACATATTATTATCTATTGTATATTGTTCCACTACGATTGTGAGATTCTGTGTTGTTATTTCTATCTTCTTCTTCTACCTCTTTCTTCTTTGCCCTAATGATCTGGTTTTTCCGACATTCGAGTGCTCGACATGTAATACAGTGGACGTATTTATGTCGGTTTTCGGAGGACGAAAATTTCGGTTGTGACATCTGACATTGCATTTTCTGAGATTACGTACATTGGTTTTTACAAACGTACATCTGTTTAGTGGCGGAGAAGGAAACTTCTCTTAGCTTAATACCCTTCCTTGAGACGTACGAGCTCAAGGGTTGTATTTTTGTGAAAGGCAATTAGTAGTCAATGAAAATGGCAAATGTGGCATTCAAAAGTGATGTGATATGTGATATGTGAAAGGTAATCATTATCTCAGGCCTCATCAACCGAAAATGACTGAAACAGGGTTAGGTGCAGTAGGGCTAAGTGGGTCATTCCCAATTAGGATATGATCATTCCCTTCTAGATATATTTCTTTCCGCTATGACGTTCGGGATGTAAATTTATGTGGTTTGTATGCTATGAGGGCCCTCAAGAAAGGTTGGTAATTACCGGGGGATGATATATTCGGTACTACCTAGTTATAGAGGTAGGCCGGTCTTGTGTTGGTAGAGGTTCCTTTGTGATGTTCCTCGGTACATTCCTCTAGAGATGTACTGCCAGAAGGTAGTCCCTTCACCTGGTCATTTGTATGGAAATCCAACCTCCACTACAAGCTTATGGTTTTGTTTGTATTGGCGTAATGAATAGCCTCGAAATACTATATGGGTAACCATTTCGGCTATGATTAATATTATTTGTGCAATAAACACTATTACAATATAAGAGAATTTGATATGAAACGTTTATCGTACGGTAAAAACATGTCCGTGTTTATGTATGGGCGTGTCTTACGAGATACTTTTGTTTTGAAAGGAAAGATTGGTAATCTAATAAATTCAGTTGAGTCTGTTTTCTCACACTGGTTTACCAGACTGATTCGGGCATTCTTCCCTTTCAATGCTCGGGTCAGACCGGGTATATTTACAGATTTAGATTTCGTGTTTTTGGAGCTTCAGCAGGAGAGCTGGAGGTCTTCATTTTCATATACACGTATCTATTTATTTTCCACTGCTTTGTTATTTATATTATCAGCAATTCTAAGGTCAGGTTATTATAACTGTCTAGGCTGATGACTGGTGATTGATTGTTGAACTCTAATTGATGTATGCATATACAGTTTCTGTTTTGTAAAGATCATTGATATGATATTATATGTTTTCCGCTGCGATGTGAGATTCTGTATTATTCTGTTTGGTTCTCTCTTCTCTCTTTCTTCCCTTCTCTTCTTATCTCTTCTTTTCTTTCTCATGACTCTCCGCCAGTCTGTGCTTTTTGGATCGGACATGTGTGGTTTATTGTCGATTCAATTGGTATGGATTTGCGGGTCATCACAATTTTTACGTGTGGCGTGGTATTACGAGATACCTTTGATTTCAAAGGATTTTAATAACAGTAATAATTCAAATTGAGTGTGTTTTCCTCACTCTGGTTTTCCAAACTGACTCGGGTGTTATTTTATTATAATGCTCGGGTCAGACTGAGTATTACAGTTTCAGTTTAGGATGCTATGGAGCACAGGAGACGTGCTGGAGGATTCTCAAGCATATTATACGTACTTGATTATATTCCGCTGTGTGTCAGGCTGTTTAGTCAACACTGGTGAGGACAAGTTATAATAGTTGTCCATATTGATTTATTGATTTATTGTACTCTGACGATTGCATGTATATTAACAGTTATAGATCCTTTTGTATAAAATCTGTTGTTATATATTATATATTATTTCGCTGCGATTGTGAGATTCTATATATTGTTGTTTCGGTTTCTTCTTTCTCTTTCTTCATTACCCCTAGAAATTGGTATTTTTGACACTTGAATATTCGGCATGTTATACAGTGAATGTATTGATGTCGATTTTCGAGGGTCGAAAATCCTGAGTCGCTACATGATTTTTGACGCTATTGGTGATGATATTATTATATGTTCAGAACTTAAAAACTATAGTGATAGAAAATCCATATCAATATTGGTTGAGCGTTTGGTAGCTATTGGCCTTAAGTTAGTATTTTTATATACTATAAATTGCCATTTGAGTTGGGATTGGTTTTTGAGACGGAAATTATTTTTAAATCCGAATTTGGGTTTCGAAAATATTTTGTTAAGAAAGAATTTAATTTTTATATTACTCCAACCTTTTTATCTGTCCTTTTTGAATTAACTAGAAATGATTTAAAATGTCATTATTACTTAATATTAATTTAAAAGTTATTTATTTATATTTAATATTATTTTAAAAGTCATTTATTTATGTTTAATATTGTTTTAAAAGTTATTTATTTATATTTAACATTGTTTTAAGGTTACTTATCAATATTTTAATATTTTGAAAAGTTAATTATTTAAAAGTTAATATGGCTTGAAATTTATAATAATTATTTATTATTAATGTTTTTGGAAATTAATTATTACTGTTCATAATAATGTTAAAGATTAATTATTATTGTTTATTTAATAATGTTTTAAAATACTTAAATATTATTTTTAAGATGTTTCGAAGTTAATAGTTATTATTTATTTATAATGTCTATTATTAATAATAATTATTATATAATAGTGTTTTAAAGTAAATGATTTCGAGACTTATAAATAGAGTTTATAAAAAGACTTGGGTTTTACAAGGGAAGTTTTATGAAATGGTTTGAAGACTTAAATGGGGATTATTTATGAGGTGAAGGAGTTTTATAATTGGTTAGATATTTATAAACAAATTTTAGAAATGGGTTTATAGAATTATAAGAGGAATTTATAAATAGTTGCATGGATTTATAAAGGGTATTATAAATGGCATGAGAAAAAATTTACAAATAGGTTATAAATGGTTGTAGGGAACTATAAATAGTTTATAAATTATTTTAGAGATTTATAAAGGAATTTATAAATGATTTGAGAATTGTATAAAAAGGAAATCTTCCTCTGTTTTATAAATATACTTATACCATTGAGATAAGTATATGGATATTTTTCTAAGTGTTGAAAATATAGGGATTTGTGAATATATCTTTGTAAAAGTATATTGATGCAAGTATTTACAAGATGAATTTAATAAATGAAAAGATTAATTAAGGAGGCTAGTGGTTGCTTATGCGCTTAACCAATGTTGGTTTTCCCAACGGAAATAAATCCCTGATTTAAATGTTTGTTTATTTGGTAGTTAAATAACCGGTTGTCGAATTTGGACCCAAAACGAAACTTTGGAAATATCTAGAAGAAACACATGAGTTATATGGCACAATCATCTTCGATGATGCTGTACTGTCCGTATAAATCTCATTTCGTTCTCCTAGGACAATGATAACGAAATCCGTCGACTAACGGTTAGGAGGTGATCTCCGCTTTTATCTTTGACTGTTTATTTCTTAAAGAACCGGGGTTTAATTTACCGAAAATTATTGAAAGTTGTTTCGAAGAGACCGGGATAGAATATGTTATTCAAAAACCACTTCGATCTAACTCAAGCATTTCGAAGTGAAGACATCTTGAAGATGACGGAATTGAAGACAAAGCTCGTAAGAGTTTCGTTCAGTCCTAGAAAGAACTTATATGGATGATTGTTGGCATTGCGTTGTTTCCTAGAGGGCAGTGTTAGCATTCCAAGTGGGAAGTGCTATATAAAAGGTATACGTAGCCTCAAGCCTCATCAATCAAGAATGACTAAAACATGGGAGATGTAGTAGGGCTAAGTGAGTCGCTCCCATATAGGGTATAATCATCCCTATCTAGAGTCGATATTATCTCTCATTTGTATGCTTCGGGGCCTATTAATGGAGGGGTGATCATATTCGATACTACTAGTCAAGTGGTAGGCCGGTCCTGGGTTGGCAGTGGATCCTAGCGAGGTCCTCGATGTTATCTAGGGATGCACCGTGACGGGCGGTAACCTAGTAGCCCAGTCATTGTATGGAATCCATTCTCCAATACATGCCTTTACAGTTTTAGTTGTATACCTATTATGCTGGAATTTAATTAATGTAACAAATTCGGCTATGATTAATAAGTATTTGTATCTTAGACACTATTATAATATCAGAGAATTTCATATGAAATGGTTTTGTTATTGTAAGGTAAAAACTCATTCATGTTTATGTGCGGCATGGTCTTTCAAGATACTTTTGCTTTTCAAAGGTTTTCTATAATTTTAAAATCTAGATGGGTGTGTTTTCTCACGTTGGTTTTCCAGACTGACTCGGGTGTTATTTATTACAATATTCGGGTCAGACCGAGCATATTACAGATTTAGTTAGATGCTTTGGAGCTTCAGGAGACGAGCTGGAGGCCCAAAGACATATTCATATATATGGTTATTTTTCCGCTACATTCATTGTTGTATTTATCAGCAATTGTGAGGACAGGTTGTTATAACTGTCCGGGATGAAATATGTTAGTATACTCTGATTGATATCTATGTGTGTGTGTATTACAGTTTGCTTTTGTGTAAAGATCTATTGTATATTATAGATTATTCATTCCGCTGTGAGATTCTATGTTGTTTATTTTTCTTCCTATCTTCTTTCTTATTTTTCCCCTAACTATCCACCTTTCCATTCAATTTGAGTGGGTCATGAGTGGTTTATTGTCCGCTTAAACTGTTCAGAAAAGTGAGTCGTTACATCATAGTATCAGAGCTGAAGGTTAAGTGAGAACCTTGGCTTTGGTGGGGATTACTCATTAGAGAAAGGGCCAATAGAACCTTGGAATGAGTTTGATTGTGTGTGTGTGTATATACATGAGTGCAAATTTGTTAGTGATATAAAAATGTTTTATACTATGTTGATTGATCTATTGAGTGGCTTATGAATTTTGGTCAATATGAGTAATTAACATTATTGATAGGGATCTCTAAACACTTGAACAGAGCAATTCGACATAGTATTGTTTTGAAATTGGGTAAATGAAATAATTTTACCTTGATTATATTTTATATATAAGGATTTTTAGAAATTATCATAGCACATATGGTGTGTTTGGTTATTAGTGAATGATGATATTTGATTATTATAATTTGTTGGTTCTTATTCTAATAAAAGTTGTTATTACTATAATGTAAACAAGATAAATAATCAAGAAATTTTTTTATATAACCAAAGAGAAATTATATAAATATGGTTTATAAATGCGGTTTATGAATTAAAAGGATCAAAAGATGAGAATTTGAGAATTTAAAATCCTATGATTTTGGAAATTGTTTTTTTTTAAGTTTTGAAGAAATAATAATGATATTGTTGAAATTTTTTTGAATGGAAATATTTTAAAATGGAATTTAAAAGAGATAAAAAGAACTGAACTCACTTAGATCGTTGGAAAATAATTTCGATGATGACTACAGCATTATCGACGTTCATTTTTGGGTTTCCAAGAGAGAAATTGCTACGATTGCGGTTTTGTTTTGGTAAAAATAGTCTGCTTTTAAGATTCAAAAGTATGATTTGAAATACAAAGAAATTATTTATGGCATTGTTTCAAAATAATTTGAAATAAGAAAAGGGTGTTTAAATTGAAAATTTTCATTTAAGTGATTTATGAAAATATGAGAAAATAAGTTTTATAGCTTACAAATTTTGAGAATTAGTAAGTTAAAACAAAGTTTTAATTTGTTGAATATAAATGGTAAGAAAGGAAAATTTTGAAATGAAATTTAACTTAAGTTAAGTTAAATGAAATGATTTTTGAAATGAAATTGACTATGATTTGCGATGAATTAATCAAATGAACTAATTAAATAAATTAGTAAATTGAATATGGCCTAGAATGTTGTTTGATAGAATTGAATAACAAAATTGAATTTGATTTAAAACGAATATGAACTTAAGTTATGAAGTGATAATACACATGAGAAGTGTTGTATAAAAAGATTTATAATAAACGTAAGTAAAATTTGATAGAATGGTCCTTAAGTGACATTAGTATTGGAAGAAATATACTGCGTAATAAATGAAAGTGAATAAAGTAATGTGAATAATGATTATGAATAAATAATTGAAAAAGAATCTGAATAATGAGAAACCAATTGAAATAAATATGTAAGATGTACGTATATTATTTTATTCACATAACTGTTTGATCCAGATTCATGTACATGATTTCGAGATGATTTACATCGATCCAAGTTAGAATTTTTCACTCGATTCTCGACGGTGAACACTAGATATGGATTTTTGATGGATTTTGGGATTCTCTATCATAGTATATGGATATCCAAGGAGAATGGTGGTTTCTAATCAAGGAACTGGATCTGAGTCTGCACTAGAGTGGTCATGTGAACGATACTAATTCGGAAGTGAAATTGTGTGATCGAGCGAGCGATCAGATTTTATATTGTGCACAGATGGTATATGTACATCGTATAGGCTTAATAAATTAAATGTTGACATTGGAAAATGAAAATTGATATGGTTATGAATTAATTGGATGGATACTATTTGTTTGATAGTTTCTCTGGTTACATTGTATACTACATGTTATATATTCATACTACTTTCTCTATGCTTGTTCTCATTGGTTGTTGAGTGATTAGTAGGTGCAGATGGCGTATGCTTCGCATCTGGAGCTCACTTTCGCATTATATTAAATGTATAAGCTTACTAATGCTAATAAAAGGTACACATCTCATATTACATATTGTATTTAATATTTTTCCCTATGGGGTGCCTCATCCTTGAAGATGAGAGGTATATTTGTGATTATATATATTGTAAAAAATTTCGATCGAGCTATGTAAAGGAGATGTTAGTAAAAAAATTCAAAAATTAAAGAGTTAGAAAATTTTTGTCGAAATTTTTCTTATGTAAAATTTGATTTTTATGTTATAACTTGGAATGTTTTAATTAGTAATTATGGATGAATTAAAAGACTTGGAAAAAGGTGGTAACAAAGTTTCAACGAATTGATTTTTGAAAGTTAAATGCTTAAAAAAATTTGGTAATCTATTTCAACAAATTGCCTTTAAAAAGTTAACGGGTTTGGGGCATTTTTCTTACTTTCTAATTTCGAAGATGAAATTCTTTTAAGGGGGAGAATGTAATGACCCAGATTTTAGACATTTGAATTTGGAATATTTAAATCAATTTTAAATATTGAAAAGTTAAATTTATAAGTTGAATAACTTGAATTTCAAATATAGCAATTTATTTGATAATTGAATTGTTAAATTTAATATTTGGAATTGCTTAAATAATTAAATCCTGAATTTAATGTAAATAAAAATAATTTTGAAAGTTGATTTAAATTCTATTTAAATAAGAATGAAGATAGTAAACTTTTAATTTAAATTTAAAAGTAGTTAATTTAGTTTTTATAATAATTCATTTTAATTAACGTGTAAAAATAGCCTTCCGGGAAACTATTTTGGATTTCGACAAAACTAGTTTCATTGGATACGTGATAGTGAATTATTATATATTAATGAATTTAATGGCAATTTGACGTATCGTTTGGTCGTGCGAGCTAAAAATGCTTAAAATAAATTTTAGGAATTTATATAATATAACTGGGTTTGAAAATCTATCTTCTGTATATGATCGAATTAGGTCTCAAGACTTGTTCCATTGAGTTTAGAATAGGGGTATTACATATAGAAGGCTAGGCAGTACGTCTCGATAGGAGTTTGAAATTTTTCGGACATATAATATCAGATTTGAATTAATAAAAAAATATGTACCACATCCTTTCAAGGGCCATACCCATACACATTCATACCATACTCCTATGCCTCCAGCCCATACCTCATCCATGTTAAAAAGCCTGCTGCATTTCTTTTTTTCTTCCCGTAAACAAAGAGCCCACTTATTCAAAATTCAAAAATAAAAAACAAACTCAATTCTTGATTAAAAATTTAAAACTTGGATCCTTCTGCTTATAGGGTTGAGATTTTGATTGGGTAGGGTTTATAGGAGTCACGACATTATCTTCTTGGATTTGGCAGTTTAGTGATATAACTAGGGTTTTGGATTGTAAATTATTTGAAGGGTATTTGGCAAAATGGGTGTTGTAATTGGGTTTGCGGTGTCGAACGACACCTGAAGCCGAAGTTTGGCGAGTCGCGGCAGCTTAGGGGGGTCACGATCATACAATCGGCTGAAGGGGAGGGCGAGGTCATGATTTGATACGGGAAGGCGGAGATGATTATGTGGGGTCCGGTGGAAGGAGATCGCGAAGAGGAGTTCAATGGTGTAATCGAAATTGGATTTCGTTGAGTGCGGGTTGTGGGGCGGCGTGCGTGCACAATCGGTAGTGGGTGTTTCTCGTGTATAAGGAGGGTAATTAGTTGATGGTGGAAGAAAGGTTAATGTTGTAATTATAGAGTACTTTAATAATTGATGCATTTAATATATAAATTAATATTTCAAACTTGTACATTGAATAACTTCTTTAAACAAGGTCCAATCAAGGTGCAGCTTTTTGTATTGCGCTCGTGACTACGAAAGCTTCACGGTAGAACTAGTTTGGTCAAATTCTAAGCTAGTGGAAATTTAGGCTAAAATCGAAAGTTCCAAACTGGAACGCCACAGTTAAACTCGCCTTTTTGGCTAACCAGTAATATTATATAGTTGATAAAAATTGTTGATTGGATATTTGGATGATTTACTGTTTTTTTAGTTGGTTTAGATATATTCCCACCCTTGGAGCGGATGACCTTTTATATATACCCGCCTAGTAGTGGATGGCCTATATTATATAATTATATATATATATGAGTTGTGATGCAGGGAGACAGGTTGGAGGGATCCAACATGATTCCTCATTGAATTTTATTTATATATATGTGCTAATATATATATATGAGTTGGGATGTATGGGGACACGTTGGAGGAATCCAATAGGATTCCTCGCCGTTGTTGATTTTAATTTCAATAATATTCCTGTCATATGAATTATTGGATAATAAACCTAATTTTTGACACTATTGGTTATGATATTGTTATTTGTTCAGAACTTAAAACCGTAGTGATAGGAAATCCATATCAATATTGGTTGAGCCTTTGGTAGCTATTGGCCTTAAATTAGTATTTTTAAATACTATAAATTGCTATTTGGGTTGGGATTGGTTTTTGAGACGAAATGATTTTTAAATCCGAATTTGGGTTTCGGAAATACTTTGTTTAAAAAGAATTTAATTTCTATTTTACTCCAATCTTTTTATCTGTACTTTCTGAATTAACTAGAAATGAATTAAAATGTCCTACTATTATTTAATATTATTTTAAAAGTTATTTATTTATTTATATTTAATATTACTATAAAATTTATTTTTTTATATTTAATACTATTTTAAAAGTTATTTATTTATATTTAACATTGATTTAAGGTTACTTATCAATATTTTAATATTTTTAAAAGTTAATTATTTAAAGGTTAATATGGCTTGAAATTTATAATAATGATTTATTATTAATGTTTTTGGAAATTAATTATTACTGTTATAAAAATGGTAAAGATTAATTATTATTTTTTATTTAATAATGTTTGGAAAAAATTAAATATTATATTTATGATGCTTTGAAATTAATAATTATTATTTATTTATAACGTTTATTGTTAATAATAATTATTATATAATAGTGTTTTAAAGTAAATGATTTCAAGACATATAAATAGAGTTTATAAAAAGACTTAGGTTTTACAAGGGAATTTTATGAAATGGTTCGAAGACTTAAAGAGAGATTATTTATGAGGTGAAGAAGTTTTATAATTGGTTAGATATTTATAAACGAATTTTAGAAATTGGTTTATAGAATTATAAGAGGAATTTTATAAATAGTTGCATGGATTTATAAAGGGTTTTATAAATGACTTGAGAAATTTTTTTTAGGTTATAAATGGTTTAGGGATTTATAAATAGTTTATAAATGATTTTAGAGATTTATAAAGGAATTTATAAATGATTTGAGAATTGTATAAAAAGGAAATCTTCCTCTGTTTTATAAATATACTTATACCATTGAGATAAGTATATGGATATTTTTCCAAGTGTTGAAAATATAGGGATTTGTGAATATATCTTTGTAAAAGTATATTGATGCAAGTATTTACAAGATGAATTTAATAAATGAAAAGATTAATTAAGGAGGCTAGTGATTGCTTATGCGCTTAACCAATGTTGGTTTTCCCTATGAAAGTAAATCTGTGATTTTATTTGATAGTTAAATAACCGGATATCGAATTTGGACCCAAAATGTAACTTTCGAAATATCTCGGAGAAACACGTGAGTTATATGGCACAGTCATCTCCGATGATGTTGTATTATGCGTATAACTCTCGTTTCATTCTCCTAGGACAAATGATAAGGAAATCCGTCCACTAACGGTTAGGAGGTGATCTCCGCTCTTATCTTTGACTATTTATTTCTTAAAGAACTGGGGTTGAGTTTACCAAAAATTATCAAAAGTTGTTTCAAAGAGACCGCGATCGGATATTGTAACGACCCGAAATTTTGACCAAATTAAATTGAGAATATTTAATTTATTTTAAATATTTGAACGGTAATTTAATTTGAATCTCGAATATAATTCAGAATTTGGCGATTAAATTTTTATAATTTAATCTATTGAAAACTGGATAAGAATTTAAATCTTCAATTTACAGTCGAAGAAAAATATTTCAAAAGCTTTTAAAATTCGTATTGATATTACTGAAGATAACATAAGCTTCAGAATCGAATTTAGGAGTAAATTGTTCAGTTTGAAATTTAATCGTTCGAACCGATATTTAAAAATAGTCAATTTTCAAACAGTCTCGGAATTCGACGAAACCAGTTCCATTGGGTCTGTAATATTGTATTATTATCGGATTTCAAATTTCGTAGCATTTGGAATTGTTATGTGGCCATACGGCGAATAAACGCATAGAAATTAAATTGAATTCAGTTTAGATTTTTAAATTTAAAATCTTGCCGACATCCACACGTTCATCTCCTTAAATCATGCCTAAGATAACGCAGGGAATCACGAAGGGAGAATCGTGCAGCCCATACCCTTTCGTTTCAAATACTCTCCTTCATGTTCAAAGGATAGAAAATGTGACGCCCCACCTCTATACCCACGCTAACCAAGAACACTACGGTGTAGTGCTGTCAATTAGCACGGAGAATAAGGCTGTTGAGGAGCGACCATCCATGTAACTTCTTTGTGCGAGCACCGATATGTCAGATAGAATAGGATGCATATCTTTTAAGGAGGAAATCCGACATATCGATACAAACACAAAGCTATCACATGGTGGCTATATATAATCTTCGGAAACAAATATAGAAATAAACGTAACATAAATCAGTCACAGACAATTCATATCACAGAGGCGGAAATAGATATGAATAAATATACAACACATGAAAGTGTACATCAGAGTAGTGGTCAAATAAGATCCACAATAACACAAAAGAATAGGTATAAGTGCAAGATAATAGAATATGTATACATCAAGGAGTCCAATCTCAAATGTATACAAACAAAAACTACTAAACTAGAGTAGTTAGCCAAAAGTCGGATGATGGCTCCGGATAGGAAGTCATGAGGAAGCACCTGTAAAATCTCAGTCTGACCCGAGTATTATTTATAAGATAATAATAAACGGATCAGTCTAGCTATAAATATCAGATAAAGTGATATAGAATAAGAGATATGACAAAAACGTATCATAACCATAATAGCGTACTGTGATAAGTACGTAATTTGAAAATCAACAAGAGATTAATCAATACCACAAGAATCTTCTCAAAGATAAAAAAGAATAATGTCATACTCTTTATTTAATTCACCAAGCCACAATAAATGACATACATATTAATGCCAATTGTAAAAGTTGGTGAAACATTAAATTCAGAAATCAACACACGAAATCTAGAAATCACAAAAAGGGGAAAGTCCGAGCATACGGACGAGAAGCTATCTCATGGAAGCTATCCATTAAATTTTCCGAACACACGGATAGCCCGAAGGCAAGTCCGAACACACGGACGAGAAAGGCAAGTCCGAACACACGGACGAGAAAGGCAAGTCCGAACACACGGACGAGAAAGGCAAGTCCGAACACACGGACGAGAAAGGCAAGTCCGAACACACGGACGAGAAAGGCAAGTCCGAACACACGGACGAGAAAGGCAAGTCCGAACACACGGACGAGAAAGGCAAGTCCGAACACACGGACGAGAAAGGCAAGTCCGAACACACGGACGAGAAAGGCAAGTCCGAACACACGGACGAGAAAGGCAAGTCCGAACACACGGACGAGAGACATCGCACATTGCTAGTCTAAATCATAAAAATGATCGTCATCGATCATAAAGAAGTGTCGATTACACTAAGCTAGTAAAGATAAGAGTTTAGCTTCATGTCCCATAACCACTTGCTTAACTCAAATATTTACGAACAGATTGTAGATCTGCACTAGGAAATTGTCACAAGAGTTTCAATATGTGTGAATCGAAATCACACCAATGAGGTATAGACTAACCTTGAAGATAAAGAGATATGTGTGAATCGAAATCACACAAATGGTGTCTAGTCTAACCTCGCAAACAAAGAGACATCGCACAATTGCTAGTCTAAATCATAAAATGATCATCATGATCAGCGAGAAGTGTCAATCACACCAAGCTAGTAAATATATGAGTTTAGCTTCATGTCCCATAACCACTTGCTTAACTTAAATATTTACGAACAAGCTGTAAATCTTCACTAGGAAATTGTCACGAAAAGGGTTCAATCGAACAAGTCCAAGAGCTAACCGACGAAGTGAACGCAAGCGTTTCATACCACTCGTTTTACTAAGTCGTTTAAGTCGATTTCTCATTCGAGTGAAGTAAAGGCTTATATATATTAGTAGATTGGAAATCGGTTTGGGAAAACGAACTTTTGATATTAAAAATAATAGTGTTGAAATCGATTTGATGAAAGAGTTTTGATATTTACTACTAGTATAGAAAACCTTTATATTTTGAAGTGACAAATCATAGAAGTGATTGTAGAAACAATCAATCATAAAAATTCACGTTCGAAGACGTGATTAAAGTTCAAAGAAATCAATCCTCAAAACCATCAAAGTAAGAAGTTCGGTCAAATGGCTTTCGGATAAGATTGCCTACGCAGAGTAATACGGGGTTCGACCTGCCCGGTCAGGTCGCGGGGGTCCAAGGGGCAGTGCCCACGGCGGGGTGCGGGGAAGCGCCCTGTCACGGTACGACCTAAGTGAAGGCAAGCGACCTCGTGAAGCCAAACGACCTAAGAGGAAGGCGGGTCGAGCGACATTCTCAAAAATCCCAAGAAGAAGTCATCAATGAAGAAAATAAATGATAACGACGAATCGGATAATCCTTGAATCGATAGAAATTGGAATCTCGAGATAATAGGCAAAAGCAAGCAGAGTAGAGTCGCTCACAGGCACCAGACGTCTGAGGTAAATGCTCAGACGTCTGCAGGAAGTTTCGGGAACTTCCTAAAACAGACCCCAGACGTCTGGGCATATCTGCAGACGTCTGGTGAGGAGCTGAAGTTGTTTTTCAGCCCAGTAGGAGAGCAAACTCTCCCACATTTTTCACCCGATCGAGCAATGGACTTCGGGGCTTTTTGTCAATCGATAATACGGCCCTATAGGCACTCCGATTCACAACCAAAGACATGCTCACAAATCAAAGCAAGGAGATGCAAAGTTTGAATTAAAAGCATCAAAAATTGAAATGTTCGCCAAAGCAATTCAAACCAAAAGCAATTGAACATGTAATAGTGTTAGGAATTCATACCCAACATCAAGCATGGTTATAGTCATAGATGTGAGATAAAAATCTCACCTTTGAACCCAAACAAATGAAGAAGAAGCTTTTAAAACAAGCTAAGATCAACTCCTCTTCAACACAACCCAAATGAGCTTGAATCTATGCTCAAAAAGAAGAACATTCCTAAAGTTAGGTTTAGTAATTTCTGAAATTGAAAGGAGAACGGGTTGGAGAAGATGAAGGAGATGCTTACCAATGGGTTCTCTTTGAATTTGGAGCTAGAACTTGATTTGAAGATGAAACTAGGGTTTGGGAGTTTTAATTTCCCATCTCTCCCACCATTGTTGCTCTAAAACAGAAAATAGGAGGAAGTGAGGGTGAATGGGGAGGGATGGTTCAGTTTGGGGTTTAAGTTGGCAAAGGGGCTGAACCCAAAACCAAACCCAATAGAGAAAGTAGCAAAATTCGACTTACTCCAAACATATCGAAGTTTACACTCAAAAAGATCGCAAACGTAATTTTGAACTCAATGGAGGTGGTCTCGAGTCCTAATTCAACTGTTTGCAAAAAGTAGCTTTTCGGACCAAAATCCGACGAACGATGAAATATTTAAATAGAAATATTTAAATATAAAATCGATAAATATGCGGGTTGTTACAGACTCCCCTCCTTAAAGAAATTGCGTCCTCGCAATACTTAAGAAGAAAATAATTAGTAACAACCATAAAAGCATATCAATACAAAAGAAAATTTGAAATGAGAAGTTCACCAAAAAGAGCATGAAAGAGAAAACCCGGACGAGTTCGCTCGATGAATTCTCTAGATTTCCCAAGAGCAATCCTTGGGATTTGAGAACCCTTGAATTTTCACAAGAAAAACATCTTTATTTTCGAAGACACTCAACCTCCGAAGCAATGATGCGAATAGAATGTTGCTCAAAAGTCAAATTAGGTGAAACTTCAATTTCTACAATAACACCAAGCTCAAGAATAAAAATTGGAAGCCTTAAGGAATTTCCGTAGAAGAAAGACGTAAGAAAACGTCGTGAATAACAGAAAATTGAGCCGGTGCAACGGCGTAGTACCAAAAACGGTACGCCAGAGAAACGAGAAACTCGAATAATTTGGAACAACGGTGTAGTACAATAACGATACACCAGATGAACCAAAGCTCAAATAATTCAGAACATCGAAGTAGTGCAAACGGTACGTCAAATGAACTGAACACCATAAAATAACATCGGACGCTAATCCATAAAAGAAATGAGATGAAACTCAATAAAACGAAATACATCGAAACATCCGATGAACTTGGTATTCCATACGGACATCATCAAAGAAATAACCACTTGTTGCCTACGACTAAGTGCATTGGCAACATGATTCCCCATTCGGGAGTATAAAGAATGTCAAGACCATAAGATGTAAGGAACTCAAGCCAATATTAAGTTACATATGAGAAAATAAATATTCCAAAGATTTATGATCGGGGTAGAGAACAAATTTCTCACCCAAAAGTGATGATGCCAAACTCTAAAAGCAAAAACAATAGTCGCGAGCACTAGATCATTAGTGGCATACCTAGTCTCGATAGGCTATAACTATATAGAAGAATAAATGATAGCGCGTTCTCTTTTGCAAGTGAACGACATCAAAACCAATACGATTAGCATTGGTACAAACGAGAAAATCTTGGTTCCCTTCGGGAATCACAAGAATAAGAGCATCGGAAAAGAGTTCTTTTAAATAATCTTCTTTTTCCGAAAAGTTAACACTTTCAAAATTACATTTATCTCTATGTAATAATCTTTCTAGAAAAAATTACATTTTTACAAGTCAATTTATTGTGACAAATTGTCTCATCAAAGCGTTTAGGAGATTCCTATCGATAACGTTGATCAAGCGCATCGACCAAAATTCTTAAAGCACTCAATGGGCAATACAATCACAAAATCACCTTCTATATGATAAACATGTTCTTAAAAACCTTTAAGAATATTCTTTGCTCGTTTAAGAGCAAAATAAAATTTTACTTATAAATAAATCTTATGAAAAAGATTTGCAAAATTTTAAATCGCTGTTTTCATCCAAAATCAATATATATAAGAATGGAGTCATCGAGATCGTAGAATACTCGATTAATAAAATGGATGAAATAAGCTTGACAAAATGAATGACATAATAAGTCATTCATAAGAATCATAATGAGTTTGGAATGCGGTAAAGGAAATGCTAACTCCCGCAACACGTAGCAAATGAAAATTGGTGGCAAGGTCGAGCTAAAAAGAGACCTTATCACCACTCAAAAGATTGCTTAGGTGATAATCCTAAGATAAAGTCAAAGATTCCGGAAAATTCACAACTATCCAATTGAGAGGAATAACTCTTTACTCAACATGTGAGCTTAAAGAATAGGATGATGCCATTAATTTGGAATCAAAATCACAAAGGAAAAATCAAAAATCTGCTTAACAGATTGAAAATGTCGAAGATGAATATTCCACACGGGACAAAGGATATGGCTTCATAGTAATTAAGCCAATCCTTACAAAAGTCAATTCCGAAGCATAAGTAAAAATCGGCTCGGAAAGAAAAATCACATAAAATAATTTCGACATCAATAAAAAGCAAATTGAGTGTTGCGGATCCGCCGATCCGGATTCGCAACCTCAAAGAAATCCTCAAGCCCAGAAATGTCTAAAGAAAAAGAATTACAAGTTCTTTTGATATAATAATGATGAGATGAAACCCATATCAAAAAGAGCTCGAATAAGATAATCACAAAATAGATATTATCAAGGTTAGAATGGATACCTTGACCAAGAGATGCGTTGCCTTGACGTCTGGGGCATAAATGTATATAATGATCCGGGCTCTTACAATAGCGACAAGAACGCGGCTTTGAACATTTGTTCGCGAAATGGCCCCTATCACCACAGTTATAGCATTTCCCATCACTAGAGGAAAAAGTCTTTGTAGCAGGAGCTGCTTGCTTATCCTTTTTGCTGGGATAAGGACCTTTGAACTTGTCAGGCCTTTTCATGTTGTTGTTGAAGTTTTGTTTAGCACCCACAACTTCAACATCACACTCTTTATCGGCCTCTTCAAGACGAAGAGCGATATCAATAAGCTGATCAAATGAAACCTCGAGTTTCAGGAGCAACGGCTTCTTAAGATTCTTATTCAAGCCATAGACGAACCTCTGATTTTTCTTCAACGGGGTGTTAATGTATTCGACCCCGTATTTGGAAAGAGCTTCGAAAGATGCGGCATAGTCCGTCACAGAAGATTCACCTTGAACAAGGTCGATAAAACGCCGAGCCAAGGTTACTTTTTCAGCCTCAGGCACAAATTTCAATTCGAATCTTTCCCGGAATTGCTCCCAAGTGAGATCCGCTTCAACGATTTCAGAAATAAGAAGCTCATACCAATCCAATGCTCTTTCTTGGAGCATGCTAGAAGCCACTTGGACTCGGTGGAGATCAATAAGGTTCATGCGAGAGAAGATGCGATCGCATGTTTTGAGCCAAGCTTGAATTTCAATAACACTCTCGGATCCCCGGAATGGCCTTCCACCCAAATCGGTGTAATCCCTACACAAGCGTGCAAAACCGGATCTAGGATGAGTAGGCTCTGGAATGGGTCCGATAGCTTGAGCATTCTTAACAAGATCTAGAAGCTGCTGGGCAGACATAAATACTCCATCTTGGGGAGTAGCACTTGATTGACCGACGTTGGTACGGCCAGATCTAACCATTTCTCTTCTTTAAGAAAGAAAGAAGAAGAAAAAGTTATTCTCGGAATAAATATCAAACAATCATGATTGATAAAACAAGGAATCATAAAAGAAAATAGGATAGAACGGTACAAAGACACGAATAAAATCCTAAGGCACAACTCCTAAGAAAGACTTATGACATGATCCTTGCTAGATAATTCTACATTGTTCCGAAGTTTGGCTCTGATACCAAGCTGTGACGCCCCACCTCTATACCCACGCTAACCAAGAACACTACGGTGTAGTGCTGTCAATTAGCACGGAGAATAAGGCTGTTGAGGAGCGACCATCCATGTAACTTCTTTGTGCGAGCACCGATATGTCAGATAGAATAGGATGCATATCTTTTAAGGAGGAAATCCGACATACCGATACAAACACAAAGCTATCACATGGTGGCTATATATAATCTTCGGAAACAAATATAGAAATAAACGTAACATAAATCAGTCACAGACAATTCATATCACAGAGGCGGAAATAGATATGAATAAATATACAACACATGAAAGTGTACATCAGAGTAGTGGTCAAATAAGATCCACAATAACACAAAAGAATAGGTATAAGTGCAAGATAATAGAATATGTATACATCAAGGAGTCCAATCTCAAATGTATACAAACAAAAACTACTAAACTAGAGTAGTTAGCCAAAAGTCGGATGATGGCTCCGGATAGGAAGTCATGAGGAAGCACCTGTAAAATCTCAGTCTGACCCGAGTATTATTTATAAGATAATAATAAACGGATCAGTCTAGCTATAAATATCAGATAAAGTGATATAGAATAAGAGATATGACAAAAACGTATCATAACCATAATAGCGTACTGTGATAAGTACGTAATTTGAAAATCAACAAGAGATTAATCAATACCACAAGAATCTTCTCAAAGATAAAAAAGAATAATGTCATACTCTTTATTTAATTCACCAAGCCACAATAAATGACATACATATTAATGCCAATTGTAAAAGTTGGTGAAACATTAAATTCAGAAATCAACACACGAAATCTAGAAATCACAAAAAGGGGAAAGTCCGAGCATACGGACGAGAAGCTATCTCATGGAAGCTATCCATTAAATTTTCCGAACACACGGATAGCCCGAAGGCAAGTCCGAACACACGGACGAGAAAGGCAAGTCCGAACACACGGACGAGAAAGGCAAGTCCGAACACACGGACGAGAAAGGCAAGTCCGAACACACGGACGAGAAAGGCAAGTCCGAACACACGGACGAGAAAGGCAAGTCCGAACACACGGACGAGAAAGGCAAGTCCGAACACACGGACGAGAAAGGCAAGTCCGAACACACGGACGAGAAAGGCAAGTCCGAACACACGGACGAGAAAGGCAAGTCCGAACACACGGACGAGAAAGGCAAGTCCGAACACACGGACGAGAGACATCGCACATTGCTAGTCTAAATCATAAAAATGATCGTCATCGATCATAAAGAAGTGTCGATTACACTAAGCTAGTAAAGATAAGAGTTTAGCTTCATGTCCCATAACCACTTGCTTAACTCAAATATTTACGAACAGATTGTAGATCTGCACTAGGAAATTGTCACAAGAGTTTCAATATGTGTGAATCGAAATCACACCAATGAGGTATAGACTAACCTTGAAGATAAAGAGATATGTGTGAATCGAAATCACACAAATGGTGTCTAGTCTAACCTCGCAAACAAAGAGACATCGCACAATTGCTAGTCTAAATCATAAAATGATCATCATGATCAGCGAGAAGTGTCAATCACACCAAGCTAGTAAATATATGAGTTTAGCTTCATGTCCCATAACCACTTGCTTAACTTAAATATTTACGAACAAGCTGTAAATCTTCACTAGGAAATTGTCACGAAAAGGGTTCAATCGAACAAGTCCAAGAGCTAACCGACGAAGTGAACGCAAGCGTTTCATACCACTCGTTTTACTAAGTCGTTTAAGTCGATTTCTCATTCGAGTGAAGTAAAGGCTTATATATATTAGTAGATTGGAAATCGGTTTGGGAAAACGAACTTTTGATATTAAAAATAATAGTGTTGAAATCGATTTGATGAAAGAGTTTTGATATTTACTACTAGTATAGAAAACCTTTATATTTTGAAGTGACAAATCATAGAAGTGATTGTAGAAACAATCAATCATAAAAATTCACGTTCGAAGACGTGATTAAAGTTCAAAGAAATCAATCCTCAAAACCATCAAAGTAAGAAGTTCGGTCAAATGGCTTTCGGATAAGATTGCCTACGCAGAGTAATACGGGGTTCGACCTGCCCGGTCAGGTCGCGGGGGTCCAAGGGGCAGTGCCCACGGCGGGGTGCGGGGAAGCGCCCTGTCACGGTATGACCTAAGTGAAGGCAAGCGACCTCGTGAAGCCAAACGACCTAAGAGGAAGGCGGGTCGAGCGACATTCTCAAAAATCCCAAGAAGAAGTCATCAATGAAGAAAATAAATGATAACGACGAATCGGATAATCCTTGAATCGATAGAAATTGGAATCTCGAGATAATAGGCAAAAGCAAGCAGAGTAGAGTCGCTCACAGGCACCAGACGTCTGAGGTAAATGCTCAGACGTCTGCAGGAAGTTTCGGGAACTTCCTAAAACAGACCCCAGACGTCTGGGCATATCTGCAGACGTCTGGTGAGGAGCTGAAGTTGTTTTTCAGCCCAGTAGGAGAGCAAACTCTCCCACATTTTTCACCCGATCGAGCAATGGACTTCGGGGCTTTTTGTCAATCGATAATACGGCCCTATAGGCACTCCGAATCACAACCAAAGACATGCTCACAAATCAAAGCAAGGAGATGCAAAGTTTGAATTAAAAGCATCAAAAATTGAAATGTTCGCCAAAGCAATTCAAACCAAAAGCAATTGAACATGTAATAGTGTTAGGAATTCATACCCAACATCAAGCATGGTTATAGTCATAGATGTGAGATAAAAATCTCACCTTTGAACCCAAACAAATGAAGAAGAAGCTTTTAAAACAAGCTAAGATCAACTCCTCTTCAACACAACCCAAATGAGCTTGAATCTATGCTCAAAAAGAAGAACATTCCTAAAGTTAGGTTTAGTAATTTCTGAAATTGAAAGGAGAACGGGTTGGAGAAGATGAAGGAGATGCTTACCAATGGGTTCTCTTTGAATTTGGAGCTAGAACTTGATTTGAAGATGAAACTAGGGTTTGGGAGTTTTAATTTCCCATCTCTCCCACCATTGTTGCTCTAAAACAGAAAATAGGAGGAAGTGAGGGTGAATGGGGAGGGATGGTTCAGTTTGGGGTTTAAGTTGGCAAAGGGGCTGAACCCAAAACCAAACCCAATAGAGAAAGTAGCAAAATTCGACTTACTCCAAACATATCGAAGTTTACACTCAAAAAGATCGCAAACGTAATTTTGAACTCAATGGAGGTGGTCTCGAGTCCTAATTCAACTGTTTGCAAAAAGTAGCTTTTCGGACCAAAATCCGACGAACGATGAAATATTTAAATAGAAATATTTAAATATAAAATCGATAAATATGCGGGTTGTTACAGAAAACCAAACGAAACAAATTCGTTCAACTCAAAAACAATGGCCGCTTCTTTTAATCTCTTCCCCCTTTCTCTTCAGTAAACGAAAAAAAAAAAAAAAAAGAACGCGCCCTCCTCTTTAGTTCAAAGTAAACATTCAAGTTCAGATCGAAAGTCGAAGTCGATTTTAACAGAGGGCTCGGGCTCGCATACGAGCGACTCGGTCGCGGCAGTGTTCTGGGAGGTAGAGCGACGGCATGTCAGAGGGAACGGCGATGGCAGCGTGGGTTTTCGAGTTGAGTATGAGATCGAAGGCGACTTCGATTTCGCGAGTGAGCAGTATCGAACGCGACTGGAAGGGGCACGAAGCTCGAAGGCGTGGCGACAGCGGCGCGCGTCTTGGCGATTGTCGCAAGATGGATTGGGGGATCGAAATCTTCGGTAGGCAGTGGGTTTTCACAGTCGTACTGATGGGGCACGGCATGGGTTTCACGATGACAGTTAGGCGATGGCTTTCGAGGTTGAGCTCGAGCGTGGCAGCGATGGTTTGGTGGTCTAGCGATTCGTCGTTTTGAAGTAAGGTAACGATCCTTTTCTTATTAAAATTAAATTGAATAATTAATGTTTATACATTCACAGGAAAAAAAAGGGGTGAGATAATAAGAAAAAGTAGTTTTCAGTCTTAATAAGTATACGAAGCAGAAGACGATTTTTATATGCAGAGAAATTAAGAAAGTTATTTGATTTAAAGTAGAAAAAGAAGTTTACAGTAATATATATATATATATAATGTTTTTATAGTAAAAGATAAAAGCCATTTTATTCTAAATATAGTATATGTATATAAAAGATTTGGGTAATATAGGAGTTGTAAATGTTGTTAAATTTATATAAAGGTTGGATTTTTTAAAAAACTCGTAAAGACCATTTTTATTGGATGTGGTTTTCGTTTAAAATAATAAAAATATTTTAGTTAAAATTGAATGGTTAACTAATTAGTTTATTTAAAGGGGTTTAGTTTTAAATTTAATAATTAGTTAAATTTAATAAGTGGATGATAATAAATTGTTTGATTTAAAATACAAGTGTTAATAAACTTATCGAATATTTATTCAAGGTCTATAAATCAAGAAATCGAGTCAAGATGAAAGTGGAATGCAATATAAAGGGCAAAGGTGAGATTTTTCTCACTCAAAAATGAAGTGGAATTTTCAGTTATTTATTGATTGATTGATTGCTATGTTGATTGTGATATTAGATATGATAGGATATATCTATATATAGCAGTATATACATATTGGCATATGTATATATTGGATTGATTGATTTCCCGCCTCGTATAGCGGATGAGACCCTATTGCGCCGTTAGTAAGCGGATTTATAAAAACCTATATACCGCGATAATTCCGTACTGGAGCGGAATTGGTATTGTGCTAACATCTTTGGATGCAGGGAAACAGGTTGGAGGGATCCAACTGGACCCCTCACATTTATTTAATTCATTTCTATTGTGATATGAATCTGTGAATGATTATAGTGATGCTATTAATCATATTGATATCTGGAAATTGTTTGAAAGCTAAAATTTAGCTGAATGGATGTTTGACATCATTGGATTCCAAAGATAAACGAAATTGAATTTTTGAAATTCAAGTAGAAAATTTCTAAGTAAATCAATTTTTGAAATTTAAGAAATTTTGAAGAAAGGAATTTTTAAAGTATAAAAAGTAAATTTTTTATATAATCGTATTGAATAAATTCCAGGATCAAGTGAAAATGATAAATAAATGAATTTCGTATAATAGTGATTTTTAAATTGAAGAATTTAATTAAAAATTGGATTTCTAAATAGTTTGGAAAAAAATAAAGGAATTTATTTTCTTTAAAAGGAATTTATTTAATAAGAAATAAGTGGGAAGTCCAATTAGAAATTTAACTGGCAAATTGAAACGAATTTGGAAAATCGATATGAAATTTATAGATGTATAAATGGTAAAGTTAAAAAGAATGAAATTTATAGATTTATAAATGGTAAAGTTAAAAAGAATGAAATTTATAGATTTATAAATGGTGAAGTTAAAATGAATGAAATTGTAGAATGGAGGATTTATAAGAAATTAACTTATAAAACTGGATTTTTGCCTTTAATGGGAGTATTGATCGAACTTGTTAATAAAGGGGATTTATAAATCAAAGTTATTGTGAAATATAAGGTTGAATTTATAAACGTTGTTTTATAAATCTGAAATCACTTATTTTAATAAGTGTATTATAGAAATTAATAAAAGGAGAGTTATAAACCGAAGTTGTTATAAAACAGAAATGGAATTTATAAGCGTTGTTTTATAAATTCGAGATAAATTGAATTTGATGAATTAAATAGTGAAATGTGATTAGTGAAGTATATTCACGATTTTGGACGGTGAATATATTGTTAAGTAAAATGGATATTGTTTGGGAAAGCGACATTATAAATGAAGTTGATTGTTTTTAACGATGTTTTAAAAT
Source organism: Allium fistulosum (assembly GCA_030737815.1). Taxonomy (NCBI): domain Eukaryota; kingdom Viridiplantae; phylum Streptophyta; class Magnoliopsida; order Asparagales; family Amaryllidaceae; genus Allium; species Allium fistulosum. The sequence goes on from CM060905.1 coordinate 193,691,379, forward strand.
GTATTATGAATCGAAAGCATAGATTTCAACACACTTGTTGAAATAGACGTTTTCGAGAAATTTAAGGAAATGGTGGACTATAACACTGTTGTTATAGTAAATGGTTTCCGAAAGGAAATGTTTTTATGTAGTATTGGGATTTATAAATATCTATCTTAATTTTCAAATCCCTATACTAGTGGTTTTGAGTCGTCGTAACGATGTTTTACGTAACATTCGTTTTGACTCAAACAAATGTCGTCAAAGTAAATGATTTCCTTAAAAGAATGAAATATATATATACTTAATTTGATGTAAGTATATCAAATATTTTCCAAGTGTTGAAAATAAATGGATTGTGAATTGCTGACTTATTTTTAAATAAGTATGGAAATGTTTTCCAAAATGAAATGAAATGTTTTGAGAATTTATCTTCTTAAAGATAAATTGAAATTGAATATTGAAAACGATTTGAAAATCGAATATCAGTAGATATTCGAAAGTATAAATTCAATACGGAATTTATAAAAGAAAGCGAAGTTGTTTAAAAATTAATATTGATTTATTTTTGAAGTGTGGAAATTTGATTTGAAATTGTTTTCAAACGGTTAAGTGTGGAAATTTTATATCTAGTAAAGATATTTTTGAAGATGGAATAATTTGGAAAATTATTTGGAATCCGATGATGTTGCGCATCTTTATTGATAGTTAAATAACCGACTATCAATAATTACCTTGAATGGTATTTGTTGTGAATTGGATGAATTTGAATGCCACACTTATTTTTGAATAATCGCTCACTATTCGGGTTAGCCGGGAAAGGACCATGGGGTCGTATAACCCATTCCGAATATGTGATACGTCGTTATGAATCGCATTTGAAGACCGGTGTTGAAGACCGGATATTTTCGAAAACGGAAGGATTACCGTCGAGTTACTCTACACCGACTGATCTTCGGTTTAGAGGTTTTATCACCCTTAGTGACGGGAAGTCCGGACGTGATTAGAAAATTATCCAGAAATGCAAGGGCTTCGTGAGAAGTGCCTTCGGTTCTGTTCGATCCCGGAACAGACTTGTATGGATTGTGTGTCTGACGTTACAATTTGAGATATAAAGCTGATTTCTTTCAAATACATTTCTGTTGGTGGCGGAGAATTTATTCTCTTAGCTTAACACCCTTCTCTGAGACGTACGAGCTCAGAGGTTATGTAGTTGAAATTTATCAGCGATATATCCCAACTTGGTAACGTGGCATACTGAGTGTTGCTGTGAAATGATCAGTGTTTGATCATTTGCGATATGATCATTTGTTTGATCTTATATCCTTGTGATCATAGGTTGATCATTTTGTTTGACCCGAAGCAGGGCTTTTTGTAGAAAGCGTAGCTTTGTGGACGAGACTTCGTCGAGCCTCACACCCCGGAAATGGTCGAAATAGGACGAATGCGGCAAGGTTCTAGGGAGTAGCGCCCCTTAGTGTATGTCATTCCTTCTGGATAAAGGTGGTATCATGGTATGGAGCCCAGATACTTAACCTCTGTGGTTGCTGCAAAAAATTTATTTCTTTGTGGTTTGTTGGAAATCGGAGATCCTCGGGAAGATCGGTGACGATCGGGGGATGGCATACGCGTGTCAGTAGTTACCTATTTTTGCAGAGGTAACCCGGCCTTGTGTTGGCAGAGATCCGGTTAGGTTCTCGGGTCGTCTATTCCAGGGATGTACCCATCGTGGATAGGAAGTTCCTTAGCCTGACCATTTGTTGGAAATCCAAAGAAACAATACGTGACTTGTACGGTTTTAGTTGTAGAACCTGCCATCTAATATGGCAGCTATAGCAAGCATACTATAATGGTACCTATGCTAGCTAAGATTTATATTCTACTTTCGAAATGTTTTCTACACTATGCACTAATAATAATATCAAAAAGAATTTGATTTTTTTGCGTAGTAAGCATCTTTGACTATCATAAGAAGAAATCTCCTCCAAGTCTGCGTTTGCATTGTGTGTGTGGCGGGAGGTCTTATGGTAGTTTCATTTTCCAAAAGCATTTCGAATTGACTTTAAAAATTCTCTGCTGTTTATTTTTAAAGAATAACTGTTTTACGATCTCACACCAGTCACCATGACTGACTCGGAGTTTATTGTTTCCCTTCTAAACTCTGGGTGCCCACAAATTTCCACACGGGCAGCCTAGAGTTATATTATCAGGATATTCTGGATATTCTGGAGCTTGGAGATAAGCTGGATGACGAGACGTAGTATTTGTATTTGATAGTATTTATTCCGCTGTGTATTCTGTATGAGGACAAGTATAAAACTGTCCATTGTTGTACTGAGTTGTATATTGACTCTGATGATTGATGTATATATAAAATGATATAGTTCTTTGTTTTAAAGATTATTCATTTATCTATTATATATTGTTCCGCTGCGATATGTGAGATTCTGATATTGTTCTGTTTCTGTTCTGATGTTGTTCTGATGTGTTCTTCTTTCTTTTTCTTCTTTTCTTCTTCTTCTACCTATTTTTCTTTCTAAAACCCTCACTATTGGAGTTTCCGGCACTCGATTTCTCGGCAGTCGATAAAGTGAGTATCGATGTCGAATTTTCGAAAGTCGAAAATTTCAGGTCGTGACAAAGTGGTATCAGAGCATATGGTTAAGCGACAACCCTGCTCTGTTGGGTGTTACTCATTAGAGATAGAGTCAGTAGTACTCTAGAATGAGTTGAGTGTAATAATAGATATGAGCGCGTATTTGTTATTTGAATATGAAATTGTTTTGTATTGTGTTGACTTATCGGTTGATTGTTTATGGATTCTGGTCGGTGCAGTCTAGCTAACTGTAATCGATAGGGGTTTCTAAACTCTTAAACAAGATAAACCGACACAGTATTGTTTTAAAAAGGGTGAATGGAATAATTTTACCCAAAACTATTTTTGTATATAAAAGAATGATTTTCTGTAAATTATTACAGTATATGGTTGCATGGTTGTTAGGAAGTGATAATATTGAAATGTTATCATTATTATATGAAATTGAATAAGAAATTGAAATTGTAACTCCAAAATTAAGAAATGAATTCACATACAAATGAAATTAAAGAATGTAAATTATAAATGTGAATTGTAATTTAAAACGGAATTCCAAAGAAGTATTTGGAAATGTTTTGAAAGAATTTGAAAATTTTGGGGATTTGGAAAATTTTAAATCTTTTTGATTTGAAAATGAATTTCAAAGGGTTTGAAAAGTATTCTGAAAGAATGAAAAGCTCTAAACTCTTTTCGGTCGCTGGAAAATAACTTCGATGATGACCGCGGCATCATTGGTGTTCATTTTCGGGTTTCTGGAAGAGAAATTGCTGCCAAATGGTTTTAAAAGGAAGTTGTTTGGAAATTTTGGATTTTGTTTTAGAAAATTCAAAGGATAATTTGAATTGTTTTCAAAATGATTTTGAAAAGTCGAAAAGACTCTGGAATGCTATATAAAAGTATTTATGAGAATACTAAATGAGTTGATAACTTATACAAAGTTGTTGTGAATTTAGATTGAATAAATTTAACTTAAGGAATTTTAAGTTGAATTAAAGTAAGTATAAGTTATATAACTTATAAAATGAGAAATAAAATAATAACCAAAGATTTGAAAATAAATTCATTTAACAAATGAGAATTATTAATGTGAATTAAGAATATAAAGAGATGAATTCACATATGAATGAAATTGTAAATATAAATTTGTAAGTGAATTTATAATTGGAAAATGGAATTCCAGAAAAGATAATTGAAATTAAAATTCATTAGTAGAATGAAATTGTAAGTAAATGTATAAACGATTGGATAAATCGAAATGTAAATAAGTTAATAACTTACAGAATATTTGGTAATTTGATAGAAATGAGATTCAAATTGAAAATGAACGAATTAGTGGATGAATGAATAATTTGCAATTGTAAATGAAATTGAAAACAAATTTGAAATTGTAAGTGGATTTGAATTTGTAATGAGTTAGTAATTGAAACTAAGCTAAAAGAGCAATTATGAATGAAAGTTGTTTGGTTAATAGAATAAACCGAATGAAAATATGAAATGCAAATTAAATTGAATGGAATCAATTGCAAATGAAGTAGAATTAAAATAAATTGAATTTGTATCAATTTGAATTGGTTATAAACTAGAATGGATATGAATTCATTTTGTTTAAAAACGAATGTACTTTCAACAGTAAATATATAAGCATATATTGAAAATTTTGTAATTGAATTTGCAAAATAGTTTGAATGCTGTAACTAGATATAATGGCTAGTAGGATATACAGGTATAAGGGAATTGGAATTTTGATTTCGAATATAATTTGAATGGCTCGAAAAAGGTAAGTATTTGAATTATAATATGAGTTTTTGATGATTTCTCTCTAGCCGCTTGGCTTTTTCTTTTTCTTTTTGAAATCTGAGAGTCCGTAGGGACATTTTGTAGTCGTGCCGTATTAGCCGCGCAAAGGAGACGCTGGCAAAATTTTTCGAAAATTTAGAGTGTTAGAAATTTTTTGAGAAAATTTTGAAAGTTTAAATTTGAATTTGAATTTAAATTTTGAAGTTAAACAATGTTGTTTTGAAACTTAGAGTTGAAGTTGAAATGTAGTTGATTAATAACGAATCTTTAATAGAAAGATTTGTCTTGGAAAATTGATAAAACTATTTGAATGTGGAAAGATAGTAGACGAGTTAAGGACCTTTTTCCTAACTTGTAATTTCGAGGACGAAATTCTTTTAAGGGGGGAAGTCTGTAACGACCTGGAATTTTGACCAAATTAAATTGAGAATATTTAATTTATTTTAAATATTTGAACGGTAATTTAATTTGAATCTCGAATATAATTCAGAATTTGGCGATTAAATTTTTATAATTTAATCTATTGAAAACTGGATAAGAATTTAAATCTTCAATTTACAGTCGAAGAAAAATATTTCAAAAGCTTTTAAAATTCGTATTGATATTACTGAAGATAACAGAAGCTTCAGAATCGAATTTAGGAGTAAATTGTTCAGTTTGAAATTTAATCGTTCGAACCGATATTTAAAAATAGTCAATTTTCAAACAGTCTCGGAATTCGACGAAACCAGTTCCATTGGGTCCGTAATATTGTATTATTATCGGATTTCAAATTTCGTAGCATTTGGAATTGTTATGTGGCCATACGGCGAATAAACGCATAGAAATTAAATTGAATTCAGTTTAGATTTTTAAATTTAAAATCTTGCCGACATCCACACGTTCATCTCCTTAAATCATGCCTAAGATAACGCAGGGAATCACGAAGGGAGAATCGTGCAGCCCATACCCTTTCGTTTCAAATACTCTCCTTCACGTTCAAAGGATAGAAAACCAAACGAAACAAATTCGTTCAACTCAAAAACAATGGCCGCTTCTTTTAATCTCTTCCCCCTTTCTCTTCAGTAAACGAAAAAGAAAAAAAAAAAAAAAGAACGCGCCCTCCTCTTTAGTTCAAAGTAAACATTCAAGTTCAGATCGAAAGTCGAAGTCGATTTTAACAGAGGGCTCGGGCTCGCATACGAGCGACTCGGTCGCGGCAGTGTTCTGGGAGGTAGAGCGACGGCATGTCAGAGGGAACGGCGACGGCAGCGTGGGTTTTCGAGTTGAGTATGAGATCGAAGGCGACTTCGATTTCGCGAGTGAGCAGTATCGAACTGTGACGACCCGCCCTTCACGACCCTCGAAAATCGACACAAAATACTCAACAGTATAATATGCCGACGATCGAATGCCGGAAAGACAGATTGTAGAAGAATAAGAAAGTAGATAGAAGAAGAAAGAACTAAACAAAATCAGAACCTCACAGTCGCAGCGGATAAAATATAATATATAGAACAGATCTTTACACAAAATGAAACTATATCTGTTTATATACAATACATCATCATCAGAGTATATCAATACAATCATCAATATCCAGTCAATCAGTCAATACAACAATCACAGCAGCGGAATAATACAAGTACGAGAAATACGTCTCGAACTCCAGCTCCTCTCCTGAGCTCCATAGCAACCTATCCTGTAATATACTCGGTCTGACCCGAGCATTATAATAAAATAACACCCGAGTCAGTCTGGAATACCAGCGCATCATAAATACACCCAATTGATTATTTAAGTTTCAAAAATCCTTTGAAACAAAAGCATCTCGTAAGACCACGCCACAAATAAACATGTCGGGTTTTTACCTTACGATAGCTAAAACACTTTTTATAAAAATCCTCTGATATTATAATAGTGTCTATTTACAAATACTTATTCAAATAGCTGAAATTGTTACATGATTAAATTCCAGCATACTAGGTATACAAACAAATACCGTACAAGGCACGTAGGGAAAATGGATTTCCAACGAATGACTAGGCACTGGGGTACCACCTGTCACAGTACGTGGCCTAGATCACAGTACCGAGGAGTACGCCCGCTCCCCTGCAACACAAAGCCGGAATCATCCCTTACTGGATAATTCCAAGTAAAATCACCCCACGGTTGTGATCAGCAACCGCACCACTAAGCCGAAATAAAAGGGACATCTAGACAGGGATGACCTTACTCTCAAGTGGGTGCTACCCACGAAGCCTTGCTGCATAACCCCTGATTTTCAGTCATTCCCGGTTGATGAGGCTTGAGGCTAAACGATACCTTTATAGCACATTTCACTTTGAATGCCCATCGTCCACCTGACGATGTCACGAAAGCATTCGTCCATATAAGTCCGTTCCGGGTCCGAACGGAACCGAAGGCACTATTCCTACTACATCCATTTTGGAAATATCCTCAGGATTAGTAGCGACTAGCCCTTGCACTTCACTGCTCCATCTTCGACTTCGAACACGTTACACGAAACGTACAAACCGAATCGAAGTGGTTTTCGAGTCTCCAGACCTAGAATCCCGGTATACGGAAACTCGATCCCGGTCTCTTCGAAACGATCAGCGCTTTGGCCAATATTGATAGTCGGTGATTTAACTATCAATTAATGTTCACATCCATACACATCCATCACACAATAAATAATCTCCATATTATTTATTTGTTTCTAATATCTTTCAAAGATATATTTTCCCATTTTCAAAACTCGTTTGAAAACAATTTTCCAAACTCTTCCTTTTCAAGGTAAATCTTTTACCCTTTATTCCCATCGGGAAGAACCAAGTATAAAACATTTTGCATTTAAAAACAGTTGGAATACTTTATACAGAAATATACTTTAAAATATGTAAATTACTTCTATCTATTTACTCAAAAATATAAATTTCAAAACTATTTTAAATACTATTATTTAATATAAGATATAAATTCGATTTAAATAAAGGTTTAGTTTACTAAATTTAAAAGTGGAGTTTAAAAGAATAATACTAGCCTTTACCAATAACTTAATCATATAACTTTAAAACAACTTGAAATTTCTTCTTCCAAAGTAATAATTTTCTTAAAATACTCTTTAACAATTTAAAACTTTAACTTTTAATTAAATAAAAACCTTTAAAACTTTAACTTGGTTTTCCCAGGGAAACACTATCCCGTTCAAACATTCCAAAGTATCCTTCATATAAATCCAAACGATTTATTTCAAATTCAATTCATGTTTACAACATAAATTCCCAATTCCCTACTTATCTATAACTTCACCCGAAGTTCAAACTCAATTTTCTATTCTGGAAATTCATTTAAAAATATAGCTTAAACATTTTTAATAAAACATTTTGGTGAATTCTTCAATGAAAGCCAGATTTCCAATTTACTTAAATAAAATTCCAATAGGGAAATGGTATTTTAAAAATATTCTATTAACACTTAAAATTGTACATTTAAATTCGAAAGCTTCATTTTAACATATTTTACTTTTCCGGATATCACTATTCATCATTAAAATAAACCACTGTTATTTTACTCAATTTATAATTTCATAGAATTCATTTCCAGAAAATTTATATTTCACATTCAACGATTGATAAATTTTCCACAATATTTAAAATCCCAATTTACCAATTTACATTTTTCATTCCAAAACAGATTCCAATTTTATTATCCCTTAAATTCTTTATTTATTAATTTCTTTGATTTCTTTTAAATCCCCAATCTATTCATTTATAATTTAATTCTGGAATTATAATTTATACAACAATTTCACAGAACAATTTAAAATTCCAGATTTTATCAATCACAACATATAAACAGGTATCACTATCAATTATAAAATAATTGCTACATTGTGAGGAATCCAGTTGGATCCCTCCAACCTGTTTTTCCCTGCATCCACAAATATTAGCACATCACAATATAAATATCAATCCAGACTGATAATAACAATTATATTCAGCCATCCACACAGATATTTAAATATTAATTATTTAAAATGCCTAGCATCCAGATGTGAGTGAGAAAAACTCACCTTGAGTTCGGCGAGCGTTCGAAAATTTAAATTAAACCGGACGACGTCCGATTTAACCTAAATTTCTACATGCCCGGAATGACTCCCGGACTGCACCATCTCGTAGTACGTTTCTCTGCGATTCCAACGCTTCCAGATTCGTCAAATTCTGAATACGTATGAATTTGTTATGATTTTATAAAGTTCGAACAACATTTTAAAACAAATTTTGTTTGTTTTTTTTTTAAAAAAAAAAAATACCAGAAACGAAATCTGGCCACACATCGACAAGAAGAAATCACGGCCGTGAGACCCTTCTTCTCAATCGCGAATTACCAGGGTTCGAATGAACCCATTTGCCGCCTTCACAATCGAAGAACGCGACCTTCCCCGACGACCTTTACCTCAATCGGAGGCCACCCCTCCGAAGCCCGACGCCTACACCACTAACGCCCAGAGACTCGATGAACTCGGTCGTCCCTAGGCGACGCAGCAGCTCTCCCAACTCGCGACGAACGCGGCGGCCTCACACTCTCCACACTGCTCGAAATGCGATCACCACCGTCCAACTCAAAGAACTCGACCCCCTCTCCAATTTTCTAGTTAAAGATTTTCCCTAAAAATCGATGGATTTTGCGAATTCGAGGAGAAAAGAATGGTGATTACTGGCCATTAATTTTATCAGTGGCGGCTGCGTCTGTTTCTGAGACTAGGGTTTGAGAGAGGAAAAGATTATATATAATTGGTTTAATATTATTAAATTAATAAAATCTCTCAAGTTAACAGTTTTCGCTAACGAACTCCAAACTACGCGTTCCGACAGGCTATCCTAGGGTTTTCCCGCGTTCTGGACACAATGGAACAGGTTCCGTAAGCTAATTCGATCGTATGCACGAGATACGGAATTAAACGATCAATTTAAAATTAAATCGGTTAAATCGATTTCTAGGCGTTTCGAGCTGCCACGGTCACACGACAACTCCGATTGCTACGAAAATTGAAATCCGATAATAACTATCTATTACGGATCCAATGGAACTGGTTTCGTCGAATTCCGAGACTGTGCCCCGGAAGGCTATTTTTACTCGTCTATTAAATCAGGCGATTTCTGAAAATCGTCGAAAACGCTTCAAATTTCACTTTTAAAATTTTGTTAACTTTATAATAAATCATATAAAATTTATAAACACATTAAAAATCATTCTGGCTCATTCCAGACTAAAATCTGATTTAATTTCATTTTAATAATATTAAATTCATTTTAAAATTAATATAAAATCCCAAATATTAATTTATCAACTTTAAAATTCTTCTAAAATTCCAATAATATTGTTTATAACCAATAGAACCTAAAAATACATTTAAACACCATTTTTATCACTATTTACATTCAGATTTACCCTTATCTCAATTTCGAACATTTAATTTATTATTTCCCCATTATTCAAATTCAACCAGGATTGCTATAATTAAAAATTATAGCTTATTTTATTGAATGAACCCGAATCCATTCATTCCAACATCAATTAAGAATCCACATTAAACATTTAAAACGAATTAAATGTTCAAATTCAATAGCTTAAAAATGCGGGATGTTACATTCCTTCCCCCTTATAAAAATTTCGTCCCCGAAATTTGCTAAGGTAAAAATATACTTCAACTCAACTCACTTATCCCATTTGCTTAGTTAAAAGCTTATATTCACTTTCCAAAAGTTTCAGCTCCATTTCAAAACCATTTGCTTTCTTTACTCTAAAGCCTTCATTTTAACATTCGCTTCCAAAATAACTTTACTAGTTATTAAAAATTTTCCCAAAACCCAAAAAATTTCTAACTCCCAAAATTTCTGGAAAATTTTGGCGGAGTCTCCTTTGCACGGAGGAGCTTCTGCGATATCGCAGGATACACAAATATATATACATCGGCTCACACGGCCGGAAACCAAAATATATCACAATATATATATCATTTCCCAATTATATTTGCATAGGCGTACCTTTTAACAAATTTTTAAAAGCGAGCGGCTAATATAACGCATATACGCGCTCCAACTCTCTCGAACGCCTCCCGTACCTGTACTAAACTCAAGCAACTCATCAGTTTCAAAGATGTGAGCATTTTAATAACATTTCCAATACAAATGCAAACCAAACATATTCATTGCATAACCAATCCAAGCAATTTCATCATTTAACAATGTTAACCATATCTTATTAACAATTCAAAGATTTCAATCACCTTTCAATTTACTTATTCAAGTCCAACTATTTTATTTCATTTGAATGATTTACATTCAAGTTCACTACATACAATTCATATTTATCTCAACCAATTCATTTTCACTTGCCATTTAAACCAATTCACTTGCATTCATTTACAAAACTCTTTGAATTGGGTTCCCATTCATATCAATTTATTCACAATTCAATTCCAATTGCTTTTAAACACTCAATTGCAAATACATGCAAATTTCCATGTCATTCAAGCAAAACAATTGCCACTTAAGCTTATAACCATTTAAAATTTATTCCAACTTAGGTTCATATAAATTTTATTCCATTTGCATTGTTCACAATCCAAGTATTTTATCTTTCCAATGCAATTGTTAAATTACATTTTCCTTACATCTTTATTTCCATTAACCAAATTCAAGTTTATATTAATATCATTCGATCCTGGGTTATATTCATCTCATACATTCTTAATTTACCACAATAATTAATGAATATCATTTCACTTTCAATTCAATTTTATTATCCAACAAATTCCATTCAAATTTCTTAATAAAGCTCATCCACAATCATTTGTTTCTTTCAATTTGCTTAAGTAGTTTCACAATATTACCATTATCTTCTTATATCAATTTTATTTTATTTTCATTTGATTCTCATTCAAATCAAATTTCAATTCATTTACAACTTTAATGCTCTTTGTTTATTTATCTAATCCATTTTAGATTTATTTTATCAACAAAGAGACCATTTAAATTATTTCACTCATTTGAATTTACTTACAATTCAAACCATCTTTATTACAATCTAACTCCATTATCCATTCATACTTTCCAATATTTATTACCAAAATTAAATCCCATCCCAAAACTGGGTTTTATTTACCTTTCAAACTTTGACCAACTATCAAACTCCTATTCATTATCATACACATTCCTTTTAATTTAGCTAATTCATTTCTAACCAATCATTATAGCTTTAATTGAGTAAGCATTTACTACATTCAACATCCCCTCAACTGAATTAATTTCTATTCAATTCGATTCTTATCCAAATTTATTCCAAGTTCACTTAGATTTTGCTTAGCCAAATTAAACTCATTCACTTCCTTTACCCCTTAAATAAGAATTGAATTTCATCCAATATTGCTTATAATGTATCTGACTTTTGAATTTCACTTCAATCCAATTTATTCTTCCATAACTAAGTTCAAAACTTATTTACTATTTAAGTTCATCTAAATTTTATTTAGCCCACCTGAATTTAAACCATTTCCTTTACTACTTTAAATAAGAATTTAATTACATTCATTCTTATTCATAACACAACAGAAATTTTAATATTCAGCTTAATTCCATCTTAGTCGAAGTTAAACCAAATTCAATTTAATCTTAATTCTCCATATCCAAGTTCAACTTATTTACTAACTTCAGTTCACTTACCTCTTTTATACTTTATAATTGTTTCACCTTACCTTGCATTCCATTTAAAATTAAGTTCGAATTCACCATTCCATTTATTATTTCCATTTGTGATTATAATCCCATTTTACTTGAGTTAAAATCAAATCTTCATTCTCAAGTTCTCCAACTTATTTACTTGTAAGTTTATATTGCTCATTTCAAACCAATCCACATTTTTATAATCACAATGTCAAATTTTAACACTTAATAGCTTAAGAATATGAATTCATTTGCACAATCATAAGCATTTACACTTCACCTTTATATCAACTTCCCTTTAATTCCAATTCATTTAGATTTAATTCAATTTCAAATCCTTAATTTTATTTAACTTATCATAAGTTAAATCCAGATATATTCCATTCACCTTCATTTATTCAAATTAAATTTACATTCCATATATACTCAATTCTTCTTTAAATCAACTTTCCTTTATAAGTTATATAGTTGAATCATTTCAACTTTCACATTTTTATTTAAAATAGAATTCCCAGAATTCAATTTACCCGGATTTATTTCAAAACCAATTTGAAATAAAAATCAACACATTTCTCTTTTGATATTCAAATCAAATACCAAATTCCAAAACAAACTGCTTTTACCAAACAATTTTCCTTTGAAAATTCCAAAATCACTTGTTTCCCAAACAAGTCCAAACAATGTCATAACCAACTATTTTGGTAGCAATCCATCACTTTAGAAACTCGAAAATGAATTCTAATGATGTGGCCAGCATCATCAGGATTATTTTCCAGCGACTGTAGTGAGTTCAATGCTTTCCACTTCCAAAATCCACCTCAAAACAATTTCTATTCAAAAATATTTCCCCAAAATATACTCCATTCTTACAAATGCTTTTGAAAACATTTCTACATTTCCACAAAGTCAAACTCCCAAAACTTTGTTTAATTCCATTTGAAATCCCTTTCAAAATTTCCGGGGTCAAAATTCTAGTTTAAATCAAATTTTAATTTTTTACTTTTCTTATTTAAAACATATCCAGTCAATTCCATTTGGTTATAAACCATTTTAATATTTTAACTTCTTATTTTCTTATATATATCATTTCAAATTTTAGATCATGTTTTAATTTCTTATTTGATTATAGAAGAAACAACCAAACAAGCATCCAATACATATAATAATTTAGAAAATTATTTCTTTTTATATCAAAATATAGTTTTGGGTAAAATTATTTCATTTACCCACTTTAAAAATAATACTATGTCGGTTTATCTTGTTTAAGAGTTTAGAAACCCCTATCGATACGGTTGTACTTCCCGCACCGACCAGAATTCATAAACACTCAACCGATAAGTCAACACAGCACAAAAACAATTTTATATCCACTAACAAGTACGCTCTCATAGCTATTAGTACACTCAACTCATTATAGAGTACTATTGACTCTATTTAAAATGAGTAAATTTACCCACCAAAGCCTAGGTTGTCGCCAATCTAAGCTCTGATACCAACTGTGACGACCCGCCCTTCACGACCCTCGAAAATCGACACAAAATACTCAACAGTATAATATGCCGACGATCGAATGCCGGAAAGACAGATTGTAGAAGAATAAGAAAGTAGATAGAAGAAGAAAGAACTAAACAAAATCAGAACCTCACAGTCGCAGCGGATAAAATATAATATATAGAATAGATCTTTACACAAAATGAAACTATATCTGTTTATATACAATACATCATCATCAGAGTATATCAATACAATCATCAATATCCAGTCAATCAGTCAATACAACAATCACAGCAGCGGAATAATACAAGTACGAGAAATACGTCTCGAACTCCAGCTCCTCTCCTGAGCTCCATAGCAACCTATCCTGTAATATACTCGGTCTGACCCGAGCATTATAATAAAATAACACCCGAGTCAGTCTGGAATACCAGCGCATCATAAATACACCCAATTGATTATTTAAGTTTCAAAAATCCTTTGAAACAAAAGCATCTCGTAAGACCACGCCACAAATAAACATGTCGGGTTTTTACCTTACGATAGCTAAAACACTTTTTATAAAAATCCTCTGATATTATAATAGTGTCTATTTACAAATACTTATTCAAATAGCTGAAATTGTTACATGATTAAATTCCAGCATACTAGGTATACAAACAAATACCGTACAAGGCACGTAGGGAAAATGGATTTCCAACGAATGACTAGGCACTGGGGTACCACCTGTCACAGTACGTGGCCTAGATCACAGTACCGAGGAGTACGCCCGCTCCCCTGCAACACAAAGCCGGAATCATCCCTTACTGGATAATTCCAAGTAAAATCACCCCACAGTTGTGATCAGCAACCGCACCACTAAGCCGAAATAAAAGGGACATCTAGACAGGGATGACCTTACTCTCAAGTGGGTGCTACCCACGAAGCCTTGCTGCATAACCCCTGATTTTCAGTCATTCCCGGTTGATGAGGCTTGAGGCTAAACGATACCTTTATAGCACATTTCACTTTGAATGCCCATCGTCCACCTGACGATGTCACGAAAGCATTCGTCCATATAAGTCCGTTCCGGGTCCGAACGGAACCGAAGGCACTATTCCTACTACATCCATTTTGGAAATATCCTCAGGATTAGTAGCGACTAGCCCTTGCACTTCACTGCTCCATCTTCGACTTCGAACACGTTACACGAAACGTACAAACCGAATCGAAGTGGTTTTCGAGTCTCCAGACCTAGAATCCCGGTATACGGAAACTCGATCCCGGTCTCTTCGAAACGATCAGCGCTTTGGCCAATATTGATAGTCGGTGATTTAACTATCAATTAATGTTCACATCCATACACATCCATCACACAATAAATAATCTCCATATTATTTATTTGTTTCTAATATCTTTCAAAGATATATTTTCCCATTTTCAAAACTCGTTTGAAAACAATTTTCCAAACTCTTCCTTTTCAAGGTAAATCTTTTACCCTTTATTCCCATCGGGAAGAACCAAGTATAAAACATTTTGCATTTAAAAACAGTTGGAATACTTTATACAGAAATATACTTTAAAATATGTAAATTACTTCTATCTATTTACTCAAAAATATAAATTTCAAAACTATTTTAAATACTATTATTTAATATAAGATATAAATTCGATTTAAATAAAGGTTTAGTTTACTAAATTTAAAAGTGGAGTTTAAAAGAATAATACTAGCCTTTACCAATAACTTAATCATATAACTTTAAAACAACTTGAAATTTCTTCTTCCAAAGTAATACTTTTCTTAAAATACTCTTTAACAATTTAAAACTTTAACTTTTAATTAAATAAAAACCTTTAAAACTTTAACTTGGTTTTCCCAGGGAAACACTATCCCGTTCAAACATTCCAAAGTATCCTTCATATAAATCCAAACGATTTATTTCAAATTCAATTCATGTTTACAACATAAATTCCCAATTCCCTACTTATCTATAACTTCACCCGAAGTTCAAACTCAATTTTCTATTCTGGAAATTCATTTAAAAATATAGTTTAAACATTTTTAATAAAACATTTTGGTGAATTCTTCAATGAAAGCCAGATTTCCAATTTACTTAAATAAAATTCCAATAGGGAAATGGTATTTTAAAAATATTCTATTAACACTTAAAATTGTACATTTAAATTCGAAAGCTTCATTTTAACATATTTTACTTTTCCGGATATCACTATTCATCATTAAAATAAACCACTGTTATTTTACTCAATTTATAATTTCATAGAATTCATTTCCAGAAAATTTATATTTCACATTCAACGATTGATAAATTTTCCACAATATTTAAAATCCCAATTTACCAATTTACATTTTTCATTCCAAAACAGATTCCAATTTTATTATCCCTTAAATTCTTTATTTATTAATTTCTTTGATTTCTTTTAAATCCCCAATCTATTCATTTATAATTTAATTCTGGAATTATAATTTATACAACAATTTCACAGAATAATTTAAAATTCCAGATTTTATCAATCACAACATATAAACAGGTATCACTATCAATTATAAAATAATTGCTACATTGTGAGGAATCCAGTTGGATCCCTCCAACCTGTTTTTCCCTGCATCCACAAATATTAGCACATCACAATATAAATATCAATCCAGACTGATAATAACAATTATATTCAGCCATCCACATAGATATTTAAATATTAATTATTTAAAATGCCTAGCATCCAGATGTGAGTGAGAAAAACTCACCTTGAGTTCGGCGAGCGTTCGAAAATTTAAATTAAACCGGACGACGTCCGATTTAACCTAAATTTCTACATGCCCGGAATGACTCCCGGACTGCACCATCTCGTAGTACGTTTCTCTGCGATTCCAACGCTTCCAGATTCGTCAAATTCTGAATACGTATGAATTTGTTATGATTTTATAAAGTTCGAACAACATTTTAAAACAAATTTTGTTTGTTTTTTTTTTTAAAAAAAAAATACCAGAAACGAAATCTGGCCACACATCGACAAGAAGAAATCACGGCCGTGAGACCCTTCTTCTCAATCGCGAATTACCAGGGTTCGAATGAACCCATTTGCCGCCTTCACAATCGAAGAACGCGACCTTCCCCGACGACCTTCACCTCAATCGGAGGCCACCCCTCCGAAGCCCGACGCCTACACCACTAACGCCCAGAGACTCGATGAACTCGGTCGTCCCTAGGCGACGCAGCAGCTCTCCCAACTCGCGACGAACGCGGCGGCCTCACACTCTCCACACTGCTCGAAATGCGATCACCACCGTCCAACTCAAAGAACTCGACCCCTCTCCAATTTTCTAGTTAAAGATTTTCCCTAAAAATCGATGGATTTTGCGAATTCGAGGAGAAAAGAATGGTGATTACTGGCCATTAATTTTATCAGTGGCGGCTGCGTCTGTTTCTGAGACTAGGGTTTGAGAGAGGAAAAGATTATATATAATTGGTTTAATATTATTAAATTAATAAAATCTCTCAAGTTAACAGTTTTCGCTAACGAACTCCAAACTACGCGTTCCGACAGGCTATCCTAGGGTTTTCCTGCGTTCTGGACACAATGGAACAGGTTCCGTAAGCTAATTCGATCGTATGCACGAGATACGGAATTAAACGATCAATTTAAAATTAAATCGGTTAAATCGATTTCTAGGCGTTTCGAGCTGCCACGGTCACACGACAACTCCGATTGCTACGAAAATTGAAATCCGATAACTATCTATTACGGATCCAATGGAACTAGTTTCGTCGAATTCCGAGACTGTGCCCCGGAAGGCTATTTTTACTCGTCTATTAAATCAGGCGATTTCTGAAAATCGTCGAAAACGCTTCAAATTTCACTTTTAAAATTTTGTTAACTTTATAATAAATCATATAAAATTTATAAACACATTAAAAATCATTCTGGCTCATTCCAGACTAAAATCTGATTTAATTTCATTTTAATAATATTAAATTCATTTTAAAATTAATATAAAATCCCAAATATTAATTTATCAACTTTAAAATTCTTCTAAAATTCCAATAATATTGTTTATAACCAATCGAACCTAAAAATACATTTAAACACCATTTTTATCACTATTTACATTCAGATTTACCCTTATCTCAATTTCGAATATTTAATTTATTATTTCCCCATTATTCAAATTCAACCAGGATTGCTATAATTAAAAATTATAGCTTATTTTATTGAATGAACCCGAATCCATTCATTCCAACATCAATTAAGAATCCACATTAAACATTTAAAACGAATTAAATGTTCAAATTCAATAGCTTAAAAATGCGGGATGTTACAGAACGCGACTGGAAGGGGCACGAAGCTCGAAGGCGTGGCGACAGCGGCGCGCGTCTTGGCGATTGTCGCAAGATGGATTGGGGGATCGAAATCTTCGGTAGGCAGTGGGTTTTCACAGTCGTACTGATGGGGCACGGCATGGGTTTCACGATGACAGTTAGGCGATGGCTTTCGAGGTTGAGCTCGAGCGTGGCAGCGATGGTTTGGTGGTCTAGCGATTCGTCGTTTTGAAGTAAGGTAACGATCCTTTTCTTATTAAAATTAAATTGAATAATTAATGTTTATACATTCACAGGAAAAAAAAAGGGGTGAGATAATAAGAAAAAGTAGTTTTCAGTCTTAATAAGTATACGAAGCAGAAGACGATTTTTATATGCAGAGAAATTAAGAAAGTTATTTGATTTAAAGTAGAAAAAGAAGTTTACAGTAATATATATATATATATAATGTTTTTATAGTAAAAGATAAAAGCCATTTTATTCTAAATATAGTATATGTATATAAAAGATTTGGGTAATATAGGAGTTGTAAATGTTGTTAAATTTATATAAAGGTTGGATTTTTTAAAAAACTCGTAAAGACCATTTTTATTGGATGTGGTTTTCGTTTAAAATAATAAAAATATTTTAGTTAAAATTGAATGGTTAACTAATTAGTTTATTTAAAGGGGTTTAGTTTTAAATTTAATAATTAGTTAAATTTAATAAGTGGATGATAATAAATTGTTTGATTTAAAATACAAGTGTTAATAAACTTATCGAATATTTATTCAAGGTCTATAAATCAAGAAATCGAGTCAAGATGAAAGTGGAATGCAAAATAAAGGGCAAAGGTGAGATTTTTCTCACTCAAAAATGAAGTGGAATTTTCAGTTATTTATTGATTGATTGATTGCTATGTTGATTGTGATATTAGATATGATAGGATATATCTATATATAGCAGTATATACATATTGGCATATGTATATATTGGATTGATTGATTTCCCGCCTCGTATAGCGGATGAGACCCTATTGCGCCGTTAGTAAGCAGATTTATAAAAACCTATATACCGCGATAATTCCGTACTGGAGCGGAATTGGTATTGTGCTAACATCTTTGGATGCAGGGAAACAGGTTGGAGGGATCC
This sequence comes from Allium fistulosum, assembly GCA_030737815.1. Classification (NCBI taxonomy): domain Eukaryota; kingdom Viridiplantae; phylum Streptophyta; class Magnoliopsida; order Asparagales; family Amaryllidaceae; genus Allium; species Allium fistulosum. The sequence goes on from CM060905.1 coordinate 193,710,401, forward strand.
AACTGGACCCCTCACATTTATTTAATTCATTTCTATTGTGATATGAATCTGTGAATGATTATAGTGATGCTATTAATCATATTGATATCTGGAAATTGTTTGAAAGCTAAAATTTAGCTGAATGGATGTTTGACATCATTGGATTCCAAAGATAAACGAAATTGAATTTTTGAAATTCAAGTAGAAAATTTCTAAGTAAATCAATTTTTGAAATTTAAGAAATTTTGAAGAAAGGAATTTTTAAAGTATAAAAAGTAAATTTTTTATATAATCGTATTGAATAAATTCCAGGATCAAGTGAAAATGATAAATAAATGAATTTCGTATAATAGTGATTTTTAAATTGAAGAATTTAATTAAAAATTGGATTTCTAAATAGTTTGGAAAAAAATAAAGGAATTTATTTTCTTTAAAAGGAATTTATTTAAAAAGAAATAAGTGGGAAGTCCAATTAGAAATTTAACTGGCAAATTGAAACGAATTTGGAAAATCGATATGAAATTTATAGATGTATAAATGGTAAAGTTAAAAAGAATGAAATTTATAGATTTATAAATGGTAAAGTTAAAAAGAATGAAATTTATAGATTTATAAATGGTGAAGTTAAAATGAATGAAATTGTAGAATGGAGGATTTATAAGAAATTAACTTATAAAACTGGATTTTTGCCTTTAATGGGAGTATTGATCGAACTTGTTAATAAAGGGGATTTATAAATCAAAGTTATTGTGAAATATAAGGTTGAATTTATAAACGTTGTTTTATAAATCTGAAATCACTTATTTTAATAAGTGTATTATAGAAATTAATAAAAGGAGAGTTATAAACCGAAGTTGTTATAAAACAGAAATGGAATTTATAAGCGTTGTTTTATAAATTCGAGATAAATTGAATTTGATGAATTAAATAGTGAAATGTGATTAGTGAAGTATATTCACGATTTTGGACGGTGAATATATTGTTAAGTAAAATGGATATTGTTTGGGAAAGCGACATTATAAATGAAGTTGATTGTTTTTAACGATGTTTTAAAATGTATTATGAATCGAAAGCATAGATTTCAACACACTTGTTGAAATAGACGTTTTCGAGAAATTTAAGGAAATGGTGGACTATAACACTGTTGTTATAGTAAATGGTTTTCGAAAGGAAATGTTTTTATGTAGTATTGGGATTTATAAATATCTATCTTAATTTTCAAATCCCTATACTAGTGGTTTTGAGTCGTCGTAACGATGTTTTACGTAACATTCGTTTTGACTCAAACAAATGTCGTCAAAGTAAATGATTTCCTTAAAAGAATGAAATATATATATACTTAATTTGATGTAAGTATATCGAATATTTTCCAAGTGTTGAAAATAAATGGATTGTGAATTGCTGACTTATTTTTAAATAAGTATGGAAATGTTTTCCAAAATGAAATGAAATGTTTTGAGAATTTATCTTCTTAAAGATAAATTGAAATTGAATATTGAAAACGATTTGAAAATCGAATATCAGTAGATATTCGAAAGTATAAATTCAATACGGAATTTATAAAAGAAAGCGAAGTTGTTTAAAAATTAATATTGATTTATTTTTGAAGTGTGGAAATTTGATTTGAAATTGTTTTCAAACGGTTAAGTGTGGAAATTTTATATCTAGTAAAGATATTTTTGAAGATGGAATAATTTGGAAAATTATTTGGAATCTGATGATGTTGCGCATTTTTATTGATAGTTAAATAACCGACTATCAATAAATTACCTTTAGATAGGTATTTGTTGTGAATTGGATGAATTTGAATGCCACACTTATTTTTGAATAATCGCTCACTATTCGGGTTAGCCGGGAAAGGACCATGGGGTCGTATAACCCATTCCGAATATGTGATACGTCGTTATGAATCGCATTTGAAGATCGGTGTTGAAGACCGGATATTTTCGAAAACGGAAGGATTACCGTCGAGTTACTCTACACCGACTGATCTTCGGTTTAGAGGTTTTATCACCCTTAGTGACGGGAAGTCCGGACGTGATTAGAAAATTATCCAGAAATGCAAGGGCTTCGTGAGAAGTGCCTTCGGTTCTGTTCGATCCCGGAACAGACTTGTATGGATTGTGTGTCTGACGTTACAATTTGAGATATAAAGCTGATTTCTTTCAAATACATTTCTATTGGTGGCGGAGAATTTATTCTCTTAGCTTAACACCCTTCTCTGAGACGTACGAGCTCAGAGGTTATGTAGTTGAAATTTATCAGCGATATATCCCAACTTGGTAACGTGGCATACTGAGTGTTGCTGTGAAATGATCAGTGTTTGATCATTTGCGATATGATCATTTGTTTGATCTTATATCCTTGTGATCATAGGTTGATCATTTTGTTTGACCCGAAGCAGGGCTTTTTGTAGAAAGCGTAGCTTTGTGGACGAGACTTCGTCGAGCCTCACACCCCGGAAATGGTTGAAACAGGACGAATGCGGCAAGGTTCTAGGGAGTAGCGCCCCTTAGTGTATGTCATTCCTTCTGGATAAAGGTGGTATCATGGTATGGAGCCCAGATACTTAACCTCTGTGGTTGCTGCAAAAAATTTATTTCTTTGTGGTTTGTTGGAAATCGGGGATCCTCGGGAAGATCGGTGACGATCGGGGGATGGCATACGCGTGTCAGTAGTTACCTATTTTTGCAGAGGTAACCCGGCCTTGTGTTGGCAGAGATCCGGTTAGGTTCTCGGGTCGTCTATTCCAGGGACGTACCCATCGTGGATAGGAAGTTCCTTAGCCTGACCATTTGTTGGAAATCCAAAGAAACAATACGTGACTTGTACGGTTTTAGTTGTAGAACCTGCCATCTAATATGGCAGCTATAGCAAGCATACTATAATGGTACCTATGCTGGCTAAGATTTATATTCTACTTTCGAAATGTTTTCTACACTATGCACTAATAATAATATCAAAAAGAATTTGATTTTTTTGCGTAGTAAGCATCTTTGACTATCATAAGAAGAAATCTCCTCCAAGTCTGCGTTTGCATTGTGTGTGTGGCGGGAGGTCTTATGGTAGTTTCATTTTCCAAAAGCATTTCGAATTGACTTTAAAAATTCTCTGTTGTTTATTTTTAAAGAATAACTGTTTTACGATCTCACACCAGTCACCATGACTGACTCGGAGTTTATTGTTTCCCTTCTAAACTCTGGGTGCCCACAAATTTCCACACGGGCAGCCTAGAGTTATATTATCAGGATATTCTGGATATTCTGGAGCTTGGAGATAAGCTGGATGACGAGACGTAGTATTTGTATTTGATAGTATTTATTCCGCTGTGTATTCTGTATGAGGACAAGTATAAAACTGTCCATTGTTGTACTGAGTTGTATATTGACTCTGATGATTGATGTATATATAAAATGATATAGTTCTTTGTTTTAAAGATTATTCATTTATCTATTATATATTGTTCCGCTGCGATATGTGAGATTCTGATATTGTTCTGTTTCTGTTCTGATGTTGTTCTGATGTGTTCTTCTTTCTTTTTCTTCTTTTCTTCTTCTTCTACCTATTTCTTCTTTCTAAAACCCTCACTATTGGAGTTTCCGGCACTCGATTTCTCGGCAGTCGATAAAGTGAGTATCGATGTCGAATTTTCGAAAGTCGAAAATTTCAGGTCGTGACAGATATGTTATACGAAAACCACTTCGATCCAACTTAAGCCTTTTGAAGTGAAGACATCTTGAAGATAATGAAATTAAAGACATCTTGAAGATAATGGAATTGAAGATGGAGCTCCCAAGAGTTCCATTCGTTCCCAGAACAAACTTTTATGGATAAATGCTGGCATTGCATTGTTGCCTGGAGGTCATTGTTAGCATTCCAAGTGGAAAGTGCTATATAAATGGTAAATGTAGCCACAAGCCTCATCAATCGAGAATGACGAAAACATGGGAGATGCAGCAGGGCTAAGTGGGTCGCTCCCAAGTAGGGTATTATCATCCCTATCTAGAGTCAATATTATCTCTCATTTGTATGCTTCGAGGTCCAATAATGGAGGGGTGATCATACTCGGTACTATTAGTCAAGTGGTAGGCCGATCCTGTGTTGGCAGGGGATCGTAGCAAGGTCCTTGGTGTTATTTATCTAGGGATGCACCGTAACGGGCGGTACCTCAGTAGCCCAGTCATTGTATGGAATTCATTCTCCAATACATGCCTTTACGATTTTAGTTGTATACCTATTATGTTGTAATTTAATTAATGTAACAATTTCGGCTATGATTAATAAGTATTTGTATCTTAGACGCTACTATAATATCAGAGAATTTCATATGAAACGGTTTGGTTATCGTAAGGTAAAAAATTGTCCGTGTTTATGTGCGGCGTGGTCTAACGAGATACTTTTTGGTTTCAAAGGTTTTCTATAACTTTAAAATCCAGTTGGGTGTGTTTTCTCATGCTGGTTTCCCAGACTGACTCGGGTGTTATTTATTATTATGCTCGGGTCAGACCGTGCATATTACAGATTTAGTTGGATGCTTTGAAGATTTAGGAGACGAGCTAGAGGCCAAGAGACGTATTCACGTATATGGTTATTTTTCCATTGCTTTCATTGTTGTATGTATCAACAATTGTGAGGACATGTTGTTATAACTATCCAGGGTAAAATTGGTTAGTATACTCTGAGTGGTGTCAATATATATATATATATATATATATATATATATATATATATTATAATTTGCTTTTGTGTAAAGATCTATTGTATATTATAGATTATTCGTTCCGCTTTGAGATTCTATGTTGTTTAGTTTTCTTCCTATCTTCTTTCTTCTTTTTTCCCCTAACTATCCGCCTTTCCGTTCAATTTGAGTGGGTCATGGATGGTTTATTATCTGCTTAAACTATTCAGAAAATTGAGTCGTTACAAAAACTCCCTCTACCACCCAAGGCCGAGCCCTTCCCCCCTCTAGGCCAAACCAAGTTCCACCTCCCAAGGTCAAAAATCTAATTTTTACAAAGGAAAATTCAAAATCTAAGGCCGATCCAAGTTATACTGGTAGTTCTAGGTTATTTGCTTAAGTTTGGTGAGTAAAGCTCACTCCTTTATGCAAGATTTAAACTTTATAAGTTGGTAATAATTCTTGTTGGTTGTATGGTTGAAAGTATTATTGTTGTGTTGTACTTGTATGTGCTTATATGTAGTATTGTTATAGACATGGAAATGAAGTCAAACGTGAAGCTATGGTTTAAAGTTATGATCTTTACCTTGTGTATGTTGGTTATGGCATTTGTTGGATGTATAAGCTAATGTTTGAATGTAGTAAGCTAAAAGGTAAATTAGCACTTGATTTGTGTTTGTTGTCGACATGTAGATCCCTTAATTTTAAGCTTATTTACTTATGTATTTTCTAAGAAAATATTTTATAAAAGTTTACAAAACTTTTACCTTTGGTTCCTAAACTTTTTACAAAGTTTATAAAATAATTTAAGATATAAAAGGCAAGGTTTTAAAGGGGAATCTTGTGTATAAAACCAGTTTAAAATTATGGCATCTCTAGCAATAGTCGCTATAGATGCAGTTCGAAAAAAGAAATTTTAATGTAAACTAAAATAGGATTTTCACTTAGATATTTTTTAAGAGTGATTAAAACAATATTATATAAGTATTAATTATTTTTCATTATTATTTAATTAAAGAGTTAATGATTAATTAATTAATTAAAATAATTATAATTAGTTAATTAAGAAAGGTTTAATTATTTATTAATTAAGTAAAGGTAACTTGTTTAATTAATTATTATTTAAGTAAGGTTTAATTATTATATAATTATTAATTAGGCAGGGTTTAATTATTTCTTAATTATTAATTAAGCTAAGATTTAATTAAGATTTAGTTAAAATTTAATTAAAAATTTATTATTATTAAATAAAGGTTTTATTTTTAATTACTTTATTTCCAATGATCAGTTTGCTTAAAAAGCAGCTTTCTTTTACAAAGAATGGTTTAAATACGAGAATATCTCTTTGTCTATACCATTAAGTAGCCAAACAAATATGGAATATATTAGTGATGACATCTTTTAGTAGAATAAATCTCCGTTCTGCTATAATAAAATGGAATAGATTATTGATGACATCTGTTTAGCAAAATAAATCCCCGTTTTGCTATTATATTAATTTTAACATTTATTCATATGTCAGTTAATTATTATTGGGAAAGTGATGTGTTAACTACTGATGGTTAGTTATTGATTTTATTTACATATATGCTTACTTATGTAAATACCAGTTACGTGACTTGAAAAGTCAAATTGAATTAATTGGTAACTTGATTTAGTACTATTCTAGTTGCTAAGCCTTTTTTCGAATTTGTAAAGTTATGATTTTAAATAATTTCAATTGTATAGCAATTTAAGGTTAATTATTTATAAATAATGCTTTAAAATAAGTTATTTAATTATTTTATTAAAGATGTATAAAGTTAATTAATTATTTTAATTAAAGATGTTTAAAGTTATTTAACTATGTTATTAATGATATTTTAAGTTTTTTAATTATATTATTAATGTTATTAGTTAATTTGTCACGACCCGTTTTTCTGTACCCTTTGAATAGACAATAAACCACACATGTCCAACTCAAATTGCATGAAAATACGGAACATGAAGGGTAATGAATAAAAATAGACAGAACAGAATCTCACACGAATGGAATAACATATAATATTGAACAAATATCTTTACAGCAGAAAAATTTTAAATACATATATCAGAGTCTAACCTAAATCCAGCTTGGACAGTTATAAACATCTATCCTTACAATTGCTGACAAACATCAAACCAAAACTAAGTACAGCGGATAATAGAATATGTCCATACGTAGATGAATATCTCCAACTCTCCTCTGGAAACTCCAACCGTCTTTGACTAAACCTGAAACTACTCGGATCTGACCCGAGTATTGAAAATACCCGGATCAGGCTTGATAAACCAGCGTGAAAAAAACTCTATAATAAATGACAGTGTCATATATCAGCCTTTGAATAAAATCCTTTGAAAAGAAAGAGTATCTCATAAGACCACGCCCACACATAAACACGGTCGGTGTGACGACCGCCCATGACCCCTGCACCGAATCTAGAGATAGTGCGCTGTAAAGTGTGCCAGGCGACCATGGACGATTGTCAAGGTAAGATTTAAAACGAAAGAATCTATCGTATTACTCACAACGCATGGACAAAATACAATAGAACATATGTATAGTGAAGCTTTACAGAACAAAATGGCATCATATAAAACTCCATAATAGTTGAATACAAGCATCCACATAGTCAATACATCCAGCCTCACTACAAATCTCTCAGAGAATACAAAACAGCGGAATATCCAGTACATGTAATAAGAAGATAATATGCAACCCTCTAGCTCGTCTTCGATATCAGCATCGTGAGAAGAGAACAGCACCTGTCACCTGCTACCTAGTCTGCCCGTCCCAAAATGGACGAACAGCCCAAGGCAATAAGAATTAAAACATAAAGCCTTGAGTCAGACAACAGTCTTAGTGAGCAGTAAATTAACTAACAACATACCAAAAGAGCATAAAGGAAAAGGAATAGGAATACAACCCTCCCACTCCAACCTCATTCTACAGTGATAGCCCCCAGACACACACTAAGCAGAAGCAAACATAGCAGAGCATACAATTTAAAGTAAAGCTACTATCACTCGAGTCAAGGGCGATGTTTTCCAAGTACCAAGGCCTAAATCAGATAAGCACCCAGAAAATACCGCTCTTGAGTCCGAGTGACGATACAATCAAACATCCATGACTCTGGCTATCACTGTTATCACTGCTTCGATATCACCGTTAATTGAATGACCGGCACATTCTTTCAGCCGTCCGTCAAGGGCTAATGAAAACCCCGGTTCTAGACATAACTCCCGCACGTCGTCGCAGCCCGTGCCTAGGACTATCGAATCTGCCCAGAGTACTCGACCATCAACAGTTGGCCGTTGGGACTATCGAATCTGCCCAAACGTACCCTTGCTTAGAGCATGCTAGAACCTTCAACAACGATGCTATCCAAGCCTCCTAGTCATCCTCCTCGACGACTATTCTCATATCCATTCATTATCCTCAACTCGAATCATATCACCGAGTTATCAACATGCTTGGAATGATCCCGCCTGGATTAGACCAAGTCTTCATCATATGATTGCCTCGCTTCATTACATCCTCGCAAAGCCTCATCTCATCATCACATCATCAAATCTATGCATAAGAGCTTCATCATCCCGCTACATATGCCACGAGCAGCTTTCCCAATTCAAGAGCCTTTCCCTTAGCTTTTGAATCGTCTTCGGTCTAAATCTAATCATCAATCATCTAGTTCATAACAATCAATCAAATCAAACATCAATCCAAACAATCAAGCATTCAAATATGATCTAAGTAGACAATTATAACAATAATGGCATTTTCGTAATTAAAGAGTTGAAAGTCCAATAAGCATGAAAACATGGATTATATCTCTACAAACTTGAAGAATGAACTTGCATAGGTTAACATATGATAAAGTGGATGTAACATCATCATAAACAATGGATCTATATGGATCTACACATAGGATGAAGAAAATGCATGGAAATCTCTATTTTAACACCAAATCAAGCCAACAATCCGATATACTCCTTTGGATCCGCGTGAGAGATAATCACCACTCACCAAATCACCTAAACAATCCAAAAGATAACAACTCCAGATCTGGACAGCGAAGAACTAAGCTAGATCCGACAAGATCTCACTTCAAACGAAGAAATCTCTCTTGAAAAGATGAAGATCTTCAATCTAAGCTCTTGAATCTTCAATCTTGATCTTCGATTTGGATGGATGGAAGCACTAGATTAGAGTGGAGAAAAGAAGTGAAGAAGTGTAGAAGTCGAGCTCTCAAAATGGCAGCACTTCGTCGCTTCAAAATCCGGATCCCAAAAATGAAGAGAAGCTCTCCTATTTATAGCTGAAAACTGCCCTTAAGTCGTAACTCGGCTATCTCCTTAAGTCGCTGCCGACTTAACACTATGCCGACCTACGACCTAAAAACCCCCACGACTTAACAGAGCCTACGACCTAACCCTTGGCCAACAACTCCGACCTAACAGACCAAGCCTACGACTTAACATGCGCGCGACCTAACTTATGTGCGCTTTACTCCTAAGTCGCCTGGACGACTTAACAACTTAGCACCATTCGACTTAACACTTAGACGAAACCCAGCGACCTAACACAGACTGCCTCTCTACGACCTACGACTTATAAAACCTTACGACCTAACAACTTAACAACCCACGCGACCTAACAGTGTCACGACCTAACACTTAATACTTAACCCCTTAGGTCGTCCAACGACTTAACTACTAAGTCGTTAACCAGCTTATTTCTTAGGTCGGTCAATCCCATAGGTCGCTCACTTTACTAAGTCGGTAACTTGCTACCCCAGCTCCCCTAGGTCGTTGCCGACCTAACCATGCTAACCCGGTAACCACTAGGTCGCTAACTCCACTAGGTCTGCCTACCCTTAAGTCGGTCAGTTCTTTAGGTCGTTATCTCGTCCTGCCGACCTAACACTTAGCTCACCGAAACTCTTAGGTCGCTCACAACATTCTCTTAGGTCGTTGCCGACCTAACTCTACCCCAGAATACTTAGGTCGCTTACTACTCTTCCTTAGGTCGCCTGAACCTCTTAGTCGGTCACGACTTATCTCCTAGGTCGGTCACTACCTTAAGTCGGTCAACCACACTCCCTTAACTCGGTGAGCTCCTTGAGTCGGCAACTCGACCCAGACTTGTTGCTTAACTCGTCCAAACTCCTAAGTCGGCTACGACTTAGGACTTAAGCAAAATTCTGCCAAAACCAGAAATGACTTAACAACCATACAACCAAAGGTCAATCATTTTAGAATGTTTTGATCCGTAAAAATATGGGTCGTTACATTCTCTCCCCCTTAGGAATTTCGCCCCCTAAATTCCAAACAAACAAGGCAATCAAAGCTATTCTGTACGCCTATCATCCATAACAATCAATAAACCATGCATCCAATTCTAGCTTAGCGTACAGAATTCTAAGACTTAGGACAAGTTACAATTTCGTTAGATGACACGACACCTTAGGGCCATACCTCGAAGAGTTCAGGATGAGCTGCTTTCATCCTCTCTTCCACCTCCCACGTACAGTCGTTATCATCGTCACTCCATTGTATCTTGAGCAACTTAACTACCTTCCTCCTAAGCTGTTTCGTGTCGGTTTCAACAACACGAAGCGGCTTACGAGGTCTTCTATCGACTGGATCAACTTCGAAATCTTCACAGCTATCAGCAGAAACCACTGTATTCGAGTCGTGCACATACTTCCGTAGATATGATACATGAAAAACATTGTGCACACTCGACATCTTCTCAGGTAACTCCAATCTGTAAGCGAGCTTTCCAATTCGCTCGATAATCGGGAATGGTCCAACAAATCTCGGAGTCAATTTTCCTTTCTTCCCGAATCGAATAACATTCTTTAGTGGAGAAATCTTCACAAAAACCATATCCCCTACGTCAAATTCCAAATCCTTTCGACGCTTATCAGCATAACTCTTCTGACGGTCTTGGGCTGCCTTCATTCGTTGCCGAATGATCTCTATGCAATCCGAAGTTTGTCGAATCATCTCTGGCCCAAGCATCAGCTTTTCTCCAGTTTCCAACCAACATGTCGGAGAGTTACACGGTCTTCCATACAACGCCTCATACGGTGCCATTCCAATGCTTGACTGGTAACTGTTGTTGTACGCAAACTCCACCAAATGAAGGTGATCTTCCCATGATCCTCCGAAATCCAAAACACAAGCTCTAAGAAGATCTTCCAAAACTCGGTTGACTCTCTCGGTCTGACCATCTGTTTGGGGATGATAAGCTGTACTCAAACACAACTCGGTTCCCAAGACTTCCTGGAAGCTCTTCCAAAATCCACTAGTGAACAATGGGTCTCGATCGCTCACTATACTCTTCGGAATACCATGGAATCGAACTATCCACTTAACATACAACTCAGCCAACTTTGATGCAGTCCTAGTTGATCGAACAGGAATGAATCGTGCACTCTTAGTCAGACGATCCACAATGACCCAAATCCCTTCATTTCCCGTTCTGGTTCTAGGCAATCCATCAATAAAATCCATCGAAACTTGTTCCCACTTCCATGTAGGAACTTCTAATGGCTGAAGCAATCCGCTTGGCTTCTTCTGTTCAGCCTTTACCAACTGGCAGTTCATGCATTTGGAAATAAAATTTCCAACATCCTTCTTCATGCCTTCCCAGTAGTAGGTTCTCTTCATATCCCGATACATCTTGTTTCCTCCTGGATGAATTGTCAACTTCGAGTGATGACTTTCCTTCAGAACTTCACTCCTCAATTCATCTATATCGGGAACAACTAGTCGTCCTTGCTTCCGAAGCCAACCCTCTCGATCGACCTCGAATCCTTTATCCTTTTCTGGATCCAACCCAGATTCCAATTCACGGATAATCTTGACAAGCTTATCATCTCGCTTTTGGCTCTCACCAATCCTTTCCACAAGAGTGGGTCTTATTGATAAGTTTGCCAACATCTCAGGTTCCAATTCGCATCTAGGCCTGAAGTCAAATCCAGCTAAATACTCGAGACTCTTCCATTCTGAAAACATGGCTCCCAATCCTGCATGTCTTCGACTTAACGCATCCGCCACTGCGTTACCTTTTCCCGGAGTATAAGCTATACAAAAATCATATGATGCTAAAAACTCTAGCCAACGTTGCTGCCGAAGATTCAAATCCTTTTGGGAGAAAAGATACTTCAACGACTTGTGATCCGTAAACAACTCGAATCGAACTCCCAATAGATAATGTCTCCACATCTTCAAAGCAAATACAATCGCCGCTAACTCCAAATCATGAGTAGGGTAATTCCTTTCATGCGGCTTTAGTTGTCGACTGGCATACGCAACAACTTTATCCTTCTGCATCAGCACTGCTCCAAGTCCAGTACCACATGCGTCGGTGTAAACCACCATCTCATCATTCCCACTTGGAATAGTCAAAACATGAGTACTCGTCAATCGCTCTTTCAGGATTCCGAAAGCTTGCTCACACTTAGCATCCCAACTGAACACTTGGTTCTTTTTCGTCAATCCTGTTAATGGAGCAGCTACTTTGGAGAAGTCTTTGATAAACCGTCGATAATATCCTGCTAATCCAAGAAAACTTCTCACATCAGATGCATTCTTAGGTCTAACCCAATCCTGGATTGCTGCCACCTTAGCGGGATCAACCGCTATTCCATTTCCAGAAATCACATGGCCTAAGAACCTCACTTCATTCTTCCAGAAGTGACACTTCGAAAACTTAGCCTTCAGCTGATGTTTCCGCAAGATTTCCAAAACAATACGCAAGTGCGTCTTGTGCTCTTCTTCAGTTCTAGAATAAATCAGAATATCATCCACGAACACAAGTACGAACTTGTTCAACTGATCTCTGAACACTCTATTCATAAGATCCACAAAATATGCTGGCGCGTTAGTCAATCCAAACGGCATTACCAGCCACTCAAAGAAACCGGATGGTGTCCTAAAAGCAGTCTTCGGCACACTATCCCTAGCCACTCTCAACTGGTGAAATCCCGTTGCCAAATCCATCTGAGAAAACACATTGGCTTCGTGAAGCTGGTCAAACAAGTCGTCTATCCTCGGCAATGGATACTTGTTCTTCTTAGTCACTTTATTCAGCTCACGATAATCCACACACAATCTCAACGACCCATCTGCCTTGGTTGCAAACACAACTGGTGCACCCCACTCGGACACACTACGCCGAATGAATCCTTTCTGTAAAAGGTCATCAACTTGCACCCTCAACTCCTGCTGTTCCCTAGGCGCCATCCGCCTAAGAGGCATCACAACAGGTCTGGCTCCTTCAACTAGATCTATTCGAAACTCGATCTCTCTATGCGGCGGCAACCCTTTGACTTCGTCAAAGACATCCTCGAATCCATTAGCGATCGGTACTGATGACAGTCCATCCCGTGGAACAACTAGTGAATACATGAAGCTCATGAAGACGCCTTCTTCATGCTTACATCGTATCACAATCTTTCGCCCCTCCACATTCTCGACTGTCACTTCCAACCTTTCGCAATCAACCTTAGCCGCATACTTCCTAAGCCAGTCCATACCCAAGATAATTCCGAACCCCGCAAAGTTCAGAACAAAGCAATCACAAACAAAAGAGCAACCATGACTCGACACAACTAGACCACGGCATAACATACACAAACAAGACGAACCCCCAATTGGATTAGTCACAACCAATGGCCTATCAACAATATCCGGTTCCAAACCTAACCGGCCTACTAGTTCATTACAAACAAACGAATGCGATGCTCCAGTATCAAACAGAACTCTAACTGGAACACCACATAGGAAAAGAGTACCTTGAACAACCACACTCTTTCCCTTCTCTTCAGCGGTAGGAGCTTTCGAAGACGATGGAACAGCTCCTAAAGCATAGGCTTGCACAATCTGCCTGTCCTTCCTTGGTTCTGGACAATTCTTCCTGAAATGCCCCGGCTTGTCACAGTTGTGACACTTCATCGGTGCCTTTGGATTCTTACAATCCTTAGAGAAATGGCCCTTCTGCTGACAATTGTAGCAAGTCACCTCGCCTTTCGGCTTCTTCTGGCCATCCTTACCTTTCTGCTGCTGCTGCTTCCTCTTCTGGTTTCCACCCTGCTGTGGTTTAGATTCTCCCTTGGTAACAGCAACAACAGGTCCTTCCTTAGGAAACAGACTCTCATGCCTAAGAGCTTTCTCCACAAGCTTCTCAAATGAATCATCCAAATGATCCACCAACTGTCTCCCAAGATAACTATCCAAGCCGGTCACAAACTTCTCATTCTTCTGATAAACAGACTCAATATATGACCGGGCATATTTGGACAAAGCTTCAAACTCAGAAACATACTCAAGAACAAATCTTCCACCCTGCTTGAGCTCTACAAACTTCTTGAACAGAACAGACTTCTGAGCTGTAGAAATGAACTTAGCTTCAAATCTGACTTGGAATTGCTCCCAAGTAATCTCTTCTTCCGGAGTAGTGATGGTAATAGAGTTCCACCAATCAGAAGCTCTCCCTTGAAGCTGTCTTGATGCCAACTTCCTCTTAGTTGCATCATCAATTCCCAAATCACCAAAGATCCTTCTACAAGCATCTATCCACCTCTGGACCTCAATGGTAGATTCTGTTCCCAAGAAAACCTTCCCTCCAAGAGCAGTATAATCCTTGCATAGCTTAGCAAAATCCACTGGTTTCGGAGTTTGGACTTGAACTCCAACATCTACTGCTGCCCCCGGAACTGGTATCCTTCTCATGATCGAAGTCATCATAGCTTCGAACATGGCTGCATAATTAGCAGTCTCTTCAGTAGCACGGCCTCCCCTAGCAGCTGGTCTCCCTCTTCGACTCATTCTCAATATCTATAAAAAGGAATGATTAGAACATCTAGAGAAACAACTGCATAAAGGACTCAAACCCTACTAAGCTACTATATTATATATAGTATTCATCCATCAAAATACAATTACGTCTCTCATACGTAGTTACTTCAGCGAGCGTTGGGTAAAATCGATTAACCAATGCTCTGATACCAAATGTGACGACCGCCCATGACCCCTGCACCGAATCTAGAGATAGTGCGCTGTAAAGTGTGCCAGGCGACCATGGACGATTGTCAAGGTAAGATTTAAAACGAAAGAATCTATCGTATTACTCACAACGCATGGACAAAATACAATAGAACATATGTATAGTGAAGCTTTACAGAACAAAATGGCATCATATAAAACTCCATAATAGTTGAATACAAGCATCCACATAGTCAATACATCCAGCCTCACTACAAATCTCTCAGAGAATACAAAACAGCGGAATATCCAGTACATGTAATAAGAAGATAATATGCAACCCTCTAGCTCGTCTTCGATATCAGCATCGTGAGAAGAGAACAGCACCTGTCACCTGCTACCTAGTCTGCCCGTCCCAAAATGGACGAACAGCCCAAGGCAATAAGAATTAAAACATAAAGCCTTGAGTCAGACAACAGTCTTAGTGAGCAGTAAATTAACTAACAACATACCAAAAGAGCATAAAGGAAAAGGAATAGGAATACAACCCTCCCACTCCAACCTCATTCTACAGTGATAGCCCCCAGACACACACTAAGCAGAAGCAAACATAGCAGAGCATACAATTTAAAGTAAAGCTACTATCACTCGAGTCAAGGGCGATGTTTTCCAAGTACCAAGGCCTAAATCAGATAAGCACCCAGAAAATACCGCTCTTGAGTCCGAGTGACGATACAATCAAACATCCATGACTCTGGCTATCACTGTTATCACTGCTTCGATATCACCGTTAATTGAATGACCGGCACATTCTTTCAGCCGTCCGTCAAGGGCTAATGAAAACCCCGGTTCTAGACATAACTCCCGCACGTCGTCGCAGCCCGTGCCTAGGACTATCGAATCTGCCCAGAGTACTCGACCATCAACAGTTGGCCGTTGGGACTATCGAATCTTCCCAAACGTACCCTTGCTTAGAGCATGCTAGAACCTTCAACAACGATGCTATCCAAGCCTCCTAGTCATCCTCCTCGACGACTATTCTCATATCCATTCATTATCCTCAACTCGAATCATATCACCGAGTTATCAACATGCTTGGAATGATCCCGCCTGGATTAGACCAAGTCTTCATCATATGATTGCCTCGCTTCATTACATCCTCGCAAAGCCTCATCTCATCATCACATCATCAAATCTATGCATAAGAGCTTCATCATCCCACTACATATGCCACGAGCAGCTTTCCCAATTCAAGAGCCTTTCCCTTAGCTTTTGAATCGTCTTCGGTCTAAATCTAATCATCAATCATCTAGTTCATAACAATCAATCAAATCAAACATCAATCCAACCAATCAAGCATTCAAATATGATCTAAGTAGACAATTATAACAATAATGGCATTTTCGTAATTAAAGAGTTGAAAGTCCAATAAGCATGAAAACATGGATTATATCTCTACAAACTTGAAGAATGAACTTGCATAGGTTAACATATGATAAAGTGGATGTAACATCATCATAAACAATGGATCTATATGGATCTACACATAGGATGAAGAAAATGCATGGAAATCTCTATTTTAACACCAAATCAAGCCAACAATCCGATATACTCCTTTGGATCCGCGTGAGAGATAATCACCACTCACCAAATCACCTAAACAATCCAAAATATAACAACTCCAGATCTGGACAGTGAAGAACTAAGCTAGATCCGACAAGATCTCACTTCAAACGAAGAAATCTCTCTTGAAAAGACGAAGATCTTCAATCTAAGCTCTTGAATCTTCAATCTTGATCTTCGATTTGGATGGATGGAAGCACTAGATTAGAGTGGAGAAAAGAAGTGAAGAAGTGTAGAAGTCGAGCTCTCAAAATGGCAGCACTTCGTCGCTTCAAAATCCGGATCCCAAAAATGAAGAGAAGCTCTCCTATTTATAGCTGAAAACTGCCCTTAAGTCGTAACTCGGCTATCTCCTTAAGTCGCTGCCGACTTAACACTATGCCGACCTACGACCTAAAAACCCCCACGACTTAACAGAGCCTCCGACCTAACCTTGGCCAACAACTCCGACCTAACAGACCAAGCCTACGACTTAACATGCGCGCGACCTAACTTATGCGCGCTTTACTCCTAAGTCGCCTGGACGACTTAACAACTTAGCACCATTCGACTTAACACTTAGACGAAACCCAGCGACCTAACACAGACTGCCTCTCTACGACCTACGACTTATAAAACCTTACGACCTAACAACTTAACAACCCACGCGACCTAACAGTGTCACGACCTAACACTTAATACTTAACCCCTTAGGTCGTCCAACGACTTAACTACTAAGTCGTTAACCAGCTTATTTCTTAGGTCGGTCAATCCCATAGGTCGCTCACTTTACTAAGTCGGTAACTTGCTACCCCAGCTCCCCTAGGTCGTTGCCGACCTAACCATGCTAACCCGGTAACCACTAGGTCGCTAACTCCACTAGGTCTGCCTACCCTTAAGTCGGTCAGTTCTTTAGGTCGTTATCTCGTCCTGCCGACCTAACACTTAGCTCACCGAAACTCTTAGGTCGCTCACAACATTCTCTTAGGTCGTTGCCGACCTAACTCTACCCCAGAATACTTAGGTCGCTTACTACTCTTCCTTAGGTCGCCTGAACCTCTTAGTCGGTCACGACTTATCTCCTAGGTCGGTCACTACCTTAAGTCGGTCAACCACACTCCCTTAACTCGGTGAGCTCCTTGAGTCGGCAACTCGACCCAGACTTGTTGCTTAACTCGTCCAAACTCCTAAGTCGGCTACGACTTAGGACTTAAGCAAAATTCTGCCAAAACCAGAAATGACTTAACAACCATACAACCAAAGGTCAATCATTTTAGAATGTTTTGATCCGTAAAAATACGGGTCGTTACAGTCGGGTTTTTACCTTATGATAACTAAAACAGTTTTATATCAAAACATTTGATATTATTTCTAATGGCATCTCTTTGAAAACATTTGCAAATAAATTTATTAATCTTATCCAAAATGGTTACCCATATAGCATTTCGAGGCTATTCATTACGCCAATACAAACAAAACCGTAGGTTCTTATTGGAGAATGGATTTACACACAAATGACCAGGTGAAGGATCTACCTTTCGAAATGGGTACACCTCTAGATGGATGTCCCGAGGAACCATCACAAAGCTCCTCTACCAACACAAGACCGACCTACCTCTGTAACTAGATAGTACCGAATATGTCATCCCCCGGTCGTTACCGACCTTTAACCGAGTGCTTGTTTTCCATACACCACATTAATTTACATCCCGAACGTCATAGCGGAAAGAAATATATCTAGAAGGGAATGATCATACCCTAATTGGGAATGACCCACTTAGACTTGCTGCATCTAATCCTGTTTCGGTCATTTCCGGTTTGATGAGGCTTAAGGCAACGATTACCTTTTCACATAGCACATATCACATCTCTGAATTCCACATTTGCCATTTCCGTTGGCTACTAATTGCCTTCCACAAAAGTACAACCCTTGAGCTCGTACGTTTCAAGGAGGGTGTTAAGCTAAGAGAAGTTGTCTTCTCCGCCACCACTGATGTACGTTTGTAAAAACCAATGTATGTAATCTTTAGAAATGCAATGTCAGACAAACGTCCATACAAGTTGTCCAGGAACAGGACAAACTGAAGGAACTCTCCTACTACCACTAGTAGCGAGCAGTCCTTGCAATCCGAAAAATCTCCACAACGAGGAGACCACTGCTATAAATAACTATATAATGGAAGCTACCCAGCGCATGTTCAACAAGCAGTCTTCACGCTATGAATATCCACGGTATTCAATAATCATCATCTTCAACATGTCTTCACGTTCGAACGTATACATTGGTTCGAAGTGGTTTTCGGATAGAAATCACCCAAATCCGACCCCGGTTCCTTCGAAATCCAATTTTCGATAAAAAGTGAATATGAGTATACAGGATTTATTAAGCCTCTTTTCACTTTAATTCTTTTCGGATGATCTCGAAATCTGTTTCTTTTGACTTAGAATAATTCTAAGTAATTCATTCTTTTGCTTTGGAAAATATCTCAAATTTCAATACTTAACTCTTTGATCCAAATTCCTTAACTTTTAGGCGGGTCAAAAACAATGTTATTGAAGACATCATTTACGATAAACCCTAAAATAAAATCTTAACAAACATTTTTGAGTAAATGAAATTCATTCTAATCAGAGATTGCTCAAATTTTGGATAATACCAATCTTCTTTTATTTTGGAAAACTTAATACAATCTTTTTTATTTAAAAGCATCCGGTCTTTCCTTTCGATCTGTTCCACCCCTCGCTTAAGAAAATAAAGCATAGGCCAGGTAAGTTCAGGGCACTGGTTACTCCATCCCTAACCTTAGTTAAACACCTTATTTATCTTCTCAGATCTCACAGGCGGGACAAATGTACTAGTCGTTTCTGCATACTCAGGTTTTCAACTTTATTTTGGAATTGCTTATAAATATTCCAATTTATCTTTCAAAACACTTAATCTTCCTTTTTAAAAACATTCACAATTGATTTTGGGAAAAATCGTTACATTTAAACTTATTTTCAAAAGGTTATACCATTCGCAGCAAAAAAGTGATGCGGAAAGTGCTATATAAGCTTATTTGTTTAAATCAACTTTTAAACATTCGATAATTCATATTTTCCAATCCAATTTTTTTTTAAATTATTTAAATAGATTTATCAAATTTATTCCACATTTTTCCATAATTAAAAACGTTCATTTAAACAGATTTCCTGTTATGGTCACTTAACTGCACTAGCGCGATTTTTCTAGAAAATTGATTTGGACTTAATTCAAAATCTACTCAACAAAATTTTGATTTTCTTTCTTCGTTTAGAAGATATGGATATAATAGTCTGGAATTTTCTTATCTCGAAGAATTCCGAGCTATATTCCACTCTACACATTCATTTGAAGTTTTCGGCGCGAAATCGCGAACTACCGTTGCGCGACGCACCTAGTTTTAACTTATTTTTAATATTTGAAATAATTTATTTAAATTGAATTCTATTACTTATAAAATCATTTTAAATCAATATTTTCACTTTTTAAAGTATTTAAAATTTGTTTTCATTATTTCCATATTATAATATTATTATATTCCTATTATTTTAATATTAAATTTTAAATTCCAATTTCAATTCTAACTTCAAATTAAACACATTTAAAACTTAGATTTCAAATCTAATTTCAATTTAAACTTCAATTCAACCTTAATCTCAACTTTAATTTTTCAAAATCGATTTCAATTTCAATTTCACTATTCATCTCAATTTCAATGTCTATTTAATTATCCTTTTCAAATTCGTTTCACTTCAAATTTTAAATTCTCTTTTATTTTAACTTCAATTTTACTTCTAAATGAAAAGAGACTTATTTTTCCAAAATATCTCATATCACTAAAATATGGTCTTATAAACAAAGTGATTATTTAAATCAAAATGAACATATCCAATATTCATATTTATCACTAACATAACATCCATTTAACCAATCACATAACATATGATTTCAAATCCAACATTCACTATAAATATCATAACGGGACATATTATCACAATTAAATTAATTAACTAACTGTCAAATCATCCATATTAACAATCAAATAAACATTCATATGTCATAAGTGTGTAAATGTGATTGTTTTATCATAACTAAAATATACATCCAAAAGCGATGAGAATTTCTCACCTTCATATCCACTCCATCAATCTTTTCTGTAGGTTAACGTGCTTCTCGAACTAATGCGCTTTTCCCGAACGTTTTGAATTCTCGCCTTTATTTATTTTCCTCCCGAACTGCTTTTGTTTTCCTCTCACTTTTCCTTTTCTTTTTTTTTCTTCTTTTTCTCTTTTTTTTATATTTTTTATATGGAGAATAAGAGTGTACGACCTTGAGTGTGGAGGAGGGTATGGCCTTGGGTGCTTGGGTTTAGGCGTGTAGGAGGAGTTTTGTGCTTGGGATTGAGGGGGTGAGGCTCGGCCTTGGTGTAAGAGGGTACGGCCTTGGTGTGTAGGGGGGTGTGGCCTTGGGTAAGCTCGGGTTTAGGTGTAGGAGGGGGCGTGAGTTATGGGAATGGTGTAGAGTCGTGTAGGGTGGTTTAGCCGATGGTGGAAGGTCTTTTGGTGGCTTAGACGAGGAGTATAGGTGGTAGAAGGTGAATGGCTTGGAGGTGGAAGTGGAATGGAGGAAGTAGAGAAGAATTTTGGAAATTTTGTGAAAGGAAAGTGAAGTGAAAATGAAAAGGTTTAAGGTTGTATTTATAAGTGAAGATTTTGGTGGTAAATGACATTAATAACCTTGTTTACTTTTGCATTTGATTAGCCTTTGATTTGAGTTGCATTTAATGTGTGGAATGATGTTTATGAAAGAGTGTGTTAAGAGGTGAAGAGGTGTCACCATTTTGTGGTTTGTAAATATTTAAACATATAATTTAGCTCCTTTCCTATGCATACCCATAACATCATTAATGAGATGAGATATAAGTAATGATGTTGTTTAAAAAAAATTAAAATAAATTTAAATTTGTCAAATCATAACTTTTCACTTTTTATATAAATATTTTTAAGCTTTCCTAATATAAGTGTTTTGTCTTATATGCTAAATGTAAAGTGTTTAAATAGTTTATAAACTTGTATTTATATGTTAGAAAATATATCAAGTTGCAACAACTTGTCGACAACTTGTTCCGGTTGAAAATGGTGTTTTTGTCGACAAATTTTACAATCAAAATTTGACGTTTTTGTTAAGCTATATATTGATGTAAACCAAATTTTAAAATGAATCTTTTACTTCTTTAAATAAATTAAAACATGTCTATTCATATTTTAAAATCGTATTTGAATAATATCAAAATCTTTAATTTTATAGTGTATGTATAACTGACAAAATACGACAAATTTTGGTTATTTTTGTAAAACGATTATTAACATACTTTTAAATATCTTAATATACTTTTATTATCTTTATTAGATATTTTAAATAAGATTTAACTTATCAAATAAGTATTTAAACTTATTTATTTAAGCCTTTATTTATTTTTAACTTAACTTTTGTTGATTTGTTCTAAAATCCAAATTTTATACTTTTTAATTTATTAATTATAAGAATAGATAATTATTTATTATATATAACATATTTATTTAAGATTTAAATTCCTTTTAAATTTAAAATGAACGAAATCTCTCATTTTCGAAGTAGCGAAATTACGGGTCGTTACATTCTCCCCTACTTAAAAGCATTTCGTCCTCGAAATGAAATCAAAGATACAGAACTATAAAGGTCAATAATATGTGTCAAAGGAAATACTACTACTAAATACTGATCATGAAATACAATCATTGATCCTAGTCCTAACCTGAGTGCGTACTACACACTTGAGTTAAATACATGGTCATAAGTCAACTATCTACATCAGTCAACCAAAATATCATACTAGATCCAATATCTTAGCGCGTACTACGTGCTTAAGATAACAACTGCTATAATACAAACCCAAAATATCCCAAAGTGAAACACTACACATCGGATGAACCCTCCGATGGTGCCTCCAAGTCGATCTCTTCTGGTTTGTAACGGACCACCTTTTTGTATGCTTAAGCAGACACACATGCCGACTTCAACCATACAGAAGGGTGGATTGTTATGGGGTAAATAAGAAAAAGTGGAGAAATAAAAGAAACAAAATAGAATCTTGCAGCGGAACGATAAAATATAATAATCAAATAACAGTTCATGAAGCTGTTTTACAAAACATTTGATTATACTTGTACAATACATATCAGAGTTACACATACCAGAGAATGATAATTATGCAGCGGAATACAATGGTGTAGTGGAATATATAACAAATAGTAATAATAAAATCTTCGTCTTCGTCCTTCAGAACTAGGGCCTTCAAATCCTGAAATGCTCAGGCTGACCCGAGCGAATTGAAAAGACAAAACACTCGAGTCAGAACTAAAAGATCTTATGTAAGTTAAATCAATGATAAATATATGATTGGAACGGCGTCAGAGATGTTTACGGGATTTGACATCTCCTATCCAGTGTCTAACGTGAGTGCAGTAACTTAAGAGATGCTCGGGATTCACATCCCCTAAGGATCCGTTAAACTATTTACTATGTAGTAATATTCGCTATTATAATAATGTCTAGTATAAAATAAACATACTTTTAAATAGCATTAAGGAGTGACCCAATATTCCCCTTAACACGTATTAGTCCCAGTAGTCTATCCAGTATTAGCATACTCCCAAAATGAGGGCTACCCTCGATACTCCACAGGTTGTGGGAGAAATCACAAATCGTAGTAAAGCTCGATATGGTAGGTGACACGTCACAACTAGGCAATGCCAGGGTAGATATACCAATTACGCATCCGGACTAGTGGTGACGCATAGCAGCCACTACCGCCCACCTCGAACAACACTCCCAAATCAAGGGTGGCCACCAAATCAATCACAAGTAAATAGAATGGTATCGAAGAAGTGTGTCCGATCAGAGGTGCTACCTCCTTGGTCCGTCAATCGCTCCTGTTTTAGCCACCTTATGCCAACTCACGGGAGTTGGGTCCACGTATATACCTTAGGATCGTCGCCACCATCCTACTTCATTCTGGAAACTCCACTGCGTACACAGTTGTCAAAGTGGTCTTCGATATCGACAGAGAGTATGTCCATATCCGATCCCGGTCTCTTTAACAACCAAACGTTATTATAACACCGTGGTCATTTAAAAATATATATACTTTTAAAAACACAATCATTCCCTTTTCAAAACATATTCTTTATTTCAAAATAGTATATACATCAAAAACCAAAATATTATTGTCATTTCAAACCATATCCTTTACTTCAAAATAGTATATACTTTAAAACCAAAATATTATTGCTATTTCAAAACATATCATTTACTTCAAAATAGTATATACTTTAAAACCAAATTCAATAATATATCATTTAAATAAAATCCAAATTTTCAATCACTATTCTTACTTTTAATTATAAAACTTGAAATATTCTTTAAAACCATCTTAAACCCAAATCACATAATGTAGTCATATTCTTAATCTCAAAATTTCAATCGGTTTCAAATCAATATATTTAAAGATAATTCTTAAATAAATTCTATTTCAAATAAATTCATTTTCAAACCATATTACTTTCAAAGTTATAACAATTTCGAAAACAAATACTTTGAAAACAATAATACCTAAATTTCAATAAAACATTTCAATTTTGATATATTTCAAGTCTTTAAATATTCCAAATTTCCCAACCAAATATGATAATCTTATATATACCTTAATTCAATTTACTATTATTTAGTTTAGAACTATTTATTTAATAAATTCAATATCACTTAAATAAAGCTCAAACTTGAAATATTCGTAAATCAAACTTAAAACATCATCAAGTTATACATATCTTTATTTTTTAGAATTTAATCATATATAAAATAATATTTATATAATATCAAAATTTAATATTTATTAAACCGTATATTTCTTTCCAAACCATAGAAAATCTCTTAAAATATTTTATATATAGACCACGGTGCCTGTATATAATTTTCTATCCTATGGTCAAGTGATACGGATATTTATCATTTCAATCCGTAATTTAAAAATAAAAAGTTTACGGTTATATATCATTTCAAACCACACTCCCGAATGAAATGAAAATGCATAATAACTTGCAGTTTATACAATATAAAATATAGCATCCATTCATCCAAATATCAATAAACAACCATTCATTACAATCATCATCCAATTTAAACAAAATATCAATATAAATCATATAAAATATAACAGGCATCAACAAATAGTTTATATTCAATAAAAATTAATAACTTTTCAATTGGCAGTTTATATGCAACGAATAAATTAATTAACAATTAATTGGTAGTTTTAAATGCAATGAATAAATTAATTAACAATTAACTGGCAATTTAAATGCAATGAATAAATAAATTAACAATTAATTACGATGAATGCAATTATTTGAGATAATGATGAAATATATGCCAAACAGCTATAAGCAAAATTTCTAAACACATCATACATGAATTGAACAAACATAAGAAATCTTAGAAGTTGTGAGTGGGTTAAAACACTCATCTTTTGAATTTAAATTCAATTTAAACCCAAAAATTTGACAGTCTCAAAATTCGTCCAAACCAGCGTCATCAGGTCAGGAATTTAAATACCATCCTAACAAAAGAAACCGCGTCCTAATCCGAGTCCGTATGAAAAAGTTATGAAAATTTGAAGATTGGAAAATTCTTGTCCTGAGTCGACTTCGAGTTCAACCCGGTCCGCCGCCTCAAATACCCGATGCTTGCTCTGAGTTTTTGCCAAAACGACCCGGAGACCCGAGTCATTTTCTTCGTGACCCGAAGTAGCTCCAGGGTTTTTCCCCCTGAAACCCGAAGCGCGTAAATCTCGAATTTTTTTTTTATTTGAAATTAGATTTTGGAATTAGGTTTTGTCTGCCATTGGAATGAGGAGCTAAGAAGAAGATGAATTGTACGTACAGACAAACGAAGATTAGGGAGGCTATGGTTTATAACAGGATATATATAGGCAGGGTTAACATTTGAATGGATGGATAAGATAGATTTACGCGCTAACGCCAAAGTGGTCCAAAAAGCTCGTTCTGTCTCCGGAACGAAATTGGGTAAACCCATATATCAAAATAGGTGTTTTAAAATATTTTAAACGCAATGGAAAAGGTTTCAAGTCTAAATTCCATCGTATGAAGAAGTTATGCTAAAATCAAAATTTTCAAATGGATTTCAATTGATTACAATTGCATTTATTTCAAGGCGTTTCGAGTCCGTACGATCAAATGACAAATCCGATTGTTACGAAACTTGAAACACTATTATAATTCACCGTTACAGATCTGATGAAACTTGTTTCATCGAAATCCGAGTCAGTGGCCAAAATGACTATTTTTCCATCAACTAAATAAATTAAAAATAAATTAATAAAATCCAACTTTTAATTTAAATCTTAAAATTTACCAATTTTAACCCTTTTATATTTCTCAGTAAATTACAACGTTTTAACCAAATTAAAAGTAAATTTAAAAATTGATAAATTTATCAATTTCAGTGTTTATCTCAAATTCATTGAATTTAGAAATTGTAAATTAAATTTTCAAAATTTCATTTAATTACCTTTCATTCTATTATTCAGTCTATTATTATCAAAAAGATGCAATTTACATTGGCTCACTATTGTTTACATTTATTTTCTTAGATTTCCTCTACACTTCCTTCGACGTAAAATTTAACTGTTATATTTCATTTATTCACAATAATTTCAAAGAAAGTAATTAAATTTTCCAATTAAATAAATAAATATAGCTTCCTATTCTGTAGATTAGCCAACTGTCATAATCTAAATAGGGTTAGTATTAATTTCATCTTATAAAATTTACTAATTTCAATAAATTAGAACTTCACAATTTGCTTACATAAATTTGGATTGTACTACACTTATTATATTTCTGCCAAATAGATACATTAATTCCATTTAAATATTCTCTGTAACTATTTCTTGGTTTCATACTTTTTTTATTTCCCTAAATTACTATCCTATATTAAGTTTACGTTTCTATTTTACTTTATATTCAATTATAACCTAACAGTCGTTACAATTAATTGGATTGTATTGAATTTGGTTATCCATCAACTGCCATTTACACTGCTACCTAAATTTACACGGTCACTATTAGAAAATCTTATTGCATTGGTAAATTAAATGTTTGCTTTAAATTACTTATTTAAATTTTTATGCTCAAGAGCAACAATTAACACTTTCCATTATTATACAAATTTGAATCCCATTCTAATTATTCTTTGTTAATAATTCACACAATATTATAACTTCGTACATGACTCCCAATTACTATTTATTATTATAACTTTACAATCTATATAAATTCATTGATTGATTTACTATTTGCCTTTGTTTCCTTATATTTAATTCTTAGCTTAGTATGACAATTTATAGTACTCCATTTAAACGATATTTCATTTCACTTGTTAATACTTGGCTTAAGTTTCTACGGTTGCATTTCATTTACTCCTCCGTTACTATATTAATAATTAGTAACGCTTATTATCAATAATAACATCGTAATTACTTAATATTAATATGAACTTTAATTCCAAATAAATTCATTGACCAATTAATTTGGAAATTTGTAATAGTTGTTATTCTACCCCTAAATTTATTTCAAATAACGTACTACCTTATTATCTAAATTTACGAACAAATACCGTTACAATGTTTTATTGCATCAATCAATTTAATCCTTTCCTTTATCTCTCATATTCAATTACAACTACATGTTGGCATTTATCTCCATACTACCAATTGCATTCTCTTATGTTCTATCCAAATATTCATTTAGATTTTATTTCCATTAATTTATTCAATATTGACATCCACTTAATCAAATTTACTTCCATTTATATAATTGCAATTCAATTCAGTTATTATTTCATTAATACTATTTCAAATTTATTTCTTCCAGTATTAATTACACAATCAAACTTAATTAACCAATTATAATGGTTCCTACTATTCCTTCAATTGGATTTCATTAAAATTTGTCAAGCATTTATTATATTTACCAATGCAACATTTAATTTCTAACATACGCTCCAATATAAATTATAAAATTTTCATTTCTTTTTACATTAAATTACAAAAATCAATTTAAATCAACATATTCAAATGGTCGAAATTTACGGGTCGTTACACTCTCCCCCACTCAAAACTTTTCGTCCCCGAAAAGGAAAAAGAAGGGGAAAAAGAAAAGAAAAGAAGGATTTAGAAATTAATATATCTTACTTTAGAGATTAAATTTATAAACAAATAAATTTACCAAATTAATAAATTTAAACAAAATATCCCAATTTATAACCAATAGATCTTTTTATATTAAAATTTATAAAGTTTGGAAAACATTTAAAAATAATTTCTAAGTCCAAAGTTTTACGGAAAAATTCGGCAAAGTCTCCTTTGTACGGAGGGGCTCGGAAGAAAATATAATATAAATATAACAATATACAACAAATATTTTCCAAAATAATATATATCCCAACACGGGAAAACAATATAATAACGCGATAAACCGTAATCCGAAAACGTACCTATTTGTCGGGCAATAACGCTTAAATTATGAAACCAAAAGCAGTAGCAATTGCTTCCATAACCTGCATTTCACTTATAAAATCTAAAAGAGTTAACAATTTATATAAGATGAAATATTTAGGGTTTTTTCAACCACAACAACAATCAATACAACAACATTTGCACAAGGCATACAACCATAAAGTCAATCATTCATTCATATCAAACAAAACAAATAGTTGTCCGGGTTCATAACTTAAATTGTACAGAATGGAAAATAAACTATTTAGCGCACCTTTTTACTCAACAGTCTTTGTTGAAACTAAATAGCTTATTTATTTATCCAACCAACTTTAAGGTATCCTTACCCAACAACCATAAACAAACAAAACAAACAACAAATTCAATTAATAAATTATTCATTCTTTTTAATTTCATATCATACATTAGTCGCTTGATTTCCTTTGCATTACATTCATTTATTTAATGCTTACATCTCTATTTAATTATAGTAACATTTTAATTATACTCAAATTTATGACACTACACATCAATTCTTATTTATTAAAGAATTCCATTAATTACTTTCATTATCCCAAGTTAATTATATTTGTATAATTTCTATTACATTTTCTTATTAACATTTTCAACTTTTATATCTTTTGGTAAGTTATATATATGCCTATAAGAATGTAATTGAAAGTTATAAAAAAATTTTCTCAATTCTTCTAATTTATTAAATGTCATTTCCCTTATTTCTTAGGTTACAATTTAAAATTTCATTTAATATCATTTATAACATATCATTAAATCTCTTATTTCCTTTAGGGGTTTCAATTTATTAATTACCTACGTTCCAATTCACTATAGTAATTGGGACTATTAATGGAAACTTAAGAATTTAATACCGGGTTTTTATTCAAAAATCATTTTTAAAATAATAGATAATATATATACTTATAATTTATATATCCAATTATATTCAAAACAATTCAAAATATTTATTTGTCTATCAAAATAATCTTGTAGTAAAACTACTATAGTGGTCTTCCCACTTTGAAACTCGAAAATGAATGTCGATGATGCGGCCGCCATCACCGAAATTATTTTCCAGCGATAGAGAGGGGAGTACAACTTATTTCTTTTCCAAAATTTCTTTTAAAACATTTCTTCCAAATTATATTGAAATATTTATATCAGAAAATACTTCTAAATAATAATTTTATTGTAACGACCCGCCACTCATTCCACAGAATGACGCGTCATTAATAAGAAAGAAAGGGATAGAAAAGAGAAAAGAAGAGAAGAGAGAAAGAAACAACAACAGATACTCACAGCGGAATGAATGAAATATAATAAAACACATAAGATATTACATAGTATCATATACATCCGAGTTACATAGATTATACATCACATACTAGACAGTTATAAACATCTGTCTAGTTATTACAACTCAATACAATACAGAGATCAATACAAAGATCAACACAGCGGAACTACTATCTATATCTACAACGCTGAAGCCTCCTGCTCCATTGCTCCTCCACAATTCGTCAAAGCTAACCTGAATCCCTTGGCTACTCGTAAAAATTTGAGTACCCAAGAGTTTATAAAACAGAAATAAACACTTGGGTACTCAAATTTTTACGAGTAGCCAAGGGATTCAGGTTAGCTTTGACGAATTATGGAGGAGCAATGGAGCAGGAGGCTTCAGCGTTGTAGATATAGATAGTAGTTCCGCTGTGTTGATCTTTGTATTGATCTCTGTATTGTATTGAGTTGTAATAACTAGACAGATGTTTATAACTATCTAGTATGTGATGTATAATCTGTGTAACTCGGATGTATATGATACTATGTAATATCTTATGTGTTATATTATATTTCATTCGTTCCGCTGTGAGTATCTGTTGTTGTTTCTTTCTCTCTTCTCTTCTTCTCTTTTCTATCCCTTTCTTTCTTATTAATGATGCGTCATTCTGTGGAATGAGTGGCGGGTCGTTACAGTGGTATCAGAGCGATAGGTTGAGTGAATACCTAGACTCTGGAGTGGTGTCTATCTTGAGAGCGTGTATTTGTAATTTTTATATAACTATATATATATATATTTATTTCTACCTATTTGTTGGGTTACCTGTTCGGGTTTTCCAATATAAGTTATAAAGGTAGATGTGTAGTGATGTGTGTAACACGACTACCAATGGTTGGAATTTGAGTGTTGAGGTTGGAAGTGTATCTATCGAGACTGTGAACCCAATACTGTCAAGGCCCAAAAATCGACCTTCGAAAATCGGCACCCGTACTTCACTTGTACTCAAAATGCCGTAGATTCAAATGCCGAATTTGGTTCTTGGGAGCTTATAACACAGTTAAGTAAATAACACAGCGGAATAAATGAATAATACATTGATATACAATATCTGATACAACAGAGTGATACAATGAATATCAATATACATCAGAGATATGATACAACAAATAGCAGCGGAAAGAAAAATAGATAACAACAGCAGCGGAATAGAATGTCTCCAATAGAATGCTCCAAGATAAGCAACGTCAGTCCATGAACTCCAAGAACTGAACTAGCTCCAGGTAATCTACTAAACCTGAATATCTGAAAAACCCAACTCTAGACTGCCCGTGTGGAAAATGGTGGGCACCCAGAGTTTAGGAAGGGAACAATAAACTCCGGATCAGTCATGGGACTGGTGTGAGCAACAAAAACAGTTTATCTTTAAAAACAAATAGCAGAGAAGTTTAAAGTCAATTCGCAATGCTTTTGGAAAATGAAACTACCATAAGACCTCCCGCCACACACACAATGCAAACGCAGACTTGGAGGAGATTTCTTCTTATGATAGTCAAAGATGCTTACTACGCAAAAATCAAATTCTTTTTGATATTATTATTAGTGCATAGTGTAGAAAACATTTCGAAAGTAGAATATTAATCTTAGCCGACATAGGTACCATTATAGTATGCCTACTATAGCTACCATATTAAATGGCAGGTTCTACAACTAAAACCGTACAAGGCTCGTATTGTTTCTTTGGATTTCCAACAAATGGTCAGGCCAAGGAACTTCCTTTTCCACGATGGGTACGTCCCTGGAATAGACGACCCGAGAACCTAACCGGATCTCTGCCAACACAAGGTCGGGTTACCTCTGCAAAAATAGGTAACTACTGACACGCGTATGCCATCCCCCGATCGTCACCGATCTTCCCGAGGATCCTCGATTTCCAACAACCACATAATAATAATAATGCAGTAACCACATAGGTTAAGTATCTGGGCTCCATACCATGATACCACCTTTATCCAGAAGGAATGACATACACTAAGGGGCGCTACTCCCTAGAACCTTGCCGCATCCTTCCTGTTTCGACCATTTCCGGGGTGTGAGGCTCAACGAAATCTCGTCCACAAAGCTACGCTTTGTCACAAAGCCATGCTTCGGGTCAAACAAATGATCAACCTATGATCACAAAGATATAAAATCAAATAAATGATCATATCGCAAATGATCAAACACTGATCATCACACAGCAACACTCAGCATGTCACATTACCAAATTGGGATATATCGCTGATAAATTTCAACTACATAACCTCTGAGCTCGTACGTCTCAGAGAATGTGACGCCCCACCTCTATACCCACGCTAACCAAGAACACTACGATGTAGTGCTGTCAATTAGCGCGGAGAATAAGGCTGTGGAGGAGCGACCATCCATGTAACTTCTTTGTGCGAGCACCGATACGTCAGATAGAATAGAATGCATATCTTTTAAGGAGGAAATCCGACATACCGATACAAACACAAAGCTATCACACGGTGGCTATATATAATCTTCGGAAAAACAAACATAGAAATAATCATAACATAAATCAGTCACAGACATCCATATCACAAAGGCGGAAGAAGATATGAATAAATATATAACACATGAAAGTGTACATCAGAGTAGTGGTCAGAAAGATCCACGATAATACAAAAGAATAGCATCACGTGCTATACAAAAGAATAAGTACACAACATAGAGTCTATATCTCAAAGGTGTACATCCAAAAACTACAAATCTATGTAGTTTGCCAAAAGTCAGAAATATCCTGAAGAGAAGTCAAGCAGAAGCACCTGTAACATCTCGGTCTGACCCGAGTATTATTTATAAGAAAATAATAAACGGATCAGTCTAACTATAAATATCAGATGATATGGTATAAAGTAAATGGCATGACATGAACATGAAATAACTATTACGACATACTACTATAAGTATGTAAATGATAATCAACAAAAGATTAATCAATATCACAAGAATCTTCTCAAAGATAAGGTAGGGTATCATACCCTAAACTTGTATTCATAACAAGTCAATAACACATGAATTCACCAATGCACAAAAACTGATATCATATCAATGAAAATCATGAAAATTGGTGAAGCACAAAATTCCAGAAATCATCATCAGAAATCCAGAAAACACATAAAAAAGGGGGGAGGCCTAACACATGAATGGGAGCATGAAAACTCACCTACGCGTAAAGACATGACGAGAAGATATCTCATGGAAGCTATCCATTAAATTTTCACACAGGAATGGCCCGAAGACCGTAGGAAATGTGATGGCGAAACATCACATAATCGGGGTATAGTCTCCCACGTAGACAAAGAGACATCGCTCAATCGCTAGTCTAAATCACAAAAATGATCGTCATGATCATAAGGAAGTGTCAATCACACCAAGCTAGTAAATATATGAGTTTAGCTTCATGTCCCATAACCACTTGCTTAACTTAAATATTTACGAACAAGCTGTAAATCTTCACTAGGAAATTTGTCACAAAAAGGATTCAATCGAACAAGTCCAAGAGCTAACCGACGAAGTGAACGCAAGCGTTTCATACCACCCGTTTTACTAAGTCGTTTAAGTCGATTTCTCATTCGAGTGAAGTAAAGGCTTGTATATACTAGTAGATTGAAAATCGGTTTGAGAAAACGAACTTTTGATATTTAAAATAGTGTTGAAATAGCTTTGATGAAAGAGTTTTGATATTTACTATTAGTATTGAAACCTTCATATATCTTTAAAGTGACAAGTCATAAAACGATGGTAGAAACAAATCAATTCACGTTCGAAGACGTGAGTAAAGTCCAAAGAAGTCAGTCCCAAAACCATCAAAGTAGAAATTCTGACAAATGTTTTTCAGATGAGATTGCCTACGCAGAGTAATACGGGGTTCGACCTGCCTGGTCAGGTCGCGGGGGTCCAGGGGGCAGCGCCCCGTCACGGTACGACTTAGTGAAGGCAAGCTGGTCCAGCGACCTAAGGAAAAGTAGGTCATACGACCTAAGAGTTCACGCGACCTAACAAGGCTAAGGATAAGGTCGGAGACAACCTACGACTTAACAAAGTCCTGCGACCTAAGGAAAATCGCGACCTAAAAAGACCAAGTGTAAGGTCGGCGACGACCTAACTTGAACGACTTAACTGGGGGATAAGTCGGAGACGACCTACGAGATATACTGGCCGACCTAACTCGAGCGACTTAAAGACTTAGCAGGGTCGAGCGACTTACGAGCTACGACCTAAGGTGATGAGGGCGTTAGGTCGGAGACGACCTAACACTTGACTCACGAACGACTTATGGAAAAGAAGCTTAGGTCGGAGACGACCTACGAGATAAGCCCGTGCGAGCGACCTAAAGTTTGCCTGGGGATTTTAGGTCGGCAACGACCTAAGACTTAACAAAATTCGAGCGACTAAGTGGCTTGCCTTGGAATTTTAGGTCGGCGACGACCTAAGACTTAAAGCTGTTTCGACCTACGACTTATTTCCCTGCGACCTAAGCCAGAACGACCTAAGCACGCAAGCGACCTAAGTCCTAACTCGGGGACGACCTAAGATGTTAACTCGAGGACGACCCATGGCTTTAACTCCTGAACGACTTATCATTTTGCCTGGAGATTATAGGTCGGCAACGACCTAAGACTTAAGGTTTAACTCGCGAACGACTTAACTTCTTGCCTGGGAATTATAGGTCTGCGACGACCTAAGAAGTTGGAGACTTTTCAACACGCGAGCTAGCAGCCTGGACGACCTAAGGAGTTAACTCGTGGATGACCTAGGGATGGCCAGAAACGACTTAAGGCCAGAAAAATCACCAAAACGCTGAAAATTGAAGTTTTTCGCCAATCCAATCCAAACCAAATGCAAATGTTGATGCAAATGCAATAGGGGATCATTCCCAACAGTCCAAGATAGATATAGGCAAGATGTGAGATCAAAAATCTCACCTTTTCCACGAAATTGATGAAGATGAAGATTGAAAGCAAGGAGAAGCAATCCAAAGCTTGAATCCACAATCTTCTACTTGAATTTGATGTTGAATCTCGGATTTGCAATGAAATTTGAGTTGGGAGTTTTAATTTCTCTTTCCCACCACCATTTTTGACAAAGCTTGAAGTGTTTTGATAGAGTGAGGAAGATGGTTGGGCTGAACTAAAGGGGTGCAGTCCAAACCAAAGTCAAAGGCGGGAAAAAGTGTTGAAAATTTCACTATCTCCAAACATATCGAAGTTTACACTCAAAAAGATCGCAAACGTCATTTTGAACTCAATGGGGGTGGTCTCGAGTCCTAATTTGACCGTATGCAAAAAGTAGCTTTTCGGACTAACATCCGACTAACGATAAAATATTTAAATAAAATATTTAAGTATAGAATCGATAGATATGCGGGTTGTTACAGAGAAGGGTGTTAAGCTAAGAGAATAAATTCTCCGCCACCAAACAGAAATGTATTTGAAAGAAATCAGCTTTATATCTCAAAGTGTAATGTCAGACATGTAACCATACAAGTCTGTTCCGGGATCGAACAGAACCGAAGGCACTTCTTACGAAGCCCTTGCAATTCCGGGTAATTTCCAATCACGTCCGGACTTCCCATCACAAAAGAGTGATATTAATCTCTATACCGGAGCAACTCAGTGCAGAGACATTCGACAGGTTGTCCTTTCATTTTCGAAAAATATCCGGTCTTCACCACCGGTCTTCAAATGCCATCCATATACGACGTATCACTAATTCGGAATGGGTTATATGACCCAAAGGTCTTTTCCCGGCTAACCCGAATAGTGAGCGAAATATTTAAAAACATATGGATATTGGGATTTCAATTAAGTCACAACTTATTACCCAAAAATCTTTCTTCAAATGGTTTAAACAAGTTACCATTTTAATCTTTTTAAACAAAAGATTAAATTCACAAAGTTCACTTAATTTCACAAAGATTCATTCACAGATTTTCCAAATCGATTTCCATTTCAGTTTAATTAATTCGTTAAATCTTTAAATCAAAGATTTAACTAATAGCGTTCAAAACAATTTCATTTCGAATGGGTTAAATAAATCGTCATTTTAAATCTGTTAAAAACAAACAGATTTAATTCATAGCTTTCAAAAAGAATTCATTCATAACTTGGAAAACCATTTTTCAATTCATTCTTGAAATTCCTTTAATTAAACTGGAATTTCATTTCTTATCTGAAAGCTTTTATCATTTTAAAACAAACAGTTTCATTTCAGAAAATCTGATTCATCCATACGAGTTGAAATCCTTGGTTTAAGTTTCAAATTCCAACTTATACTGTTAAAATGGTTTAATTCATACAAACACATTTATATCATCTTTTATCCCTAGTTTCCAAATCATAGATTTCAATTTCAAATATTGGATTCAAATTTAAATCAAATTATTTAAATTTTCAAAACTCGATTAAGTTATTCAAAATAACTTTTATCTTTGAAATTCTATTTCAAAAAGTTTTTCACTTTAAACCCCAAATTTCTAATTTCAAAAATCAATTGAAATTAAAATTTCAATTTCGAAAACATCAAATTTAAATTATCTGTGACTTAACCGATTTCCACGTGAAATCCATATTTGTGTGTGTAACAGTGTGGTCTAGGGGTTTTACACAGTAGTGCACATCATTCAATCATCACAGATCAAAATACAGAATATAGTTGATAAACGATATAAACTATATCGCTTATCGTATAGATCACAGATATATATCACAGATAATAGATTACATCACAGATAATTTATCACAGATCACAATACAAGTCAGGGTGTATCACAAAGCATCATATATCGGAAAATATCAAACAATCAATTCATCCAATAGAATCCAAACATCCATAAGTAAAGTCAAGTATTCAATAGTTATTTATAAGCAGAATCAATTAATCGTTAAATCCTGATAAATTCAATTTATTTCCAAGTAAATTAATTACTTATGAATTAATTATCCAATCTTGGTTTATTAATTACAAATCATTTGATATAAATTAATTAATCAATTGCCTTAATTAATCCAAATTATTCTTAACTAATCATATAAATTAATTTAACCTTTAATAATTCATCAATCTTTAATTATTTAAATAATAAATCTTTAATTATTTAATTCACTATTTAATTAATTATCTTCAATTAATAAATTAACCTTTAATTTATTACCATTTAATTAATTATCCTTTCTTATAAATTAATTAGCTTTAAATTTATAATTAATTGATCTTTAGTTACTTATAAATCATTAATCAATATAAAATTAACTTAACTTTTAAGTTAACACATTAAAACATTTAAATCAATTTCTTGATTTCTTAATTAAGTTTTATTTAAAATAAACCCCTTTTCACATCTAAGTTTAAACCATTTTAAATTTCTTAATTAACTTTAGAAATATTATTATTTCAAAACCTTTCAACACAAATTGATATTTATACTTAACAATAATTATTTTAAGAAAAATAAGTTTACAAATTTAAAATGATTTAAATTTGTTCAAATTTTAAAATCTGGAAATATACAACCCCAGGCCTGCTTCGAGTCATACCTGAGAAAATTTGGCCTCTGCTTCGAGTTTTTCCAGAAATTGACCCGAGTGAGTATTTTTTTCGAAATTTTGTTTAAGTATTTTCGACCCGGTAGCCTTTCAATTTTACTCGAGTTCGACTTTGAGTCGAACGCCTGTTTCCCCCGTACCTGAACCCGAGCTATTCCTTCTCTCTTCTTCATCTTCCCCACTCCCATGACTTCCAGATACACCCGCATACGCGTGCACGTGCACATGAGTTTGCCATCACTCCGGCGAACAACATCACCACCGGCAACTGTCGCGATCCTCAGCAAGTCAACGATGAACCCTAGAATTAATTCAGACCATTGATTCGTCACTACCAAACCCAAATTGAAATCGAACTTCACAGCTGAACCTGGAACCAAATCTATGCCAGGAAAACACCTCAAACCCTCGTCGCCGACCATCTGAAAGCCTGACACTCCAGCCACACCACCACAAACCTTCCACGCAGCCATCACCCAAACTCGATGCAACTCGATGCCTCGTAGACGCCGCCGCGATCACATTTCCAGACTCGACCACAACACAGTCTAAAACCCTACATTCGATCAATTCTCAAAACCCATGCATTCGAAAATATTTTTCCCATTTTTCCCGTATTACTACGTTCCCAAACTTGCCTCTCATCAAACGCCAGAATTTTAAATTTGTTTGGATCATCTGATATTGGCAAAAATGCCTCTATGCTTAACGTTCGAACTGCACCTTGAATACCTGCTTAAAAATCTTCATTTTTATTTTAAAAATCCTACCTTTCGAAGTCGATTCAAATTATAAAATTGAATCTCAGATTCGAATTACTCGAATTTTATCAAGATTTAGCATATCCTCTGTAAAACAGGTTTTACTAATTACATATGTTTTTTTTTCTTGAAATTATTTTTAAACAATAGTTAACTCCTAAACAAGCATTTTTGCTTTAATAACCAAGGTCTAATAAAGATCAATCGATTAGATATATATATTTTCTTTTCAACTAAATACTGGAAACCAAGACAAGGAAGTTCCTCACATAACAGACATGCACACTTCTGCTATTTACATAATGAAGATATATACTGGTATATACATGAAAAATCAATTCCAAGCTCAGGCTAAACCATCATCAGTTAGATATGCTTAAATCTTTTTAAGTTGTTTACTCACTTATATATATACTTATAACAGAGATTACCAAGCAACCCTATTTATTTAAGTTTTAAAAGTTACTCACCTGTCATAAACGAAGAACAGAGTAGTTTATTTGAAACAGGCTTTGGAATTTTTTGCAAGCTGAAACTCCTCTAGTTTGCATTTGCTTTGTTTTGATCTAAGTTGTTTGATGTTGATGTTTGTTTTTCTTTTTATTTTATTTTTTCTTCTTCCAGGCTTTGCTTTTTTTTTTCTTTTGTTTGAACGAACCAAAGGAGAGGGGAAGGCTGATATACAGGGGATGTGTACAAGGTGATATCCTTTGTTGTACTAAGGGTATGGCTGATATACTTGCATTAAATGCATGAGTACATTCTACACTTATGCCATACCTGAAGGTATTTTTGCTTTGCTTTAGCCATACATATTGACTTCGGCTGATAGAATATGAGATGGTTTGCATACTTTATTTTGTTATGTATGTACATAGATTTTTATTTGCTATGCTTTTGTTTAATTACATATGCTTTGATTATTTTGTTTGTAAATATTTCATCACTTTATAATGTTATTAGATTTTATTTTGCCTTATCTCAATTGTTATAAGATGAGTAAACTCCTATATTTAACATGTTGTTAAATTTTATTTTATACTTATGCTTTAATATTTATAAGGTTTATTCTATTTCAAACATTTACTTCTATTTTAACTTAAATTATTTATTAAACCATTTATCAAAGATTCAATTTTAAATCCAATATATACAAACATTAAATTTAAATGATCGTTCAAATAAAATTGGAACTCGGGGAAACTCGCTCAAATTTTCCTAATTAAATTTACAAATTTTTATCAAAAATTTATTTAATGACTCAATTAAATTCAAAAATTCATTTAATTATAAATTTAAATAAATTTAAATTTCGGGGTCGTTACAAATACCGTCTCGAGTAAGCTTGGCAATGGTGTACATGTTATGGTTCGGAGTCCATCTTTGAAGTGTGGATGAGTAGAGTTGGATCTGTCGGTTAGGCAGAAGCGAGTGATGGTATCTTGATACCTCAGGTAATAGTAGCTGCGTGATGAGATGCAGTGACTATGGATGTTCCCGAAGATGTTTTCTTTGGAACAAGTTTAAGGAAGTGTGTATGCTTCGGTGTTGTGGCTGAGTTCAGCATGGTGTTTCTGTTTGGTTTGGGGTTCGAGTTTCTCGAAGAGCTTTTGGTTAGGAAATCTTTGGCATCTGTGGCAGTAGTGCAGCTCGGAGTATTCTGTGCGTTGGTAGGAAGTTTTCTGGCTGAGTAGTTTTTCTTAAGGTGAAGTTCAGAAGCAGCAGAGTGGATCCATTTCTTCGATGGATTGGATAGTTAAGTATGAGCTGTTCTGATTTTTTAAACAGTTTTCTTTGGAATTAGGATTGGTTGATCGCAAAAGTGACTTGCGATAGTTGAGTGTTCTCTTGGGTTATCAGAGATTTGCTAGATGTTTCAGGGAAGTCAGAAGTTTGTCCGCATCTGGAGATTGAGTTTTCTTATCGACTGGATTCCAGGAGTGATACCGGTGGTTCAGCCTAGTGGAAGGATGGTTCCTAGAAATAGAGTTTGGTAAAGCAGCTCAGGTTTTGATGGAGTATCTGAGTTTTCTTTATGGATTTGTTGGACCATATTTCTGGGATATGTTGTCCAATCTGTTCTTGTGTTCTTCATCAGATTAGAGTTGTCATGGCCCGCAAATCCGTACCTCTTGATTAACCACTAATCTCCATTGATTAACTCAAAATGAACGGGAATACGAACTATGATGGTTTAAGAAGAAGAAAAAGGTAGAAGAAGAAGAAAATAGAAGAAAAGATAGAAGAAAAAGAACAGAAGAAAACAACAGAAACAGAAACAGAAACAATATCAGAATCTTACACATCGCAGCGGAACAATATATAATAGATAACATTAGTCTTTTAAAACAAAGAACTATATCAGTTTATACATACATCAATCAGAGTCATATACAACAATGGACAGTTATATAACTTGTCCTCATACAGAATACACAGCGGAATAATAAATAAGTACGTATGTACGTTTCACCATCCAGCTTGCTTCCAAAGCTCCAGAATATCCTGATAACCTAACTCTAGACTGCCCGTGTGGAAATTTGTGCGCACCCAGAGTTTAGAAGGGAAACAATAAACTCCGAGTCAGTCATGGTGACTGGTGTGAGATCGTAAAACAGTTATTCTTTAAAACAAACAACAGGAAAATTTAAAGTAAATTTCGCAATGCTTTTGGAAAATGAAACTACCATAAGGCTTCCTGCCACACACACAATGCAAACGCAGAATTGGAGAAGATTTCTCCTTATGATAGTCAAAGATGCTTACTACGCAAAAATCAAATTCTTTTTGATATTATTATTAGTGCATAGTGTAGAAAACATTTCGAAAGTAGAATATAAATCTTAGCCAGCATAGGTACCATTATAGCATGCTTGCTATAGCTGCCATATTAGATGGCAGGTTCTACAACTAAAACCGTACAAGTCACGTATTGTTTTGTTTGGATTTCCAACAAATGGTCAGGCTAAGGAACTTCCTATCCACGATGGGTACGTCCCTGGAATAGACGACCCGAGAACCTAACGTTACAGTTAGATCTCTGCCAACACAAGGCCGGGTTACCTCTGCAAAAATAGGTAACTACTGACACGCGTATGCCATCCCCCGATCGTCACCGATCTTCCCGAGGATCCCCGATTCGCAACAAACCACATAATAATAATAATAATGCAGTAACCACAGAGGTTAAGTATCTGGGCTCCATACCATGATACCACCTTTATCCATAAGGAATGACATACACTAAGGGGCGCTACTCCCTAGAACCTTGCCGCATCCTTCCTGGTTTGACCATTTCCGGGGTGTGAGGCTCGACGAAGTCTCGTCCACAAAGCTACGCTTTCTACAAAGCCATGCTTTGGGTCAAACAAATGATCAACCTATGATCACAAAGATATAAGATCAAACAAATGATCATATCGCAAATGATCAAACACTGATCATTTCACAGCAACACTCAGTATGCCACGTTACCAAATTGGGAGTATATCGCTGATAAATTTCAACTACATAACCTCTGAGCTCGTACGTCTCAGAGAAGGGTGTTAAGCTAAGAGAATAAATTCTCCGCCACCAACAGAAATGTATTTGAAAGGAATCAGCTTTATATCTCAAATTGTAACGTCAGACACACAATCCATACAAGTCTGTTCCGGGATCGAACAGAACCGAAGGCACTTCTCACGAAGCCCTTGCATTTCCGGATAATTTTCTAATCACGTCCGGACTTCCCGTCACTAAGGGTGATAAAAACTCTAAATCGGAGATCAGCCGATGTAGAGTAACTCGACGGTAATCCTTCCGTTTTCAAAAATATCCGGTCTTCAACACCGGTCTTCGAATGCAATTCATAACGACGTATCACATATTCGGAATGGGTTATACGACCCCATGGTCCTTTCCCGGCTAACCCGAATAGTGAGCGATTATTCAAAAATAAATGTGGCATTCAAATTCATCCAATTCACAACAAATACCATTCAAGGTAATTATTGATAGTCGGTTATTTAACTATCAATAAAGATGCGCAACATCATCAGATTCCAAATAATTTTCCAAATTATTTATCTTCCAAAATATCTTTACTAGATATAAAATTCCACACTTCAAAAATAAATCAATATTTATTTTTAAACAGATTCCCTTTCTTTTATAAATTCAATAGTAAATTTATATTTTCAAAAATATCTACTGATATACGATTTTCAATCGTTTCAAATATTCAATTTCAATTTATCTTTAAGAAGATAAAATCTCAAAACGTTTCATTTAATTTTGGAAATGCATTTCCCTACTTATTTAATAATAAGTATTTCACAAATCATTTATTTTCAACACTTGGAAAATATTCGATATACTTAAATCAAATTAAGTATATATTTCATTCCTTAAGGAAATCATTAATTTTAACATCTATTTGAGTCAAAACGAATGTTGCGTAAAACATCGTTACGACGACTCAAAATCACTAGTATAGGGATTCAGAATTAAGATAGATATATAAATCCCAATACTACATCAAAACATTTCCTTTCGGAAATCATTTTCTAACTGTCCATCATTTCCTTATTCCTCGAAAATGTCTATTTCAACAATGAATGTTGAAATCTATGATTTCGATATTCAATATATTTTAAAACATCGTTTAAAACAATTAACTTCATTTCAAATATCACTTTCCCAAAACCATATCTATTCTACTTAACAATATATTCACTGTCCAAAATCGTGAATATAATTTACTTAACCCAATTTCAATCATTTCTACGCATTTTTATTTCAATAAAAATTCACTATCCAAAATCGCGAATATATCTTCTTTAATAATCTTCTATATTTAATTTATCAAATTCAATCGATTTCGAATTTATAAACACGATTATAAATTCTATTTCTATTTTAATAACAACCTCGACTTATAAATCTTCTTTTTATCAACTTCTATATTTTTACTTATCAAAATAAGTGATTTCGGATTTATAAACAACTTTTATAAATTCCAATTCTATTTATAAAAACTTCAATCCCAAATCAATTTCGATATTGATTTAAAAATTTATTTATCACTACTAAGTAAATTCCTCATTTTTCTCAAATTATTCAATATTCTGTTTTAAAATGGATTCTTCAAATTGAAATCATTTTACATTGATTTCCCAATTTATTTCAATTTACCAATTAAATTTCTAGTTGGATTTCCAACTTATCTTCTTTTAATAAATTCCTTTTTAAGGAAATAAATGTCAATCGTTTCTTTCAATCTATTTAAAAATCCAAATTCTTAAATTAAATTCTTCAAATTATAATCACTATTTTACGAAATCCATTTATTTAACATTTTCACTTGATTCTGGAATTAATTCGATAAGATTATAAAAATTAACTTTTTATACCTTAAAAATTCCTTTCTTCAAAATTTATTCAATTTCTAAAATTAATTCACTTAGAAATTTCTATTTTGATTTCAAAAATTCAATTTCGTTTATTTTTGGAATCCAATGATATCAAACATCCATTCAGCTAAATTTTAGCTTTCAAACAATTTCCAGACATCAATTCAATAACATCAATAATCATTCACAGATTATCACATCATAGTAGAAATAAATTCAATCAATGTGAGGGGTCCAGTTGGATCCCACCAACCTGTTTCCCTGCATCCAAAGACGTTAGCACAATACCAATTCCACTTCGAGGTGGAATATCGCGGTATATGGGTTTTATAAAAATAATCCGCTTACTAACGGCGCAATAGGGTCTCATCCGCTATACGAGGCGGGAAAATCAATCAATCCAATATGTACATATGCCAATATGTATATATTGCTATATATATATATAGATATATCCTACTATATCTAATATCACATCCAATAGCAAATATATCAATCAAAAACTGCAATTAATTTTGAGTGAGAAAAATCTCACCTTAGCTTTTATTTTGCAATCCATTCCAAATCCAATCCTTCTTTTGTTTTCTCGACTTTAACCTTGTATAAATAATTTATACAATA
Source organism: Allium fistulosum (assembly GCA_030737815.1). NCBI lineage: Eukaryota > Viridiplantae > Streptophyta > Magnoliopsida > Asparagales > Amaryllidaceae > Allium > Allium fistulosum. The sequence continues at coordinate 193,753,983 of CM060905.1, forward strand.
TATCAATATTCGAATTAAATCGAACACTTAAATTATTGTTCTATTTATTTACTTAACCAATTTCTCCTCTAATAATTAAATTAACTAGTAATTTATTTTAAACTAATCCCTTCATTTAACAAAATACTTTCTTTTCCATTACTGTAAAACTTAAACAACAGTTTTACATTTTATTTTATTTTTTTGTAACTTAGTAAATTTAAATTATCTATATGCATATTTATATAGATGCATACATGTTTACTTTCTGATTTCCTATATACAGTCAAATCAAATTAAACTAAGTCAAGAACAACTTAAATTTCAAAACTGCTTTTACCACATCCATATATTTATCTATATATGTTTTATTATTAAATTTTGAAATATAAAAATCTGTTCATATTTATACACTTTGTTGCAGTTCAAAACTTTTCTCTGTAGAAAACAAAAATCTGCATATAACACTTATTAACTAGATTAAAAATGGGATACCTCACAGAAATTTGGATTCGAGCCTTAGCCCACTGACTTCGATCGAGACTCCTATGTCACCTGCCTACACACTACTTCGCGACCACCACTTCGTCGACCACGCGAATAATTCCACTATCCTTTGCCTCGCCTATGACCCAGCATCCAATGTCGCGGCCACCTAGTCGATTGGCTTTTGCTGTGAATCGCAGCACTTCGGCAATTGCAATTTCGATTTGCTCGCGAATGCCGCAACTACCCAAAGCTTCCAACCACCATGACTCCGTCTCCATACGAAGTTGATTTCGATCGTCAGTTGCCTTCGACGCCGTCGCGCCCACGTTCTCCGCAACCTCGCCTTCTCGCTACGCCCACGCGACTCGAAACCCACCTGCCTGCGACCACACACCCACGTTGCCTAAAATCCCATCGCCCGCCTCCGCGCTCGCTGACCGACCACGCGATGCTTTCGCCTTCGTGCTTCCAGGCGATCCCCCCTAGTCGCGACTGAAATTGACTTCTACTAGATGTCGACATCGATTCACAACCCTAATTGCCAAGTCGTCTCGGCCGAGCACCCTCACTTCAATTCGAATAAATGAAATTGGGGATGAGAACGAGAAAAGGAGGTATGGTAGTCGACATAAATTTAAAACGGGAGAGAATGGATTTTGATATGGTCGCGGCTATTGATTTTTCTCTCTGGCCAGAACGAACTGATTTCGTAATGGTTTATGAAGAGGGATCTGTTTGTTTTGAAATAGAGCGGCCATGCTTTGATTTGAACGAGAGGATGGGTTTGCATGATTTCTCTCCGGGATTTTCTGCGTGATACTAGGCGTGGTATATGAAATGAACGTGTGTATGTCGGCAAAGTTTTAAGCATTTAAAATCTAAATTGAATTCGATTAAATCTAAATGCGTTTACCTATCGTACGGTCACACGGCAACTCCGTTCAATACGAAATTTGAAATCCGGTAATAATTCAATATTCCGGACCCAATGAAACTGGTTTCGTCGAATTCCGAGACTGTGCCTCGGATAGCTATTTTAAATTCAATTTAAACGATTAAATTTCAAAACTGAACAAACCATTTTCAAATTCGATTCTGAAGCTTCTATTATCTTCAGTATTATCAATATGAATTTTAAAAGCTTTTCGAAATATTTTTCTTCAACTTAAAACTGAAGATTCAAATTTTTATTTAACTTACAATAGATTAAATTTTAAAGTTTAATCGCAAATTTCAGAGTTATATCGGGGTTTCAAATTAAATTATCATTCAAATATTTAAAATTAATTAAATATTCTCAATTTAATTGGTTCAAAATTCAGGGTCGTTACAAACTTCCCTCCTTAAATGAATTTCGTCCTCGAAATTACAAGTTAGGAAAAATGGTCCTTAACTCATCTGCTATTTTTCACAATCCAAATAGTTTTATCAAATTTTCCAAAACAAATCTTTCTATTAAAGATTCGTTATTAATTCAACTAACTTTCTAAACATTTTCATAGTTTTCAAACAATATTGTTTTACTTCAAAATTCAAATTTAAATTCAAATTCAAATTTAAACTTCCAAAATTTCTTAAAAATTCTCTAACGCTCTAAATTTCCGAAAAAATTTTCCAGCGTCTCCTTTGCGCGGCTAATACGGTACGACTACAAAACGTCCCTACGGACTCTCAGATTTCAAAAGGAAAAAGAAAAAGCCAAGCGGCTAGACAAGAAATCATCAAATCTCATATTGAAATTCAAATACTTACCTTTTGTCGAGCAATTCAAATCTTATCTTTGAAATCAAAATTCCAATTTCTTTACACACTTGTATATCCTACTAGCCATAATATCTAGTTACATCATTCAATTATTTTGCACATTTCATTACAAAGTTTCCAATATAAACTATTTATACATTTTTACTCCACTATTGAAGTTATATATCTATTTTCATTCAAATTTACATTTCAAATTTCATTTGAATTCAATTTACAATTTTAATTCAATTTGGATTCTATTAGCTTCTGAATATTGAATTTTATCAGCTTTCTTTTATTCAACTGCACTATTTTAAATTAGTTTCAATTACTAATTCATTTCAAATTCTAATCCACTTACAAATTCAAATTCGTTTTCAACATTCAGTTTCAATCTTATTCACTTCATTCAAATTTGCCCTTCTTTTATAATTATAATCCTTTCTTTTAAAATCATTGAATTTAATTCGTTCCAACCTTTATTCATTTGGTCAATATTCAATTAGCTTTACTTACTAATTTTCAATTTAATAGTTTACTTTGTTTTCCACAAATCTAAATTCAATTCAGTCTTACTTACTTACAATTTCAAAATGAATCTCAACTTTCAATTTCACTTTCATTTATTCAAATTTATTCACTTATACTTTCTTTAATTTAACTCCATTCTTTAAGTTAAATTTATTCTATCAAGATTCAATTTGTATAAGTTATCAACTTAGTAACATTTCATAAATATCTTTATATAGCATTCCAGAGTTTTTTTAACATTTCAAAACCATTTTGAAAACAATTCAATTTATCCCTTGAATTTCCAAAACAAAACCCAAATTTTCAAACAACTCCCATTTAAAACAATTTGGCAGCAATTCCTCTTTTGGAAACCCGAAAATGAATTCTAATGATGTGGCCATCATCATCAGGATTATTTTCCAGCGACCTAAAAGAGTTTAGAGCTTTCAACTCTCCAAAAATGCTTTTCAAACCTTTGAAATTCATTTTCAAATCAAAAAGGATTTAAACTTCCAAATCTCCAAATTTTCCAAATTCTTTTCAAAACATTTCCAAAAACTTCTTTGGAATTCCGTTTTAAATTACAATCACATTTATAATTTACATTTTCAAATTTCATTTGCATGTGAATTTATTTCTTAACTTGGTCATTATTTCAATTTCTTATCCAATTTCATATAATAATGATAATAATCCAATGTTATTATTTTTCTAACAACCAAACATCCATATACTATGATAATTCATAGAAAATCAATTCGTTTCTATACAAAAAATAGTTTTGGGCAAAATTATCTCATTTACCCTATTTAAAACAATATTGTGCCGAACGGTTCTATTCGAGCGTTTAGAAACCCCTTCGATACAGTTTTGTAGACTGTGCCGACGAAGGTTCATATGCCACTCAATAAACCAATCATCACAATACAAAACAATTTTTATATTAACTAACAAATACGCACTCGTATCTATTATTACACTCAACTCATTCTAGAGTACTACTGACTCTATCTCTAATGAGTAACACCCAACAGAGCAGGGTTGTCGCTTAACCATATGCTCTGATACCAAATGTCATGGCCCGCAAATCCGTACCTCTTGATTAACCACTAATCTCCATTGATTAACTCAAAATGAACGGGAATACGAACTATGATGGTTTAAGAAGAAGAAAAAGGTAGAAGAAGAAGAAAATAGAAGAAAAGATAGAAGAAAAAGAACAGAAGAAAACAACAGAAACAGAAACAGAAACAATATCAGAATCTTACACATCGCAGCGGAACAATATATAATAGATAACATTAGTCTTTTAAAACAAAGAACTATATCAGTTTATACATACATCAATCAGAGTCATATACAACAATGGACAGTTATATAACTTGTCCTCATACAGAATACACAGCGGAATAATAAATAAGTACGTATGTACGTTTCGCCATCCAGCTTGCTTCCAAAGCTCCAGAATATCCTGATAACCTAACTCTAGACTGCCCGTGTGGAAATTTGTGGGCACCCAGAGTTTAGAAGGGAAACAATAAACTCCGAGTCAGTCATGGTGACTGGTGTGAGATCGTAAAACAGTTATTCTTTAAAACAAACAACAGGAAAATTTAAAGTAAATTTCGCAATGCTTTTGGAAAATGAAACTACCATAAGGCCTCCTGCCACACACACAATGCAAACGCAGAATTGGAGAAGATTTCTCCTTATGATAGTCAAAGATGCTTACTACGCAAAAATCAAATTCTTTTTGATATTATTATTAGTGCATAGTGTAGAAAACATTTCGAAAGTAGAATATAAATCTTAGCCAGCATAGGTACCATTATAGTATGCTTGCTATAGCTGCCATATTAGATGGCAGGTTCTACAACTAAAACCGTACAAGTCACGTATTGTTTTGTTTGGATTTCCAACAAATGGTCAGGCTATGGAACTTCCTATCCACGATGGGTACGTCCCTGGAATAGACGACCCGAGAACCTAACGTTACGGTTAGATCTCTGCCAACACAAGGCCGGGTTACCTCTGCAAAAATAGGTAACTACTGACACGCGTATGCCATCCCCCGATCGTCACCGATCTTCCCGAGGATCCCCGATTCGCAACAAACCACATAATAATAATAATAATGCAGTAACCACAGAGGTTAAGTATCTGGGCTCCATACCATGATACCACCTTTATCCAGAAGGAATGACATACACTAAGGGGCGCTACTCCCTAGAACCTTGCCGCATCCTTCTTGTTTTGACCATTTCCGGGGTGTGAGGCTCGACGAAGTCTCGTCCACAAAGCTACGCTTTCTACAAAGCCATGCTTCGGGTCAAACAAATGATCAACCTATGATCACAAAGATATAAGATCAAACAAATGATCATATCGCAAATGATCAAACACTGATCATTTCACAGCAACACTCAGTATGCCACGTTACCAAATTGGGAGTATATCGCTGATAAATTTCAACTACATAACCTCTGAGCTCGTACGTCTCAGAGAAGGGTGTTAAGCTAAGAGAATAAATTCTCCGCCACCAACAGAAATGTATTTGAAAGGAATCAGCTTTATATCTCAAATTGTAACGTCAGACACACAATCCATACAAGTCTGTTCCGGGATCGAACAGAACCGAAGGCACTTCTCACGAAGCCCTTGCATTTCCGGATAATTTTCTAATCACGTCCGGACTTCCCGTCACTAAGGGTGATAAAAACTCTAAATCGGAGATCAGCCGATGTAGAGTAACTCGACGGTAATCCTTCCGTTTTCAAAAATATCCGGTCTTCAACACCGGTCTTCGAATGCAATTCATAACGACGTATCACATATTTGGAATGGGTTATACGACCCCATGGTCCTTTCCCGGCTAACCCGAATAGTGAGCGATTATTCAAAAATAAGTGTGGCATTCAAATTCATCCAATTCACAACAAATACCATTCAAGGTAATTATTGATAGTCGGTTATTTAACTATCAATAAAGATGCGCAACATCATCGGATTCCAAATAATTTTCCAAATTATTTATCTTCCAAAATATCTTTACTAGATATAAAATTTCCACACTTCAAAAATAAATCAATATTTATTTTTAAACAGATTCCCTTTCTTTTATAAATTCCATAGTAAATTTATATTTTCAAAAATATCTACTGATATACGATTTTCAATCGTTTTCAAATATTCAATTTCAATTTATCTTTAAGAAGATAAAATCTCAAAACGTTTCATTTAATTTTGGAAATGCATTTCCCTACTTATTTAATAATAAGTATTTCACAAATCATTTATTTTCAACACTTGGAAAATATTCGATATACTTAAATCAAATTAAGTATATATTTCATTCTTTAAGGAAATCATTAATTTTAACATCTATTTGAGTCAAAACGAATGTTGCGTAAAACATCGTTACGACGACTCAAAATCACTAGTATAGGGATTCGGAATTAAGATAGATATATAAATCCCAATACTACATCAAAACATTTCCTTTCGGAAATCATTTTCTATAACAACAGTGTTATAGTCCATCATTTCCTTATTCCTCGAAAACGTCTATTTCAACAATGAATGTTGAAATCTATGATTTCGATATTCAATATATTTTAAAACATCGTTTAAAACAATTAACTTCATTTCAAATATCACTTTCCCAAAACCATATCTATTCTACTTAACAATATATTCACTGTCCAAAATCGTGAATATAATTTACTTAACCCAATTTCAATCATTTCTACACATTTTTATTTCAATAAAAATTCGCTATCCAAAATCGCGAATATATCTTCTTTAATAATCTTCTATATTTAATTTATCAAATTCAATCGATTTCGAATTTATAAACACGATTATAAATTCTATTTCTATTTTAATAACAACCTCGACTTATAAATCTTCTTTTTATCAACTTCTATATTTTTACTTATCAAAATAAGTGATTTCGGATTTATAAACAACTTTTATAAATTCCAATTCTATTTATAAAAACTTCAATCCCAAATCAATTTGGATATTGATTTAAAAATTTATTTATCACTACTAAGTAAATTCCTCATTTTTTCTCAAATTATTCAATATTCTGTTTTAAAATGGATTCTTCAAATTGAAATCATTTTACATTGATTTCCCAATTTATTTCAATTTACCAATTAAATTTCTAGTTGGATTTCCAACTTATCTTCTTTTAATAAATTCCTTTTTAAGGAAATAAATTTCAATCGTTTCTTTCAATCTATTTAAAAATCCAAATTCTTAAATTAAATTCTTCAAATTATAATCACTATTTTACGAAATCCATTTATTTAACATTTTCACTTGATTCTGGAATTAATTCGATAAGATTATAAAAATTAACTTTTTATACCTTAAAAATTCCTTTCTTTAAAATTTATTCAATTTCTAAAATTAATTCACTTAGAAATTTCTATTTTGATTTCAAAAATTCAATTTCGTTTATTTTTGGAATCCAATGATATCAAACATCCATTCAGCTAAATTTTAGCTTTCAAACAATTTCCAGACATCAATTCAATAACATCAATAATCATTCACAGATTATCACATCATAGTAGAAATAAATTCAATCAATGTGAGGGGTCCAGTTGGATCCCTCCAACCTGTTTCCCTGCATCCAAAGACGTTAGCACAATACCAATTCCACTTCGAGGTGGAATATCGCGGTATATGGGTTTTATAAAAATAATCCGCTTACTAACGGCGCAATAGGGTCTCATCCGCTATACGAGGCAGGAAAATCAATCAATCCAATATATACATATGCCAATATGTATATATTGCTATATATATATATAGATATATCCTACTATATCTAATATCACATCCAATAGCAAATATATCAATCAAAAACTGCAATTAATTTTGAGTGAGAAAAATCTCACCTTAGCTTTTATTTTGCAATCCATTCCAAATCCAATCCTTCTTTTGTTTTCTCGACTTTAACCTTGTATAAATAATTTATACAATATATCAATATTCGAATTAAATCGAACACTTAAATTATTGTTCTATTTATTTACTTAACCAATTTCTCCTCTAATAATTAAATTAACTAGTAATTTATTTTAAACTAATCCCTTCATTTAACAAAATACTTTCTTTTCCATTACTGTAAAACTTAAAAAACAGTTTTACATTTTATTTTATTTTTTTATAACTTAGTAAATTTAAATTATCTGTATGCATATTTATATAGATGCATACATGTTTACTTTCTGATTTCCTATATACAGTCAAATCAAATTAAACTAAGTCAAGAACAACTTAAATTTCAAAACTGCTTTTACCACATCCATATATTTATCTATATATGTTTTATTATTAAATTTTGAAATATAAAAATTTGTTCATATTTATACACTTTGTTGCAGTTCAAAACTTTTCTCTGTAGAAAACAAAAATCTGCATATAACACTTATTAACTAGATTAAAAATGGGATACCTCACAGAAATTTGGATTCGAGCCTTAGCCCACTGACTTCGATCGAGACTCCTATGTCACCTGCCTACACACTACTTCGCGACCACCACTTCGTCGACCACGCGAATAATTCCACCATCCTTTGCCTCGCCTATGACCCGGCATCCAATGTCGCGGCCACCTAGTCGATTGGCTTTTGCTGTGAATCGCAGCACTTCGGCAATTGCAATTTCGATTTGCTCGCGAATGCCGCAACTACCCAAAGCTTCCAACCACCATGACTCTGTCTCCATACGAAGTTGATTTCGATCGTCAGTTGCCTTCGACGCCGTCGCGCCCACGTGCTCCGCAACCTCGCCTTCTCGCTACGCCCACGCGACTCGAAACCCACCTGCCTGCGACCACACACCCACGTCGCCTAAAATCCCATCGCCTGCCGCCGCGCTCGCTGACCGACCACGCGATGCTTTCGCCTTCGTGCTTCCAAGCGATCCCCCCTAGTCGCGACTGAAATTGACTTCTACCAGATGTCGACATCGATTCACAACCCTAATTGCCAAGTCGTCTCGGCCGAGCACCCTCACTTCAATTCGAATAAATGAAATTTGGGATGAGAACGAGAAAAGGAGGTATGGTAGTCGACATAAATTTTAAACGGGAGAGAATGGATTTTGATATGGTTGCGGCCATTGATTTTTCTCTCTTGCCAGAACGAACTGATTTCGTAATGGTTTATGAAGAGGGATCTGTTTGTTTTGAAATAGAGCGGCCATGCTTTGATTTGAACGAGAGGATGGGTTTGCACGATTTCTCTCCGGGATTTTCTGCGTGATACTAGGCGTGGTATATGAAATGAACGTGTGTATGTCGGCAAAGTTTTAAGCATTTAAAATCTAAATTGAATTCGATTAAATCTAAATGCGTTTACCTATCGTACGGTCACACGGCAACTCCGTTCAATACGAAATTTGAAATCCGATAATAATTCAATATTCCGGACCCAATGAAACTGGTTTCGTCGAATTCCGAGACTGTGCCTCGGATGGCTATTTTAAATTCAATTTAAACGATTAAATTTCAAAACTGAACAAACCATTTTCAAATTCGATTCTGAAGCTTCTATTATCTTCAGTATTATCAATATGAATTTTAAAAGCTTTTCGAAATATTTTTCTTCAACTTAAAACTGAAGATTCAAATTTTTATTTAACTTACAATAGATTAAATTTTAAAGTTTGATCGCAAATTTCAGAGTTATATCGGGGTTTCAAATTAAATTATCATTCAAATATTTAAAATTAATTAAATATTCTCAATTTAATTCGTTCAAAATTCAGGGTCGTTACAAGAGTGGTGCAGCTAAAGCAGTTTGGGAGTGCATCTTTGGATAGGAGAAGTAAGTTTGGAATCTACTAATAATTGTGAAGTAGAGTTGTGTTTTGGATCTCTTCTGTGTTCTGATTTGGATAAGTATTCGGTCTTCAGGATTGAATTGCCAGTTTGGATAATTGGGATTCGATGTGTTTCACGTATCTCTGAGGGAGTACGTGTTTAATCTATCTCTGGTTTTAGAACCAGCAGTTCCGGAGGATGTGGTATTTGAGTCAGACTCGTCTGTAGTCTGATATCCTGTTTAGTTCTATAGATCTAAATGAGTAGGAGCTCTATAGTTTAGTAGTATTGATTGTTTGGATTCTGTAGAGCGAGTATCCCAGTATTTATACTTGGGAAACTCTAGGAAATTCTATCCAGAATTTTGTCTGGATAGTTAGAATTGTTTAATTGAGTAAATTGGTTGCTATGGTTGTTAGCATATGATTGATAATATATGCTTGTGATTTAAAATTAAAATCTTTAATAAGATTATTAAATTACCTTTGTTTAAATTTTGGGGACGAAATTATTTTATGGGGGGAGGAATGTGATATCCCGGAAATTTGAGCAATATCAATTTAATAATTTGTTAAATAATTAAATTGATTTGATAATCTTTGATAATAAAATTGGAATTTAATTTAATAATCTAATTAAATAAGTATTTAATTGGTGAATTTTATCTTTTAAAAGTTAATAAGATATTTTCTATTTGTAATATATATTTATTTGTATATATTGTAAATAGAAAAGCTTTGGTAAATTGGAAATTTATATTTAATTTAATATGAACTTTTCAAAGTTATTTAAATAAATAACCTTATAGTTTAAATATTTTAGGTAAATGTTTAAATTGTTTAAGATATATTTTAACTTAAGCTTAAATATAAATAAGATTAACAAAAAGGTTTGTTTTATTTCTTTTTAAAATATTACTTGATAATATAATCTCTTATATAAATTATTTAAATTATCAAATATGTTATTTTCAAATAATAAGTATAATGTATTATTTTTATAAATATGAATGGATTTTAAAGACTATGGAATTGTTATTTTTAAATTGAATAAATAGTTATATATGTATATATATATATAACTTAATTTTTTCTTAGGATTTAATTTGATTTGAATTTGAATTTAAAGTTGAAATTCAAAAGAATAGATTTTTAAATTGTTTTGGATTTTAGAATATTTGTATAAACTTTTATTTATAAATATAATTAGTTTTGTTTCTTTAAAAAGTAATTTATATATAGATAAGTATTTAATAAATAAAGAAAAAGGCTTTTTATTTACTTTTAAAATATATAAAAACAAAAAAAACTATTCCTTTTTTCATCCTGTCTTTCCATGGCCGCTCCCGCCTCACCCCCCATCCCTCCCTCATCTTTTCAAACTATTCCTTCTGTACTTTCAACTATTCCATCTCCTTCTTCTCGATCCTGTCCCCTTCCTAGCTCGCCTCCTGCCCCTCCGCCTCCTGTTCCCCCACCTCCGCTTGCTTCATCGCACTCTCAACCTACTGTAGCTATTCCAACCTGGTCCTCTCTCTTCAAAAACAAACCAAGAAATGCAGGGCAGTTCTCCCCTATTGAATTCCCCCTCGTTTTTGATGGTACTGCTCTAGTTCCGCCGGAGGTGGTGATACAAGCTGGTAGTGAAATCTGGAAAGAATGGTTGGTTGGTTTTTTTCTCGACAAACCATTGTCCTACCTCACTGTTATCAACCATCTAACGAAATTGTGGAAGCTGAAAGGTGAGATTGTGGTAAAATCTGATGGTGTTTTGTTTCTTTTCCATCTGTCTTGCGCTGAGGATAGAAGGAAAATATTAGAATCTGATCCTATTTTTCTACGAAACAAAATATTCATAATCAAGGCATGGGATCCTATCATAGGCAATAGTTGCAGTACCATTAGAACAGTTCCTGTATGGCTAAAGCTAGCAAACATTCCTATTTTTGCATGGTCTCACTTAGGCATCAATTGGCTAGCCTCCAGAATTGGAAGGATGTTGTGCATGGATTCTTCAACTGAGAGGCTGGAGAGGATAGGTTATGCTAAATGTTTGGTGGAAGTGACCCCTGACTGCCAACTTGTGGATGAGTTTCCTGTTAAAATGCTTGATGGATCTACGCAGATGGTTCAAGTCAGTTACTTGTGGAGACCTGATATTTGTGCTGACTGTAAAGAGTTTGGTCATTTGGGTCCATCATGCCTGAAAGTTTGTGATGAAAAAGTTGGAAATAAGGATGATACTTCATTGAAAAGGAGTAATCAGGAAGGAAACAAGGTAGAAAGAGGGACATTCATTCAGCAAAAAAAGGGTAAGCAAGTCTGGCAAAAAGTTGCTAAAAGAAAATCATTTTCCAGAGATCCGACTTTTCACAAGGTGGATGAATTGAATGAAAGCAAGGTGCTTCTTGAAGAGCATATTCAGAATCAACCAGAATCAATTTGTGTTGCAGCAATAGGAGATAAAGATATTAACATGGAAGTGTGTTTACCTTCTGATGATCGGGGGGATTATTTGACTACTAATAAATTTGATGTGCTAAAAGAAATGGATGATGATGCTCATGTTGGATATGAAACATTAAGTGGTGATGACAATGAGGGAGAAGAGGTATCACGGGATAAGGTGGAAGGTAATGAAGGAAAGGAGAGCAGACCAAGTAAAGGATATATAATAGTCAATACTAGTAGTGACAATGCTTTAGAAACTGCTTTTGACACTGCATTGGAAGAACCACTGAATTTGCACAGCATATCATTTGAGAATGGTACACACACTTCACCTACTAAAGGCAAGTCTCAGAGGCAAGCACTCCTCTCTGATCATAGCTTGATCATCCACGAAACATCATCAACTCCACTTAACACTAATACCCCAATCAAACCAATTAACCCTTCCCACCCTGATCTTGATACTGATGACCATTTTTGTAAAGTTTTGCAAAGTCAAATTACTGAATTGATCTTTTCCATGCAATCTTCTCCTCATTTCCAAACCAATCCATCCTCATCTACATCTAATCCTCAACGTCAAGCAAACACAAAGCAACCTTATGTTTTCACAGGTTCCATTCCTAGTTGGCTATCCCCACCCTCATCCCCCAAAGAAGTTAACCATGCTTTCAGTGTTCCATCAACAACCTCAATTACCAAAAAAAAAGAAAACCATCGAATCAAACAGGTTCATCTAGAACAGAGTCTCCTGTAACTAGGAGCATGAAAGAAGTTGCACTCCAATCTTTAGTTTAATTTATGTCGCATAATTTTGGAGCGTGGAACATAAGAGGATCTCATAACTTCCTCAAGCTTGAGCATGTCAAGCAGTTAATTAAAGAATTTCAGCTGTCAATTTTTGCTATCCTTGAAACAAAACTAAATCTTCCTCTCACTATTTCTGCTGCTAAGTATGTGAACCCTTCCTGGATCCTTTCCCATAACCTTAACGAAGCAAATTATGGCTGTATTATGGTGATTCATAATCCTGATGTCCTCAATCTTGATCTCCTTCATGCTTCTCCCCAAATCATGCATTTCCATGCCAAATTCCATAATCCTCCTTCCTCCTTTTATATTTCTTTTGTGTACGCTTACAATTCTCAAGTCCCAAGACAAAAGCTTCTCGATTTGATGCCAGCCTTAAGACAAGAAACACATCCGTGGATTATGGTAGGAGATTTCAACAGCTGTTTCTCCCTTTCAGACAAGCACGGTGGTTTGCCTCTTATGCCTAAGGATATCATCCCCTTGAACTCTGCCATTTTTGATTCGAATCTCATTCCTATCCACAAGGAGGGTGCTGTCTTTTCTTGGAATAACATGTCCAGGAGTGGCGTTAGGACCTTCACTAATATTGATCACTCTTTCTCTAATTACACTGCTCTCTCCACCTGGCCTGACCTGTCTACGTTTCTTCCACCATCTATTCTTTCTGATCATTCTCCCCTCATCACTACCACTGGTAGGAAACTCCATGGAAACAAAAGAGGATTAAAAATTTTTAAACTCTTGGTCTCTTGAACCTGAATATAATAACATAATTCGTACTGCTTGGGCTAATGTTTTTTTTGGAAATCCTATGTATATTTTCTGCAGAAAACTCATGGCAACAAAGGAGGCGTTAAGGGCTTGGGCTAAGGACAAGTATGGGAATGGCAATCTCAGATCCTCTAAACTCAAAGATCAGCATTGTGAAGCACAGAAATTGATGATGGATTTCCCTGATAATGCTGAGTTAGCTGCCAACGAAGCAGCTCTCTCCCATGAGCTCAACCATGCGCTGAACGTTGAATGTGAGATGAAAAAGCAACAGTCAAGAATAAAGTGGGAATTTGAAGGCGACAGAAATACTAATTTTTTTCACGCTTCCCTTAAAGCTAAACAAACTACAAATAATGTCTTCTCCATTCTTGATGAAGCAGGTAACTTGCATACTTCCCCTGAGATGGTGGTCAACGCCTTTCAGCTCCATTTTTCAAGGCTTCTTGGCAATATTAAAAATTTTGTGCCCCATTTGGAGGATCTTTCTTTGGTCTCTCTGCCCAAACTCAACTTTGAGGAAGCAGCTATGCTGGTGGAAAAAGTGACTGATGCAGAAATAAAGAGTACCCTTTTTGCAATGAATAAGAATTCGTGTGGTGGTCCCGATGGTTTCAATGTACAATTTTTCACTTCTGGTTGGGAAGTTGTTGGTGGGCAATTCTGTAAGGCAGTGCAGAATTTCTTTGACAAATTCAGGCTCCTTAAATCAGTTAATGCCACTAACTTGGTTGTGATTCCCAAGATTTCGCGCCCAACTTCTGTGTCATCATTCAGACCAATCTCTTGTTGTAATGTGATATATAAGTGCATATCCAAAATCATAGCATCTAGGCTGGTTGTTGTTCTGCAGAGAATCATCTCCAAGAATCAAGTTGCCTTTCTTCCTTCCAGAAACATCCTTGACAATGTTATGCTTGCGCATGAGCTTTTAAAGGGATACAATAGAATAAATGCAACCCAGGGTGCCATGCTTAAGCTTGATCTCATGAAAGCCTATGACAGTCTGTAGTGGTCTTCAATTGTCAGAATCATGTCCCTTATGGGTTTCCCTAAGGTGTTTGTTGCTTGGATTTATGAATGTATTTCGTCTCCTTCATATTCCTTGATCCTGAATGGAGCAAGCAATGGTTTTTTTGATGCCAAACAAGGGATAAGGCAGGGTGACCCACTTTCCTCCTATCTCTTCATCTTGGTGATGGAAGCCTTCACATGTTACATCAGGCCCTTGTTTATGTCCAGGCAGATTTGCTTTCATTCCAAATGTAAAGATGTGCAATTAACATCTCTACTATTTGCTGATGACATCATGATTTTCACCAAGCCAAACATTCAGTCAATTGAAGCTATAAAAAGTGCTCTCCATGGCTTCTACTTGATGACAGGTTTAGAACTTAGTCTTAATAAATCAAGCATTTTGATAGCTGGTGTGTCAGGTGTGTAGAGGCAAATTCTAACTAGGACTGCTAGGATGCAAAACATGAATCATGACATGACTTACCTTGGCATGCCTTTATGTTCTTCCAGGGTGACAACGGCTAACTGCTTACCTCTTCTTCAAAGAATTACTGCTGTCATGGAGAGGTGGACCACAAAATTCTTATCACAAGCAGGCAGGCTTGTTCTTATAAAATCGGTGTGTTTTTCCATGATGGTTTATTGGGCTAGGGCCTTTATCCTACCCTCAAAGCTTCTGAAAATGGTCAGAACGACTATGTTGAGATTTTTTTGGTTTGGTAGCATTCATGTCAAGAAGGTTTTCCCATGTTCTTTTGCATTATTTGAGAAACCAATCTGCAAGGGTGGGTTAGGATTATTCAGCATCCCTATTTGGAATAAGGCAGCATATAGTAACCACTTTAATGCCCTAATGCATAGGAAAGACTCATTATGGGTTAATTGGAGCTTAAAGCACAATGTTGGAGCTAGGAAGTTTTGGGAGATGGAGGTACCACAAAATTGCAGCTGGATATGGAGGAGTATTTTGAATTTGAGGAATACTTTTAGACCTTTTGTCCAAATTCAACTGTCTGTTTCAAGCGATTGCAGTTTCTGGCATGATCCCTGGGTGAGCAAAGGCATTATACTCCATCAAATCTTCTCAACCCAGCAGTTTTATCAAGCAGGCATTGCCAATGATGATAGAGCTGTTAATTTCATATCTCAAGGCAAGTTAGTACTGCCATATTCCAGTAATCAAAATGTCAGAGCTCTATGGAGTAATTTTGCTCAGAATAACTATGATCTTCATGACCAGGACACTGTGTTATGGAATGGCAAGCCTCATTCCATTTACTGTGTTTATGTGGCACTTCTTGGTATTGATTCAATGCCTGACTGCAAATGGCACAGGGATATTTGGAATAGCATATCACCGAGTTCTGACAATTTGATGCTTTGGAAAGTTGTCAACAAAGCCTTATTAACTAGGGACAAGCTGCTTGATTATGGCATGAATGTTCCTGCAACCTGTTTACTGTGCAGTGACATTGATGAAACTACCCTGCACATTTTTTTTGATTGCCCTTATGTTCAATTTTTATGGAGGAAAATGTTGAGTTGCTTGGGGATGCTTTCTTCTACATTACAAATTTCTGAACATTGGGTTTTAGTTGAGAATGCAACTAAATGGAATGATGACAGAAGATTTTCTTTTTTCTTCATTATTAAAAAGCTGATGAAGATAGTCTGGGAAGAGAGGGATATGAGGAATTTTGAAGGGCAATAGAGGAGTCATTTCGTGCTTTGGGCTAATTTAAAAAGGAATATTCTGCATGGTATGAGACTAAGTAAGCATGATTTCCAGGAGCAGCATTTTGATCCATGGATTCCCTAATTTACCATGCTCTCTTTGTTTTGTTTTTTCTTTCTGTTTTTTCTTGTCTCTGTTTTCTTCGTTTCCCATTTGTAGCTCTGTTTTCTCTTTTTTAATAAATCTGGTAGGGGTCCAGTTTTCAACCCCGCTTGCCCTGCAAAAAAAATATAAAAATAAGTAAAATTACTTAAAAGACATGTGTAAATAAATTATCAACTCTAATGACAAGTGTCCTTATTTATTTTCATTTTCTTTTGTTTTTATAAATCACAAATTTACTTATATATAAACATATGCATTTCTTCATTTCATTTCTTTCTATTTTCTTTTTAAAACCAAGAGAAACTCAAAACCTTTCTCTAATACAAATCTGATCAGTAACCATTTCTCAAACAAAAATTGTTCATGTTCAAATCAGATTTTTTTCAATACTCAAACTCCTCACAAAAACCACAATTTCAATTCATTTCAAAGCCTGCATGTTTTAATATGAACATCTGCAACTCAGTTTTTAAATTCCAAAAGCATACAAATCATTTTCTTCAATCTATGAAGCATCCTCAAAATCAAATCCCTGTAATCTCATTTTCACAAATTCAAACCAAAGCCTGTTCTTTTGCAAACCTGAGATTTAATCAAAGAAACCAGTCTGCATTCTTCTCAACCTGGAAGCAAGCATGCATGTAGTTTAAATAAGTTTAAAGCTCCAGCAACTCAAGTTTAAAATCAAAGAAGATAAGGAATTCAAGTTTTAAAAGCAAAAGCATTCAAGTTCTAAAGTTTAAAAGCAGTTTCAAATATAAGGCTCTGTTCATCTTTGTTTCTGGTGAGTAACATTTTTTTAAGAGCTTAAATATAAGAAATCTGTTTGCATGTTAACTTCTGAGAGAAAGTATGTTTGTGTGTATATATATATGTGAGTTTATATGTGTATATGGATGAATAGATATGTGTGTATGTCTGTTATCTGTAACTCTCTGTTCTTTGTTTTTAAGCTAAGATTTTGATCAAAATTTATTATCTCCCAAACTAATCTCTGTTAGGACTTAAGTTTCATATAAAATATGTTTGCTTAATCATAGATTTAGGTTTAAAATTTAATTTAGGTAAATTTAATTTTTAGTTCTCTGGAAAACCAAAAACAACAGTGCATGTATATAAAAGTGAAAACTCAAACTTTGTAATTCAGAAATCCAGGAGTATAAATTGAATACATAAACTATAACATGATTTTTAGCATTAAAATCATAATTTTTAGTTTAGTAATGAAGGTGCAGTTCTGGTTTTAACTAAAAATGAATTTTGGGTTAGAACTGTTGATCTAGGAGGTTGGGTTGGCTAACATTGTTTCTGGTGGTGGAGTGATGATCGAAGATGCAAGGAAAATTATTGGAAAATGAATTAATGCATTGAGGCAGTGGCGATTTAGGATTTAAGATTTTAACCCTAGTTTCTTTAGTCAATTAGAATTGATCACTGCGAACTCTATGAATGATCGAGTTCAACCGAACTCTGGGGAATGGTAGATAGGGCATAGGCGAGGTCGTGACTGGAGTTTCAGCAACTCCGGTGATCGGAGGCAGGAGTACGAGGAATTGTTGCCAGGTTTTGGAAGTTTTAGTTTTGTTCCAGTTTTGGCTTTAAGGCTCGATTTTGTTTTCGTATTCGTTTTGACGATCTGATTATCGAGGGATGGTGCGAAGATGGTTGCCGATGTGGGGAAGCCATCGTGGATGGTCGGAGGTGACTGCATCTCCGGTGCATGTGCACGGTGCACAAATTTTTGGGTTCTGGTGAGTCTGGTTTGAATAGAGGAAGGTTACTCGATTTCTCGAGTTTTCTTGCGTGAGAGACTTGAAGTACTTAGGGTTGCGACTCGAAGTAATTTAGATGGGCTCGAGTACATTAGTGTTGCCAGGTTTTAAAACCTGTCTGTTTTAAATTAAAACTAAATTTAAATTTGTGAAGCAATATCTAAACATAATTTTAAATCAAATATTTAATATAGATTCAAGTTTAGTTCGAATTTTAGATTGGAGATAAATAAGTTTTATAAATTTAAATGTTTTAATAAGTTTAAATGTTAGTTATATTTTAAATGTTTTGAATTTAAAAAGGAGTTTGATTTAAACTCTTTTAAAAATACTTTTATAAGATATAAGAATTCTTTAACATGTAAAGGTTTTTAAATTGGTTTTAAATTTTGTTAAAGATAAATTGGTATTCATTTTAAATCTCGAATTTAAAATGAAATTTAAAAGTAAATTTGAAAATGGATGTTTTTAAATGTATTTGTGAATAATAATTTAACCATGAATAAGAAAATGTTTTTATCTTAAAGTTAAAATCATTAAATCTTTAAGGTAATTAAAATGGTTTAAATAATCTAATTAATTAATGATTTGGATTAATTAATTAAGTAATTAATGGTTTAAATTTATTAATTAAGGTTTAAGTTAATTAATTAAGCAATAATTAATTTGTAATTAAGAATCATAGAGTTGATTTTTAAATTAATGATTAGAAATTAATTAATCAAGTAATTAAGTTACAGTTAAAACTTAATTAATTAAATAATTAGGATTAATTAATGGGTTATTAATTGTTAATTAATTTATAATTAATAATAAGAAATGTAAGTTTTAATTACTTTGGAAAAGTAATTAATGAATCTTAAATAGTTAATGAAGATCATTAACTAAGGATTATTAAATAAATAATTAATGTGATTAATTTTTAATAATTTTAATAATTAATTATATTAATTAATTTAAAGATAATCATTTATGAAAATTGTTTAAATATAATTACTTAATGGAAGTAATTAAGGAATTAATTACTCATTGTAATTAATTAAGTTATTTGATTAGTTTAAGTTAATTTATTAAGTTTAATTAATTTAGAATAATCAATGGATGATTTGATAAATAATTACTTAATGTAATTAATAAGGTATGATTATATAGGGAAGTAAATAATAGATAATTACTGGATGTGGAAGTAATTAATTGAATGATGATGTATTAATGGAAGTAATTTGAGTTTAATTACTTGTGAATTAATCAAGGAATTAATTAAGAAATTAATTAAGGAGTAATTAATTTAGTTAATAAAAGTAATTAAGGGTAGTTAATTACTGAATGAGATTAATCAAGAGTGATTAATAAATGTGGTTTAATTAAAGGTTAATTACTTAATGTAATTAATTTAATTAGGGTAATTAATAATAAAAATGTAACTAAAGATCATAAATTAATATAATTAATGATGTAATTAAGAATTGATTAATTAAGAAATAATTAATAAATGAAGTGATTAATTAATGTAATTAATTAAGGATTAATGTAATTAATTTTAGTTGATTAAATTAATTATAGTTAATTAATTAATGAAGTAATTAAAGGTTAATTACTATAAATGGTTAAGGATAATTAATTTGAGTAATTAATTAAAGGATAAATTACCTAAATGTAATTAAAGGGTAATTAGGGGATAATTAATTAATGGTTAAGTAAGCAGGATTTATAGAATGAAGTAATTAATTTAATTCACTTTAAATTAATTAGAGAGGGTATAAATCATTACTTATGGATGGATGAATAATATTGAATGCTTTGCATTGTTTGATATCTTTGATGAGATATGTGCTGATATGTGATATGGATGTTCTAGTTGAATTGTGATGATAATATGGATTATCTGCTTATATTGATAATGTTGATTATCTATTGTGATATTGTGAATTCTCTATCTATGTAAAAATAGATAATGAATTGAATTGTTTTAACTTTAAAACAACTTGGCCTTAAAAGATACGTTTTGGATTTCGATGAGACCGGGATCGGATTTCCAGATTTGGATATCCGAATACCACATCGATCCAAATTAACGATAGGTCATGAATCTCAAGTGAAGATGAAGATTCAGAGTGCAAGGGTTATTGTCGTTAACTCTGAGGGTGATTCCAAAACGAATGTAACGAGATAATGCCTTCGGTTTCGTTCGAACCCGAAACGAACTTGTATGGATTGAATGCTTTCAGCACATCGTCAGGTGGACGATGAGCATTCTAAGATAGATGTGTTCTATTTAAAGGTAATCGTAGCATCAAGCCTCACAAACCGGGAATGGCTAAAACAGGGGAGGTGCAGCAAGGTTAGTGGGTAGCACCCAAGTAGGACAAGATTACCTCTGTCTAGATGTCCCTTATTATTTCGGTTTAGAGTGCGGTTGGTCATGACAACCGTGGGGTATCTTGTGCGGGAAGTATCCAGTAAGGGATGTTCCGGCCTTGTGTTGCAGGGGATTGGGAGTGATCCTCGGTACGGTGATCTAGGCCACGTACTGTGACGGGCGGTACCCCGGTAGCCCTGCCATTGTATGGAATCCAATTTCCAATAATTGATAACGGACTTGATTGTATACCTATGTATGCTGGAATTTAATGAATGTAACAATTTCGGCTATGTGAATACTTATTTGAAAACCCTAGACCTATTATAATATAACTGGATTACCTATCAATGTTTTGGTTAGCGTAAGGTAAAAACTTTTCCATGTTTATGTGTGGGAAGTCTTACGTGATACCTTTGTTTTCAAAAGGTTTTGAAGTTAAGCAAGTTTAACCTGTTACTCACACCAGACCCATGTCTGACCCAAGTGTTTATTTCTGTTTTATAAACTCTTGGGTACTCAAATTTTTACGAGTAGCCAAGGGATTCAGGTTAGCTTTGACGAATTATGGAGGAGCAATGGAGCAGGAGGCTTCAGCGTTGTAGATATAGATAGTAGTTCCGCTATGTTGATCTTTGTATTGATCTCTGTATTGTATTGAGTTGTAATAACTAGACAGAAGTTTATAACTGTCTAGTATGTGATGTATAATCTGTGTAACTCGGATGTATATGATACTATGTAATATCTTATGTGTTATATTATATTTCATTCGTTCCGCTGTGAGTATCTGTTGTTGTTTCTTTCTCTCTTCTCTTCTTTTCTCTTTTCTATCCCTTTCTTTCTTATTAATGATGCGTCATTCTATGGAATGAGTGGCGGGTCGTTACAGTTTTTATAAATATGAATGGATTTTAAAGACTATGGAATTGTTATTTTAAATTGAATAAGTAGTTGTATATGTATATATATATAACTTGACTTTTTAAATTGAATCTTAGGATTTAATTTGATTTGAATTTGAATTTAAAGTTTTGAAATTCAAAGATAGATATTTTAAATTGTTTTGGATTTTAAAATATATGTATAAACTTTTATTTATAAATTAGTTTTGTTTCTTTAAAAAGTAATTATATATATAGATAAGTATTTAATAAATAAAGAAAAAGGCTTTTTATTTACTTTTAAAATATATAAAATAAGTAAAATTACTTAAAAGACAAGTGTTAATATCTAAAGCCTTTGTTTTAACATGTGTAAATAAATGATCAACTCTAATGACAAGTGTCCTTATTTATTTTCATTTTCTTTTGTTTTTATAAATCACAAATTTACTTATATATAAACATATGCATTTCTTCATTTCATTTCTTTCTATTTTCTTTTTAAAACCAAGAGAAACTCAAAACCTTTCTCTAATACAAATCTGATCAGTAACCATTTCTCAAACAAAAATTGTTCATGTTCAAATCAGATTTTTTCAATACTCAAACTCCTCACAAAAACCACAATTTCAATTCATTTCAAAGCCTGCATGTTTTAATATGAACATCTGCAACTTAGTTTTTAAATTCCAAAAGCATACAAATCATTTTTGTAACGACCCAGAATTTTGAACGAATTAAATTGAGAATATTTAATTAATTTTAAATATTTGAACGATGATTTAATGTGAATCCCGAATATAATTCAGGATTTGACGATTAAATTAGAAAATTTAATCTATTGAAACTGAATAGAAATTTGAATCTTCGATTTTAAGCCGAAGAAAAATATTTCGAAAGCTTTTAAAATTCATATTTATTTTACTGAAGATAACAGGAGCTTCAAAATTGAATTTTAAAACTGTTCTGTTCAGTTTTGAAATTTAATCGTTTCAATCGATATTTAAAAATAGCCGTCCGAGGCACAGTCTCGGAATTCGACGAAACCAGTTCCATTGGGTCCGTAATATTGAATTATTACCGGATTTCCAATTTCGTATTTTTCGGAGTTAATATGCGACCGTAAGGTGAGTAAACGCATTGAAGTTTTATCGATATTCAATTTAAATTTGAAATTTAAATTTGTCAACCTCAGTACGCTGTCTTTCCTATATTTACGCCTAAATTCTCGCCTAGTATCACGAACAAAATCGTGCAAACCATTTCTTCTATCTGTATGCGAAGAAATTGAACTAAGCTCTTCCTCCTTTCGTTCAAAAACATTATTCTCGTTCCTCTTCTTTTTTTTTAAACGAATCCCTTTCTCGTTTTAAAAAACAATGGCCGCTAACAGTTTCGAATAAAAGAAATCGTCCCTCCTCTCCCAGTTCAAACCAAAATTGAAGGCGACTCAGGCGATGACCTAGGAGCGCGTACTCGCGATGGCGCGGCGCTTGCTGGAGGGGGTGGCGGCGAAGTTGCATTCGCGTCGAATGGCGATTGGAGCTCGGTCGATTGATTTAGGGCATGGGCTCGAGGGTCGCGGCAGGGCGACACGCGCGTAGGCGATGTTGGTAGCGGCTGCTCGCGATGGGCGCGCGTTGGGTGGCAACTGGATTGGAGTTTCGAGAATCGCCGTGGGGAAACAAGGCCAGGGAGGCATCGACGTTGGTCAGGCGTGAGTGGTGATGTCGGCGTGAAGCTTGGGCTAGGGTTCGGTGACTGCAAATTTTGATGTCGCGAACGTATTGTCAATCACGAGTGGGATCGATGATGTCGCGGGTTGGAAGTGAGATGCCTACAAGCTCGGCGAAGCAGTGTTGGGGGTGTTCGACTTCACTGACCTTGAGATTGGGTCGCGGCGTCGCTTCTATCGAGGGAGTGAGGTATTTGTTTCATTTTAATCTAATAATATATACATACGCAATGGAATTAAGGTGTTTATGCTTATTGGTTTTCAATTTAAGGGCGTACACTTTTATTTAAATCGTATAAGTTAACAGGAGAGAAAAATGTTGACAGTGAGGTAGATTTCGGAAACAGTGAGTTTTAATCTGTGGTTTCAAAATAATTTTGTTGTTATAAGATTTAAACAGAAATTATAGATGTGAATAAGAAAGAGAAAACATATGATTTTAAAGGCTATAGAGTTTATATGAATTTGTATAATGTATATACATATTTAAGTAACAGAAGTTACTATAGATTTTGAAAATATAAGGTTTTAAATGGGAATAAGATTAGAAAACAACAAAATAAATGAAATGAATTTAGGTGATAAATTTAGTAAATGGAAAATTATTTGTTCGATTTAATTCGAATATTGATAAATCGTATAAATATTTATACAAGGTAAAAATGAAGAAAACAACTCTGGAATCGAAGTGGATTGCAAATTTTAAAGCTAAGGTGAGATCTTCTCACTCACATTGAAAAGTGGAAATTTTCAGTTATTGATTTGATTGACTGTTTGATTGCTATTGAATGTGCTATTAGATATAATAGGATATATATCTATATATAGCAGTATATACATATTGGCATATGTATATATTGGATTGATGATTTCCCGCCTCGTATAGCGGATGAGACCCTATTGCGCCGTTAGTAAGCGGATTTATAAAAACCTATATACCGCGATAATTCCGTACTGGAGCGGAATTGGTATTGTGCTGACGTCTTTGGATGCAGGGAAACAGGTTGGAGGGATCCAACTGGATTCCTCAACTGTATTTACTTATTTACAGATATTGATGTATATTCTGTATCATATGATGATATATGATATTTGACTGTTGTGATTGACTAATTGATGCGTTGCATCATCGGATTCAAATTTTGAAGTTTAAAAATAACGATTTTTATTTTAAGAAGAGATTTTAAAAGTGATTATTTGAAAGTATACGTTTTATTTGAATCTTTGAATTGGTTTACTTTAAATAAATAAATGTTATAAATCTAAAGTTATGAAAATTTTAATTGTGAAATATAACTGAAAAGTGATTTTGAAATAAATAGCCAAGTAATTTATAAAATAGCTTAAGTTTGGATTTCTTTTGAATTACTAAAAATGATGTATATAAAAGATGTACAGAATTGATATTTATCAATTTAAAGTGTTGGAATTTTAAAACGAGTGTTTATAAGTGTTAGAGATTTATAGAATTATAAATTGTAAAGACATGAGATTTATAGATTTATAAATTGTGAAAATATGAATTTTATAGATTTATAAAGTATGAAGTTATAAAATGGATGAAACGGTAGCATAAAAGATTTATAAGAGATTAACTTATAAATTTGATTTTTGCCTTTAAATGGAATATTTATCGAATTTGTAAATAAAAGGAGATTTATTAAATCGAAGTTGTTATAAAATAGAAATAGGATTTATAAACGTTGTTTTATAAATTCGAAATCAATGGGATTTGAGAAATTAAATATAGAAGATTTTTAAAGAAGATATATTCGCGATTTTGGATAGCGAATTTTTTATTGAGATAAAAATGTGTAGAAATGATTGAAATGGGGTTAAGTAAATTTTTTTCACGATTTTGAACAGTGAATATATTGTTAAGTAAAATGGATTCATTTTTGAAGAAGTGATATAAAAAAAATGAAGTTAAACATTTTAAAGATGTTTTAAAATGTATTGTGAATCGAAAGCATAGATTTCAACAGTTCTTGTTGAAATAGGCGTTTTCGAGAAATAAGGAAATGGTGGACTATAACACTGTTGTTATAGTAAATGATTTCCGAAAGGAAATGTTTTTATCTAGTATTGGGATTTACATATCTATATTAATTTCGAATCCCTATACTAGTGATTTTTGAGTCGTCGTAACGATGTTTTACGTAACATTCGTTTTGACTCAAATTGATGTTGTTATAGTAAATGTTTTCCTTAAAGAATGAATATATACTTAATATTGATTTAAGTATATTGAATAATTTCCAAGTGTTGAAAATAAATGGATTTGTGAATTACTGACTTACTGATATTCGATAAGTATAAATTCACTATGGAATTTATAAAAAAAAAGGGAAACTGTTTAGAAAAATAAACGTTGTTTTATTTTTGAAGTGTGGAAATTTTATATCTAGTAAAAGATATTTTTGAAGATAAATAATTTGGAAAATTATTTGGAATCTGATGATGTTGCGCATCTTTATTGATAGTTAAATAACCGACTATCAATAATTACCTTTAGATAGGTATTTGTTGTGAATTGGATGAATTTGAATGCCACACTTATTTTTGAATAAACGCTCACTATTCGGGTTAGCCGGGAAAGGACCATGGGGTCGTATAACCCATTCCGAATATGTGATACGTCGTTATGAATCGCATTTGAAGACCGGTGTTGAAGACCGGATATTTTTGAAAACGGAAGGATTACCGTCGAGTTACTCTACATCGACTGATCTTCGATTTAGAGGTTTTATCACCCTTAGTGACGGGAAGTCCTGACGTGATTGAAAATTATCCGGAAATGCAAGGGCTTCGTGAGAAGTGCCTTCGGTTCTGTTCGATCCCGGAACAGACTTATATGGATTGTGTGTCTGACGTTACACTTTGAGATGTAAAGCTGATTTCTTTCAAATACATTTCTGTTGGTGGCGGAGAATTTATTCTCTTAGCTTAACACCCTTCTCTGAGACGTACGAGCTCAGAGGTTATGTAGTTGAAATTTATCAGCGATATATCCCAATTTGGTAACGTGGCATACTGAGTGTTGCTGTGAAATGATCAGTGTTTGATCATTTGTGATATGATCATTTGTTTGATCTTATATCTTTGTGATCATAGGTTGATCATTTTGTTTGACCCGAAGCAGGGCTTTTTGAGAAAGCGTAGCTTTGTGGACGAGACTTCGTCGAGCCTCACACCCCGGAAATGGTCGAAACAGGACGAATGCAGCAAGGTTCTAGGGAGTAGCGCCCCTTAGTGTATGTCATTCCTTCTGGATAAAGGTGGTATCATGGTATGGAGCCCAGATACTTAACCTCTGTGGTTACTGCATTATTATTATCTATGTGGTTTGTTGGAAATCGGGGATCCTCGGGAAGATCGGTGACGATCGGGGGATGGCATACGCGTGTCAGTAGTTACCTATTTTTGCAGAGGTAACCCGGCCTTGTGTTGGCAGAAATCTAACCGTAATGTTAGGTTATTTCTCGGGTCGTCTATTCCAGGGACGTACCCATCGTGGATAGGAAGTTCCTTAGCCTGATCATTTGTTGGAAATCCAAAGAAACAATACGTGACGTGTACGGTTTTAGTTGTATTACCTGCTATGGAATGTGGCGGTAACCTGCTATTGAACATAGTAGCTATAGTAGGCATAAGTGCGGAATGCCTATGCTGGCTAAGATTAATATTATACTTTCGAAATGTTTTCTACACTATGCACTAATAATAATATCAAAAATGATTTGATTTTGCGTAGTAAGCATCTTTGACTATCATAAGAAGAAATCTCCTCCAATTCTGCGTTTGCATTGTGTGTGTGGTGGGAGGTCTTATGGTAGTTTCATTTTCCAAAAGCATTGCGAATTGACTTTAAAATTCTCTGTTGTTTATTTTAAAGAATAACTGTTTTACGATCTCACACCAGTCACCATGACTGACTCGGAGTTTATTGTTTCCCTTCTAAACTCTGGGTGCCCACCAATTTCCACACGGGCAGTCTAGAGTTAGATTATCAGGATATTCTGGATATTCTGGAGCTTTGGAGATGAGCTGAAGTTCGAGACGTAATATTTGTATCTAATAGTATTTATTCCGCTGTGTATTCTGTATGAGGACAAGTTATATAACTGTCCATTGTTGTACTGAGTTGTATATTGACTCTGATGATTGATGTATGTATAAACTGATATAGTTCTTTGTTTTAAAAGACTAGTGTTTATCTATTATATATTGTTCCGCTGCGATGTGTAAGATTTTGATATTGTTTTCTGTCTGATGTTGTTCAGTTGTTCTTTCTTTCTCTTCTTCTTCTCTTTTTCTTCTATTTCTTCTTTCTAAAACCCTCACTATTGGAGTTTCCGGCATTCGATTTCTCGGCAGTCGATAAAGTGAGTATCGATGTTGAATTTTCGAAAGTCGAAAATTTTAGGACGTGACAAAGAATCATCGTTCAAATATTTAAAATTAATTAAATATTCTCAATTTAATTCGTTCAAAATTCTGGGTCGTTCATGGTATGGAGCCCAGATACTTAACCTCTGTGGTTACTGCATTATTATTATCTATGTGGTTTGTTGGAAATGTGGTATCATGGTATGGAGCCCAGATACTTAACCTCTGTGGTTACTGCATTATTATTATCTATGTGGTTTGTTGGAAATCGGGGATCCTCGGGAAGATCGGTGACGATCGGGGGATGGCATACGCGTGTCAGTAGTTACCTATTTTTGCAGAGGTAACCCGGCCTTGTGTTGGCAGAAATCTAACCGTAATGTTAGGTTATTTCTCGGGTCGTCTATTCCAGGGACGTACCCATCGTGGATAGGAAGTTCCTTAGCCTGATCATTTGTTGGAAATCCAAAGAAACAATACGTGACGTGTACGGTTTTAGTTGTATTACCTGCTATGGAATGTGGCGGTAACCTGCTATTGAACATAGTAGCTATAGTAGACATAAGTGCGGAATGCCTATGCTGGCTAAGATTAATATTATACTTTCGAAATGTTTTCTACACTATGCACTAATAATAATATCAAAAATGATTTGATTTTGCGTAGTAAGCATCTTTGACTATCATAAGAAGAAATCTCCTCCAATTCTGCGTTTGCATTGTGTGTGTGGTGGGAGGTCTTATGGTAGTTTCATTTTCCAAAAGCATTGCGAATTGACTTTAAAATTCTCTGTTGTTTATTTTAAAGAATAACTGTTTTACGATCTCACACCAGTCACCATGACTGACTCGGAGTTTATTGTTTCCCTTCTAAACTCTGGGTGCCCACCAATTTCCACACGGGCAGTCTAGAGTTAGATTATCAGGATATTCTGGATATTCTGGAGCTTTGGAGATGAGCTGGAGTTCGAGACGTAATATTTGTATCTAATAGTATTTATTCCGCTGTGTATTCTGTATGAGGACAAGTTATATAACTGTCCATTGTTGTACTGAGTTGTATATTGACTCTGATGATTGATGTATGTATAAACTGATATAGTTCTTTGTTTTAAAAGACTAGTGTTTATCTATTATATATTGTTCCGCTGCGATGTGTAAGATTTTGATATTGTTTTCTGTCTGATGTTGTTCAGTTGTTCTTTCTTTCTCTTCTTCTTCTCTTTTTCTTCTATTTCTTCTTTCTAAAACCCTCACTATTGGAGTTTCCGGCATTCGATTTCTCGGCAGTCGATAAAGTGAGTATCGATGTTGAATTTTCGAAAGTCGAAAATTTTAGGACGTGACAAAGTGGTATCAGAGCATATGGTTAAGCGACAACCCTGCTCTGTTGGGTGTTACTCATTAGAGATAGAGTCAGTAGTACTCTAGAATGAGTTGAGTGTAATTATAGATATGAGCGCGTATTTGTTATTTGAATATAAAATTGTTTTGTATTGTGATGATTGGTTTATTGAGTGGTATATGAACCTTCGTCGGCACAGTCTTGCAAAACTGGATCGAAGGGGTTTCTAAACACTTGAATAGAACAATTCGGCACAGTATTGTTTTGAATAGGGTAAATGAAATAATTTTACCCAAAACTATTTTTGTATAGAAAAGAAATGGTTTTCTATGAAGTATTATAGTATATGGATGTTGGGTTGTTAGGAAATAATAACATTGAAATGTTATCATTATTATTGAGATTGAATAAGAAATTCAAATCGTAACTCCAAGATTTAAGAAATAAAATTCACATACAAATGAAATTTAAGAATGTAAATTATAAATGTGAATTGTAATTTGAAACGGGATTCCAGAGAAGTTTTTGGAAATGTTTTGTAAAGAATTTGAAAATTTTGGAGATTTGAAAAAGTTTAAATCCTTTTTGATTTGAAAATGAATTTCAAAGGTTTTGAAAAATATTTTGGAGAGATGAAAGCTCTAAACTCTTTTCGGTCGCTGGAAAATAACTTCGGTAATGACTGCAGCATTACTGATGTTCATTTTCGGGTTTCCAAAAGAGAAATTGCTGCCAAATTGTTTTAAATGGAAGTTGTTTGAAAAATTTGGGTTTTGTTTTTGAATTGTTTTCAAAATGGCTTTGAAAATGTTGTTAAGACTCTGGAATGCTACATAAAAATATTGATGAGAATTTTTAATGTGAATTAAGAATATAAAGGGATGAATTCATATATGAATAAAATTGTAAATATAAATTGTAAGTGAATTTATAATTGGAAAATGGAATTCCAGAAAAGATAATTGAAATTAAAATTCATTAGTAGAATGAAATTGTAAGTAAATGTATAAACGATTGGATAAATCGAAATGTAAATAAGTCAAAGACTTATAAAATATTTGAAATTTGATAGAAATGAGAATTCAAATTGAAAATGAAAGAATTTGTGAATAAATAAATAAATTTGCAATTGTAAGTACAAGGAAATGAAATTGAATGTTAAAATTCATTTTGGATTTGTAAGTAAATAGAACTGGAATTGAATTTGATTTGTGAAGTATTAAACTAAAATTAGTAAGTGAAACTAATTGAATATTGACCAAATTAATAAGGTTTGGAACGAATTAAATTCAAATGAATGTGAAATGTAAAATTGAAAGAAAATGAATACATATAACTTCAATAACGAATTTAAAGAGGATATAAGAAGTTTATATTGAAATTTTGTAATAGAATTTGCAAAATGGTTTGGATATGTAACTAGATATTATGGCTAGTAGGATATACAGGTGTATAAAGGGATTGGAAAATTTATTTCACAGATAAATTTGAATTGCTCGGAAAAGGTACGTATTTGAGTTTTAATATGAGTTTTTGATGATTTCTCTCTAGCCGCTTGGCTTTTTCTTTTTCTTTTTGAAATCTGAGGGTCCGTAGGGACGTTTTGTAGTAGTGCCGTATTAGCCGCGCAAAGGAGACGCTGGCGAAATTTTTCGAAAATTTAGGGTGTTAGAAAATTTTTGAGAAAATTTGGAAGTTTAAATTTGAATTTAAACTTAAATTTGAATTGTTAAGCAAACAATGTTGTTTTGAACTTAGAGTTGAAGTTGAAATTTAGTTGATGAATAACGAATCTTTAGTAGAAAGATTTGTTTTGATAAATTGATAAAACTATTTGGATTGTGAAAAATAGTAGACGAGTTAAGGACCTTTTTCCCTAACTTGTAATTTCGAGGACGAAATTCTTTTAAGGGGGGAAGTTTGTAACGACCCAGAATTTTGAACGAATTAAATTGAGAATATTTAATTAATTTTAAATATTTGAACGATGATTTAATGTGAATCCCGAATATAATTCAGGATTTGACGATTAAATTAGAAAATTTAATCTATTGAAACTGAATAGAAATTTGAATCTTCGATTTTAAGCCGAAGAAAAATATTTCGAAAGCTTTTAAAATTCATATTTATTTTACTGAAGATAACAGGAGCTTCAGAATTGAATTTTAAAACTGTTCTGTTCAGTTTTGAAATTTAATCGTTTCAATCGATATTTAAAAATAGCCGTCCGAGGCACAGTCTCGGAATTCGACGAAACCAGTTCCATTGGGTCCGTAATATTGAATTATTACCGGATTTCCAATTTCGTATTTTTCGGAGTTAATATGCGACCGTAAGGTGAGTAAACGCATTGAAGTTTTATCGATATTCAATTTAAATTTGAAATTTAAATTTGTCAACCTCAGTACGCTGTCTTTCCTATATTTACGCCTAAATTCTCGCCTAGTATCACGAACAAAATCGTGCAAACCATTTCTTCTATCTGTATGCGAAGAAATTGAACTAAGCTCTTCCTCCTTTCGTTCAAAAACATTATTCTCGTTCCTCTTCTTTTTTTTTAAACGAATCCCTTTCTCGTTTTAAAAAACAATGGCCGCTAACAGTTTCGAATAAAAGAAATCGTCCCTCCTCTCCCAGTTCAAACCAAAATTGAAGGCGACTCAGGCGATGACCTAGGAGCGCGTACTCGCGATGGCGCGGCGCTTGCTGGAGGGGGTGGCGGCGAAGTTGCATTCGCGTCGAATGGCGATTGGAGCTCGGTCGATTGATTTAGGGCATGGGCTCGAGGGTCGCGGCAGGGCGACACGCGCGTAGGCGATGTTGGTAGCGGCTGCTCGCGATGGGCGCGCGTTGGGTGGCAACTGGATTGGAGTTTCGAGAATCGCCGTGGGGAAACAAGGCCAGGGAGGCATCGACGTTGGTCAGGCGTGAGTGGTGATGTCGGCGTGAAGCTTGGGCTAGGGTTCGGTGACTGCAAATTTTGATGTCGCGAACGTATTGTCAATCACGAGTGGGATCGATGATGTCGCGGGTTGGAAGTGAGATGCCTACAAGCTCGGCGAAGCAGTGTTGGGGGTGTTCGACTTCACTGACCTTGAGATTGGGTCGCGGCGTCGCTTCTATCGAGGGAGTGAGGTATTTGTTTCATTTTAATCTAATAATATATACATACGCAATGGAATTAAGGTGTTTATGCTTATTGGTTTTCAATTTAAGGGCGTACACTTTTATTTAAATCGTATAAGTTAACAGGAGAGAAAAATGTTGACAGTGAGGTAGATTTCGGAAACAGTGAGTTTTAATCTGTGGTTTCAAAATAATTTTGTTGTTATAAGATTTAAACAGAAATTATAGATGTGAATAAGAAAGAGAAAACATATGATTTTAAAGGCTATAGAGTTTATATGAATTTGTATAATGTATATACATATTTAAGTAACAGAAGTTACTATAGATTTTGAAAATATAAGGTTTTAAATGGGAATAAGATTAGAAAACAACAAAATAAATGAAATGAATTTAGGTGATAAATTTAGTAAATGGAAAATTATTTGTTCGATTTAATTCGAATATTGATAAATCGTATAAATATTTATACAAGGTAAAAATGAAGAAAACAACTCTGGAATCGAAGTGGATTGCAAATTTTAAAGCTAAGGTGAGATCTTCTCACTCACATTGAAAAGTGGAAATTTTCAGTTATTGATTTGATTGACTGTTTGATTGCTATTGAATGTGCTATTAGATATAATAGGATATATATCTATATATAGCAGTATATACATATTGGCATATGTATATATTGGATTGATGATTTCCCGCCTCGTATAGCGGATGAGACCCTATTGCGCCGTTAGTAAGCGGATTTATAAAAACCTATATACCGCGATAATTCCGTACTGGAGCGGAATTGGTATTGTGCTGACGTCTTTGGATGCAGGGAAACAGGTTGGAGGGATCCAACTGGATTCCTCAACTGTATTTACTTATTTACAGATATTGATGTATATTCTGTATCATATGATGATATATGATATTTGACTGTTGTGATTGACTAATTGATGCGTTGCATCATCGGATTCAAATTTTGAAGTTTAAAAATAACGATTTTTATTTTAAGAAGAGATTTTAAAAGTGATTATTTGAAAGTATACGTTTTATTTGAATCTTTGAATTGGTTTACTTTAAATAAATAAATGTTATAAATCTAAAGTTATGAAAATTTTAATTGTGAAATATAACTGAAAAGTGATTTTGAAATAAATAGCCAAGTAATTTATAAAATAGCTTAAGTTTGGATTTCTTTTGAATTACTAAAAATGATGTATATAAAAGATGTACAGAATTGATATTTATCAATTTAAAGTGTTGGAATTTTAAAACGAGTGTTTATAAGTGTTAGAGATTTATAGAATTATAAATTGTAAAGACATGAGATTTATAGATTTATAAATTGTGAAAATATGAATTTTATAGATTTATAAAGTATGAAGTTATAAAATGGATGAAACGGTAGCATAAAAGATTTATAAGAGATTAACTTATAAATTTGATTTTTGCCTTTAAATGGAATATTTATCGAATTTGTAAATAAAAGGAGATTTATTAAATCGAAGTTGTTATAAAATAGAAATAGGATTTATAAACGTTGTTTTATAAATTCGAAATCAATGGGATTTGAGAAATTAAATATAGAAGATTTTTAAAGAAGATATATTCGCGATTTTGGATAGCGAATTTTTTATTGAGATAAAAATGTGTAGAAATGATTGAAATGGGGTTAAGTAAATTTTTTTCACGATTTTGAACAGTGAATATATTGTTAAGTAAAATGGATTCATTTTTGAAGAAGTGATATAAAAAAAATGAAGTTAAACATTTTAAAGATGTTTTAAAATGTATTGTGAATCGAAAGCATAGATTTCAACAGTTCTTGTTGAAATAGGCGTTTTCGAGAAATAAGGAAATGGTGGACTATAACACTGTTGTTATAGTAAATGATTTCCGAAAGGAAATGTTTTTATCTAGTATTGGGATTTACATATCTATATTAATTTCGAATCCCTATACTAGTGATTTTTGAGTCGTCGTAACGATGTTTTACGTAACATTCGTTTTGACTCAAATTGATGTTGTTATAGTAAATGTTTTCCTTAAAGAATGAATATATACTTAATATTGATTTAAGTATATTGAATAATTTCCAAGTGTTGAAAATAAATGGATTTGTGAATTACTGACTTACTGATATTCGATAAGTATAAATTCACTATGGAATTTATAAAAAAAAAAGGGAAACTGTTTAGAAAAATAAACGTTGTTTTATTTTTGAAGTGTGGAAATTTTATATCTAGTAAAAGATATTTTTGAAGATAAATAATTTGGAAAATTATTTGGAATCTGATGATGTTGCGCATCTTTATTGATAGTTAAATAACCGACTATCAATAATTACCTTTAGATAGGTATTTGTTGTGAATTGGATGAATTTGAATGCCACACTTATTTTTGAATAAACGCTCACTATTCGGGTTAGCCGGGAAAGGACCATGGGGTCGTATAACCCATTCCGAATATGTGATACGTCGTTATGAATCGCATTTGAAGACCGGTGTTGAAGACCGGATATTTTTGAAAACGGAAGGATTACCGTCGAGTTACTCTACATCGACTGATCTTCGATTTAGAGGTTTTATCACCCTTAGTGACGGGAAGTCCTGACGTGATTGAAAATTATCCGGAAATGCAAGGGCTTCGTGAGAAGTGCCTTCGGTTCTGTTCGATCCCGGAACAGACTTATATGGATTGTGTGTCTGACGTTACACTTTGAGATGTAAAGCTGATTTCTTTCAAATACATTTCTGTTGGTGGCGGAGAATTTATTCTCTTAGCTTAACACCCTTCTCTGAGACGTACGAGCTCAGAGGTTATGTAGTTGAAATTTATCAGCGATATATCCCAATTTGGTAACGTGGCATACTGAGTGTTGCTGTGAAATGATCAGTGTTTGATCATTTGTGATATGATCATTTGTTTGATCTTATATCTTTGTGATCATAGGTTGATCATTTTGTTTGACCCGAAGCAGGGCTTTTTGAGAAAGCGTAGCTTTGTGGACGAGACTTCGTCGAGCCTCACACCCCGGAAATGGTCGAAACAGGACGAATGCAGCAAGGTTCTAGGGAGTAGCGCCCCTTAGTGTATGTCATTCCTTCTGGATAAAGGTGGTATCATGGTATGGAGCCCAGATACTTAACCTCTGTGGTTACTGCATTATTATTATCTATGTGGTTTGTTGGAAATCGGGGATCCTCGGGAAGATCGGTGACGATCGGGGGATGGCATACGCGTGTCAGTAGTTACCTATTTTTGCAGAGGTAACCCGGCCTTGTGTTGGCAGAAATCTAACCGTAATGTTAGGTTATTTCTCGGGTCGTCTATTCCAGGGACGTACCCATCGTGGATAGGAAGTTCCTTAGCCTGATCATTTGTTGGAAATCCAAAGAAACAATACGTGACGTGTACGGTTTTAGTTGTATTACCTGCTATGGAATGTGGCGGTAACCTGCTATTGAACATAGTAGCTATAGTAGGCATAAGTGCGGAATGCCTATGCTGGCTAAGATTAATATTATACTTTCGAAATGTTTTCTACACTATGCACTAATAATAATATCAAAAATGATTTGATTTTGCGTAGTAAGCATCTTTGACTATCATAAGAAGAAATCTCCTCCAATTCTGCGTTTGCATTGTGTGTGTGGTGGGAGGTCTTATGGTAGTTTCATTTTCCAAAAGCATTGCGAATTGACTTTAAAATTCTCTGTTGTTTATTTTAAAGAATAACTGTTTTACGATCTCACACCAGTCACCATGACTGACTCGGAGTTTATTGTTTCCCTTCTAAACTCTGGGTGCCCACCAATTTCCACACGGGCAGTCTAGAGTTAGATTATCAGGATATTCTGGATATTCTGGAGCTTTGGAGATGAGCTGGAGTTCGAGACGTAATATTTGTATCTAATAGTATTTATTCCGCTGTGTATTCTGTATGAGGACAAGTTATATAACTGTCCATTGTTGTACTGAGTTGTATATTGACTCTGATGATTGATGTATGTATAAACTGATATAGTTCTTTGTTTTAAAAGACTAGTGTTTATCTATTATATATTGTTCCGCTGCGATGTGTAAGATTTTGATATTGTTTTCTGTCTGATGTTGTTCAGTTGTTCTTTCTTTCTCTTCTTCTTCTCTTTTTCTTCTATTTCTTCTTTCTAAAACCCTCACTATTGGAGTTTCCGGCATTCGATTTCTCGGCAGTCGATAAAGTGAGTATCGATGTTGAATTTTCGAAAGTCGAAAATTTTAGGACGTGACAATTTTCTTCAATCTATGAAGCATCCTCAAAATCAAATCCCTGTAATCTCATTTTCACAAATTCAAACCAAAGCCTGTTCTTTTGCAAACCTGAGATTTAATCAAAGAAACCAGTCTGCATTCTTCTCAACCTGGAAGCAAGCATGCATGTAGTTTAAATAAGTTTAAAGCTCCAGCAACTCAAGTTTAAAATCAAAGAAGATAAGGAATTCAAGTTTTAAAAGCAAAAGCATTCAAGTTCTAAAGTTTAAAAGCAGTTTCAAATATAAGGCTCTGTTCATCTTTGTTTCTAGTGAGTAACATTTTTTAAGAGCTTAAATATAAGAAATATGTTGGCATGTTAACTTCTGAGAGAAAGTATGTTTGTGTGTATATATATATGTGAGTTTCTATGTATATATGGATGAATAGATATGTGTGCATGCCTGTTATCTGTGACCCTCTGTTCTTTGTTTTTAAGCTAAGATTTTGATCAAAATTTATTATCTCCCAAACTAATCTCTGTTAGGACTTAAGTTTCATAAAAAATATATTTGCTTAATCATAGATTTAGGTTTAAAATTTTATTTAGGTAAATTTAATTTTTAGTTCTCTGGAAAACCAAGAAGAACAGTGCAAGTATAAGATATGTAAAATTTCAAACATCTAAATTCACCAATCCAGGTATATAAACTGAATCCTTATCTAAAAACATGAATTTTAAAAATGAAATCATAATTTTTAGTCAAGTATTCATCGAGATAATCAGTGTTGTATGGTTTTGGGTTTATCGCGAATCCATGGCGATCGACGTGATGGACGGCATTAAGATTTTGGTCGAAGGAAGCTTGTAGGGGGTTGGATACAGGAAAAATGGCTGTAGATTTTTCTGGTGATTGAGGCGGCCTATCGGAGGCAAGATAGGGTTTAGTGTGGTGTTTGGTTTGTCGATGTTCTTAAGGTTACATCGACGTCTAGGGTGGGACGGAGATGATCGCATATGGGGGAAATCAAAGACTGGAGGTCGAGGCAACTTTGGTGAAGTCGGCGAAGATCATCGAGGTCGGGATTGGCGTTGATGGGTGATTTTCTGATAATGGATTGTTTCCAGGAATTAGTTCGTGGGTTCAATTTTTGATTCGTAGGTCTTATCGTCGTTCTGGGTGGACGATCGAGTAGGCAGGGTCAGCATTGGCTTGTCGATGGTTGAGGGAATGGTCAGAGATGGTCGGAGGGTGGTGCACTGTGCACACGTGCACATCAGACTCTGGTGGGTTGAAGTTTCGGGAGGCTCGAGTTTTTCTCAAGTTTCTTTCGTGTTGTCCTCGAGGCAGGGGAATACGCGAATGCTCGTGTGTTTGTTTCAAGGGATGCTCGAAGTTTTAGGGTATGCGACTCGAAGTAGTTTGATATGGGCTCGAGTACATAGTGTTGCCAGGTTTTAAAACCTGTCTGTTTAAAGTTTAAACTGAATTTAAAATTTGTAAAGAAATATTTAAACAGAATTTTTAAATCTAAAGTTTAATCTGGAAAAATTTAAATCTGTATCTCAGATTTGAAATAAAAGAAAGTTTTTAAATTAAATTGTTTAATAACTTTAATTGTTTAAATGTATATTAAATGGTTAGAATTTAAAAGTAAATTTGTTTTAAATTCTTTAAGTTCTTTAATAAGATGAGTATTTCTTCAATATATGATTTTAAGAGTGTGTAAATGGATTTTAAACTTTGTAATAGTTAAATTTTCTTTTATTCATTTTAAATCTCCTATTTAAAATGGAATTTAAAAGTAAATTTGAAAGTTAAATGTTTCCAAAGGTGTTTTGAATGATAATTATCATTAATAAGGAAATGTTTTTACAAAGACTTAATGGTTTGTGATAAATTAAATTAATAAGGTAAATTAATATGGATAATTAATTAATTCAATTAATTAAAGATTTGGGATAATTAATTTGTAATTAAGGATTTAAATTAACTTAATTAAGGTTTAAGATTAATTAAATAGAATAATTAATTTGTAATTAAGGATTATAAATTAGAATATTAATTAATGATTAAGAATTAATTAATAAAGTAATTAAAGATTAATTAAGTTATGGTTAACACTTAATTAATTAAATAATTAGAGATTAATTAATTGGTTATTAAGATTTATTAATTTGAAATTAATAATGGTTAATCTAAGTTAATTACTTAAGAAAAGTAATTAAAGAATTGTTAATGAAGATCATAAATTTGAGATTATTTAATAATTAATTAATGTGATTAATTTTGATAATTAATTAGATTAATTAATTAAGGATAATCATTTATGGAATTGTTTAAGTGTAATTACTAAATGAAAGTAATTAAGGAATTAATTACTCATTGTAATTAATTAAGTTATTTGATTAGTTTAAGTTAATTAATTAAGTTTAATTAATTTAGAATAATAAATGGATGATTTGATAAATAATTACTTAATGTAATTAATAAGGTATGATTATTTAGGGAAGTAAATAATAGATAATTACTGGAAGTAATTAATTGAATGGTGATGTATTAATGGAAGTAATTTGAGTTTAATTACTTGTGAATTAATCAAGGGATTAATTAAGAAATTAATTAAGGAGTAATTAATTTATGTAATAGAAGTAATTAAGAGTAGTTAATTACTGAATGAGATTAATCAAGAATGATTAATAAATGTGGTTTAATTAAAGGTTAATTACTTAATGTAATTAATTTAATTAGAGTAATTAATAATTAAAATGTAATTAAGGATCATTAATTAATATAATTAATGATGTAATTAAGAATTGATTAATTAAGAAATAATTAATAAATGAAGTGATTAATTAATGTAATTAATTAAGGATTAATGTAATTAATTATAGTTGATTAATTTAATTAATTTGTAATTAATTAATGGAGTAATTAAAGGTTAATTACTATAAAT
Source organism: Allium fistulosum (assembly GCA_030737815.1). NCBI lineage: Eukaryota > Viridiplantae > Streptophyta > Magnoliopsida > Asparagales > Amaryllidaceae > Allium > Allium fistulosum. Next base: position 193,793,221 of record CM060905.1, read on the forward strand.
GGTTAAGGATAATTAATTTGAGTAATTAATTAAAGGATAAATTACCTGAATGCAATTAAAGGGTACTTAGGGGATAATTAATTGATTTAATTAATGGTTAAGTAAGCAGGATTTATAAAATGAAGTAATTAATTTAAATTCACTTTAAATTAATTAGAGATGATATAAATCATTACTTATGGATGGATAAATAATATGGAATGCTTTGCATTGTTTGATATCTCTCTGATGAGATATGTGCTGATCTGTGATATGGATGTTTTAGTTGAATTGTGATGATAATATGAATTATCTGCTTATATTGATAATGTTGATTATCTATTGTGATATTGTAAATTATCTATCTATGTGAATATAGATAATGAATTGAATTGTTTTAACTTTAAAACAACTTGGCCTTAAAAGATACGTTTTGGATTTCGATGAGACCGGGACCGGGTTTCCAGATTTGGATATCCGAATACCACATCGATCCAAATTAACGATAGGTCGTGAATCTCAAGTGAAGATGAAGATTCAAAGTGCAAGGGTTATTGTCGTTAACTCTGAGGGTGATTCCAAAATGAGTGTAACGAGATAATGCCTTCGGTTTCGTTCGAACCCGGAACGAACTTGTATGGATTGAATGCTTTCAGCACATCGTCAGGTGGACGATGAGCATTCTAAGATAGATGTGTTCTATTTAAAGGTAATCGTAGCCTCAAGCCTCACAAACCGGGAATGGCTAAAACAGGGGAGGTGCAGCAAGGTTAGTGGGTAGCACCCAAGTAGGACAAGATTACCTATGTCTAGATGTCCCTTATTATTTCGGTTTAGTGTGCGGTTGGTCATGACAATCGTGGGGTATCTTGTGCGGGAATTATCCAGTAAGGGATGTTCCGGCCTTGTGTTGCAGGGGATTGGGAGTAATCCTCGGTACGGTGATCTAGGGCGCGTACTGTGACGGGCGGTACCCCGGTAGCCCTGCCATTGTATGGAATCCAATTTCCAATAAGTGATAACGGACTTGATTGTATACCTATGTATGCTGGAATTTAATGAATGTAACAATTTCGGCTATGTGAATACTTATTTGAAAACCCTAGATGTGACGACCCGGCTTTTTCTCCACAAAAAGTCGTATCATCATGAAGAAAGAAAGGGATAGAAGAAGAAAAGAAAAGAAGAAAGAACAACAACACATCAGAGATCTCACAGCGGAACGAGAAATATATTATATCATATAAGATATTACATAGTATCATATACATCAGAGTATACAATTTATACAACACAGAATAGACAGTTATAAACTTCTGTCTATTATACATCACAAGTACATCAGTACAATACAACATACACAGCGGAAACTCTATATATCTACACGCTGAAGCCTCCTGCTCCTCAGCTCCTCCAGTATTCGTCAAGACTAACCTGAATCCCTCGACTACTCAATACAATATTGAGTACCCAAGAGTTTAATAAAACAGAAAATAAACACTTGGGTCAGACATGGGTCTGGTGTGAGTAAACGGATTAAATTGCTTAAATTTGAAAACCTTTGAAAACAAAAGTATCACGTAAGACTCCCCACAAATAAACATGGGTAAGTTTTTACCTTACGCTAACTAAAACATTTGATAGGAAATCCAGTTATATTATAATAGGGTCTAGGGTTTTCAAGTAAAATACAGAAATAGCTGAAATGCTTACATCTCACATTCCAACATAGTTGGGCACAACTAATACGTACGGCACTTATTGGAGTTTGGATTCCATACAATGGCAGGGCTACTGGGGTACCGCCCGTCACAGTACGTGGCCTAGATCACCGTACCGAGGAGTACGCCCGCTCCCCTGCAACACAAAGCCGGAACCATCCCTTACTGGATAATCCCGAATAAGACAATCCCGTAGTTGGCGCGACCAACCACACACTAAGCCGAATAAAAGAAAAGGGACCTCTAGACAGGGATCTATCTTGCTCTCAGTGGGTGCTACCCACGAAGCCTTGCTGCACCTCCCCTGTTTTAGCCATTCCCGGTTGATGAGGCTTGAGGTTACGATTACCTTTAATCAGAACATATCACTTAGAATGCTCATCGTCCGCCTGACGATGTGCTGAAAGCATTCAATCCATACAAGTTCGTTCCGGGTTCGAACGAAACCGAAGGCATTATCTCATTACACTCGTTTTGGAATCACCCTCGGAGTTAACGACAATAACCCTTGCACTCTGAATCTTCATCTTCACTTGAGATTCACGACCTATCGTTAATTTGGATCGATGTGGTATTCGGGTCTCCAGACCTGGAATACCGGTATACGGAAACCCGATCCCGGTCTCATCGAAATCCAAAACGTATCTTTTAAGGCCAAGTTGTTTTAAGGTTAAAACAATTCAATTCTTATCTATATACACAGATAGATAACTCAATAGATAATCTACATTATCACAAACAGATAATTCACATTATCATTACAATTCAACCAAGTATCTATATCACAGATCAATCATACCTCATCAGAGATATCAAACAATGCAAAGCATTCATCATCCTTAAGTAGTGATTTATATCATCTCTAATCAATTTAAAGTGAATTAAATTAATTACTTCATTTTATAAATCCTTCTTACTTAATTATTAATTAAACCAATTAATTAATCATACTCTAAGTATCATCTTAATTAATCATTTCTGATTAATAATCCTTTAATTACTTTAAGTAATTAATCCTTAATTAATTTCACAAATTAATTATCTTAAACCATTTCAGTAATTAATCTTTAATTACTTCATCTATTATTTAACTGTACTTAATTACATTAATCTTTTATTAATTACAATTAATTAATTACTTTAATCATTTATTATTGACTAATTTATTTAATTAATCAATCCTTAATCATATCATTAATTAAATTAATTAATAATTCTTAATTACTCTTAATTAATTACTTTATTTAAATTAATTATATTTAATAATTAATTCTTAATTAAACCACATTTAGTAATTAACTACCCTTAATTACTCTTCCATAAATTAATTACTCATTAATTAATTATCTTTTAATTAATCCCTTGATTAATTATTCAAAAGTAATTAAACTCAAATTACTTTCATTATTAAAATCATCTTTAGTTAATTATATCCATTAATTAACTTTAATTACTTTCCTAAGTAATTACACTTCACTAATTACATTTAAGTAATTATACTTATCACATAACCAAGTGATTATCTTAAATTAATTAAATTAATTAATTTAACTTATCAAATTATTTAATTAATTACCACTAAACCATTAATTAATCAAATTATTAAATTATTCTTTAATTATCTTATTAATTTAATGACTCCTATATCATTAAACCTTTATTAATCTCTAAATTAAATTATTAACCTTTAACCACTTTAATTATTATTAACAAAAGACTTTAAAACAATTTACTTTTAAATCTTCTTTTTAATTTATTTTCAAAATTAAAGATTTAAAATAATTACAATTTAACTTTAACAAATTTTGAAATCAAATTTACAAAATCTTCTTAAATTCAAATGTTAAGAACACTTAACATTTATAAAGGTAATTTATAAGATTTTTAAATTCAAACCTTTATAAAACTATACTTTTAACATTTTTCATTTTGTTAAAACATTATAATTTTATAAACTATTTATTTCAACTAGGATACAAATTGAATTTAAATCCATACTTTAACATTTTATTTTAAAACTTTGTTTTGAAAACTGCTTTTCAATTTAAACTCAATTTAAATTTTAAAAGAAAATGCTGTCAGGTTTTAAAATATGCAACCTCCCAACTGACCCGAGCCAAACATCAAAATACCCGAGAAAAAGTTGAAAACCCCCGAGTCCTTCACCCTTCTCGTCTACTTCGAGTCGAACTGAAATCTTCACGAGACTTTCCCGAGTCTCTTCCTTCTTCCCCAATAACACCATCAAACCCAGACCAACGTGCACCACGTACACGTGCACTAACGCCGTCGGCCGCCAACGTTCATCGCGACCATCCCCATAGACCTCATGAACCCACGCTAGCACGTATCCAAACCAAGATCCAACAATACCCCATCCAATCGAATTCAAGCATCCAGCTCGAACACTGCAGAAAACTTCATCTACAAATCCCATCGCCACCGGCCAACCCAACACCGATGAACCTCGCCGTCCCCGCCACAGAACCGCTACGTCCACGAGCTCCAACTCCCCCAAATGCGATCGACTCCGGTCGAATATCCAAGTCGCGACAGTCACGACATTCAAATCGAAACAAAACTAGCTAAAACCCTAAATCATTCGAATTCGAACAAAATAGCAATTGGAAAAATTCCATTACATTTTTCCCATCATCATCCACATATAAGCAAGCTCCGACCAAAATTCCACTTTCGCTCATCACGCCGATCAATGGCAACCCATCAAAACACCCAATTCATTCAAACCCAAAATTCACACGAATTCCTCAACTAAAAATTCCAAAATACATATCAAAATTCATGATTTGGATTATGTATTCATTTCATAATACTGAATCCATAGATTTCACAGTTTGAAATTTTTATATCATTCATCATTCTCTGATATTCTTGGTTTAACAAAGATGCCAGATTTTTATTTTACTATATTAAGTTTTTAATCCTTAATCTACACTAATTCAAACATCCTTGGTTTGTAAATCAAGTCCTAATAATAATTTGTACCAGAGAAAATCAAATTCAAATTAAACAAGAACATCTGGACCATAAACAGAGTAGGAGCAGTCAAGCATACTCTTACATATATGTATATATACAGCAGATTCACACAAACATATTCATCTCATCATCAACTAGCATGCAACCAGATTTTGTACCAGATTTATTTATTTTTATAAAGTTACTCACATACGAATCAGTATCATCAGAAGCATCCAACTCAAACTGTTTTTAAAGAAGTTTACTCACAGGAAAATAACAGAGAATAATGAACATTCATGTGCATAATCAAACTCTTATGTAAACATTCATTTATATTCAATCATTCAAGTAAACATTGCATATCATGTTATTATAATATATATCAGACATATCAAACATATTAGCAGATTTTAAAACTGTTTTTAAAATTAGATTTACTCACCTTTTTTTTTTTAAAGAAGCAGAGCAGTTTTATTTCCAGGTTTTATATTTTGAATTCTGGAAACTTGCATTTGATTTTCTTTGCTGTTGACATTTGAAATCCCTTGCATGCCTTCAATTTGATGTTGAAACTGAAGCCTTTGCATTTGAATTTAGTTTCCAGGTTGAAGATTGAAAAAAACTGATGTTGAAATGAATTTGAACTGAACTTGCATTTTTGTTTCTGCTTTGATTTATTTATTTCTTTGTTTCAGTTTTTGGAAAGATGAGGAGAGAAAAAGAAGATGGAGGAAGAAAAAGATTTGAACTGAAGAAAAATGAAACCAGGTTTCTTCTACAACTACATTATTTGTAAAATAAAATTTAAAAAAAAAAATGTTGCCACTTGTTTTATTACTAATTAGACAAATGTCCAACTTGTTAAATTGGATTATACAAGGCTTCCACATGTTATTACCATATGTTAAGATATTAACACATGTCCTAAGTATTTTAAATAAATTTTTATTTAATTTAAATGTTAATATAAAGCTTTTATACTTAATTTACTAATTAATAAACACTTATCTTAGTATATATGTATATAAATTACTTTAGAGAAAATATTATAAAACCAATTATAATACAAACAAATTCTTATACATGTATTTTTATAACCTTTTAAATTTAAACACTTTAAAGAATACAAAATAAAACTTTATTTAAACTATCATATTTAAAACAAACAATTATCTTATATTTTGAAAACAAATGAATTAATCTTTAACTTTTGAAAGATATTAAATTTAAAACAAAGCTTAAATCACAATATATTCATACTATATATATTATTAATAGATTAAATTAAATTCATAACAATCCAAATTATAACATATACATACATATATATTACAGTTTGAAAATTCATCTTTTATTTAAAACAAAAGATATTTCCATTCACAATATATATCAAATATATATATTATAAATAGAATAAAATTTTATTAGCTTTGACAAACAAATCTTATCAATTTCCAGATTATATATTATTAACCTTTAAAATATTAAATTAACCAATTTAAATTTAAATTATAAAGAAAATTATCAAATCAATTAAATTATCAATACCGATTATTAAATTTAAATTAAAATAAGGGATATCCCGGGTTTTTGGACAATTTAAATTTAATAATCGGTATTGATAATTTAATTGATTTGATAATTTTCTTTATAATTTAAATTTAAATTGGTTAATTTAATATTTTAAAGGTTAATAAATTATAATCTGGAAATTGATAAGATTTGTTTGTCAAAGCTAATAAAATTTTATTCTATTTATAATATATATATTTGATATATATTGTGAATGGAAATATCTTTTGTTTTAAATAAAAGATGAATTTTCAAACTGTAATATATATGTATGTATATGTTATAATTTGGATTGTTATGAATTTAATTTAATCTATTAATAATATATATAGTATGAATATATTGTGATTTAAGCTTTGTTTTAAATTTAATATCTTTCAAAAGTTAAAGATTAATTCATTTGTTTTCAAAATATAAGATAATTGTTTGTTTTAAATATGATAGTTTAAATAAAGTTTTATTTTGTATTCTTTAAAGTGTTTAAATTTAAAAGGTTATAAAAATACATGTATAAGAATTTGTTTGTATTATAATTGGTTTTATAATATTTTCTCTAAAGTAATTTATATACATATATACTAAGATAAGTGTTTATTAATTAGTAAATTAAGTATAAAAGCTTTATATTAACATTTAAATTAAATAAAAATTTATTTAAAATACTTAGGACATGTGTTAATATCTTAACATATGTTAATAACATGTGGAAGCCTTGTATAATCCAATTTAACAAGTTGGACATTTGTCTAATTAGTAATAAAACAAGTGGCAACATTTTTTTTTTAAAATTTTATTTTACAAATAATGTAGTTGTAGAAGAAACCTGGTTTCATTTTTCTTCAGTTCGAATCTTTTTCTTCCTCCATCTTCTTTTTCTCTCCTCATCTTTCCAAAAACTGAAACAAAGAAATAAATAAATCAAAGCAGAAACCAAAATGCAAGTTCAGTTCAAATTCATTTCAACATCAGTTTTTTTCAATCTTCAACCTGGAAACTAAATTCAAATGCAAAGGCTTCAGTTTCAACATCAAATTGAAGGCATGCAAGGGATTTCAAATGTCAACAGCAAAGAAAATCAAATGCAAGTTTCCAGAATTCAAAATATAAAACCTGGAAATAAAACTGCTCTGCTTCTTTAAAAAAAAAGGTGAGTAAATCTAATTTTAAAAACAGTTTTAAAATCTGCTAATATGTTTGATATGTCTGATATATATTATAATAACATGATATGCAATGTTTACTTGAATGATTGAATATAAATGAATGTTTACATAAGAGTTTGATTATGCACATGAATGTTCATTATTCTCTGTTATTTTCCAGTGAGTAAACTTCTTTAAAAACAGTTTGAGTTGGATGCTTCTGATGATACTGATTCGTATGTGAGTAACTTTATAAAAATAAATAAATCTGGTACAAAATCTGGTTGCATGCTAGTTGATGATGAGATGAATATGTTTGTGTGAATCTGCTGTATATATACATATATGTAAGAGTATGCTTGACTGCTCCTACTCTGTTTATGGTCCAGATGTTCTTGTTTAATTTGAATTTGATTTTCTCTGGTACAAATTATTATTAGGACTTGATTTACAAACCAAGGATGTTTGAATTAGTGTAGATTAAGGATTAAAAACTTAATATAGTAAAATAAAAATCTGGCATCTTTGTTAAACCAAGAATATCAGAGAATGATGAATGATATAAAAATTTCAAACTGTGAAATCTATGGATTCAGTATTATGAAATGAATACATAATCCAAATCATGAATTTTGATATGTATTTTGGAATTTTTAGTTGAGGAATTCGTGTGAATTTTGGGTTTGAATGAATTGGGTGTTTTGATGGGTTGCCATTGATCGGCGTGATGAGCGAAAGTGGAATTTTGGTCGGAGCTTGCTTATATGTGGATGATGATGGGAAAAATGTAATGGAATTTTTCCAATTGCTGTTTTGTTCGAATTCGAATGATTTAGGGTTTTAGCTAGTTTTGTTTCGATTTGAATGTCGTGACTGTCGCGACTTGGATATTCGACCGGAGTCGATCGCATTTGGGGGAGTTGGAGCTCGTGGACGTAGCGGTTCTGTGGCGGGGACGGCGAGGTTCATCGGCGTTGGGTTGGCCGGTGGCGATGGGATTTGTAGATGAAGTTTTCTGCAGTGTTCGAGCTGGATGCTCGAATTCGATTGGATGGGGTATTGTTGGATCTTGGTTTGGATACGTGCTAGCGTGGGTTCATGAGGTCTATGGGGATGGTCGCGACGAACGTTGGCGGCCGGCGGCGTTAGTGCACGTGTACGTGGTGCACGTTGGTCTGGGTTTGATGGTGTTATTGGGGAAGAAGGAAGAGACTCGGGAAAGTCTCGTGAAGATTTCAGTTCGACTCGAAGTAGACGAGAAGGGTGAAGGACTCGGGGGTTTTCAACTTTTTCTCGGGTATTTTGATGTTTGGCTCGGGTCAGTTGGGAGGTTGCATATTTTAAAACCTGACAGCATTTTCTTTTAAAATTTAAATTGAGTTTAAATTGAAAAGCAGTTTTCAAAACAAAGTTTTAAAATAAAATGTTAAAGTATGGATTTAAATTCAATTTGTATCCTAGTTGAAATAAATAGTTTATAAAATTATAATGTTTTAACAAAATGAAAAATGTTAAAAGTATAGTTTTATAAAGGTTTGAATTTAAAAATCTTATAAATTACCTTTATAAATGTTAAGTGTTCTTAACATTTGAATTTAAGAAGATTTTGTAAATTTGATTTCAAAATTTGTTAAAGTTAAATTGTAATTATTTTAAATCTTTAATTTTGAAAATAAATTAAAAAGAAGATTTAAAAGTAAATTGTTTTAAAGTCTTTTGTTAATAATAATTAAAGTGGTTAAAGGTTAATAATTTAATTTAGAGATTAATAAAGGTTTAATGATATAGGAGTCATTAAATTAATAAGATAATTAAAGAATAATTTAATAATTTGATTAATTAATGGTTTAGTGGTAATTAATTAAATAATTTGATAAGTTAAATTAATTAATTTAATTAATTTAAGATAATCACTTGGTTATGTGATAAGTATAATTACTTAAATGTAATTAGTGAAGTGTAATTACTTAGGAAAGTAATTAAAGTTAATTAATGGATATAATTAACTAAAGATGATTTTAATAATGAAAGTAATTTGAGTTTAATTACTTTTGAATAATTAATCAAGGGATTAATTAAAAGATAATTAATTAATGAGTAATTAATTTATGGAAGAGTAATTAAGGGTAGTTAATTACTAAATGTGGTTTAATTAAGAATTAATTATTAAATATAATTAATTTAAATAAAGTAATTAATTAAGAGTAATTAAGAATTATTAATTAATTTAATTAATGATATGATTAAGGATTGATTAATTAAATAAATTAGTCAATAATAAATGATTAAAGTAATTAATTAATTGTAATTAATAAAAGATTAATGTAATTAAGTACAGTTAAATAATAGATGAAGTAATTAAAGATTAATTACTGAAATGGTTTAAGATAATTAATTTGTGAAATTAATTAAGGATTAATTACTTAAAGTAATTAAAGGATTATTAATCAGAAATGATTAATTAAGATGATACTTAGAGTATGATTAATTAATTGGTTTAATTAATAATTAAGTAAGAAGGATTTATAAAATGAAGTAATTAATTTAATTCACTTTAAATTGATTAGAGATGATATAAATCATTACTTAAGGATGATGAATGCTTTGCATTGTTTGATATCTCTGATGAGGTATGATTGATCTGTGATATAGATACTTGGTTGAATTGTAATGATAATGTGAATTATCTGTTTGTGATAATGTAGATTATCTATTGAGTTATCTATCTATGTATATAGATAAGAATTGAATTGTTTTAACCTTAAAACAACTTGGCCTTAAAAGATACGTTTTGGATTTCGATGAGACCGGGATTGGGTTTGCTACATTACAGCGTGATAGGGGGTTCTCGCTTTGCGTTAGGTGGCGAACGGGAGACTCTTACCCCTACATGTCCCCGGGGGTAGTATAAGGCCTTTTAGGGTTGGTTGCGACTTGAGAGGGTGGCCGTAAAAGCAAACCCGAGGTATCACTGTGAGCCACAGCGGGGCTGGGATGGTTGAAAAGCCTACCGGTCGTGAACCGTTGCTGAAGGTTGAAAAGCCTAGGACGTTACAGTTGGTATCAGAGCAGTAGGTTGAGTGAATACCTAGGCTCTGAAGTGGTGTCTATCTTGAGAGCGCGTAATTGTTAGTTATATAAAAATGATTTTATATTGTGTTAATTGATCGGTTGAGTGGTATATGGATTCTGGTCAATACGAGTAGCTAACGTTATTGATAGGGATCTCTAAACACTTGAACCAGGCCAACGGACACAATATTGTTTTAAAGAGGTAGATGAAATAATTTTACCCAGAAATAATTTCTATAAAAAAATATATATATATCATTTTAAATATATATATTTATGTATTTCTACCTATTTATTGGGTTACCTGTTCGGGTTTTCCAATATAAGTTATAAAGGTAGATAAGGTGGTAGTGTGTGTAACACAATTACCAATAGTTGGAGTTTGAATGTTTGAGGTTGGAAGTATATATCGAGACTGTAAACCCAATATCGTCTCGAGTAAGTTGGCAGTATGGAGTAAGGATGTCTCGGATCTCTGAAGAAAATCCTTTTCAAGATTCGGAGTCCATTATTGGAATGTAAGATTGGTTGAGCTCGGGTGAGCAGATTTTCTAGAGTTGAATCTATCAGTTGTGCAGAAGTAAGTGATGGTAGCTTGGCGACTTCAGGAAAGAGCAGTTGTGTGATATGACGCAGTATCTATGGATGTTCCCGAAGGAGATTTTCTTTTGGAACAAGATTAAGAAGGTATTGGAGGAACAGTTGATGTCTACCGCAGGAAAGACTCGACTGTATAGGAATTCTCTGATATCAAGTAAGAGAGTTTTGTCTATTTTGAAGTATGGGACTAAGGTCGATTAGTTGTTCTTCGGACATGGTCTCATTGTTCCCTTAAGAAGAGTAAGTTATTAGCGATTGGTTTGGAGCCCGAGTTTCTTTTGGATGTCTGCCATCTCGGAGATTCGTTGAGAGGTTTGTTGATGGTTTTAGTTTTGAGAAGCCTTTGGATTAGAAGTTCTTGGTTAGCTGTGATAGCAGTGCAGCTCGGAGTGTTCGGTGTGCTGTCGAGATAAAGTTTGGAAGCAGCAGTGTGGTCCGTTTCTTCGATGGTCCCGGAATCTTTGCGGTTCTTCTATCAGCAGTCCGAGTAGGTGGTGAAGTTTTTCTTGAAGGGTTAACCTTGTTTGGAAAAGTTTAAGGCTGTTTTAATTGGTAAAGAGAGAACAGTATCTTTGGAATCCGAACTAGGTAGGATCGCAAAAGTGACTTGCGATTAGTTTGAGAGTTCATCTTGAGTAATCTTTTATATGAAGTTGAGACATCTCAAGAGAAAGTAAAAGTTATCGAAGAGGTCAAAAGTTGCCCGTAGGTAAAGATTTAGTTTATATCGATTTGTTCCTAGAGAAGGATTGGTGAAGCATCTTAGAATTTTATGGAGTATCTGTGTTTTCTCTTCTGTTTCTAGTTTCGAGTTTCCTCTAGCTAAGGATAGCTGAAGACAGTACCCTTGACCGAGGACTCATCCATTCTTTGAGTAGTTGGTTATGTCTTTAAGATAATCAATGTTCCCGCTTGTTTGTGGATCTAGTATGCTCGAGTTCATCAACATTCTCATCTATTTCAAGATCGGAGTTGTGCAACGGAAGCAAAAAGTAGTAGCTGTGCGAGAAAGGAAATAACCTCAGATTTCTACAGGAAATTTATGTGAACATTCTGAGTGTGTATAAAAGTTTCTGGAATCTGAAAGAAGGAAGTTCAGTCTTCTATTGCTTGTGAAGTAGAGTTTGTGTTCTGGATTTTGACGGGTTTTGGGAAACCACCTTGAATGAGTAGACCCAGGAACTTATTATTTTGGTCTTGATTGTTTCTGGAAGCATCAGCATAGATTGAGCTGATCAGGAAGAAGTTTGTAGTTTAGATTTATCTGTTGAGTTATGAAGATATGAGATAAGGAATTGGAATTTGAAGTTGGAGACTTCATTGTTGTTAAGATTTCTCTGGTTAAGAATGAAGTTTGGATAAGATTGAGATGCTAGTTTAGATAGCTGGAACTCATTATATTTCACGTATCTCTGAGGGAGTACGTGTATGATTCATCATTGGGTGTTGAATCTACAGTTCTGTTGGATTTGGAAGTTAAGCTAGACTTGAGTATAGTCGGATGTTTTATTCAGATTGGTGGATCTGGAGATGAGAGAAGCTCTGGGTTATAGTAGTGTAGTCTGTTTTAGCTTTTGTAGAGCGAGTCTCCCGGTGATTTATACTTGGGAAACTCAAAATAGTATTATAAGATTTATTCTGATATATGTCAGGATAGTTAGTTAGGTTTGTTTGATTGTTTGATTGGTTGCTTTGGTTGTTAGGAATTGGATGATAGGTATGCTTTGCTGTTTTAAAATCTTGGCTGGATTATTAAATTAACTTTGCTTTTAATTTCGAGGACGAAATTATTTTAAGGGGGAAGGAATGTGATATCCCGGGTTTTTGGACAATTTAAATTTAATAATCGGTATTGATAATTTAATTGATTTGATAATTTTCTTTATAATTTAAATTTAAATTGGTTAATTTAATATTTTAAAGGTTAATAAATTATAATCTGGAAATTGATAAGATTTGTTTGTCAAAGCTAATAAAATTTTATTCTATTTATAATATATATATTTGATATATATTGTGAATGGAAATATCTTTTGTTTTAAATAAAAGATGAATTTTCAAACTGTAATATATATGTATGTATATGTTATAATTTGGATTGTTATGAATTTAATTTAATCTATTAATAATATATATAGTATGAATATATTGTGATTTAAGCTTTGTTTTAAATTTAATATCTTTCAAAAGTTAAAGATTAATTCATTTGTTTTCAAAATATAAGATAATTGTTTGTTTTAAATATGATAGTTTAAATAAAGTTTTATTTTGTATTCTTTAAAGTGTTTAAATTTAAAAGGTTATAAAAATACATGTATAAGAATTTGTTTGTATTATAATTGGTTTTATAATATTTTCTCTAAAGTAATTTATATACATATATACTAAGATAAGTGTTTATTAATTAGTAAATTAAGTATAAAAGCTTTATATTAACATTTAAATTAAATAAAAATTTATTTAAAATACTTAGGACATGTGTTAATATCTTAACATATGGTAATAACATGTGGAAGCCTTGTATAATCCAATTTAACAAGTTGGACATTTGTCTAATTAGTAATAAAACAAGTGGCAACATTTTTTTTTTAAATTTTATTTTACAAATAATGTAGTTGTAGAAGAAACCTGGTTTCATTTTTCTTCAGTTCAAATCTTTTTCTTCCTCCATCTTCTTTTTCTCTCCTCATCTTTCCAAAAATTGAAACAAAGAAATAAATAAATCAAAGCAGAAACCAAAATGCAAGTTCAGTTCAAATTCATTTCAACATCAGTTTTTTTCAATCTTCAACCTGGAAACTAAATTCAAATGCAAAGGCTTCAGTTTCAACATCAAATTGAAGGCATGCAAGGGATTTCAAATGTCAACAGCAAAGAAAATCAAATGCAAGTTTCCAGAATTCAAAATATAAAACCTGGAAATAAAACTGCTCTGCTTCTTTAAAAAAAAAAGGTGAGTAAATCTAATTTTAAAAACAGTTTTAAAATCTGCTAATATGTTTGATATGTCTGATATATATTATAATAACATGATATGCAATGTTTACTTGAATGATTGAATATAAATGAATGTTTACATAAGAGTTTGATTATGCACATGAATGTTCATTATTCTCTGTTATTTTCCTGTGAGTAAACTTCTTTAAAAACAGTTTGAGTTGGATGCTTCTGATGATACTGATTCGTATGTGAGTAACTTTATAAAAATAAATAAATCTGGTACAAAATCTGGTTGCATGCTAGTTGATGATGAGATGAATATGTTTGTGTGAATCTGCTGTATATATACATATATGTAAGAGTATGCTTGACTGCTCCTACTCTGTTTATGGTCCAGATGTTCTTGTTTAATTTGAATTTGATTTTCTCTGGTACAAATTATTATTAGGACTTGATTTACAAACCAAGGATGTTTGAATTAGTGTAGATTAAGGATTAAAAACTTAATATAGTAAAATAAAAATCTGGCATCTTTGTTAAACCAAGAATATCAGAGAATGATGAATGATATAAAAATTTCAAACTGTGAAATCTATGGATTCAGTATTATGAAATGAATACATAATCCAAATCATGAATTTTGATATGTATTTTGGAATTTTTAGTTGAGGAATTCGTGTGAATTTTGGGTTTGAATGAATTGGGTGTTTTGATGGGTTGCCATTGATCGGCGTGATGAGCGAAAGTGGAATTTTGGTCGGAGCTTGCTTATATGTGGATGATGATGGGAAAAATGTAATGGAATTTTTCCAATTGCTATTTTGTTCGAATTCGAATGATTTAGGGTTTTAGCTAGTTTTGTTTCGATTTGAATGTCGTGACTGTCGCGACTTGGATATTCGACCGGAGTCGATCGCATTTGGGGGAGTTGGAGCTCGTGGACGTAGCGGTTCTGTGGCGGGGACGGCGAGGTTCATCGGTGTTGGGTTGGCCGGTGGCGATGGGATTTGTAGATGAAGTTTTCTGCAGTGTTCGAGCTGGATGCTCGAATTCGATTGGATGGGGTATTGTTGGATCTTGGTTTGGATACGTGCTAGCGTGGGTTCATGAGGTCTATGGGGATGGTCGCGATGAACGTTAGCGGCCGGCGGCGTTAGTGCACGTGTACGTGGTGCACGTTGGTCTGGGTTTGATGGTGTTATTGGGGAAGAAGGAAGAGACTCGGGAAAGTCTCGTGAAGATTTCAGTTCGACTCGAAGTAGACGAGAAGGGTGAAGGACTCGGGGGTTTTCAACTTTTTCTCGGGTATTTTGATGTTTGGCTCGGGTCAGTTGGGAGGTTGCATATTTTAAAACCTGACAGCATTTTCTTTTAAAATTTAAATTGAGTTTAAATTGAAAAGCAGTTTTCAAAACAAAGTTTTAAAATAAAATGTTAAAGTATGGATTTAAATTCAATTTGTATCCTAGTTGAAATAAATAGTTTATAAAATTATAATGTTTTAACAAAATGAAAAATGTTAAAAGTATAGTTTTATAAAGGTTTGAATTTAAAAATCTTATAAATTACCTTTATAAATGTTAAGTGTTCTTAACATTTGAATTTAAGAAGATTTTGTAAATTTGATTTCAAAATTTGTTAAAGTTAAATTGTAATTATTTTAAATCTTTAATTTTGAAAATAAATTAAAAAGAAGATTTAAAAGTAAATTGTTTTAAAGTCTTTTGTTAATAATAATTAAAGTGGTTAAAGGTTAATAATTTAATTTAGAGATTAATAAAGGTTTAATGATATAGGAGTCATTAAATTAATAAGATAATTAAAGAATAATTTAATAATTTGATTAATTAATGGTTTAGTGGTAATTAATTAAATAATTTGATAAGTTAAATTAATTAATTTAATTAATTTAAGATAATCACTTGGTTATGTGATAAGTATAATTACTTAAATGTAATTAGTGAAGTGTAATTACTTAGGAAAGTAATTAAAGTTAATTAATGGATATAATTAACTAAAGATGATTTTAATAATGAAAGTAATTTGAGTTTAATTACTTTTGAATAATTAATCAAGGGATTAATTAAAAGATAATTAATTAATGAGTAATTAATTTATGGAAGAGTAATTAAGGGTAGTTAATTACTAAATGTGGTTTAATTAAGAATTAATTATTAAATATAATTAATTTAAATAAAGTAATTAATTAAGAGTAATTAAGAATTATTAATTAATTTAATTAATGATATGATTAAGGATTGATTAATTAAATAAATTAGTCAATAATAAATGATTAAAGTAATTAATTAATTGTAATTAATAAAAGATTAATGTAATTAAGTACAGTTAAATAATAGATGAAGTAATTAAAGATTAATTACTGAAATGGTTTAAGATAATTAATTTGTGAAATTAATTAAGGATTAATTACTTAAAGTAATTAAAGGATTATTAATCAGAAATGATTAATTAAGATGATACTTAGAGTATGATTAATTAATTGGTTTAATTAATAATTAAGTAAGAAGGATTTATAAAATGAAGTAATTAATTTAATTCACTTTAAATTGATTAGAGATGATATAAATCACTACTTAAGGATGATGAATGCTTTGCATTGTTTGATATCTCTGATGAGGTATGATTGATCTGTGATATAGATACTTGGTTGAATTGTAATGATAATGTGAATTATCTGTTTGTGATAATGTAGATTATCTATTGAGTTATCTATCTGTGTATATAGATAAGAATTGAATTGTTTTAACCTTAAAACAACTTGGCCTTAAAAGATACGTTTTGGATTTCGATGAGACCGGGATCGGGTTTCCGTATACCGGTATTCCAGGTCTGGAGACCCGAATACCACATCGATCCAAATTAACGATAGGTCGTGAATCTCAAGTGAAGATGAAGATTCAGAGTGCAAGGGTTATTGTCGTTAACTCCGAGGGTGATTCCAAAACGAGTGTAATGAGATAATGCCTTCGGTTTCGTTCGAACCCGGAACGAACTTGTATGGATTGAATGCTTTCAGCACATCGTCAGGCGGACGATGAGCATTCTAAGTGATATGTTCTGATTAAAGGTAATCGTAACCTCAAGCCTCATCAACCGGGAATGGCTAAAACAGGGGAGGTGCAGCAAGGCTTCGTGGGTAGCACCCACTGAGAGCAAGATAGATCCCTGTCTAGAGGTCCCTTTTCTTTTATTCGGCTTAGTGTGTGGTTGGTCGCGCCAACTACGGGATTGTCTTGTTCGGGATTATCCAGTAAGGGATGGTTCCGGCTTTGTGTTGCAGGGGAGCGGGCGTACTCCTCGGTACGGTGATCTAGGCCACGTACTGTGACGGGCGGTACCCCAGTAGCCCTGCCATTGTATGGAATCCAAACTCCAATAAGTGCCGTACGTATTAGTTGTGCCCAACTATGTTGGAATGTGAGATGTAAGCATTTCAGCTATTTCTGTATTTTACTTGAAAACCCTAGACCCTATTATAATATAACTGGATTTCCTATCAAATGTTTTAGTTAGCGTAAGGTAAAAACTTACCCATGTTTATTTGTGGGGAGTCTTACGTGATACTTTTGTTTTCAAAGGTTTTCAAATTTAAGCAATTTAATCCGTTTACTCACACCAGACCCATGTCTGACCCAAGTGTTTATTTTCTGTTTTATTAAACTCTTGGGTACTCAATATTGTATTGACTAGTCGAGGGATTCAGGTTAGTCTTGACGAATACTGGAGGAGCTGAGGAGCAGGAGGCTTCAGCGTGTAGATATATAGAGTTTCCGCTGTGTATGTTGTATTGTACTGATGTACTTGTGATGTATAATAGACAGAAGTTTATAACTGTCTATTCTGTGTTGTATAAATTGTATACTCTGATGTATATGATACTATGTAATATCTTATATGATATAATATATTTCTCGTTCCGCTGTGAGATCTCTGATGTGTTGTTGTTCTTTCTTCTTTTCTTTTCTTCTTCTATCCCTTTCTTTCTTCATGATGATACGACTTTTTGTGGAGAAAAAGCCGGGTCGTCACATCTAGGGTTTTCAAATAAGTATTCACATAGCCGAAATTGTTACATTCATTAAATTCCAGCATACATAGGTATACAATCAAGTCCGTTATCACTTATTGGAAATTGGATTCCATACAATGGCAGGGCTACCGGGGTACCGCCCGTCACAGTACGCGCCCTAGATCACCGTACCGAGGATTACTCCCAATCCCCTGCAACACAAGGCCGGAACATCCCTTACTGGATAATTCCCGCACAAGATACCCCACGATTGTCATGACCAACCGCACACTAAACCGAAATAATAAGGGACATCTAGACATAGGTAATCTTGTCCTACTTGGGTGCTACCCACTAACCTTGCTGCACCTCCCCTGTTTTAGCCATTCCCGGTTTGTGAGGCTTGAGGCTACGATTACCTTTAAATAGAACACATCTATCTTAGAATGCTCATCGTCCACCTGACGATGTGCTGAAAGCATTCAATCCATACAAGTTCGTTCCGGGTTCGAACGAAACCGAAGGCATTATCTCGTTACACTCATTTTGGAATCACCCTCAGAGTTAACGACAATAACCCTTGCACTTTGAATCTTCATCTTCACTTGAGATTCACGACCTATCGTTAATTTGGATCGATGTGGTATTCGGATATCCAAATCTGGAAACCCGGTCCCGGTCTCATCGAAATCCAAAACGTATCTTTTAAGGCCAAGTTGTTTTAAAGTTAAAACAATTCAATTCATTATCTATATTCACATAGATAGATAATTTACAATATCACAATAGATAATCAACATTATCAATATAAGCAGATAATTCATATTATCATCACAATTCAACTAAAACATCCATATCACAGATCAGCACATATCTCATCAGAGAGATATCAAACAATGCAAAGCATTCCATATTATTTATCCATCCATAAGTAATGATTTATATCATCTCTAATTAATTTAAAGTGAATTTAAATTAATTACTTCATTTTATAAATCCTGCTTACTTAACCATTAATTAAATCAATTAATTATCCCCTAAGTACCCTTTAATTGCATTCAGGTAATTTATCCTTTAATTAATTACTCAAATTAATTATCCTTAACCATTTATAGTAATTAACCTTTAATTACTCCATTAATTAATTACAAATTAATTAAATTAATCAACTATAATTAATTACATTAATCCTTAATTAATTACATTAATTAATCACTTCATTTATTAATTATTTCTTAATTAATCAATTCTTAATTACATCATTAATTATATTAATTAATGATCCTTAATTGTATTTTAATTATTAATTACTCTAATTAAATTAATTACATTAAGTAATTAACCTTTAATTAAACCACATTTATTAATCATTCTTGATTAATCTCATTCAGTAATTAACTACTCTTAATTACTTCTATTACATAAATTAATTACTCCTTAATTAATTTCTTAATTAATCCCTTGATTAATTCACAAGTAATTAAACTCAAATTACTTCCATTAATACATCACCATTCAATTAATTACTTCCAGTAATTATCTATTATTTACTTCCCTAAATAATCATACCTTATTAATTACATTAAGTAATTATTTATCAAATCATCCATTTATTATTCTAAATTAATTACATTAAGTAATTATTTATCAAATCATCCATTTATTATTCTAAATTAATGTAATTAATTTTAGGTTAATTAATTAGTCTAATTAATCATAATCAGTAATTAACCATCTTGTAATTACTTACCTTAATTAATTAATTACTCTTTAATTAATTATATTAATAAATTCTTTAATTAATAACATTAAATAGAAGTGATAAAGGGTTAATCACTTAATGTTATTAATTAAAGAATTTATTAATATAATTAATTAAAGAGTAATTAATTAATTAAAGAGTTAATTAATTAAGGTAAGTAATTACAAGATGGTTAATTACTGATTATGATAAATTACAATTTATTTTAAACAAAACAATTCAAACATTTAAATTTGATATTTTAAATTTTTTTTGAAAACCCTTTTTCAAACTTGCTTAAATAAATAGTTATATAAAAATTACAAATAAGTAATTAACTTTTAATTTATTTTACTAATAAATTATCCTTAATTAATCTCAACATAACTAATTAAGAATAAACTTGTATTTATATTTACAAACCCTTTTAAATTAAAGAGTTAATTACTTATTTGTAATTTTTATATAACTATTTATTTAAGCAAGTTTGAAAAAGAGTTTTCTAAAAAAATTTAAAATATCAAATTTAAATGTTTGAATTGTTTTGTTTAAAATAAATTGTAATTTGAAAAATATTATATAAAATTATACTTTCCAAATTTTGAATTAATTTCTAATTATAAAATCCTAAAACTATTTTTAGAATTAACATTATGCTATAATGATTATTTTTCATTCATAGATCAGAACTTAATTCTGATTTCAAGAGCAAATATGAATTTTAAAAGGGTAAATCAAGACTGTGATAATGCCATTGTATGGAATCCAAACTCCAATAAGTGATCTCGGACTTGATTGTATACCTATGTATGCTAGAATTTAATGAATGTAACAATTTCGGCTATGTGAATATTTATTTGAGAATCCTAGACCCTATTATAATATAACTGGATTTCCTATCAATGTTTTGGTTATCGTAAGGTAAAAACTTTTCCGTGTTTATGTGCGGGAAGTCTTACGAGATACCTTTTCTTTCAAAGATTTTTCAAAGTTAAACACATTTTAAACCGTTTACTCACACCAGACCCATGTCTGACCCAAGTGTTTATTTTCTGTTTTATTAAACTCTTGGGTACTCAATTTTGTATTGAGTAGTCGAGGGATTCAGGTTAGCTTTGACGAATTCTGGAGGAGATTTGGAGCAGGTGGCATCAGCGTGTAGATATATTATGGTTCCGCTGTGTTAGTGTTGTGTCTGTGTTGTATTGATGTATTGGAGTTGTATGATAGACATGTGTTTATAACTGTCTAATATGAGATGTATAAGTTGTGTAACTCTGATGTTAATGATACTATGTAATATCTTATGTGATATATTATATTTCATTCGTTCCGCTGTGAGATTCTCATATGTTTGTTCTTTCTTTTCTATCTTTTCTTCTTCTATCCCTTTCTTTCAATTTATATATATGTATAAGTTATATATATATATACATATATAACTATTTATTCAATTTAAAAATAACAATTCCATAGTCTTTAAAATCCATTCATATTTATAAAAATAATACATTATACTTATTATTTGAAAATAACATATTTGATAATTTAAATAATTTATATAAGAGATTATATTATCAAGTAATATTTTAAAAAGAAATAAAACAAACCTTTTTGTTAATCTTATTTATATTTAAGCTTAAGTTAAAATATATCTTAAACAATTTAAACATTTACCTAAAGTATTTTAACTATAAGGTTATTTATTTAAATAACTTTGAAAAGTTCATATTAAATTAAATCTAAATTTCCAATTTACCAAAGCTTTTCTATTTACAATATATACAAATAAATATATATTACAAATAGAAAATATCTTATTAACTTTTAAAAGATAAAATTCACCAATAAAATACTTATTTAATTAGATTATTAAATTAAATTCAAATTTTATTATCAAAGATTATCAAATCAATTTAATTATTTAACAGATTATTAAATTGATATTGCTCAAATTTCCGGGATATCACAATTATTATATTCCAATCATCATTCAAAGAAATTTTTCCAAAAATCCCGGAACTTAAGTTCTAAAATTTCCAATTTGATTTATTTTATTTTCAATCTTATTTCAACTATTATTTATAAATTTCATTACCTAACAACCAATCTATTTCAACCAAATATATATCTATATAAAATAATTTACTTTATATATAGAAAATATAATAGGCAAAATTATTTCATTCACCTATATTAAAACAAATATTATGTCGGTCTGTCCTATTAAGTGTTTAGAAATCCCTATTGATGTCATAGCATCCCATGCACCAACCAGAATTTATAAATACAAAACGGAACAGATTAACACAATATTAAAACCTTTTTATAACACTAACAAATACGCTCTCTCATATATATACACTCAGCGACTCCCATAGGGTATTACTACCCTATTAGTAAAGAGTCAAACCCCACAAGGCTAAGGTTTATCGCTAAACCAAAGCTCTGATACCAACTGTAACGGACCAACTTTTTGTATGCTTAAGCAGACACACATGCCGACTTCAACCATACAGAAGGGTGGATTGTTATGGGGTAAATAAGAAAAAGTGGAGAAATAAAAGAAACAAAATATAATCTTGCAGCGGAACGATAAAATATAATAATCAAATAACAGTTCATGAAGCTGTTTTACAAAACATTTGATTATACTTGTACAATACATATCAGAGTTACACATACCAGAGAATGATAATTATGCAGCGGAATAAAATGGTGTAGTGGAATATATAACAAATAGTAATAACAAAATCTTTGTCTTCGTCCTTCAGAACTAGGGCCTTCAAATCCTGAAATGCTCAGGCTGACCCGAGCGAATTGAAAAGACAAAACACTCGAGTCAGAACTAAAAGATCTTATGTAAGTTAAATCAATGATAAATATATGAGTGGAACGGCGTCAGAGATGTTTATGGGATTTGACATCTCCTATCCAGTGTCTAACGTGATTGTAGTAACTTAAGAGATGCTCGGGATTCACATCCCCTAAGGATCCGTTAAACTATTTACTATGTAGTAATATTCGCTATTATAATAATGTCTAATATAAAATAAACATACTTTTAAATAACATTAAGGAGTGACCCAATATTCCCCTTAACACGTAATAGTCCCAGTAGTCTATCCAGTATTAGCATACTCCCAAAAATGGGGGCTACCCTCGATACTCCACAGGCTACGGGAGAAATCACAAATCGTAGTAAAGCTCGATATGGTAGGTGACACGGCACAACTAGGCAATGCCAGGGTAGATATACCAATTACGCATCCGGACTAGTGGTGACGCATAGCAGCCACTACCGCCCACCTCGAACAACACTCCCAAATTAAGGGTGGCCACCAAATCAATCACAAGTAATAGAATGGTATCGAAGAAGTGTGTCCGATCAGAGGTGCTACCTCCTTGGTCCGTCAATCGCTCTTGTTTTAGCCACCTGATGCCAACTCACGGGAGTAGGGTCCACGTATATACCTTAGGATCGTCGCCACCATCCTACTTCATTCTGGAAACTCCACCGCGTACACAGTTGTCAAAGTGGTCTTCGGTATCGACAGAGAGTATGTCCATATCCGATCCCGGTCTCTTTAACAACCAAACGTTATTATAACACCGTGGTCATTTAAAAATATATATACTTTTAAAAACACAATCATTGCCCTTTCAAAACATATTCTTTATTTCAAAATAGTATATACATCAAAAACCAAAATATTATTGTCATTTCAAACCATATCCTTTACTTCAAAATAGTATATACTTTAAAACCAAAATATTATTGCTATTTCAAAACATATCATTTACTTCAAAATAGTATATACTTTAAAACCAAATTCAATAATATATCATTTAAATAAAATCCAAATTTTCAATCACTATTCTTACTTTTAATTATAAAACTTGAAATATTCTTTAAAACCATCTTAAACCCAAATCACATAATGCAGTCATATTCTTAATCTCAAAATTTCAATCGGTTTCAAATCAATATATTTAAAGATAATTCTTAAATAAATTCTATTTCAAATAAATTCATTTTCAAACCATATTACTTTCAAAGTTATAACAATTTCGAAAACAAATACTTTGAAAACAATAACACCTAAATTTCAATAAAACATTTCAATTTTGATATATTTCAAGTCTTTAAATATTCTAAAATTCCCAACCAAATATGATAATCTTATATATACCTTAATTCAATTTACTATTATTTAGTTTAGAAATATTTATTTAATAAATTCAATATCACTTAAATAAAGCTCAAACTTGAAATATTCGTAAATCAAACTTAAAACATCATCAAGTTATACATATCTTTATTTTTTTAGAATTTAACCATATATAAAATAATATTTATATAATATTAAAATTTAATATTTATTAAACCGTATATTTCTTTCCAAACCATAGAAAATCTCTTAAAATATTTTATATATAGACCACGGTGCCTGTATATAATTTTCTATCCTATGGTCAAGTGATACGGATATTTATCATTTCAATCCGTAATTTAAAAATAAAAAGTTTACGGTTATATATCATTTCAAACCGCACTCCCGAATGAAATGAAAATGCATAATAACTTCCAGTTTATACAATATAAAATATAGCATCCGTTCATCCAAATATCAATAAACAACCATTTATTACAATCATCATCCAATTTAAACAAAACATCAATATAAATCATATAAAATATAACAGGCATCAACAAATAGTTTATATTCAATAAAAATTAATAACTTTTCAGTTGGCAGTTTATATGCAACGAATAAATTAATTAACAATTAATTGGCAGTTTTAAATGCAATGAATAAATTAATTAACAATTAACTGGCAATTTAAATGCAATGAATAAATAAATTAACAATTAATTATGATGAATGCAATTAACTGAGATAATGATGAAATATATGCCAAACAGCTATAAACAAAATTTCTAAACACATCATACATGAATTTAACAAACATAAGAAATCTTAGAAGTTGTGAGTGGGTTAAAACACTCACCTTTTGAATTTAAATTCAATTTAAACCCAAAAATTTGACAGTCTCAAAATTCGTCCAAACCTGCGTCATCAGGTCCGGAATTTCAATACGATCCTATCAAAAGAAACCGCATCCAAATCCGAGTCCGTATGCAAAAGTTATGAAAATTTGAAGATTGGAAAATTCTGGTCCTGAGTCGACTTCGAGTTCAACCCGGTCCGCCGCCTCAAATACCCGATGCTTGCTCTGAGTTTTTGCCAAAACGACCCGGAGACCCGAGTCATTTTCTTCGTGACCCGAAGTAGCTCCAGGGGTTTTCCCCCTGAAAACCCAAGCGCGACCCGTAGCGCGTAAATCTCGAAATTTTTATTTATTTATTTTTTATTTGAAATTAGATTTTGGAATTTGGGAATTAGGTTTTGTCTGCCATTGGAATGAGGAGCTAAGAAGAAGATGAATTGTACGTACAGACAAACGAAGATTAGGGAGGCTAGGGTTTATAACAGGATATATATAGGCAGGGTTGACATTTGAATGGATGGATAAGATAGATTTACGCGCTAACGCCAAAGTGGTCCAAAAAGCCCGTTCTGTCTCCGGAATGAAATTGGGTAAACCCATATATCAAAATAGGTGTTTTAAAATATTTTAAACGCAATGGAAAAGGTTTCAAGTCTAAATTCCATCGTATGAAGAAGTTATGCTAAAATCAAAATTTTCAAATTGATTTCAATTGATTACAATTGCATTTATTTCAAGGCGTTTCGAGTCCGTACGATCAAATGACAAATCCGATTGTTACGAAACTTGAAACACTATTATAATTCACTGTTACAGATCTGCTGAAACTTGTTTCATCGAAATCCGAGTCAGTGGCCAAAATGACTATTTTTCCATCAACTAAATAAATTAAAAATAAATTAATAAAATCCAACTTTTAATTTAAATCTTAAAATTTACCAATTTTAACCCTTTTATATTTCTCAGTAAATTACAATGTTTTAACCAAATTAAAAGTAAATTTAAAAATTGATAAATTTATCAATTTCAGTATTTATCTCAAATTCATTGAATTTAGAAATTGTAAATTAAATTTTCAAAATTTCATTTAATTACCTTTCATTCTATTATTCAGTCTATTATTATCAAAAAGATGCAATTTACATTGGCTCACTATTGTTTACATTTATTTTCTTAGATTTCCTCTACACTTCCTTCGACGTAAAATTTAACTGTTATATTTCATTTATTCACAATAATTTCAAAGAAAGTAATTAAATTTTCCAATTAAATAAATAAATATAGCTTCCTATTCTGTAGATTAGCCAACTGTCATAATCTAAATAGGGTTTGTATTAATTTCATCTTATAAAATTTACTAATTTCAATAAATTAGAACTTCACAATTTGCTTACATAAATTTGGATTGTACTACACTTATTATATTTCTGCCAAATAGATACATTAATTCCAATTAAATATTCTCTGTAACTATTTCTTGGTTTCATACTTTTTTTATTTCCCTAAATTACTATCTTGTATTAAGTTTATGTTTCTATTTTACTTTATATCCAATTATAACCTAACAGTCGTTACAATCAATTGGATTGTATTGAATTTGGTTATCCATCAACTGCCATTTACACTGCTACCTAAATTTACACGGTCACTATTAGAAAATCTTATTGCATTGGTAAATTAAATGTTTGCTTTAAATTACTTATTTAAATTTTTATGCTCAAGAGCAACAATTAACACTTTTCATTATTATACAAATTTGAATCCCATTCTAATTATTCTTTGTTAATAATTCACACAATATTATAACTTCGTACATGACACCCAATTACTATTTATTATTATAACTTTACAATCTATATAAATTCATTGATTGATTTACTATTTGCCTTTGTTTCCTTATATTTAATTCTTAGCTTAGTATGACAATTTATAGTACTCCATTTAAACGACATTTCATTTCACTTATTAATACTTGACTTAAGTTTCTACGGTTGCATTTCATTTACTCCTCCGTTACTATATTAAGAATTAGTAACGCTTATTATCAATAATAACATCATAATCACTTAATATTAATATGAACTTTAATTCCAAATAAATTCATTGACCAATTAATTTGGAAATTTGTAATAGTTGTTATTCTACCCCTAAATTTATTTCAAATAACGTACTACCTTATTATCTAAATTTACGAACAAATACCGTTACAATGTTTTATTGCATCAATCAATTTAATCCTTTCCTTTATCTCTCATATTCAATTACAACTACATGTTGGCATTTATCTCCATACTACCAATTGCATTCTCTTATGTTCTATCCAAATATTCATTTAGATTTTATTTCCATTAATTTATTCAATATTGACATCCACTTAATCAAATTTACTTCCATTTATATAATTGCAATTCAATTCAGTTATTATTTCATTAATACTATTTCAAATTTATTTCTTCCAATATTAATTACACAATCAAACTTAATTAACCAATTATAATGGTTCCTACTATTCCTTCAATTGGATTTCATTAAAATTTGTCAAGCATTTATTATATTTACCAATGCAACATTTAATTTCTAACATACGCTCCAATATAAATTATAAAATTTTCATTTCTTTTTACATTAAATTACAAAAATCAATTTAAATCAACATATTCAAATGGTCGAAATTTACGAGTCGTTACATGGTTCCTCTACTTCTTCCCCGTCCCCAACTGGCTCCTCATTGTCTATCATCTCTGGGGTTATGTCCCAACCTAACGGCTGCCACTGCTGGCCTCCCGGAATCCATGGCAGATGCTCCCCCATCTCAATATCCTCCAAACCGAGATCCTCGGCTATCTTTGGAACGGGAGATCCTATCTCCTGAATGGGTGTACCCATCTCCCAAATGATCTGCTCATCACTCTTAGAATCATCATCCCCATATAACCATGTATCGTAAATCCCCGAGTCTTTTGTCTCTATCGCCATGGGTTCCTCGATCAGCGGCTCGATCTCCACTAGTACTTCCATGAGCTCCTCTATAGGTTCCTCTTCCTCAGGCTCCTCGTCCTCACTCAAAGGATCCAACATCCAGTCATCTGCCTCATCGTCGGCTTCTGCCCCTACATCAATATCTGCACCTACTGGCAACACATCCTCATCATCTGAAATAACTATCAAATCCTCATCATCTGAGATATCTATCAGATGGTCAAATGATCCTGGAATTATCCCCGACTCCCCTACTTGTATATCCTCATCATCACTCATGATCGGTGTATCCAAAACTTCCAAGTCTCTGTATTTGGACAAGGCTTCCCTAAAACTCTGCCTAATGGCTAGTCTTTCGGCTTTGGTTGCTTTCTATAATTTTATATAAGAACTTAAAATCAGTTACCATTTCTTATCAAAGATCCTTTCTTACTTTATTTATTTTATCTCATTTTATTAAGTACTTCTTACTTAATTATTATTGTTCTTCTTTTCATGGGATTAGATATTTTTAGCTTTTCTAATAAGTTCTAACAGAAATTGGGTATTGAAAAAGCAGCAAAATGATAGTCTATATATATTGATTCCCAAAATACATTCATACTAAGTGACTTCTACGAAGTACACTCAAAAAGTTTTACAAAAGTCATATGGTTACAATACTTAGATGGCGTTTTCTACTACATGCTTACTAACTTATGCTTCTACTATCACTTTTCCCTTTTCTGCCGTAGTAGGTGGACCGGTAAGGGTAACAAAAGGCCTCGACTGCTCTGCTGCCTTGAGCATTGGACAGTCTCTAGCGATATGTCCTATAATATGGCAGTAATAACAACTCCTTGGGACAGTTTTCTTAAAGGTCTTGACGTTTGCTCCTAATCTACACTCTTTTGCAAGGTAACCACTTTGTCTACAATTGAAACAACAAACTTTGTTCTTCTTATGCCTTTTCTTTTTGGTTGGTACTTCAATAGTCGGCTGTAGAACAACATCTTCGAATTTCAGGGCATTGCTTATCATCTCCTTAAATGATTCATGGATGAAGCTTACCATGCTATGTTGGAGCTCATCACACTTGCTTAACCAGTCCTTAACTTCCATGATCTTTTCTGATACCGAAAACTTCCATTGACTTAGGAACTCGAATTCCCGACAAAGTGAAGCGAAGTTCAGTGGGTTTGGTCTTTCCTGAAAAGAATATTATTTTTCTACATATTATCATCAAATACCTTACAGTCAAATTGTGAAACTTAATTCACAAGGTATTTGATTTTAGTCCTTTTAAATTAACCCATTTTACAATTATCCAATCATTATTTCTTAAGGCTGAATGTCTAAGGATATACGGTAAAAGTTCTAAATTCTAGTTTCCAACTAATTAATTCTATATGGAATATCTTATAGTCAAATTGTGAAATTCTAATCACAAGATATTCATATTTTAGTTTTAGTAAGCTAAATTACAATCAATCCTTAATTTCTAACCAAAAATAGTAATATCCTCTTTGTATATTTGAAATATAAGCCTAAGGTAAAATTATTTCATTTACCAATTTCTTTAAAACAAAATCATTTTTATAAAATTAACAAATACGCGCTCATATATATAATACACTCATAACTCATTCTAGGGTGTTACTAACCCTATCTCTAATGAGTTACTCATTCTAGGATATTACTAATCCTATCTCTGATGAGACTTTACCCATAACAAAGCCAAGGTTCTCGCTTAACCTTCAGCTCTGATACCAAATGTCACAACCCGTTTTTCCATACCCTTTGAATCGACAATAAACCACACATGTCCAACTCAAATTGCACGAAAATACGGAACGTGAAGGGTAATAAATAAAAATAGATAGAACAGAATCTCACACGAATGGAATAACATATAATATTGAACAAATATCTTTACAGCGGAAAACTTTTATATACATATATCAGAGTCTAACCTAAATCAAGCTTGGACAGTTATAAACATCTATCCTTACAATTGCTGACAAATATTAAACCAAAACTAAGTACAACGGATAATAGAATATGTCCATACGTAGATGAATATCTCCAGCTCTCCTCTGGAAACTCCAACCGTCTTCGACTAAACCTGAAACTACTCGGATCTGACACGAGTATTGAAAATACCCGGATTAGGCTTGATAAACCAGCGTGAAAAAAACTCAATAATAAATGACAGTGTCATATATCAGCCTTTGAATAAAATCATTTGAAAAGAAAGAGTATCTCTTAAGACCATGCCCACACATAAACACGGACGGGTTTTTACCTTATGATAACTAAAACACTTTTATATCAAAACATTTGATATTATTTCTAATGAAATCTCTTTGAAAACATTTGCAAATAAACTTATTAATCTTATCTGAAATGGTTACCCATATAGCATTTCGAGGCTATTCATTACGCCAATACAAACAAAACTGTAGGTTCTTATTGGAGAATGGATTTCCATACAAATGACCAGGTGAAGGATCTACCTTCCGAAATGGGTACACCTCTAGTTGGATGTCCCGAGGAACCATCACAAAGCTCCTCTACCAACACAAGACCGGCCTACCACTATAACTAGATAGTACCAAATATGTCATCCCCCGGTCGTTACCGACCTTTAACCGAGCGCTCGTTTTCCATACACCACATTAATTTACATCCCGAACGTCATAGCGGAAAGAAATATATCTAGAAGGGGATGATCATACCCTAATTGGGAATGACCCACTTAGCCTTGCTGCATCTAATCCTGTTTTGGTCATTTCCGGTTTGATGAGGCTTAAAGTAACGATTACCTTTTCACATAGCACATATCACATCTCTGAATGCCACATTTGCCATTTTCGTTGACTACTAATTGCCTTCCACAAAAATACAACCCTTGAGCTCGTACATCTCAAGGAGGGTGTTAAGCTAAGAGAAGTTGCCTACTCCGTCACCACTGATGTACGTTTGTAAAAACCAATGTACGTAATCTTTATAAATGCAATGTTAGACAAACGTCCATACAAGTTGTCCAGGAACAGGACAAACCAAAGGCACTCTCCTACTACCACTAGTAGCGAGTAGTCCTTGCAATCCGAAAAATCTCCACAACGAGGAGACCACTGCTATAAATAACTCTATAATGGAAGTTACCCAGAGCATATTCAACAAGCAGTCCTCACGCTATGAAGATCCACGGTCTTCAATAATCATCATCTTCAACATGTCTTCACGTTCGAACGTATACATTGGTTCGAAGTGGTTTTCAGATAGGAATCACCCAAATCCAATCCCCGGTTCCTTCGAAATCCAATTTTCGATAAAAAGTGAATATGAGTATACAAGATTTATTAAGTCTCTTTTCACTTTAATTCTTTTCGGATAATTTCAAAATCTTTTTTTTTGGACTTAGAATAATTCTAAGTAATTCATTCTTTTGCTTTGGAAAATATCTCGAATTTTAATACTTAACTCTTTGATCCAAATTCCTTAACTTTTAGGCGGGTCAAAAACAATGTTATTTAAGACATCGTTTACGATAAACCCTAAAATAAAATCTTAGCAAACATTTTTGAGTAAATGAGATCATAAAAATCATTCTAATCAGAGATTGCTCAAATTTTGGATAATACCAATCTTCTTTTATTTTGGAAAACTTAATACAATCTTTTTTATTTAAGAACATCCTGGCTTTCCTTTCGATCTGTTCCACCCCTCGCCTAAGAAATGAAAACATAGGCCAGGTAGGCACTAGTTGCTCCATCCCTAACCTTAGTTAAACACCTGGTTTTATCTTCCCAGATCTCACAGGCGGGACAAATGTACTATTCGTTTCTGCATACTCAGATTTTCAACTTTATTTTGGAATTGCTTATAAATATTCCAATTTATCTTTCAAAACACTTAATCTTCCTTTTTAAAAACATTCACAATTGATTCTGAAAAAAATCGTTACATTTAAACTTATTTTCAAAAAGTTATACCATTCGCAGCATAAAAGTGCTACGAAAAGTGCTATATAAGCTTATTTGTTTAAATCAACTTTTAAACATTCGATAATTCATATTTTTCAATCCAAATCTCTTTTAAATTATTTAAATAGATTTATCAAATTTATTTCACATTTTCCATAATAATAAACGTTCATTTAAACAGATTTCCTGTTATAGTCACTTAACTGCACTAGCGCGATTTTTCTAGAAAATTGATTTGGACTTAATTCAAAATCTACTCAACAAAATTTTGATTTTCTTTCTTCGTTTAGAAGATATGGATATAATAGTCCGAAATTTTCTTATCTCGAAAAATTCCGAGCTATATTCCACTCTACACATTCATTTGAACTTTTCGGTGCGAAATCGCGAACTACCGTTGCGCAACACACCTAGTTTTAACTTATTTTTCTATATTTGAAATAATTTATTTAAATTGAATTCTACTACTTATAAAATCAGTATAAATCATTTTAAATCAATATTTTCACTTTTTAAAGTATTTAAAATGTGTTTTCATTATTTCCATATTATAATATTATTATATTCCTATTATTTTAATATTAAATTTTAAATTCCAATTTCAATTCAATTTCAATTCTAACTTCAAATTAAACACATTCAAAACTTAGATTTCAAATCTAATTTCAATTTAAACTTCAATTCAACCTTAATCTCAACTTCAATTTTTCAAAATCGATTTCAATTTCACTATTCATCTCAATTTCAATTTCTATTTAACTATTCTATTCAAATCCGTTTCACTTCAAATTTCAAATTCTCTTTTATTTTAACTTAAATTTCACTTCTAAATGAAAAGAGACTTATTTTTCCAAAATATCTCATATCACTAAAATATGCTCTTATAAACAAAGTGATTATTTAAATCAAAATGAACATATCCAATATTCATATTTATCACTAACATAACATCCATTCAACCAATTACATAACATATGATTTCAAATCCAACATTCACTATAAATATCATAACGGGACATATTATCACAAATAAATTAATTAACTAACTGTCAAATCATCCATATTAACAATCAAATAAACATTCATATGCCATAAGTGTGTAAATGTGATTGTTTTATCATAACTAAAATATACATCCAGAAGCGATGAGAATTTTTCACCTTCATATCCACTCCGTCAATCTTTTCCGTAGGTTAACGTGCTTCTCTAACTAATGCGCTTTTCCCGAACATTTTGAATTCTCGCCTTTATTTATTTTCCTCCCGAACTGCTTTTGTTTTCCTCTCACTTTTCTTTTTCTTTTCTTTTCTTTGTTTTCTCTTTTTTTCTTTTTTTTATATGGAGGAGAAGAGTGTACGACCTTGAGTGTGGAGGAGGGTATGGCCTTGGGTGCTTGGGTTTAGGCATGTAGGAGGAGTTTTGGGCTTGTGTTTGAGGGGGTGTGTAACAACCCGCATATCTATCGATTTTATATTTAAATATTTTATCGTTAGTCGGATGTTAGTCCGAAAAGCTACTTTTTGCATACGGTCAAATTAGGACTCGAGACCACCCCCACTGAGTTCAAAATGACGTTTGCGATCTTTTTGAGTGTAAACCTCGATATGTTTGGAGATAGTGAAATTTTCGTCACTTTTCCCACTTGTGACTTTGGTTGGGACTGCACCTTCTTAACTCAGCCCAACCCCCTCTTCTCTTCATCACTTCATCAAACACTTCAAGCTTCTTCAAAAATGGTGGAGGGAAAGAGAAATTAAAATTCCAAGCTCGAGATCTTTAGTAAATTCAACATCAAACTCCGAATTCAAGGTGAAGAACATAGATTCAAGCTAGGAGTTGATTCTTGCTTTGCTCTTAAGCTCTCCAACATCAATTTCGTGGAAAAGGTGAGATCTTTGATCTCACATCTTGCCTATATCTATCTTGGACTGTTGGGAATGGTTCCCTATCATTTTAGCATCAGCATTTGCATTTGGTTTGGATTGGATTGGTGAAAAACCCAAAATTTTAGTGTTTTTGGTGAAAAAACTGCACTTAGGTCGTTCTGCCTTCGCGAGGTCGTTCGCGTGTTAAGCCTAAGTCGTAGGTCGTTCGTGTTGAGAAGTCACATGGAGCATAAGTCGTTCCAGGCCTTAAGTCGTTCTGGGTGTGCTAAGTCGTTCGCGAGTTAAGTGCTAAGTCGTGCGCGAGTTAAGAGTTAGGTCGTTGCCTTCAGCTACCTCGTCCTGGCTTAGGTCGTACTGGGATAAGTCGTTAGGTCGTATAGACCTTAGCTCGTAGCTCGTATTTGAGCTTAAGTCGTAGCTCGTATTTGCTCTTAAGTCCTAGGTCGTATGGCTCTTAAGTCATAGGTCGTATGGTTCTTAAGTCATAGGTCGTTGGCTCTTAAGTCTTAGGTCATTGCCGACCTATAATCCCCAGGCAAAAGTCGTTCGCCCTTAAGTCTTAGGTCGTTGCCGACCTATAATCCCCCAGGCAAACTTTAGGTCGCTCGCACTGGCTTATCTCATAGGTCGTCTCCGAACTAAGCTTCTTTTCCATAAGTCGTTCGCGAGTCAAGTGTTAGGTCGTCTCCGACCTAACGCCCCTCGTCACCTTAGGTCGTAGCTCGTACGTCGCTCGACCCTGCTAAGTCTTTAAGTCGCTCGAGTTAGCTCGCACAGTATATCTCGTAGGTCGTCTCTGACTTATCCTCCAGTTAAGTCGTTCGACCCTCTAGGTCGTTCGAGTTAGGTCGTTGGACCATTTACCTTAGGTCGCTTGACCTTAAGTCGTAGGTCGTCTCCGACCTATGCCCCACTAAGTTGCATCCCACTTAGGTCGCAGGACCCCGCCGTGGGCGCTGCCCCCTGGACCCCCGCGACCTGACCGGGCAGGTCGAACCCCGTATTACTCTGCGTAGGCAATCTTATCTGAAAAGCATTCATCAGAACTTCCACTTTGATGCATTTTGAGCTGATTTCCTTAGATTTTATTCACGTCTCCGAATGTGAATTTTTGTGATAGATTGTTCCAACAATCATTTTATGACTTGTCGCTTTAAAGATATGAAGGTTTTAATACTAGTAGTAAATATCAAAACTCTTTCATCAAATCGATTTCAACACTATTTTTAATATCAAAAGCTCGTTTTCTCAAACCGATTTTCAATCTACTAATATATATAAGCCTTTACTTCACTCGAATGAGAAATCGACTTAAACGACTTAGTAAAACGAGTGGTATGAAACGCTTGCGTTCACTTCGTCGGTTAGCTCTTGGACCTGTTCGATTGAACCCTTTTCGTGACAATTTCCTAGTGAAGATTTACAGCTTGTTCGTAAATATTTAAGTTAAGCAAGTGGTTATGGGACATGAAGCTAAACTCATATATTTACTAGCTTGGTGTGATTGACACTTCTCGCTGATCATGATGATCATTTTATGATTTAGACTAGCAATTGTGCGATGTCTCTTTGTTTGTAAGGTTAGACTAGACCGCAGTAGTGTGATTCCGACTCACACATATCTCTTTGTCCGCAAGGTTAGTCTAGACCGCAGTAGTGTGATTCCGACTCACACATATCTTTTTGTTTGCGAGGTTAGGCTAGACACCACTTGGTGATTCCATTCACACATACCTTTTTGCTTTTTGGTTAGCCTAGGCCTCAATCAGTGTGATTCCGACTCACACATATGGGGTAGCGCCCCATGGTCTTCGGACCATCATGTGATAGGCCTCTTTCTCTTTTTTATGATTTCTGGATTTCTTGTTTGATTTCTGGATTTTTATGTCATTGACTTGTTATGAGTACAAGTTTAGGGTATGATGCCCTCTTTGGATCTTTGAGAAGATTCTCGTGATATTGATCATTTCTCATCGGTTGATCTCCTGTTGATCATCATTTTCATACTTATAGTAGTATGTCAGTATGGATATTCTATGTTTATGCCATGTCTTTTATTATATATCATGTCATCTGATATTTATAGTTAGACTGATCCGTTTATTATTTTCTTAAATAATACTCGGGTCAGACCGAGATGTTACAGGTGCTTCTGCTTGACTTCCTTCCGGGATTTGCTACTCTGACTTTTGGCTGACTATTTAGTTTAGTAGTTTTTGTTGTATACACTTGAGATATGGACTCATAGTTGTATTCTTTTGGTATAGCACGTGTTGCTATTCTTTTGTATTATTGTGGAACTTTTTGACCACTACTCTGATGTACACTTTCATGTGTTAGTTATATATTCATATCTTCTTCCGCCTTTGTGATATGGATGTCTGTGACTGCTATGTGTTATATTTATTTCTATGTTTGTTTCCGAAGATTATTTTATAGCCACCATGTGATAATCAATTACATGGATGGTCGCTCCTCAACAGCCTTATTCTCCGTGCTAGTTGACAGCACTACATCGTAGTGTCCTTGGCTAGCGTGGGTATTGAGGTGGGGCGTCACAGGGTGAGGCTCGGCCTTGGTGTAGGATGGTACGGCCTTGGTGTGTATGGGGGTGTGGCCTTGGGTAAGCTCGGGTTTGTGGTGTAGGAGGTGGCGTGAGTTATAGGAAGGGTGTAGAGGCGTGTAGGGTGGTTTGGCCGATGGTGGAAGGTCTTTTGGTGGCTTAGACGAGGAGTATAGGTGGTAGAAGGTGAATGGCTTGGAGGTGGAAGTGGAATGGAGGAAGTAGAGAAGAATTTTAGAAATTTTGTGAAAGGAAAGTGAAGTGAAAATGAAGAGGTTTACGGTTGTATTTATAAGTGAAGATTTTGGTGGTAAATGACATTAATAACCTTGTTTACTTTTGCATTTGATTAGCCTTTGATTTGAGTTGCATTTAATGTGTGGAATGATGTTTATGAAAGAGTGTGTTAAGAGGTGAAGAGGTGTCACCATTTTGTCGTTTGTAAATATTTAAACATATAATTTAGCTCCTTTCCTATGCATACCCATAACATCTCAGTAATGAGATGAGATATAAGTAATGATGTTGTTTAAAAAGATTTTAAAATAAATTTAAATTTGTCAAATCATAACTTTTCAATTTTTATATAAATATTTTTAAACTTTCCTAATATAAGTGTTTTGTCTTATATGCTAAATGTAAAGTGTTTAAATAGTTTGTAAACTTGTATTTATATGTTAGAAAATGTATCAAGTTGCAACAACTTGTCGACAACTTGTTCCGGTTGAAAACGGTGTTTTTGTCGATAAATTTTACAATCAAAATTTGACGTTTTTGTTAAGCTATATATTGATGTAAACCAAATTTTAAAATGAATCTTTTCCTTCTTTAAATAAATTAAAACATGTCTATTCATATTTTAAAATCGTATTTGAATAATATCAAAATCTTTAATTTTATAGTGTATGTATAACTGACAAAATACGACAAATTTTGGTTATTTTTGTAAAACGATTATTAACATACTTTTAAATATCTTAATATACTTTTATTATCTTTATTGGATATTTTAAATAAGATTTAACTTATCAAATAAATATTTAAACTTATTTATTTTTAACTTAACTTTTGTTGATTTGTTCTAAAATCAAAATTTTATACTTTTTAATTTATTAATTATAAGAATAGATAATTATTTATTATATATAACATATTTATTTAAGATTTAAATTCCTTTTAAATTTAAAATGAACGAAATCTCTCATTTTCGAAGTAGCGAAATTACTTGTCGTTACATAATTGGTTTAGTTTTGTTTTAAAGTTAATTAATTATTTAATTAATGATGTGTTTCAAGTTAATTACTTATCTTATTAGGGTTGTTTTAAGGTTATTAATTTATGATGTTTAAAAGTAATTAATTATTTAAATAAAGGTGTTTATAAATGATAAATTATTTTATAAAAGGATTTTACTTAATAGAAAGGATTTATTTAAGGAGACTTACAAATGATATTTTGTGAAGTAGATTATAAGCAATAGTTGGTAAAAGAGTTTTATAAGGAGTTTATAAATCATTTTAAGAGATTTATAAAAGAAGTTTTACAAATTAACTTGAAGATTTATAAAAAGATATAAACTATGATATGGGCTTATATAAAGCGAATTTTATAAAAAGAAATGAGATTTGATTTTGGTAATTAATCCTTCTTAATTATGGTGGTTGGAAACATTCTTTCCATACTTAACACCAAAGAATAGTGGTTTGGTTTATAGCAAGAAATATTTTAAATTATATTTATTTTGGCCCATTTAAATATTATTTTGGAAAAGAGGAAATCTTCCTTATGTTTTTATAATATACTTTACCATTGAGATAAGTATATGAGTATTTTCTAAGTAGTAAAAAATATAATGGTTTGTAATATACATATACCGGTGAGATAGGTATATGAATGTTTTCTAAGTATTGAAAAGAGTATAAAAGGGTTGGTGAATATGTTTTTTGTAAAGGTATTTTGAATCAAATAATTGAAAGATTTATTTATAGAGGCTTAGTGGATCATATACGGAATTAAATCTATGATTGATTGCTGGTTATTTGACAGTTAAATAGTCAACTATCAAAATCGTGGCAAAATATAACTCTGGAAATATCTTGGAGAAACATGGGGAATATATGGAACAATCAACTCTGATGATGATGTATTACATGTATAAATCTTGTTTTGTTCTCCTAAGACAAATGATAAGGAAATCCGTCCACTGAAATGGTTAGGAGGTGTTCTTCGCTCTTATGTATTGTCTGATTATTTCTGAAAGAACCGAAGTTGAGTTTATCGGAAATTATTGAATGTTGGTTCGAGGAGACCAAGATCAGATAAATATGAATTATCTGAAAACCACTTTGAACCAACTTAAGCGTTCGATTTGGAATACATCTTGAAGATGATGGAATCGAAGATGGAGCTATTTGAAGTGCACGGGCTACTTGCTGCTAATCTCGAGCGTGATTCCAAAATGGATGTAGTAGTAGTGCCTTCGATTTGTTCATATCATGAACAACTTGCAAGCATGAATCTACCATTGCGTTATCGCCTAGAGGGCAATGTTAGCATACTAAGAAGGATTACTATATAAAAAGATAAAACGTAGCCTCTAGCCTCAACAACCGGAAATGACAAAAACATGGGATATGATTCAGGACTATATGGTTTGCTACCATTAGTGTATGTCATCACCCTTCTATATATATATATAAGTATATATATATCGATTTGCTTGTGCATGAGAGCTCTCGGGAAAGGTTGCAAAGCAACCGTGGTGGTGACATATTAGGTACTCTCCAGTAAGGGGTAGGTCGGTTCTGATTTGCAGGGGTCGAAAGGTTATTGACCTCGCTACATTTTCTAGAGGTGTATTGTGGCATGCGGTACACTAATAACCTTATCATTGATGGAAATCCAATCTCCAATATGTGCCCTTATGGATTTAGTTGTAAACCTATTATGCTAGAATTTAATTAATATAATAATTTCGGCTATGATTAATATTTATTTTTCCCTGGACATTATTATACTTTCATAAGATTTTCTATAAAAATAATTAGCTATCGTAAAGTAAAAACCCATTGTGATTATATGCGGCGTGGTCTTACGAGAGACCTTTATTTTTGAAAGGTGTCATAACACTTAGTACTCCATTTGATTGTGTTTCTCACGTTGGTTTTACCAGACCGATCCGGACGTTATTTTTCTTATAATGCTCTGGTTAGCCCGAGCATATTTTCAGATTTAGCCAGATACTATGGAGCTTTAGGAGACGTGCTGGATCCTACAAGGCATATTCATGAATTTCATCTTTTGTTGTTTTTTTCTTGTTGTATTTATCAAAAATTGTAAGGACGGGTTAGTATAACTGTACAACCCGCATATTTCACGATTATATATTTAAATGTTTTATTTAAATATAGCATCGCTAATCGGATTAAAGTCCAAAATGTTACTTTTTGTAAACAGTCAAATTGGGACTCAAGACCACTTTCATTGAGTTCAAAATGGCGTTTACGACCTTTTTGAGTATAAACATCGATATGTTTGGAGTTGAGTAGAATTTTGATATTTTCATTTGGAGTTTTGGGTTTGGGTTTCAGCCCACTAAGAGAACCCAAATCCTCTACATATAATCTCCCACTCCACCCCTCTACTCTTCATTCATTTCATTTCCAATTTCCTAGTACTCAAGCCCTAAAAGAATGGTGGGAAGAGGAAATTAAAATTCCTAAGCCCTAGTTTCTCTTAGGAATTCAAATTCAAGTTATAAATCAAAGAGAAGCTTAGGTAAGAATCCTCTTCATCTTCTCCATCTCAATCTCTCTCCAATTTCAGAAATTTCCTTTAACCTAACTTAGGAAATATTTGCTTATGATCTTAGGTTGGAGCTTCTAGAGTTGAAGTTGAAGAGTGGTTGATCTTTCCTTTGTTTTAAAGCTTCTCATTCATTGTTTGTGGGTTTAAAGGTGAGTTTTTGAAC
The DNA here is from genome assembly GCA_030737815.1 of Allium fistulosum. NCBI lineage: Eukaryota > Viridiplantae > Streptophyta > Magnoliopsida > Asparagales > Amaryllidaceae > Allium > Allium fistulosum. The sequence continues at coordinate 193,833,379 of CM060905.1, forward strand.
TCATTCTACGTCTATAACTTTCATTGTTGTTAGGTATAAATTCCTAACATTTATTCATGTTCATTTGCTTTTGATTTGAATTGATTTGGTGAATTTTCCAATTTTTTGTTTTTAAGTCCAATTTTATGAAAATCCTACTATGGATGTTTGGACATGATATTTGGGGTGTATCGAAGAGCCAATAAGGCTGGGTTGTCGCTTGGCATAAATCCCTAGTCTTCGTTGCTCGTCTAATCTCTCTCGAATCGTTTTGGCTATCATGGCCTAGGCAAATGTTGCCCAGACCAGGTGACCAGACGTCTGGTTGGTCAAGTCCAGACGTTTGGTTATAGACCGGGAGAAAAAAATACGGCAGAAAAGAAAAAAATGGCAGAGACTTGGACCAGACGTCTGGTCCAGACCTACCAGACGTTTGATTAGGGTTCAGACGTCTGGTAGGTTTCTGGAATATTTCCAGAACCCAAATCCAGACGTCTGGATGAACCCCCAAACGTCTAGAACTATTCATTTTTCCTATTTTGGCTGTTTTTTGAGTGGATTTCCAATTTTAATCGATTTTTGTTGATCTGGTTAGTTGTTATCACTTATTATCGACTTTGATGACTTCTTTCTTTGGATTTTTGGGAATATCCATTTGATGGATTTGATATCGATTTTTTTATGGATTTAATTCACATTCTCGTATGTGAATTTTTGGTGATTGATTGTTTTTACAATCATTTTTGTGATTTGTCACTTTAATATACAAAGGTTTCTATACTAGTAGTAAATACTAAAACTCTTTCATTAAAACAATTTCGACACTATTTTTAAAGATAAAGCTCGCTTTTAAAACCGTTTTCCAATCTATTAGTATATACAAACCTTTACCTCATTCGTATGAGAAATCTAATTAAACGGCTTAGCAAAACAAGTGGTATGAAACGCTTGCGTTTACTTCGTCGGTTAATTCTTGGACTTGTTCGATTGAACTCTCGTGACAATTTTCGAGTGGAAATCTACAATCTGTTCGTAAATATTTAAGTTTAGCCAGTGGTTATCGGACATGAAGCTAAACTCATTTATTTACTAGCTTAGTGTAATTGACACTTCTTATTGATCAATGATGATCATTTTATGATTTAGACTAGCGATGTGCGATGTCTCTTCATCCACGTGGGGGACTATACCCCGTTCTGTTGAGCGTCGTCTCATTTTTTATAGGCTAGCGACCTATGGGTTTATTTGAGTTCGGTTCATCGGGCATAACGTTGTACTACGTCGTTGTTCGGGATTATTTGAGTTTCAGGTTCATCGGGCGTAACGCTGTACTACGTCGTCGTTCCGGATTATTTGAGTTTCAGGTTCATCGGGCGTAACGCGGTACTACGTCGTTGTTCCGGTTTCTTTGAGTTCGGTTCATCGGGCGTAACGCTGTACTACGTCATTGTTCCTGATTATATGAGTTTCAGGTTCATCGGGCGTAACGCTGTACTACGTCGTTGTTCCGGCTTATTGGAGTTTCAGGTTCATCGGGCGCTGTACTACGTCGTTGTTCCGGCTTATTGGAGTTTCAGGTTCATCGGGCGTAACGCTGTACTACGTCGTTGTTCCGGCTTATTGGAATTTCAGGTTCCTCGGGGGTTTCGCTATACTACGTCGTGGCACCAACTCTATGGTTAGCGACCATGGGATAGCAACCCATTTGTGATACACTTTTTGGTGAGTTTTCATGCTCCCGTTTGTGATAGGCCTTCCCCTTTTTATGATTTCTGGATTTCTAGTTGATGATTTCTAGAATTTGTGTTTCATCAATTTTGATGATATGCATTGATAAGCTCTATCAATATTTGTGTTTTAGTGAATAATTTAAAGAATATGACATTCTTTTTAGTGTTTGAGAATATTTGAGATATTCTATGATTTTTGTTGTTATCTGATGTATACTTGTCACAACATGGTATTATTGTTATCATACGTTTTTGTCATATCTCTTATCCTATCTCATTTTATATGAAATTTATAGCTAGACTGATCCGTTTATTATTTTTCTTCTTAAATAATACTCGGGTCAAACCGAGGTATTTCAAGTGCTTCTACTTGACTTCTTATCAGGGGCCATCATCTGATTTTTGGCTAACTACTTTAGATTAGTAGTTTTTGCTTTTATACATTCGAGATAGAGACTCCTTGATGTATACTTATTCTTTTGTCTAGCACTTGGACCTATTCTTTTGTCATAGTGGATCTTGTATGACCACTACTTTGATGTACACTTCTATGTGTTATATTCATATCTGTTTTCGCCTTAGTGATATGAATATCTGTGACTGATTTGTGTTATGCTTATTCCTAAATTTGTTTCCGAAGGACACATAGCCACTGTGTGGTAGCTTTGAGTTTGTATTTGATATGTCGGATTTCCTCTTGAAATGAAATGCATGTCATACTATCTGACATATCGGTACTCGCACAAAGCAATTACACAGATAGTCGCTCCTCAACAGCCTTATTCTTCGTGCTAGTCGACGGCATTACCCCGTAGTGTCCTTGGCTAGTGTGAGTATAAAGGTGGGGCATCACAATAACTGTCTAGGGTCTGATGATAGGATAAGTGTATTCTGATTGATGTATGTATATAAAGTTTTCTTTTTGTAAAGTTCATTGATATATTATAGATTACTCGTCAAGTTGTGAGATTCTGTTTTGTCTTTTCTTTTCTTTCCTCTCAAAGATCTATCTTTTCGGCGCTTGGATGTTCGGCACGTGAATACGATGGATGTATTAGTGTTGACTTTTTAAGATCAGAAAGGCGGGTTGTTACAAAAGCATCACACATATCTTGAAGGGAAGATCCTAATTAGGTGAACAGATGATTAAAGTAGAAATAAATTCATTTTTAAGATGTTCAAAAGAAGAGACACAATCAGAATTGAAATCGAAAGGAACGTCTTTTCTCAAAAGAGTAGTCAAGGGTCGAGCAATTTTGCCGAAGTCTTTTACAAAACATCAGTAAAAGCCAGCGTGTCCTAAGAATGATTGAATGTCCTTAATGATTTGGCAATGGGTAGATTTAAAATAACATCAACTTTTGCTTTATCAACCTCAGTGCCCTTATTTGAAATGATATGTCCGAGGATATGCCCTGTTTGACAATAAAGTGGCATTTTTCTCAATTCAAAGTTATTTTTTTTCTTTTCATCGATTTAGAACTAAAGATGATGTCAGCATTCGAAAAAAGAATCTCCAAAGATAGAGAAATCATCCATAAAAACTTCTAAAAAGCGTTTGATCATTTCAAAAAAGATGTTGACCATGCATCTTTGGAATGTCATAGTGGCATTACAATGTCCGAATGGCATACGCTAATAAGCAAAGGTACCAAAAGCACGTGTGAAAGTTGTTTTTTCTTGATCTTCGGGAGCGATTAGAATTTGGTTATAATCGGTAACCATCAAGGAAACAATAGAATTCATGACCGACTAATCGTTCAAGCATTTGGTCAATGAAAGGTAGGGGAAATGATCTTACGTGTTACAACATTTAATTTTCGGTAATCAATGCAAACATGCCAACCCGTTTGAGTACGGGTTAGAATGAGTTCATTAGCCTCATTCTTGGTAATGGTAATACCGGACTTTTTAGGCACGACATGAATTGGGCTAACCCACGAACTATCGGAGATAGGATATATGATACCGTTATCTAGGAGCTTAAGAATTTCTTCTCGCACCGCATCCTTCATTTTGGGGTTAAGCCTTCATTGCGCATCATGAGTAGGCTTGGCTTCGTCGATTAAGTGAATGCGATGTTGAACAGTTATAGGGCTAATTCCCTTAATATTAGTAATGAACCACCCAATCGCTTCTTTGTTTTCCGAAAGAACTGAAAGAAGAGAAGCTCCTTGGTGAAGAGAAAGATCAGAAGAAATTATAACGGGAAAAGTTTTGTTATCACTTAAGTATGCGTACTTAAGGTGACAAGGAAGAGGTTTGACCTTTAACCTAGGTGGTTGCTCGATTAAAAAAATCGATTGACTTTCGAACTCAACCGTAAGAGGTTCGAATGGAAGCATGTCTTTAATATCGTTTGGCATGCATTGAAAATATTGTTCGTACTCTACCTCGTGTTAGTTATTAAGGTCAATCGTTTCATTTTCAAAGTTTTCATGAATATAGTTAACTTCTAAAGTATGGTCGAATGGTTCATTTGATTGATTTTCTAAATTGAAAATATTAAGCTCTATGGATAAGTTAACAAAGGAAATTTCATTGAACCATTTCGATAATTGATTAAAGCATTCGAGGTAGCCAAGATGGGTCGTCCTAAAATCAAAGGAATTTGGCTAGCGATATTGTTTATAGGTTGTGTTTCAAGGACGATGAAATCGACAGGAAATATGAATTCTCCTACTTTGATGAGTACGTCCTCGATTTCTCCTATCGGTTTCTTTATAGAACAATCGTCCAATTAAAGGGTGACCTTCGTCGGTTTAAGCTCGCCTAAACATAGTTATTGGTAAACTAAATATGGGAGCAAGTTTACGTAGCACCGGGTTCTAACAAACATTTGTTGATTTTCTTGTTTCTATTGTACACAAGATTGTAGGGCAGCTAGGATCTTTGTATTTCATAGGAATGATTGAGACAAGATTTCGCTTAGACTGACCGCTAGAAAGACTTTTTTGGCACTTTAGTGTGTCCCTTTTGAGTGCATAAGTCCTTTAAAACCTAATGTACGTCGGGACTTGTTGATGATATCTAAAAGAGGAATGTTAACTTTAACTTGTCTGAAAATTTCTAAAGTCTTTTCCATTTGATCATAATGTTTCTTAGGTCGAAGTCGATGTGGAAATGGAATTCAGAACACAATAGGTTGGCCTACTTGAGTTGGAAAAGAATTAGACTCGGAATTTGGTTCAAGGTTCGACTCAATGTTTTGATCGGAATTGTTTGTGGTTTTCAAAGTGTCGAGAGGAACTTCCGGTAAGTCGTTTGGATTGACAACTTGGTTATCAATATGTTTACCGAATCGCAAAGTGGAGATAGCGTTCATTTGATTCACATTTCTATCTTGAATGACACAAGCTTGGTTTTAGCTTGTGTTTTGATTCCTAGGATTTGAAATCGGTTGACTCGGGAACATACCTCTTTCCCATTCACTCATGGCGACGGCTAATTGACTCATTTGGATTTCAAGTTTAGCGATCAATTGACTCATGTTTTGCGTATATGAAGTTAACAAATTTTGCAAATTGTTATTTGATTAAAGATTTGGAGTGGTCGCTTTAGCCAAAGTTTCTAAACTTTTTCGAGTGATGTCATTCATTTATCATCTTAAGGAACAAGAGATTGTTGTGCTTGGTTTTGAGAAGGTGGTGCAAAGTTTTGTTGAAGTTGATTTGGTTGAAAAGGAGGATTTGAAGCATTGTTCGAAAATGCTTGAAAAGATTGTCGAACCAAATTCGTGTTTGAATTGTTTTGATTCCAAGCAAAGTTAGGATGATTTCTCCAAGTGGGATTGTACGTTGGAGAGAACAGATCATTCCTAGCTTTGTTAAAACTGTTGATTTGTTCTAGCGAGTAAGGACATCCATTGACGATGTTATTTGGATCATTACATTTATAACACAAGACTTAACAAGCTTGGTTCATTTGATTACATGAAAGAACATTATCAAATTTATTTATCATCGCATCGATTTTCGCTTCTAAGGCTATTGATGATCCTATCGAATAACATGAGAAGATCCGTTACATGAACATAAGAGGGTATTTATACAAGTTTAGAATCCTAATCTCTTTTTAAGGTGCTACCAAAATTGCTTTTGACTTTGTATGGCCACCAAGTACTCACTAAGCATTAGTTAATTCCCACTAACATGTGCTTTTGTTTTTAACTGTGGTCAATTAGTAAGTGGGTAAGTGGGCTCCTCCATGTAGTGTTCTTTCTTTCTTTTCTTTAGCTTCTAAAATATGTGCATGCATAAGTCCATGAAGCCACTTCCAATTTTCACTCAATTTCCTATAAAATAAGATTAAAATGTGCAAAAAAAATTCTCAAAATTAATTCATACATAAAATTTTCCCAAATGTAGACGAGTGAATGATGATTTGAAAGCACTTTTATGTTTTGGTTTAAAACATGTAAAAATACCCTAGTATGCATTTACTATAATAAAAGAAGATTAAGTATAAGATTAAAAATATACATTTTTAGTGCACATCAAATTCCCATAAGGCATACCAATAACTCTCTCAATTACCCACATGTACTTGGCACCAATTATGAATCCTTAATATCATTCCTTCGATTAGTTTACCCAGAGTCAATCAAGCTAGTCCCTTTGTAAATAGAACTTTTAGTTATATTATCTACTATGTTAACAAACACCTCTTAATTGCTGGTAAACTACCTTTATCATGTGCAACTTTCAGAATGTTACTGACTTCTTTTGAGCCTAGGTTCTTTCGCGATTTGTATCACGGAATTATTATCACAAACACTGTCATGGGATTCATAACATTTGGCATCACCCTTAGCTCAGTTAAAAATTTGCGATTTTATATATACAATTTTCATTACGACACTATTCATGGTGATGTACTTAGCTTTTTGGTTGAATCAGCCATAACCTCTATTTTGGAACATTTCTAACTTAAAGCTCCTTAACAAAGGTTTAACATGACTTTAGGATTGATATACTATATTCGATACCACTTATGAAGTTTAAGCTCGAACTCTCCTTCATAAGAAGTTTTTTGTTTCTATAAATAATTAGTATTTCATAAATATTCGAGAACACTCATAACTACCATTTAGTTATTTTACCTTAGACTTGATATTCATTTAATAATCCAAATGTATAAGTGATATCTAATACACCACATAACATAATCCCCATTGTCGATGCATAAGAGATCTACATCATATGTTCCATATAAAACATTTTAAAATGGTTTTTATGTATATAAACAGGGACAATCCCAAATCCTTTTATACCAGGTATAAATGGTGTCTCTGTCAAATTCTACATTGATAGTTAAACAACCATATTAAACCTATTTTAACATGGGTGAATTATTAACAATCAATAATGTGACGACCGCCCATGACCCCTGCACTGAACCAAGAGATAGTGCGCTGTAAAGTGTGCCAGGCGACCATGGACGATTGTCAGGGTAAATTAAAACAACAGAATCTATCGTATTACTCACAGCGCATGGACAAAATACAATAGAACATATATATAGTGAAGCTTCACAAAGTAGAATCTCACCAATAAAACTTCATAATAGTTGAATACAGACATTAGAATAGTCAATACAACAAGCCTCAGTACATAACACTCAGAGAAAATACAAACAGCGGAACACCTAGTACATATAATAAGAAGATAATATGCAACCCTCCAGCTCATCTTCGATATCAACACCGTGGAAAGCAAGAACAGCACCTGTCACCTGATACCTAGTCTGCCCGTCCCAAAAATGGACGAACATCCCAAGGCAATAAGAGTTAAAACATAAAGCCTTGAGTCAGACAACAGTCTTAGTGAGCGGTAAATTAACTATCAACATACCAAAAGAGCATAAAGGAAAAAGGAATAGGAATACAACCCTCCCACTCCACCTCTTTCTACAGTGATAGCCCCCAAACACACACTAAGCAGAAGCAAACATAGCAGAGCATATAATTTAAAGTAAAGCAATTGTCACTCGAGTCAAGGGCGATGTTTTCCAAGCACAACCCCCAAGGCCTAAACCAAGATCAGATAAGCACCCAGAAAACACTACTCTTGAGACCGAATGACGATACAACCAAACATCCATGACTCTGGCTATCACTGTTATCATTGCTTCGATATCATCGTTAATTGAATGACCGGCTCATTCTTTCATCCGTCCGTCAAGGGCTAATGGAAACCCCGGTTCTAGACATTACTTCTGCATGTCATCGTGAACCGTGCCTAGGACTATCGAATCTGCCCAAAGTACTTGACTACCAATCAGTAGCCTTCAGGGACTATCGAATCTGCCCAGCGTACTCTTGCTTTGAGCATGCTAGAACCTTCAACAACAATGAGATCTCAGCCTTCTAGTCATCCTCCTCGATGTCTATTTCCATACTAGCTCATGCGCCTCTCGAGCAAACCATTATCCTCAACTCGAACCATTTCACCGAGTTATCAACATGCTTGGAATGATCCCGTCTGGATTAGACCAAGGCTATCTCATATCATGCTTCGCCTCATCATCATCATAGCAAAGCTTCATCTCAACATCATCATCAAATCTATCCATATGAGCTTCATCATCCGCTACATATGCCACGAGCAGCTTTTCCAATTCAAGAGCCTTTCCCTTAGCTTTTGAATCATCTTCGACCAACTTGTCTAAATCAAATCAACAATCATCTAATTCATAGCAATCAATCAAATCAAACATTAATCCAAGCAAACAAGCATTCAAATATGATCTAAATAGACAATTATAACAATAATGGCAATTTCGTAATTAAAGAGTCAAAAGTCTAACAAGCATCAAATCATGAGCAATGTCTCTATAATCTTGATGAATGAACTTGCATAGGCTAACATGTAGTAAAATGGTTGTCAAATCATCATGAACAATGGATCTATATGGATCTACACATATGATTAGGAAAATGCATAGAAATCACTACTTTAACACCAAATCAAGCCAACAATCTGATATACTCCTTTGGATCCGTGTGAGAGATAATCACCACTCACCAAATCACCTAAACAACCCAAAAGCAACACACTTCAGATCTGGACAGCGAAGGATCTAACTTGATCTATCACAAATCCGCTTCAAACGATGAAATCTCTCTTCGATGGATGAAGATCTTCAATCTAAGCTCTTGAATCTTCAATTTAATCTTCAACTTGGATGGATGGAATCACTAGATTAGAGTGGAGAAAAGAAGTGAAGAAGTGTAGAAGTCAAGCTCTCAAAATGGCAGCACTTCGTCGCTTCGAAATCCGGATCCCAAAAAGTGAGAAAAACCTTCCTATTTATAGCTGAAATCCCCTTAGGTCGCACACTCTTAGGTCGTCCACGACCTAACAAACTCTCCGACCTAACTCTTTGCGACCTAACACAACGCAGGCGCGCGACCTATCACCACGCGACTTACGACCTATCGAAACTCACCTCCTAAGTCGCTCGCGACTTAACAACTCCTAGGTCGCTCATAACCTAACACTCAGGCAAAACCCAGCGACCTAACGCAGACACACTTCCTCGCGACCTAACAACTCAACAGAGTTACGACCTACGACTTAACTGAGACGCGACCTAGCAACAGCTCCGACCTAACAAATACACGACCTAACACTCACGCGACCTAACACCTTAGGTCGTCTAACGACCTAACTATGCTAACCAGCTAACCCTTAGGTCGCTAATTCCTATAGGTCGCTCACTGCTACCACCAGCTCCTTAGGTCGTTGCCGACCTAACTTCCTTAGGTTGCTAACCTACCTATCTCCTAGGTCGCTAACTCCTAGGTTGGAAATCCTTAGGTCGGTCAAATACTATAGGTCGTCCCAAACTCATCAACGACCTAAACCAATACAACATAACTACTAAGTCGTTAACTCTCTTAGGTCGCTGCCTTTCCTATAGGTCGCTCCAATACTTAGGTCGTTCACTCGAACTATCCTACCTCACGACCTAAGCTTATCACACGACCTATCTCCTATACGACCTATCCAAAACTCCTTAGGTCGTCTACCCCATAAGTCGTCCACTACCTTAGGTCGCCAGTTTCTATGAGTCGCCTATTTCCTTAAGTCGTCTACGACCTAAGCCTCAACCTACGACTTATCTATCATACGACCTAATTGCTTAGGTCGTTCCAACCTCTTAAGTCGCTCCACTTCTTAGGTCGCCTACTACGACCTAACCACCACACGACCTAAGACTTAACTCTGGACAACTTATCAACCAAGCGACCAAATGTCAACCGTTTTACGATGTTTTGATCCGTAAAAATACTGGTTGTTACATTCTCTCCCCCTTAGGAATTTCGCCCCCGAAATTCCAAACAAACAAGAGCAATCAAAGACTATTCTGCATGCCTACCATCCATAGAAATCAACAAACCATGCATCCAATTCTAGCTTAGCATGCAGAATTCTAAAACTAGAACAAGTTACAATATCGTGAGATGACACGACACCTTAGGGCCATACCTTGAAGAGTTCAGGATGATCTGCCTTCATCCTCTCTTCCACCTCCCACGTACAGTCGTTATCATCATCACTCCATTGTATCTTGAGCAACTTAACTACCTTCCTCCTAAGCTGTTTCGTGTCAGTTTCCACAACACGAAGCGGCTTACGAGGTCTCCTATCGACTGGATCAACTTCGAAATCTTCACAGCTATCAGCAGAAACCACTGTATTCGAGTCGTGCACATACTTCCGTAGATAGGATACATGAAAAACATTGTGCACACTCGACATTTTCTCTGGTAACTCCAATCTGTAGGCGAGCTTTCCAATTCGCTCGATGATCGGGAATGGTCCAACAAATCTCGGAGTCAATTTCCCTTTCTTCCCGAATCGAATAACATTCTTTAGTGGAGAAATCTTCACAAAAACCATATTACCAACGTCGAATTCCAAATCCTTACGACGCTTATCCGCATAACTTTTCTGACGATCTTGGGCTGCCTTCATTCGTTGCCGAATGATCTCTATGCAATCCGAAGTCTGTCGAATCATCTCTGGCCCAAGCATCAGCTTTTCTCCGATCTCTAACCAACATGTCGGAGAGTTACACGGTCTTCCATACAATGCTTCATACGGTGCCATACCAATGCTTGACTGGTAACTGTTGTTATATGAAAATTCCACCAGATGAAGATGATCTTCCCATGATCCTCCGAAATCCAAAACACAAGCTCTGAGGAGATCTTCCAAAACTCGGTTGACTCTCTCGGTCTGACCATCTGTTTGAGGGTGATAAGCTGTGCTCAAACACAACTCGGTTCCCAAAACTTCCTGAAAGCTCTTCCAAAATCCACTAGTGAACAATGGATCTCGATCGCTCACTATACTCTTCGGAATACCATGGAATCGAACTATCCACTTAATATATAGCTCAGCCAAATTTGATGCAGTCTTAGTCGATCGAACATGAATGAATCTTGCACTCTTAGTCAGACGATCTACGATGACCCAAATCCCTTCATTTCCCGTTCTTGTTCTAGGTAGCCCATCAATAAAATCCATCAATACTTGCTCCCACTTCCATGTAGGAACTTCTAATGGCTAAAGCAATCCACTTGGCTTCTTCTGTTCGGCTTTTACCAACTGGCAGTTCATGCACTTGGAAATAAAATTTCCAACATCCTTCTTCATACCTTCCCAGTAATAGGTTCTCTTCATATCCCGATACATCTTATTTCCACCTGGATGAATTGTCAACTTCGAGTGATGACTTTCCTTCAGAACTTCATCTCTCAATCCATCTATATCGGGAACAACTAGTCGTCCTTGTTTCCGAAGCCAACCCTCTCGATCGACTTCGAATCCTTTATCCTTTTCTGGGTCCAATCCAGATTCCAAATCTCGGATAATCTTGACAAGCTTATCGTCTCGCTTTTGGCTCTCGCCAATCCTTTCCATAAGAGTGGGTCATATCGATAAGTTTGCCAACATCTCAGGTTCCAATCCACATCTAGGCCTGAAGTCAAATCCAGATAAATACTCGAGATTCTTCCATTCTGAAAACATGGCTCCCAATCCTGCATGTCTTCGACTTAACGCATCTGCCACTGCGTTACCTTTTCCCGGCATATAAGCTATACCAAAATCATAAGATGCTAAAAACTCTAGCCACCGTTGCTGCCGAAGATTCAAATCCTTTTGGGAGAAAAGATACTTCAACGACTTATGATCTGTAAACAACTCAAATCGAACTCCCAATAGATAATGTCTCCACATCTTCAGAGCAAAAACAATCGCCGCTAACTCCAAATCATGAGTCGGGTAATTCCTTTCATGCGGCTTCAGTTGTCGACTTGCATACGCAACAACTTTATCCCTCTGCATCAGCACTGCTCCAAGTCCAGTACCACATGCATCGGTGTAAACCACCATCTCATCATTCCCACATGGAATAGTCAGAACATGAGCACTTGTCAATCTCTCTTTCAGGATTCTGAAAGCTTGCTCACACTTATCTTCCCATCTGAACAATTGGTTCTTCTTTGTCAATCCTGTTAATGGTGCAGCCACCTTGGAGAAGTCTTTGATAAACCGTCGATAATATCCTACTAATCCAAGAAAACTTCTCACATCAGATGCATTCTTAGGTCTAACCCAATCCTTGATTGCTTCCACTTTAGCGGGATCAACCGCTATTCCCTTTCCAGAGATAACATGGCCTAAGAACCTCACTTCACTCTTCCAGAAGTGACACTTCGAAAACTTAGCCTTCAGCTGATGTTTCCGTAAGATTTCCAAAACAATACGCAAGTGTGTCTTGTGCTCTTCTTCAGTTCTGGAATAAATCAGAATATCATCCACGAACACAAGCACGAACTTGTTCAACTGATCTCTGAACACTCTATTCATAAGATCCACAAAATATGCTGGCGCATTAGTCAATCCAAACGGCATTACCAGCCACTCAAAGAAACCGGAGGGTGTTCGAAAAGCAGTCTTCGGCACACTATCCTTAGCCACTCTCAACTGGTGAAATCCCGTTGCCAAATCAATCTGAGAAAACACCTTAGCTTCGTGAAGCTGATCAAACAAGTCATCTATTATCGGTAATGGATACTTGTTCTTCTTAGTCACTTTATTCAGCTCACGATAATCCACACATAACCTCAGCGATCCATCCGCTTTGGTTGCGAACACAACTGGTGCACCCCATTCGGACACACTACGCCGAATGAATCCTTTCTGCAAAAGATCATCAACCTGCACCCTCAACTCCTACTGTTCCCTAGGCGCCATCCGCCTAAGAGGCATCACAACAGGTCTGGCTCCTTCAACTAGACCTATACGAAACTCGATCTCTCTATGCGGCGGTAACCCTTTGACCTCATCAAAGACATCCTCAAATCCATTAGCGATTGGCACAGATGACAGTCCATCCCGTGGAACAACCAGCGAATACATGAAGCTCATGAAGACGCCTTCTTCATGCTTACATCGTATCACAATCTTTCGCCCCTCCACATTCTCGACTGTCACCTCCAACCTTTCACAATCAACCTTTGCCGCATACTTCCTAAGCCAATCCATACCCAAAATAATTCCGAACCCCGCAAAGTTCAGAACAAAACAATCACAAACTAAAGAGCAACCATGACTCGACACAATCATACCACGGCATAACATACACAAACAAGACGAACCCCCAACTGGATTAGTCACAACCAATGGCCTATCAACAATATCCGGTTCCAAACCCAACCGGCCTACAAGTTCACTACAAACAAACGAATGCGACGCCCCAGTATCAAACAGAACTCTAACTGGAACACCACATATGGAAAGAGTACCTTGAACCACCACACTCTTTCCTTTCTCTTCAACGGTAGGAGTTCTCGAAGACGATGGAACAGCTCCCAAAGCATAAGCTTGCACAATCTGCTTGTCCTTTCGCGGTTCTGGACAATTCTTCCTGATATGCCCCGGCTTGTCACAGTTGTGGCACTTCACCGGCACCTTCGGATTCTTGCAATCCCTAGAGAAATGGCCCTTCTGCTGACAATTGAAGCAGGTCAATTCGCCCTTCGGCTTCTTCTGGCAATCCTTACCCTTTTGATGCTGCTTGTAACGACCCGTATTTTTCACGGATCGAAAAGTTCGTCAAATCTGGAATTTTTGCATTTTTAAGTCATTTCAGATTTTTGGGGAAATTTGTCTAAGTCCTAGGTCGTGGACGACCTAAGAGCTAAGTCGTGACCGAGTTAAGGGCTTGCGAGTTAGTGTTAGGTCGTGGGTTAGTTGGAGCGACCTATAAAATTGTGCAACCTAGGATTTAGTTAAGTAATTAGGTCGGCAGGGCGAGTTAACGACCTAAAGACTGACCGACTTAAGGATATGGCGACTCAAGGGTAGGCAGACCTAGTGGTTCCGGGTTAGCGACTTAGTAATTAAGTTGTTAGGTCGGTTGGGACGACCTATAGAAGTTAGCAGTGTAGTTAGGTCGGCAACGACCTAAGTAGTAGTGAGCGACTTAAGGAGTTAAGTCGTAAGTCTGGGTAGAGTTAGGTCGCATCCCAGTTGTTCGCGACTTATGTTAGGTCGCGTGGAGGCTTAAGGAATTAGGTCGTAACCTGTTAAGTCGTAGGTCGCTGGGTTTCGTCTAAGTGTTAGGTCGTAACCTTTTAAGTCGTAGGTCGCTGGGTTTCGTCTAAGTGTTAGGTCGTAACCTTTTAAGTCGTAGGTCGCTGGGTTTCGTCTAAGTGTTAGGTCGTAGGAGTTGAGGCGCGCGTATCTGTTAGGTCGGAGTTGTTGGCTAAGGGTTAGGTCGGAGGCTCTGTTAAGTCGTGGGGGTTTTTAGGTCGTAGGTCGGCATATGTTAGGTCGGCAACGACTTAAGGAGATAGCCGAGTTACGACTCAGGCAGTTTTCAGCTATAAATAGGAGGGGTTGTTCTCACTTTTTGGGATCCGGATTTTGAAGCGACGAAGTGCTGCCATTTTGAGAGCTCGACTTCTACACTTCTTCACTTCTTTTCTCCACTCTAATCTAGTGCTTCCATCCATCCAAATCGAAGATCGAGATTGAAGATTCAAAAGCTTGGATTGAAGATCTTCATCTTTTCAAGAGAGATTTCTTCATTTGAAGCGGATTTGTGATAGATCTAGCTTCATCCTTCGCTGTCCAGATCTGAAGTGTGTTGATTTGAGGTTGTTTAGGTGATTTGGTGAGTGGTGATTATCTCTCACACGGATCCAAAGGAGTATATCGGATTGTTGGCTCGTTTTGGTGTTAAAATAGAGATTTCCATGCATTTTCTTCATCCTATGTGTAGATCCATATAGATCCATTGTTCATGATGATGTTGCATCCACTTTATCATATGTTAACCTATGCAAGTTCATTCATCAAGTTTGTAGAGATATAATACATGTTTTCATGCTTATTGGACTTTCAACTCTTTAATTACGAAAATGCCATTATTGTTATAATTGTCTACTTAGATCATTTTTGAATGCTTGATTGCTTGGATTGATGTTTGATTTGATTGATTGCTATGAACTAGATGATTGATGACTAGATTTAGATCGAAGGTGATTCAAAAGCTAAGGGAAAGGCTCTTGAATTGTAAAAGCTGCTCGTGGCATATGTAGCGGGATGATGAAGCTCTTATGCATAGATTTGATGATGTGAAGTTGAGATGAAGCTTTGCAAGGGTGTAATGAAGCAAGGCATCATATGATGAAGACTTGGTCTAATCCAGACGGGATCATTCCAAGCATGTTGATAACTCGGTGATATGATTCGAGTTGAAGATAATGAATGGATATGAGAATAGTCGTCGAGGAGGATGACTAGGAGGCTTGGATAGCATCGTTGTTGAAGGTTCTAGCATGCTCTAAGCAAGAGTACGTTTGGGCAGATTCGATAGTCCCAACGGCCAACTGTTGATGGTCGAGTACTCTGGGCAGATTCGATAGTCCTAGGCACGGGCTGCGACGACGTGCGGGAGTTATGTCTAGAACCGGGGTTTCCATTAGCCCTTGACGGACGGCTGAAAGAATGTGCCGGTCATTCAATTAACGGTGATATCGAAGCAATGATAACAGTGATAGCCAGAGTCATGGATGTGTGGTTGTATCGTCATTCGGACTCAAGAGCGGTATTTTCTGGGTGCTTATCTGATTTAGGCCTTGGTACTTGGAAAACATCGCCCTTGACTCGAGTGATAGTAGCTTTACTTTAAATTGTATGCTCTGCTATGTTTTCTTCTGCTTAGTGTGTGTCTGGGGGCTATCACTGTAGAATGAGGTTGGAGTGGGAGGGTTGTATTCCTATTCCTTTTCCTTTATGCTCTTTTGGTATGTTGTTAGTTAATTTACTGCTCACTAAGACTGTTGTCTGACTCAAGGCTTTATGTTTTTTTTTAATTCTTATTGCCTTGGGCTGTTCGTCCATTTTGGGACGGGCAGACTAGGTAGCAGGTGACAGGTGCTGTTCTCTTCTCTCGATGCTGATATCGAAGACGAGCTAGAGGGTTGCATATTATCTTCTTATTATATGTACTGGATATTCCGCTGTTTTGTATTCTCTGAGAGATTTGTAGTGAGGCTGGATGTATTGACTATGTGAATGCTTGTATTCAACTATTATGGAGTTTTATAAGATGTCATTTTGTTCTGTAAAGCTTCACTATACATATGTTCTATTGTATTTTGTCCATGCGCTGTGAGTAATACGATAGATTCCGTTGTTTTAAACTTACCTTGACAATCGTCCATGGTCGCCTGGCACACTTTACAGCGCGCTATCTCTAGATTAGGTGCAGGGGTCATGGGCGGTCGTCACATTTGGTATCAGAGCCAGGTTAATCGATTTTACCCAACGCTCGCTGAAGTAACTACGTATGAGAGACGTAATTGTATTTTGATGGATGAATACTATATATAATATAGTAGCTTAGTAGGGTTTGAGTCCTTTATGCAGTTGTTTCTCTAGATGTTCTAATCATTCCCTTTTTATAGATATTGAGAATGAGTCGAAGAGGGAGACCAGCTGCTAGGGGAGGCCGTGCTACTGAAGAGACTGCTGATTATGCAGCCATGTTCGAAGCTATGATGACTTCGATCATGAGAAGGATACCAGTTCCGGGGGCAGCAGTTGATGTTGGAGTTCAAGTCCAAACTCCGAAACCAGTGGATTTTGCTAAGTTGTGCAAGGATTATACTGCTCTTGGAGGAAAGGTTTTCTTGGGAACAGAATCAACTATCGAAGTCCAGAGATGGATAGATGCTTGTAGAAGGATCTTTGGTGATTTGGGAATTGATGATGCAACTAAGAGGAAGTTGGCATCGAGGCAGCTTCAAGGGAGAGCTTCTGATTGGTGGAACTCTATTACCATCACTACTCCGGAAGAAGAGATTACTTGGGAGCAATTCCAAGTCAGATTTGAAGCTAAGTTCATTTCTACAGCTCAGAAGTCTGTTCTGTTCAAGAAGTTTGTAGAGCTCAAGCAGGGTGGAAGATCTGTTCTTGAGTATGTTTCTGAGTTTGAAGCTTTGTCCAAGTATGCCCGGTCATATATTGAATCTGCTTATCAGAAGAATGAGAAGTTTGTGACCGGCTTGGATAGTTATCTTGGGAGACAGTTGGTGGATCATTTGGACGATTCATTTGAAAAGCTTGTGGAGAAAGCTCTTAGGCATGAGAGTCTGTTTCCTAAGGAAGGACCTGTTGTTCCTGTTACCAAGGGAGAATCTAAACCACAGCAGGGTGGAAACCAGAAGAGGAAGCAGCAGCAGCAGAAGGGTAAGGATGGCCAGAAGAAGCCGAAAGGCGAGGTGACTTGCTACAATTGTCAGCAGAAGGGCCATTTCTCTAAGGATTGTAAGAATCCGAAGGCACCAATGAAGTGTCACAACTGTGACAAGCCGGGACATTTCAGGAAGAATTGTCCAGAACCGAGGAAGGACAGGCAGATTGTGCAAGCCTATGCCTTGGGAGCTGTTCCGTCGTCTTCGAAAGCTCCTACTGCTGAAGAGAAGGGAAAGAGTGTGGTTGTTCAAGGTACTCTTTTCCTATGTGGTGTTCCAGTTAGAGTTCTGTTTGATACTGGAGCGTCGCATTCGTTTGTTTGTAATGAACTAGTAGGCCGGTTAGGTTTGGAACCGGATATTGTTGATAGGCCACTAGTTGTGACTAATCCAGTTGGGGGTTCGTCTTGTTTGTGTATGTTATGCCGTGGTCTAGTTGTATCGAGTCATGGTTGCTCTTTTGTTTGTGATTGCTTTGTTCTGAACTTTGCGGGGTTCGGAATTATTTTGGGTATGGACTGGCTTAGGAAGTATGCGGCTAAGGTTGATTGTGAGAGGCTGGAAGTGACAGTCGAGAATGTGGAGGGGCGAAAGATTGTGGTACGATGTAAGCATGAAGAAGGCGTCTTCATGAGCTTCATGTATTCGCTAGTTGTTCCACGGGATGGACTGTCATCAGTGCCGATCGCTAATGGATTCGAGGATGTCTTTGACGAAGTCAAAGGGTTGCCGCCGCATAGAGAGATCGAGTTTCGGATAGATCTAGTTGAAGGAGCTAGACCTGTTGTGATGCCTCTTAGGCGGATGGCGCCTAGGGAACAGCAGGAGTTGAGGGTGCAAGTTGATGACCTTTTACAGAAAGGATTCATTCGGCGTAGTGTGTCCGAGTGGGGTGCACCAGTTGTGTTTGCAACCAAGGCAGATGGGTCGTTGAGATTGTGCGTCGATTATCGTGAGCTGAATAAGGTGACTAAGAAGAACAAGTATCCATTACCGAGAATAGATGACTTGTTTGATCAGCTTCACGAAGCCAAGGTGTTTTCTCAGATGGATTTGGCAACGGGATTTCACCAGTTGAGAGTAGCGAAGGATAGTGTGCCGAAGACTGCTTTCAGGACACCATCCGGTTTCTTTGAGTGGCTGGTAATGCCGTTTGGATTGACTAACGCGCCAGCATATTTTGTGGATCTTATGAATAGAGTGTTCAGAGATCAGTTGAACAAGTTCGTACTTGTGTTCGTGGATGATATTCTGATTTATTCCAGAACGGAAGAAGAGCACAAGACGCACTTGCGTATTGTTTTGGAGATCTTACGGAAACATCAGCTGAAGGCTAAGTTTTCGAAGTGTCACTTCTGGAAGAGTGAAGTGAGGTTCTTAGGCCATGTGATTTCTGGAAATGGAATAGCGGTTGATCCCGCTAAGGTGGCAGCAATCCAGGATTGGGTTAGACCTAAGAATGCATCCGATGTGAGAAGTTTTCTTGGATTAGCGGGATATTATCGACGGTTTATCAAAGACTTCTCCAAGATAGCTGCACCATTAACAGGATTGACGAAGAAGAACCAAGTGTTCAGTTGGGATGCTAAGTGTGAGCAAGCTTTCGGAATCCTGAAAGAGAGACTGACGAGTGCTCCTGTTTTGACTATTCCAAGTGGGAATGATGAGATGGTGGTTTACACCGATGCATGTGGTACTGGACTTGGAGCAGTGCTGATGCAGAAGGATAAAGTTGTTGCGTATGCCAGTCGACAACTGAAGCCGCATGAAAGGAATTACCCAACTCATGATTTGGAATTAGCGGCGATTGTATTTGCTCTGAAGATGTGGAGACATTACCTGTTGGGAGTTCGATTCGAGTTGTTTACGGATCACAAGTCGTTGAAGTATCTTTTCTCCCAGAAGGATTTGAATCTTCGGCAGCAACGTTGGCTAGAGTTTTTAGCATCATACGATTTTGGTATAGCTTATACTCCGGGAAAAGGTAACGCAGTGGCTGATGCGTTAAGTCGAAGACATGCAGGATTGGGAGCCATGTTTTCTGAATGGAAGAGTCTCGAGTATTTAGCTGGATTCGACTTCAGGCCTAGATGCGAATTGGAACCTGAAATGTTGGCAAACTTATCGATAAGACCGACTCTTGTGGGAAGGATTGGCGAGAGTCAAAAGCGAGATGATAAGCTTGTCAAGATTATCCGTGAATTGGAATCTGGATTGGAGCCAGAAAAGGATAAAGGATTCGAGGTCGATAGAGAAGGTTGGCTTCGAAAGCAAGGACGACTAGTGGTTCCCGATATAGATGAACTGAGGAGTGAAGTTCTGAAGGAAAGTCATCACTCGAAGTTGACAATTCATCCAGGTGGAAATAAGATGTATCGGGATATGAAGAGAACCTACTACTGGGAAGGCATGAAGAAGGATGTTGGAGATTTCATTTCCAAGTGTATGAACTGTCAGTTGGTAAAGGCTGAACAGAAGAAGCCAAGTGGATTGCTTCAGCCCTTAGAAGTTCCTACATGGAAGTGGGAACAAGTGTCGATGGATTTTATTGATGGATTGCCTAGAACCAGAACGGGAAATGAAGGGATTTGGGTCATTGTGGATCGTCTGACTAAGAGTGCACGATTCATTCCTGTCCGATCGACTAGGACTGCATCAAAGTTGGCTGAGTTGTATGTTAAGTGGATAGTTCGATTCCATGGTATTCCGAAGAGTATAGTGAGCGATCGAGACCCATTGTTCACTAGTGGATTTTGGAAGAGCTTCCAGGAAGTTTTGGGAACCGAGTTGTGTTTGAGTACAGCTTATCATCCCCAAACAGATGGTCAGACCGAGAGAGTCAACCGAGTTTTGGAAGATCTCCTCAGAGCTTGTGTTTTGGATTTCGGAGGATCATGGGAAGATCACCTTCATTTGGTGGAGTTTGCGTACAACAACAGTTACCAGTCAAGCATTGGTATGGCACCGTATGAGGCATTGTATGGAAGACCGTGTAACTCTCCAACATGTTGGTTGGAAACTGGAGAAAAGCTGATGCTTGGGCCAGAGATGATTCGTCAGACTTCAGATTTTATAGAAATCATTCGGCAACGAATGAAGGCAGCCCAAGATCGTCAGAAGAGTTATGCCGATAAGCGTCGAAAGGATTTGGAATTCGACGTAGGAGATATGGTTTTTGTGAAGATTTCTCCACTAAAGAATGTTATTCGATTCGGGAAGAAAGGAAAATTGACTCCGAGATTTGTTGGACCATTCCTGATCATCGAGCGAATTGGAAAGCTCGCCTACAGATTGGAGTTACCGGAGAAGATGTCGGGTGTGCACAATGTTTTTCATGTATCGTATCTACGGAAGTATGTGCACGACTCGAGTACAGTGGTTTCTGCTGATAGCTGTGAAGACTTAGAAGTTGATCCAGTCGATAGAAGACCTCGTAAGCCGCTTCGTGTTGTTGAAACTGACACGAAACAGCTTAGGAGGAAGGTGGTTAAGTTGCTCAAGATACAATGGAGTGATGATGATAACGACTGTACGTGGGAGGTGGAAGAGAGGATGAAGGCAGCTCATCCTGAACTCTTCGAGGTATGGCCCTAAGGTGTCGTGTCATCTCGCGATGTTGTAACTTGTTCAAAGTCTTAGAATTCTGTACGCTAAGTTAGAATTGGATGCATGGTTTGATGATTGCTATGGATGGTAGGCGTACAGAATAGTCTTTGATTGCTTTGTTTGCTTGGAATTTCGGGGGCGAAATTCCTAAGGGGGAGAGAATGTAACGACCCGTATTTTTCACGGATCGAAAAGTTCGTCAAATCTGGAATTTTTGCATTTT
Organism: Allium fistulosum; assembly: GCA_030737815.1. Taxonomy (NCBI): domain Eukaryota; kingdom Viridiplantae; phylum Streptophyta; class Magnoliopsida; order Asparagales; family Amaryllidaceae; genus Allium; species Allium fistulosum. The sequence goes on from CM060905.1 coordinate 193,854,698, forward strand.
TAAGTCATTTCAGATTTTTGGGGAAATTTGTCTAAGTCCTAGGTCGTGGACGACCTAAGAGCTAAGTCGTGACCGAGTTAAGGGCTTGCGAGTTAGTGTTAGGTCGTGGGTTAGTTGGAGCGACCTATAAAATTGTGCAACCTAGGATTTAGTTAAGTAATTAGGTCGGCAGGGCGAGTTAACGACCTAAAGACTGACCGACTTAAGGATATGGCGACTCAAGGGTAGGCAGACCTAGTGGTTCCGGGTTAGCGACTTAGTAATTAAGTTGTTAGGTCGGTTGGGACGACCTATAGAAGTTAGCAGTGTAGTTAGGTCGGCAACGACCTAAGTAGTAGTGAGCGACTTAAGGAGTTAAGTCGTAAGTCTGGGTAGAGTTAGGTCGCATCCCAGTTGTTCGCGACTTATGTTAGGTCGCGTGGAGGCTTAAGGAATTAGGTCGTAACCTGTTAAGTCGTAGGTCGCTGGGTTTCGTCTAAGTGTTAGGTCGTAACCTTTTAAGTCGTAGGTCGCTGGGTTTCGTCTAAGTGTTAGGTCGTAACCTTTTAAGTCGTAGGTCGCTGGGTTTCGTCTAAGTGTTAGGTCGTAGGAGTTGAGGCGCGCGTATCTGTTAGGTCGGAGTTGTTGGCTAAGGGTTAGGTCGGAGGCTCTGTTAAGTCGTGGGGGTTTTTAGGTCGTAGGTCGGCATATGTTAGGTCGGCAACGACTTAAGGAGATAGCCGAGTTACGACTCAGGCAGTTTTCAGCTATAAATAGGAGGGGTTGTTCTCACTTTTTGGGATCCGGATTTTGAAGCGACGAAGTGCTGCCATTTTGAGAGCTCGACTTCTACACTTCTTCACTTCTTTTCTCCACTCTAATCTAGTGCTTCCATCCATCCAAATCGAAGATCGAGATTGAAGATTCAAAAGCTTGGATTGAAGATCTTCATCTTTTCAAGAGAGATTTCTTCATTTGAAGCGGATTTGTGATAGATCTAGCTTCATCCTTCGCTGTCCAGATCTGAAGTGTGTTGATTTGAGGTTGTTTAGGTGATTTGGTGAGTGGTGATTATCTCTCACACGGATCCAAAGGAGTATATCGGATTGTTGGCTCGTTTTGGTGTTAAAATAGAGATTTCCATGCATTTTCTTCATCCTATGTGTAGATCCATATAGATCCATTGTTCATGATGATGTTGCATCCACTTTATCATATGTTAACCTATGCAAGTTCATTCATCAAGTTTGTAGAGATATAATACATGTTTTCATGCTTATTGGACTTTCAACTCTTTAATTACGAAAATGCCATTATTGTTATAATTGTCTACTTAGATCATTTTTGAATGCTTGATTGCTTGGATTGATGTTTGATTTGATTGATTGCTATGAACTAGATGATTGATGACTAGATTTAGATCGAAGGTGATTCAAAAGCTAAGGGAAAGGCTCTTGAATTGTAAAAGCTGCTCGTGGCATATGTAGCGGGATGATGAAGCTCTTATGCATAGATTTGATGATGTGAAGTTGAGATGAAGCTTTGCAAGGGTGTAATGAAGCAAGGCATCATATGATGAAGACTTGGTCTAATCCAGACGGGATCATTCCAAGCATGTTGATAACTCGGTGATATGATTCGAGTTGAAGATAATGAATGGATATGAGAATAGTCGTCGAGGAGGATGACTAGGAGGCTTGGATAGCATCGTTGTTGAAGGTTCTAGCATGCTCTAAGCAAGAGTACGTTTGGGCAGATTCGATAGTCCCAACGGCCAACTGTTGATGGTCGAGTACTCTGGGCAGATTCGATAGTCCTAGGCACGGGCTGCGACGACGTGCGGGAGTTATGTCTAGAACCGGGGTTTCCATTAGCCCTTGACGGACGGCTGAAAGAATGTGCCGGTCATTCAATTAACGGTGATATCGAAGCAATGATAACAGTGATAGCCAGAGTCATGGATGTGTGGTTGTATCGTCATTCGGACTCAAGAGCGGTATTTTCTGGGTGCTTATCTGATTTAGGCCTTGGTACTTGGAAAACATCGCCCTTGACTCGAGTGATAGTAGCTTTACTTTAAATTGTATGCTCTGCTATGTTTGCTTCTGCTTAGTGTGTGTCTGGGGGCTATCACTGTAGAATGAGGTTGGAGTGGGAGGGTTGTATTCCTATTCCTTTTCCTTTATGCTCTTTTGGTATGTTGTTAGTTAATTTACTGCTCACTAAGACTGTTGTCTGACTCAAGGCTTTATGTTTTTTTTTAATTCTTATTGCCTTGGGCTGTTCGTCCATTTTGGGACGGGCAGACTAGGTAGCAGGTGACAGGTGCTGTTCTCTTCTCTCGATGCTGATATCGAAGACGAGCTAGAGGGTTGCATATTATCTTCTTATTATATGTACTGGATATTCCGCTGTTTTGTATTCTCTGAGAGATTTGTAGTGAGGCTGGATGTATTGACTATGTGAATGCTTGTATTCAACTATTATGGAGTTTTATAAGATGTCATTTTGTTCTGTAAAGCTTCACTATACATATGTTCTATTGTATTTTGTCCATGCGCTGTGAGTAATACGATAGATTCCGTTGTTTTAAACTTACCTTGACAATCGTCCATGGTCGCCTGGCACACTTTACAGCGCGCTATCTCTAGATTAGGTGCAGGGGTCATGGGCTTCCTCTTCTTATTTCCACCCTGCTGTGGTTTAGACTCCTCCTTGGTAACAGCAACAACAGATCCTTCCTTAGGAAACAGACTCTCATGCCTGAGAGCTTTCTCCACAAGCTTCTCAAATGAATCATCTAAATGATCCACCAACTGCCTCCCAAGATAACTGTCCAAGCCTGTCACAAACTTTTCATTCTTCTGATATGAAGATTCGACATACGACCGGGCATACTTGGACAAAGCTGCAAACTCAGAAACATACTCAAGAACTGGTCTTCCACCTTGCTTGAGCTCCACAAACTGCTTGAACAGAATAGACTTCTGAGCTGTAGAAATGAACTTAGCTTCAAATCTGGCTTGGAATTGCACCCAAGTAATCTCTTCCTCCGGAGTATCAATAGTGATAGAGTTCCACCAATCAGAAGCTCTTCCTTGAAGCTATCTTGATGCAAGCTTCCTCTTAGTTGCATCCTCGATTCCCAAATCACCAAAGATCCTTCTACAAGCATCTATCCACCTCTGAACTTCAATGGTTGACTCAGTCCCTAAGAAAACCTTTCCTCCAAGAGCAGTATAGTCCTTACACAACTTAGCAAAATCCACCGGTTTTGGAGTTTGAACTTGAACTCCAACATCTACCGATGGCCCCAAAGCTGGCATCCTTCTCATGATCGAAGTCATCATAGCTTCGAACATAGTAGCATAATCAGCAGCCCCTTCAGTAGCACGGCCTTCCCTAGCAGCTGGTCTCCCTCTTCGACTCATCCTTAATATCTATAAAAAGGAATGATTAGCACACCTTGAGAAACAACTACATAAAGGACTCAAACTCTTCTAAGCTACTATATTATATATAGTAATCATCCATCAAAATACAATTACGTCTCTCATACGTAGTTACGTCAGCGAGCGTTCGGTAAAATCGATTAACCAATGCTCTGATACCAAATGTGACGACCGCCCATGACCCCTGCACTGAACCTAGAGATAGTGCGCTGTAAAGTGTGCCAAGCGGCCATGGACGATTGTCAGGGTAAATTAAAACAACAGAATCTATCGTATTACTCACAGCGCATGGACAAAATACAATAGAACATATATATAGTGAAGCTTCACATAATAGAATCTCATCAATAAAACTTCATAATAGTTGAATACAGACATCAGAATAGTCAATACAACAAGCCTCACTACATAACACTCAGAGAAAATACAAACAGCGGAACACCCAGTACATATAATAAGAAGATAATATGCAATCCTCCAGCTCGTCTTCGATATCAACACCGTGGAAAGCAAGAACAACACCTGTCACCTGCTACCTAGTCTGCCCGTCCCAAAAATGGACGAACAGCCCAAGGCAATAAGAGTTAAAACATAAAGCCTTGAGTCAGACAACAGTCTTAGTGAGCGGTAAATTAACTATCAACATACCAAAAGAGCATAAAGGAAAAAGGAATAGGAATACAACCCTCCCACTCCACCTCTTTCTACAGTGATAGCCCCCAGACACACACTAAGCAGAAGCAAACATAGCAGAGCATACAATTTAAAGTAAAGCAATTGTCACTCGAGTCAAGGGCGATGTTTTCCAAGCACAACCCCCAAGGCCTAAACCAAGATCAGATAAGCACCCAGAAAACACTGCTCTTGAGACCGAATGAGGATACAACCAAACATCCATGACTCTGGCTATCACTTTTATCATTGCTTCGATATCATCGTTAATTGAATGACCGGCTCATTATTTCATCCGTCCGTCAAGGGCTAATGTAAACCCCGGTTCTAGACGTTACTCCTGCACGTCATCGTGACCCGTGCCCAGGACTATCGAATCTGCCCAGAGTACTTGACTACCAATCAGTAGCCTTCAGGGACTATCGAATCTGCCCAGCGTACTCTTGCTTTGAGCATGCTAGAAACTTCAACAACGATGAGATCTTAGCCTTCTAGTCATCCTCCTCGACGACTATTTCCATACTAGCTCAAGCGCCTCTCGAGCAAACCATTATCCCCAACTCGAACCATTTCACCGAGTTATCAACATGCTTGGAATGATCCCGTCTGGATTAGACCAAGGCTATCTCATATCATGCTTCGCCTCATCATCATCATAGCAAAGCTTCATCTCAACATCATCATCAAATCTATCCATATGAGCTTCATCATCCGCTACATATGCCACGAGCAGCTTTTCCAATTCAAGAGCCTTTCCCTTAGCTTTTGAATCATCTTCGACCAACTTGTCTAAATCAAATCATCAATCATCTAATTCATAGCAATCAATCAAGTCAAACATTAATCCAAGCAAACAAGCATTCAAATATGATCTAAATAGACAATTATAACAATAATGGCAATTTCGTAATTAAAGAGTCAAAAGTCTAACAAGCATCAAATCATGAGCAATGTCTCTATAATCTTGATGAATGAACTTGCATAGGCTAACATGTAGTAAAATGGTTGTCAAATCATCATGATCAATGGATCTATATGGATCTACACATATGATTAGGATCCAAGAAGTTTTCAACACTGGTAAAATTAACAAAGGTTTAAATCATACTTTTATCACACTTGTGCCTAAAACCAAACAGCCAATTGGTATTTCTGATTATAGACCTATTGCATGCTGTAATGTCTTATATAAAATCATATCCAAAATTATATGTAACAGAATCAAACCTTTTTTACCTCACCTAATATCAGAAAACCAGTCTGCGTTTATTCCAGGAAGATGTATTGCTGAGAACATCCTGCTGGCACATGAACAAATTAGACATTTCAATAGGAAAGGTAGTGATAAAATGTGCCTTAAGATAGACCTTCAAAAGGCTTATGATATGATAAATAGGGAGTTTGTTTGTCATATGTTGAACATGATGAGGTTCCCAAATAAACTTGTCAAACTTATCAGAAACTGTATATCTTCCCCTACTTATTCTATTCTTGTTAATGGTAGTCCTAAGGGGTTCATTTCCAGCAATAGAGGGTTGAGACAGGGAGACCCTCTCTCCCCTTATCTCTTTTGTGTAGCTATGGAGTTTCTTTCTCTGAAGATGTTCAAAGCTCATAAGACTGATAAGCTATAGCCTATTTACAATCAAGAACCAAATGTCACTCATCTTATCTATGCAGATGACCTTATGATATTTTCTAAAGCCAAGCCAAAGTGTGCTAGAACTATTAAAGAGATTATGCAAATTTTAAAAGACCTGGTGGGACTGAATATAAACAATTTAAAGTCTAAAGTATATTTCAGTAGAGGGATGACAAACAGAAATGTATTGATCAATATTTTGGATATGAGGGAAGGAGCATTGCCTATCAAATATTTGGGTGTCCCATTGTCCTATAATTATCTTCACTATTCTGATTGTGGTCAGCTTTTAGACAAAATCCAACAAAGAATGGATGGGTGGGACTGTAGGCTACTTTCTATGGCAGGTAAGATAGAGCTTATTCACTCAGTTATCACTCCTATGGTGTTATATTGGATGATGACATACCAACTGCCAATTGCAACTATTGATAAAATCAATAGGATATGTGCTAATTTTATTTGGGGAGGCAGAACCCATAAAATAGCATGGGATATCCTTTGCAGACCAAAATTGGAAGGAGGAGTGGGCCTAAGAAATTTTAGAGACATCAGAACTGCCACTGCCCTTAAACTGTTATGGCATTTTATTAACAACAACAACTTATGGTCTAGCTGGATGTACAACAGATACTGTAAAGATAAACACTTCTGGACTATGGATATTGATAATAACAGCTCTTGTACCTGGAAATCTATCCTTAAACACAGACAGAAAGGCATTCAACATATACAAAGGAATATAGTCGATGGGCAAAATACACTTCTTTGGCACGACCCGTGGATTAACAATGAACTTTTAGTTAACATACTTGGGTGGGATGCTCTCGGTTTAAATGGAGGCGACAATTTGAAGGTCAGCAGCATGATACAAGATAACATGATAAATCCAGAGACATTCCATTTCACTAGACAAATTAACCAAATCAAGAATGTGGCTATTTCATCTAATTATGAATCTGATTTTTGGACCTGGAACAACAAACCTAATGGATTTACCTTCTACTCAGCATGGGATAGTGCTAGAAATCATTTACAGACAATTAATTGGTCTAAAGTTATCTGGAGTTACAGCAACAGCCCTAAAATGGCTTTATGTGCGTACAAAGTTATGCTTAACAGAATTCCTACCAAAGAAAAAATGATTGAATGGGGTTATACTATAGATCCTATATGTGTACTGTGCAATTGTGAATCAGAAGATAGAAATCACCTGTTTTTCCAATGTTCTTACTCGGCCTATCTTTGGACACGAAATAAAATGAAGCTAGGTATGATTCTGAATGGTCCTTTGCTGATCGATGAAGAAGCCACTGTTTTATACGACACCTTTAGAGTTGCTAACCAGATCCAAGATTTGGCCTTCTACAGCTTCGTCACCATCATCTATCACATATGGCTGGAACGAAACTCACGTATCCATGATGGGAGGCAAATTGACAAGCTTCGAAGATGGAATCTAGCTGAAATCGACATTAAATTTCAGATGACCAAAAGTAGGAAGAAGACTAGGGGATCGAGAGAAAATGGGGGGATCTTAGAAAGATGGGGCATTGACCTTATGGATACCGGTTAAAGCTTTGAGCTTGTTCTTTTTCTCAACCGGTCAACCGTAGATGGAAAGTTTTAAGTTTAAAGATGTGTTTTACTTTTCTTTTTGATAAGTAGAGTGTTCTGTTCTCTGCCACGTAGGAGAGTCGATTGTAACAGGGTTGTTTTTCCTATTTATTTTTTTCTTCCAGACAGTATGTACATAAACGTTGTAATTCTTATATTGATATGTTATCAATAAAGCACCGCACTCTTTTTCCCTACTAATTATCACACCGATAGTTAGTAAGGTTTTTAATGAGGCGGTTTACCCATTTTCAAAAAAAAAATGATTAGAAAAATGCATAGAAATCACTACTTTAACACCAAATCAAGCCAACAATCCGATATACTCCTTTGGATCTGTGTGAGAGATAATCACCACTCACCAAATCACCTAAACAACCCAAAAGCAACACACTTCAGATCTGGACAGCGAAGGATCTAACTTGATCTATCACAAATCCACTTCAAACGATGAAATCTATCTTCGATGGATGAAGATCTTCAATCTAAGCTCTTGAATCTTCAATTTGATCTTCAACTTGGATGGATGGAATCACTAGATTAGAGTGGAGAAAAGAAGTGAAGAAGTGTAGAAGTCGAGCTCTCAAAATGGCAGCACTTCGTCACTTCGAAAACCGGATCCCAAAAAGTGAGAAAAACCTTCCTATTTATAGCTGAAATCCCCTTAGGTCGCACACTCTTAGGTCATCCACGACCTAACAAACTCTCCGACCTAACTCTTTGCGACCTAACACAACGCAGGCGCGCGACCTATCACCACGCGACTTACGACCTATCGAAACTCACCTCCTAAGTCGCTCGCGACTTAACAACTCCTAGGTCGCTCACGACCTAACACTCAGGCAAAACCCAGCGACCTAACGCAGACACACTTCCTCGCGACCTAACAACTCAACAGAGTTACGACCTATGACTTAACTGAGACGCGACCTAGCAACAGCTCCGACCTAACAAATACACGACCTAACACTCACGCGACCTAACACCTTAGTTCATCTAACGACCTAACTATGCTAACCAGCTAACCCTTAGGTCGCTAATTCCTATAGGTCGCTCACTGCTACCACCAGCTCCTTAGGTCGTTGCCGACCTAACTTCCTTAGGTTGCTAACCTACCTATCTCCTAGGTCGCTAACTCCTAGGTCAGAAATCCTTAGGTCGGTCAAATACTATAGGTCGTCCCAAACTCATCAACGACCTAAACCAATACAACCTAACTACTAAGTCATTAACTCTCTTAGGTCGCTGCCTTTCCTATAGGTCGCTCCAATACTTAGGTCATTCACTCGAACTATCCTACCTCACGACCTAAGCTTATCACACGACCTATCTCCTATACGACCTATCCCAAACTCCTTAGGTCGTCTACCCCATAAGTCGTCCACTACCTTAGGTCGCCAGTTTCTATGAGTCAACTATTTCCTTAAGTCGTCTACGACCTAAGCCTCAACCTACGACTTATCTATCATACGACCTAATTGCTTAGGTCGTTCCAACCTCTTAAGTCGCTCCACTTCTTAGGTCGCCTACTACCACCTAACCACCACACGACCTAAGACTTAACTCTGGACAACTTATCAACCAAGCGACCAAATGTCAACTGTTTTACGATGTTTCGATCCGTAAAAATACGGGTCGTTACAAATAATATGTCATTTTCTTATAATATTAGAAATAATTTAGCACCTTTTAATTTCCTTTCTTACAGACACATGATTCCTCTACCTTTTGACTAAAACTCAAACTGTTTAATATTTCTGTCAAAATACTTACTAAACTCTGATGCTATCAGATGCCATCGTTGTATCCGCTTTTGGATTATATCTAAAATATACAAATTAAGTTAACACACCCACCGACTTCAAGACATTTTGGTTATTATGTACAAACAGCCTCTTCTAAATCATTATTTAGAAGTTGTGTTTCAATATTGATGTGCCAAAACTCAAAATAAAATTATGTGATAATTACGTGTAGAATTTGAATGAACTTAATCATGTTAACTAGTAAAATTACTTTACTAATTTCAATATTTGAAATCGATGAAGTCATTTCTACCAACATCGCTTTAAATGATTCCAACTGCATTGATCTTCTTGAATACACACTTGTCTTTGATAGGTCATATCCTTTTGGGTACAACTATCAAAATCTTATTTTGATAATATACATAGGACCCATTCTAGATTTAAAGCATCATGTCTTATGGAAGAGTCTATAATCTTCATGGCTTATTAACAAGTGAAGAAATTGTTATTACTAACAGTTCTTTTTTCTCGACATCAATAAGAAATTCATAGTTTTTCCACAACGTACGATTATTCCTATTAGCCATTTTAATGAGTTATGTCCATTTTAGATTAGTTAATTTTATTTCATCTTATGCAATTAGTTCTTTGGATCATATCCAAGTCCATTGTACTACCATTATTTTCTAAGAGAAATTCCTTTGTCATGAATGTGGTGTTTCTTGAAATAATAATTGTTTCTCTATACGATGGGATAAGTATTCAAGAACATTTTATGATCTTCATTTTTAGTTAAGTAAAATTTATTCAATTTTGAATTTATAAAGCTTATGTTCATAACATAATTTAGACACACGCATATTAAACTAGTAAAGACTGGGGTTTCTCAGCAGTTTATATCTTATAAGAATATGATCATGTAATCTATGCTTTAAATGAAATTAAATTTAACATATGTTCTTTCTCTTAATTACACATCCATATAGAAAGAAGTTAACTTAGCTTCACTCATCATCAATCGTACTTTAACCAACAAAGTCGGGTTACTACTTACATCATTATTTATTATATAGAGAAGTGACATTATGGTTGAATCTTATTCGTTTTTAGGTACATTTAGAACTCTTTCCAATATATTCACATGTTCGATCAAATCAAGTTGTTTTATTTGTTTTGCATGTTATGTTTTCTACTTCAGTTTCATACTTTAGTTTTATATTCCATGAACTTCTCATAGACATACTACTTGTAATACAAGTACGCTTATTGATGTCTATAGTAATTCATTGGTGAATTTAATGAAGTAAGTGGATCTGTTTTGATATCATTTGACTTTGGACTGCACGCACACTAACATATATATATATATATATATACACACACACACACACACATACACAATTATATATGTGTGTATATAGATGCATATTATCAATCCGAAGAGTTCATTAAATCTTTCCTCGCTCTCCCTGAATGGGTGCAATGCACTTATTGTTTGAGATATAATTCACTAGTACCATACAATTCACAATTGTAAGATTAAAGAATTATTTCTCAAAATATGGGTTAATCCATAATTCCAAAATAATTATTAATTTTTTAGATACTTCTGCATATTCTATCGCTAATGCATCAATTTTGATATGAAAACAAATACCATTATAATATATTTATCTTATAATGAATATTCATAATATCCATATTAAAATAAAACCATATCTACTTTAAGTCAATAACGTAAAAAGTTGTTATTTCATAAATAATACTTGGTGTATATAGGACAAACTTTCGAAACTTGATGCATCCACTAATAAGTGTCATAAGGTATACTTCCACTATATTTGTGATTACAGCAATAGCGCATGAAATACGAAGCTCTATTCATTCTCTTATTATATGCAGCTTATTTCATCCACAATAGCTACTTTACATTCAAAAATTTCAGATCAAATATCTTGAACTCAAAGAAATAACTCTCATAGAAAATAATTTTCTATTTGAAAATGTGTTCGGAATAAAAATCATATTTCACGTTAAATATTTTATACAATTCTCGTTTCTGATGTCTCTCCATGAAGTTGAGGTGACTATTCACTCTTTTCATCTCAACTGTGCCTATGTTACATCCTCCCAAGCATTTGTTTTTCTTCCAAAATGGTCGAACCATTCAAAAGAAAACCCTCGCTAAAAAACTTCACCGAAGTCTTTATAAAAACATTCTATCATCCTTAACATTTTAAGGATATCAAATGAATTGCACTCGAGTAAACTGATCAAAACCGACTTTCCAGTGATCGAACTCCTAAGTAAGTCTTTAGTCCTTAATCTAGTGTTGCTAGCAACACAACAAGATTCTCATTGTATTTAATCATATCGAACACATTGTTACATCCCTTATTCCAAGGCCTAAAACTAACTACTACGGACGCTACAGTCATCCATAGTTATTAATCTTCAACAACAAAATGCGGCTATATTAATCATAACAATAGTCAGAAGCATATGAATATGAAATTTTTTCAAAAACAATTTAGAAATAACTTTTACATCCCATTTCAAAACATGATTTCATAATCCCATTCGCAAAACCACGTTCATAGGATTTATAATTATTACAAAATATTCCAAAAGCGACATAAAAAGATGCCCCATTGGTTGATCAGAGTAAAATACTTGGCAATTATACAACTATTGCAATTACATCCAAATAGACGAACCCAAACTATGCAACGGATATAGATAAAGCTCCTAATAGCTAGATTGCGTCCTGCATGTCTCCGGAAGCTTATTCTTCTAATTGGAAACCTGAAAACCCTTACTCTCAACCTACTCAAATTAGTACCCAAGAGTTTAAGGGGAAACAACAAAAAGTTTGGGTCAAACAATAGTCTAGTGTGAATAATAACCTATTATATCGAACCAAATAGATATCCAATGAGACCATGCCATTGAGCGGAATGGGTGTTCCCCTCACTAGTATCTTAACCCAAACTAATTAATCATATACAGTGCTCCTGCAACCATAATGTTTAGAACAAAAATAGAATTTATAGTAATACAACATATACTGGATTACCCATCCCAATTTATTAGATTACCCATCTTAATTTCAAATGACTACCTATCACAATTTAAACTGACTATCTATCTTATTCTAATCTGACTACCTGTCTTATAATTATGTGGACTACCCAACCCACATTTAAACATATTCATAGTTATGTGGACCATCCATCTAACATACAATTATTACCTGGATTATTATTAAATTTATGTGTACTATCCATCACACATACTCCATTTAATTTATAACGATGTGGACTATCCATTACACATCCCATTGTTTTCCTAGGATGACTATGAACCCTTCATTATTCTCATAGAGACTATCCATCTCCGGCATGATCTGTACTATCAATCTCACATCTCATAATTTTCCTAGGAAAACTATGAACCCATCATTTACAATTTAATTCATGCTACCCACATGTTTAACCTATGTCTATTGTTATCCCCAATTAGGTTGTCTCCCCTTAAAGCTGGAATATTCCTAAGTGACATACATTGGTATCACCAATTGTTGCATGTCGACTTTATTAAAAAAATAAACAATGGTATCCCTAAGGTTTGTAGTCGAAGTAAATATGGCTCGCCACCATTAATCAATTTAAATTTAAATCAATAGCGAAGTTCACCCACATCGGTGTCCTTAATGATAGTGTCGAAGTGTATAATTTAAAATGGCATTGGTGTCCCTAATGACGGTGTCAAAGTAGAAAACTTAGGCTCTCCGCCTTTTAATAATTTAGTATAAATCAATGTCGATGGCATTAACAATGTCGACGTAGAAGTCTAAGGCTCTCCGCCCTTAATCATAGCACGCACACGGTTTTAAAACAATGTTGAAGATGATATTTTTGACCTTCATAAACTATAGGCTATCCACCTATTAAGAAAAACTTAAAACCTTTATAAGTTATATGGCTAACTACCGAAGATATAGGGTCATCGATCCTCTTGAAACATAGGCCACCTCACCCCTTCAAAATATTTTTTAGTTTATATAAAACAAGTCTCTTCAGCTTTAAAAAGATGAAGTGCGACGTCGATGATACACCGCATCATTGTTGACTCTAATAAATATAAAAGTCTAAGTATATGAGGAAGCCGAACTTGATGCATAACGACACCAAGACCCTTGACGCCATTATAAAATCCTTTAAAATTTAGTTTACATTGGCTACTATGTCGCTTGGTTTGAAGACATAACAGGCAGCATTACTACCTAAGTATTGGAAACAGTTGAAGTGATTAGGTGCGGCATTATTTAAAACCTTTAGATAACCACAATGAAGCTATACCACTAATGGTAGGTTGCCGACAATTTCTGCATCGACGTAGATGGTATTAATCCATAGCTACCAAAGTAGCCATCCTAAGCTTCCATCTTTATCGATGTCGAACACTCATAGAGACGGCATTCCTTTAGGCTTGAATAGGGTATATGCAGCATGGCACCATCGAGAACTGGTTTATTTTCTTTAAAAGTTAATACTTTTCACGAAATCTTGTACTTTGGCAAATTCCTATTGGATAATAAATTCTTTACCTAAAACTTTACAGAAATCTACCGCACTCAAAATTTCATGTCCCAAAACATACTTTAAAATAATTAATTAATATCATTATTTAATCATCCATTTAAATGCTTATCTAGCATAATAATTTCATAATAAATCGAAATCACTTGAAAAAAGTCCCAAAAATTCACAAAAATTCTAGAATATCCTTCTCTTTACTATATAAAAATTTCAAAACCAAAATCCATATGTAACCATTTTTAATAATTAAAATCTGAAATTAACCCAATTTCCATCTTAGGAAATTCATAAAATATTCAACTTAATTTGAAAAACTATGAAATTAAAAACTCATCTCTAAAATACAATTTTACACATCATATCAAAAATTCCAATCATGCGAAGATTAAAAACTTAGGTTTTACCCTCAAAACCCATTTAAATTATTCCATAAAAGTTCCAATAACCATTATTCTATCCAAACAATGATTAAACAACCATACTTTGGCAAAACAAACAACAATAATTCAGGTATTATGCATAATCGAATTCGAGATAAACAAAGGAGATGATTCTTTCACCTTAGATTTTAAATGTTGAAGTTGAGATTTGTTGTTGCTTCAGTCTCCCTAAACTTCTTCTCACTTGAATCCCCTTGATTTCGTGATTTCTTCCCTAAGTTATGGCTGGCTCTTTTCTTCTTTCTTTTAATTGTTTTGTTTGAGTAAAATGAGAATGATATGAAGGGGGAGAGGGTTTAAGGAATTAAAAGAGGGATCTTCCTATTTTACCCTTCCCATATTTTCTCTTATATGTTAAGTTTAAACAATCTTACTTAATTAATTAAGTATGACATAACCTTATTAAGATTCAAATCTCATTCTCCTTAACACTTTACATTATTCTATGTAATCTATCTAATTAAATGTCTTGAATAATGTTTAACTAAAAATAGGGGTGTTACAGGCTCCTCTCCTTAAAGAATTTCGTCCTCGAAATTTAGTAAGGACTACAAAACAAGCATAACAAACATGCAAATAATGCTAGTATATCCTACCAACTATGAACTCTATATACAACAAATATAGAAATACCATCATAACATTTCAGGATAAGTATCCCTAATCATGTCCTCCGTCTTCCAAGTATAGTCTTTCCTGTTATCACTCCACTGGACTTTTAGTAGCTTGACTGTCTTGTTCTTTAATCTCTTCTCATCTCTTGCTATAACTCGAACTGGTTGTCTCACAAAAGTCGAATCAGGTTCTACTACAAAATCTTCCAATGCATTCAGAGCAATAGTAGTCTCTGGATCATGCATATTTCCTGAGATGAGAAACAAGAAATACATTATGGACACCTCCCAAACTACTCAGTAACTCCTCTCGAGTATGCAAGTTTTTCGATCCTCTGTATAATAGGGAACCGTCCAACATATCTCGATGCCAGTTTCCTTGGCTTTTCAAATCATACCACATCCTTCATCAGTGATACCTTAATGAAAACACGATCTCCAACTGAGAACTCTTAATCTTTTCGCCTTTTATCTACATAACTTTCTGCCTAGACTGAGCTTCTCTTATCCTACCTCAGATTAACTCAATCTTCTTTATAGCATATCTTACCATATCTAGACCAAGACCAATCTATCTCCTGTCTCTAACTAACATATTGGTGATTTGTACGGCCTTCCATACAAAGCTTCGAAATGCGCCATTCCTATACTTGTTTGATAACTATTATTATAGGAAAACTCAACCAAGTGTAAATGGTCTTCCCACAACCCACCAAAATAAAGTACACAAGATCTCAACAAATCTTTGAATACCTTATTGACTCTCTATGTCTGTCCATATGTCTAAGGATGATAAGTGGTACCCATCTTAACCTTGGTACCTAACACTTCCTGTAGACTCTTCCAGAATTCTCTAGTGAACAAAGTATCTCCGTCACTGATTATACTACTAGAAATCCCATGCAGTCTAACAATATTCTTAGCTAATATAAGTGCCATTCTGGTTAACTTAAAACCAAACAACTTAGCTAATACATGTACTGTCCTGATTGACTTAACGGGTATGAAGTGTGCACTCTTGGTCAGTCTATCAGCTATGACCTAAATACTTTCATTTCCCTTATTTGACATTAGCAACCCATCAATAAAATCCATGGATACCGAATCCCATTTCAAAACAGGTATATCCAAAGGCTGAAGCAATCCACTTGGCTTTTGATGTTCGGCTTTCACTTGCTGGAAATTTGCACATTGCTTCATCCATAAGCCTTCATCCCTCTACCTTCCCAGAAGAAACTTCTCTTCATATCTTGATACATCTTGGTTCCCGTAGGATGAATCTTAAACCTCAATCGATGACACTCCTTAAAACTTCCCTCCTTAGGTTTCCAACATCTGGAACACATAACCGTCCCTTCTTTCTTAACCATCCCCTCAAGTCAAGACTAAAATCCTTTGGAACATCGATCTCGGTTCCACCATCCAATCTTCTAATCTTTTCAGCCAACAATGGATCATCTCTCTGCTTAGAAGCAATCCTTTCAATCAAAATTGGTCGAATTTCCAAGCAAGATAACATGGTCGTACTTTGACTAGAACTAGTAGTTGATCTTAACTGCACACTACAAGTAGTCAATGCCTTTAGATCCTTCCATTCTGCCAACATAGCTAACACCACATTCTGATGTTTCCTGCTAAGTGCATCTGCAACTTTATTTCCTTTCGTTGGTGTATACTCAATACCAAAATCATAAGCCGCTAAAAACTCTTGTCATCTCTGCTGTCTCATATTCAACTCTTTCTAAGAGAATAAATACCTCAAAGACTTATGATCCGTATACAACTGGAATCGTTCTCCTAAGAGGTATTATCTCCACACTTTCAATGCAAAAATCACCGCTGCCAACTCCAAATCATGAGTTGGATATCTAACTTCATGTCGCCTAAGCTACCGAGAATCGTTGAAAATCACTTTACCCCTCTACATCAATACAGATCCTAATCATGTTCCACACCCATCCGTATACACCACCAAATCTTGATTCCTATCTGGAACTACTAATACGGGCGCATTGCTCAACAAATGCTTCAACTCAAGGAATGCTTCCACACATTTATCAAACCAAATAAACTTCACGTCTTTTCTGATTAGCTTAGTCAAAGGAGCTGCTATCTGGGAGAAATCCTTGGTTAATCTTCGGTAATAGCCAGCTAATCCAAGAAAACTTCTTATCTTGGTCGCCGTCTTGGGTCTTTTACAACTGTCGACGGCTTTGATCTTGGTTGGATCGACTGACAACCCTTTATCTGAAACTACATGACCAAGAAACTTCACTTCTTTCTTCCACAAATAACACTTCGAAAACTTCACTTTTAGTTGATGCTGCCTTAACTTCTCAAGCACTATTCTAAGACGAATCTCATGATCTCTTTCAACCTTAGAATATATCAAAATGTCGTCAATGAACACCAACACAAACCTATCCAAGTGCTCTCGAAAAATCTAGTTCATCAAATCCATAAAGAAAGCTGGTGCATTGGTTAATCCGAATGCCATCACTAAGCACTCGTACGAACCGTACGTTGTTCGAAATGTCATCACAAGAATACTATCCTCTGCCACTCTCAATTAATGGAACCTTGTCGTCAAATCCAATTTGGAAAATACTTTGGCTCCACTCAACTGATCAAATAAATCATCAATTCTTGGTAAAGGATATCGATTCTTTATCATCTTTCCATTCAACTTACGATAATCGATGCACAATCTTAACAACCCATCCAGTTTCTTCATGAACGCCGCGACCACTCCCTAAGGCGAACTACTTGGTCTAATAAAATTCTTTCCTTCTATGTCCACTTCCTGCACCTTTAACTCCTTCATCTCGGTACGTTAGTCTACTTATGGGTTCAATTCCTAGTACAAGATCTATACGAAACTTAATAGCTTGTTTCGGTGGTAGTCCTTTAACCGGCTCAAAAACATCTGCAAATTCTAATTAAGACCCGATTCAATTCGACTTCCACTTCTACGGCACCCAATATGCACAAATTTCTAGACTCGAATTCTCAACTTAGTATACTATTCGGTCCCTACTATCAGGGTGTCTCAATGATATTTTTCTAACATGGAAAAATATCCTAGCATCGTATTTGCTCAACCAATCCATACCCAAAATAATCCAAAAGCTCGAAATCAAATACATGCAAACTATAGGCAATCGTATAACCTAGCAGCTCAAACTCTAGATGGTCACATCTCATCCCCAAAGTTGCATACCCTCCTATTGGATTAGCTATCCTTAAGGAAGTAACAAGGTATGATGGTTCTAAACATAACTTATCTACCCAACAATGAGATATAAATGAAAGTGATGCACCGATATCAAACAGTATCCTAACTGGAATGCTATGAATCAAAAGCGCACCTTCCATCATAGACTTTCCCTTCTCAACTGCTGTTGGTCTTGATGTAGATGGCTCCAAAGAAAACATCTTTCCTTTGTTAGCCTTTTTGGATGCCCCACCTTGTAACAAACCAAATTCCAGTGGATCCGGATTTTTCGCAAAAATGTTAAAACCCAAATCCACTGTTGTCTATTCACCATAACTTTAGTTCTGACCCCCTCCTCATATCATCCCACAGGTTAGATAGATGGCAGAGATTTTCCAGCTTTGAGACACTTGGTTAGAAAGTGTTATTACATTGGTGCGTATTTACTTATTACTATATTTTACTCAGTTATACTGTGAGATAATTATTTGAGCTCTGATATATTTATCTTTGCCTATTTGCAGGATACCAGGCAAAGCTCTAATATATTTATCTTTGCCTATTTGCAGGATACTAGACACCCAACTCGAGCTTTAGTGGATCCATATTTTTCGCATATAAACAATTAAACGAAAAAAAAGAGTAGGACCCCATGGGTCGACCCATAGGTTGACCCGCAAAGCACACGGGTCGACCCGCGTTTTGCCCAGACGAGAAATCATCTAGGGGCATGCCGAAGTTTTATAATTTGATTTTTGCGCAATCTCGAACATTGTTTTCTGGATCCAATGATTCGCAGCAAGCCTGTGACGTGGTTGCACCAGATTCAATCCTAAAATCCGACAGCCTAAGATCCCTAAGATTCACTATAAATAGAACCCAGGGCCTAGCTATTTTCTCACAATCAGGTTTTCTCCCAATTGGGTTCATTGCCTGAGGTTGAATCCTAAATAGAAAATATTTCTGGGGAGAATATCTTTTTAATAAAAATATTAGACGCCTTAGAAGTGGATCCAGGAAGGCCATGGATTAAAGCTAAGGACGACGGGTAAGTGGATTTAAATTATATCTCTTTTATGTTTATGATTTATAATATCGTTAGATTCATATTAAATATTTAATTCAGCATTTGGACTAATTTCAGTAATTGATTATACTAGCTAGTTATGTTAAAACTGTAAATTTTGTAAATGTTATTTATATGGGAAAAAAAGAAAAGAAACCAAATTAAATATAAGTAATATTAGTCTTAAAAGTTGTAGAGAAAAGCATAAGCCTAAAAGTGAGAAATTTACAGTAAATTATGTTAAAACGGGAGAAATGAATTAAAAAGGGGAAAATCTAATAACTTGATTTGGAGGTTAGTGATAGATTAGTTAGATGGTTTAGAAAAGATAATATGTTTCCATAGTTTAATATTGTAAGAATAACGATAAACGTAATTGCGAGAATAAAAGCAAGAAAAATGGAATTAGTGCAAAATAGAGACATTACTGTATTTTGCATTACCGAACAATTAAAGAAACAATAAAAGAAATATCTTGCAATTACGAGTTCTTGTTTATAGCATTATTTAGTATTAAAATATGGAAATGGATGTTTAGCACAGTTTTTGTAACCAACCAAATAGAATAGAACTACTTCTGAGAATAAAAGATAATAACACGAAGAGTTAAAGAAATTAAAGAAGAAGAAATAATCAAGTTAATTATTTGACAAGACTAGAAACAATAAATAGAAAATGTGACTAGATCTGCATTTATTGCGCAGATAGTAGAGTAAAAAGTAAAGCAGTTATTATGATAAGTAACTTATGATAGTTGGACCTAGTCCTAAGTTAAGACTGTTATATAATATAAGAGAACTAAAGAAAATTTAGTATCATATTAAAAGAAGACAGACTTGAATAGAAAAGAGACACTTGCAATTACATTTATAGCATATAGGTTATAAAAGAAAGAAAAGGATATAAAGGTGATAGTTACAAGTATAATTGTAACACGTAGGTTTAATTAAACAGATAGAAATAGAAGAGGCTTATTTTATAAAACTTAGATTTTGGATTAAGTTAATAAGCAAAAATAATAGCAGTGGCCCGAACCGGCAGCATTGCCTTTCAGGTCTAGGACCGATGGTCTCACACGTAGGTGGGGCTAGGCATGCTGATTAGGGTAAATAAGTAGGCAACAGAATAAGAAAAGTAAGCTAAACGCACAATAAAAGATTAGACGTAGGGTCGAACAAAATGGTAAGGTGCGTTGAGACCTCCCGCTAATGGCGTCTTCCTCCTCTTCTCTTCCCTCATCTTCTTTCTCGTTGGATTCTGCTTCGTTTCCTCCTCTTGTTTCTTCCTCTTCTTCAACTCTATCTTCTCAATCTGCTTTCGTCCCACTGATTTCATCTTCTTCCACTCATTTGTTTCCTCATCTCTTCCTCTTTCTTCTATCTCCCATCAGCTTGCTTCTGAGGCGTCTTGTATCAAGAATGTCTCGTCTCCTTTGAATGCTAATTGGTCTTCTCTTTTCAAATCTCTCCCTCGTAATGTTGGTTCATACAAGCCGATTCATTTTGATATCCCTAGGGATAAGTCTCCTAATGTTTTACCAGATCTGGTCAAGGAGGAAGGTTTGAAGTACTGGAATAATCATTTGGTTGGATTCTTTTTGGATGGTACGCTTTCTTTTTTAACAGTGGTTAATTTCTTGAAAAGGTCATGGAAGCTTAAGGGTGAAGTTGACTTTAAATCCGATGGGTATAATTTCTATTTTAATTTTTCTAATCAAGAGGATAAAGAACAAGTTCTTAATTCTGATCAAATTTTTATAAGGGGTAGAATGTTCATAATTACTAAATGGGATCCTTCTATTGGTATCAATCAAGCGCAAATCAAAAGAGTACCTGTGTGGATTCATTTTCATAGAATTCCTCTTATTCTATGGACGCTTGTAGGGATCAATTGGTTAGCTTGTCATGTTGGTAGACTAATTTATTTTGATAGTAGTACTGAGAAACTGCAAAGATTTAAGTATGCTAAGGCTTTAGTGGAGATTTCACCTGATTTTGACTTGCCGCAATCTATTACCATTCCTGAGTTGGGAGATAATTGTCCAGATGTCAAATTGTCATATGATTGGAGGCCAAAAATTTGTACACATTGTAAAATATTTGGTCATGATACAGTCAGATGTGAGTCAGTAAACAAGACTAAAGAAAATGATGTTAAGAAGGTGGTTAATTCAGTTGAGAATGGTGATAAGAACCAAAGTGATCATGGGTTTACTAATAATAACATAACAGATCAAAGCTGGAAAAATGTTGAGAGGAGGAATAAGGGAGTATGGAAGAAAAAGGAGACAGTGGCTAAAGAAAAGGTTCAATTAAGTGTTGATCCTAAAATAAGCATGGAAATTGGAAAAGGAAAGAGCAGTGAAGGAATTAATGTAAATAGTTCTTCATCTTATTCTACTGTAACCTTAAATGCCTTCTCTGTTTTATCAAATTCCTCTCTTGATTCAACTAATGATAATCCTGATATAATTTTGGAAAGTATACATGGTAATAGTTGTGATGCAACAACCTCTTCTTCATCTTTCTCCTTTGATACTTTATCTAACTCTTCAATTGACTCTGCTATAGTTTTGTCATCTGCTAAAGTTTTGTCATCTGTTTCTTCTAGTATATCTACTTCTGTTTCTTCTTCATGCAGTTCTCAATTTAGCTTTCAGTCTCTATCTATGTTTGCTTCTAACACTTCATCACCTTATCTGCATTTATCTCCACCTGATCATATTATTCTTCCCCCTTCTTCTAAATCAGGTGAATGTCTGGAAGTCATGATGAGTAAAGGTAATACTAGCACTCACTCCAATTCTGGTGATTTGAATAAAGGAAAAGATTTTTAAGGCTCAGGAAGTTCTTCCTTTATCTTTATCAAAAAGTAATTCTCATTCAAGACATACAAGGAAAAATCCATCAACTTTGCTTCCTCCTCTCCCCTTGAAATGAATGATATTGCCTTTTGGAATATAAGGGGTGCTAACTTGCCCTCTAAACAAGTTGAGATTAGAAATTTTATCAAGGTAAATGATATTCATTTGATGTGTGTTTCTGAAACAAAGTTAGATATTCAGTCTACTCTCAAGGCTGTTAACTTGATATCACCTTCTTGGTTACATGATCATAATTTTGTTGAATCTAATTATGGCAGACTCCTAACATTATGGAATCCTTCAATCTTCAAACTTTCTAAGATTATTGCCACTGATCAATTCATTCATTATAATTGTGTTCATTTGCCCTCTAATTTGAATTTTCTCTTCACTTCAGTTTATGCTCAAAATTCTTTATCATTGAGACAGCTTTTTTTGGATCAACTTCCTTCTCTAAAGTCTTCTTCTGATCCTTGGTTGATTGGTGGTGATTTTAATTGTATGCTTGCTGGTAATCAAAAATATGGTGGTTGTCCCTTGTCCCTTAAGGATATTGCTCCTTTAAATAGTGCCATCAGTCAATCTAATCTAATCCCGGTCAAATCTTTTGGTTCAGTTTTCACTTGGTCAAATAGTAATAGGAGTGGAAATCCAACTCTTTGTAAATTGGATCATATTTTTGTAAATATCCCTTTCCTTCAAGTCTGGCCCAAATCATTTTATGATACTCTTCAGCCTTCTTTATCTGATCACTGTCCCTTAATTTTTCATTGGGGAGTTGATGATAATAGTGGAGATAAACATTCTTTTAAAATTTTTAATTTTTGGACTAAGCATGTGGATTATCCAATTATTCTTAAACAGGTTTGGAATATGCAATTTTGCAGGAATCCTTTAGCTAATGTTTCACTCAAGATGAAGGCTCTCAAATTTCACTTAAAGGTTTGGTCTGCAACTAATTTTGGTAAAGACTCTAAACTTTCTACTCATATTAGGAATGAGCTCATTAAGGTTCAGGAAGATCTGAGTGCTAAACCACATGATATTCTTTTACAACATGCTGAATTGGAACTAAGAAAGAAACTTGAACAAGTTATAGATAGGGAATTGTTATCCCTTAAACAGAAAGTTCACTTGAGAATGGAGAAGGAAGCTGATAGAAATACTAAGTACTTTCATAATTTTCTAAAAGTTAAGAGAGCTAGAGAAAGCATATTTCAGATTAATGATATGAATGGTAATCTGGTTAAATCTTCTGATGGTATTAATGATGCTTTTGTTCGGTATTTTTCCTCCATTTTAGCACCTTCTAACCCTTTTGAACCTGATATACAACCTCTATTTGATATAACCCTTCCAACCTTATCCTTTTCACAATCTGCTTCTTTGATATGTGCCATTTCTGATGATGAGATTAGATCTGTAGTTTTTAGCTTGGATTCTAATAGTTGTGGAGGTCCAGATGGCTACAATGCTCATTTTTTACAGCAAAGTTGGAATATAATCGGTGCTGATATTGTCAAAGCTATTCAATATTTTTTCCTCAATAATAAACTTTCTGCTGGTCTCTTTGCTACTGCCATTGCCTTAATTCCTAAGAATGATAACCCTACTTCAATTGCTGATTTTAGGCCAATATCTTGTTGTAACATCATTTATAAAATCATTTCAAAAGTGTTGGCTAATAGATTGCAGTTAGTTCTCCCATCCATTATATCCAATAATCAGGCTGCTTATATTAGTGATAACATACTCTTAACTCAAGAACTATTGTTAGGGTATGAAAGGAAAAATATATCTCCTAGATGCATGTTAAAGTTGGACATTAAGAAGGCATTTGATTCTATTGCGTGGAGCTCTATCATAGCTATTATGTCTAGGATGAACTTCCCTAAACCATTTTTAGCTTGGATTTTCACTTGTATTTCATCACCAATGTACTCAATTTCGAGAGAGGGTGGTCTGTATGGGTATTTTAAAGGTGCATAGGGTGTTAGGCAGGGTGATCCTATTTCTGCCTATTTGTTCATTATTGTCATGGAATTGCTCAATTCAATTTTGATGGATCTAGCTTTAAGGAAAGTACTTGATATTCATCCTAAATGTAAACAGCCTCTCATTACTCATCTTCTTTTTGCTGATGATCTCATCATTTTCACAAAGCCTACTCATAGTAATATTCAGTGTATTATGTCTTCTCTGCAATTCTTTTATTCCATTACTGGCCTTCAAATTAATCTCTCAAAATCTAATATACTTGTTGCTGGTTTGCCTATTCCTAAGAAGATTGATATTATTAATGCTCAGGGCTTCAGGAATTACCTAAAAATTCATATTATTTGGGTTTACCTCTCATAAGCTCTAGAATTACCAAGCAGAATTGTTTGCCACTTTTTGAAAATATAATTGCAAGGTTGCAGCTATGGCCTTGTAATAAATTGTCACAAGCTGGTAGGCTTACTGTTATTCAATCAATTGATGTGGCTATGACTACATATTGGACAAGACACTACATTCTTCCAATCAAGCTGATTAATATGATTTCAAGTGCTCTAAATAAATTTCTTTGGCATGGTGACCCTTTATCAAAAAAGCTCATACCCATATCTTTCTTCAAACTGTTTGATGCTAAAAAGTATGGTGATCTTGGTATCACTAATATTTTCCAATGGAATAAAGCTTCTATTTCTGTTTACTTCAATAAAATTTTTGCATCTGATCAAAACTTATGGTCTCAATGGGTTAATCAAAATCTTATTGGCAAGAGGAATTTTTGGATTATGAGAATACCCCAAAATTGTAGTTGGAGTTGGAGATGTATACTTAAGCTAAGGGAAACTTTCTTACCATTCATACAATGTAATTATGCATTGATTAAAGGATTATCTTTTTGGCATTCTCCTTGGGCTAAACCGGGTCTGATTTTAAGTTCTTTAGTGGATTATAATTTGAGAAGAAACTCTGCAATTTCAGATGAAGCTATAGTTGATGAATTTATACATGATGGTAGTATTGTATTACCTTACTCCAGCTCCTTTCAGTTAAGAAATTTATGGAATGTTATTACCAATAATCCAATTATCAGTAGTGATAATGCTCTAATCTGGTCAAGTAAAGGTAAAATCCATTCTATCAGGCTTGTATATAATTATCTTTGTAAGAGTGATTCTATTTTTCCTTGGCATTCAAGAATTTGGAAAACTGGTTGTTTAGCAAAGGAAAATCTGTTGTTGTGGAAGGTAATGGCAAATGCTTTGAATACTAAGGACATGCTTTGTAGAATGGGTATTATTTCTGAGGATTTATGTGTACTTTACAAAGCAGAATCTGAAACTAATACTCATTTATTTTTTGAATGTCCTTTTGTTTATCAAATATGGTACAGGCTCTTATCTAATGGTAGTTTTTATAAGCCTTCTACTGTTAGTTCTATTGAATGGTTTAATGTATTCAAAGCAACTAGATGGAAGACACGTACTACAAGGCTTTTGCTCAAGCTTCTTAAAAAATGATTTATGCTGTGTGGACTGAAAGGAATAATAGAATATTTGGTATTGGAGGCAAGAACTCATCTCAGCTTTACTCTATGATTCATGGCAGTATTTTGAGGGATTTAAGAATTGATAATATTTGAAGACTGATGGATTGTGAGGGAAGTAAGTACCTTACTGCTAATTGAGTTGGATCAGTGATTTCTGTGGTGTTCATGTTCTGTAGATAGCATGTTTTGATGCTTACTAGCTGCTGGCAATGAGGTTTGGTTTCATTACTGAAGATTACTTGCTGCATGAAATGATCAATGTACTCTATACTCTGGCATTTAGTTTGGTTTTGATTCATGGTCAGTTGAGTTTTGTTCATAATTGTTGTAACTAAGTTTGCGTGTTTGGTTTGTATTATGGTCACTGTGTTTGGTTTGCAATGTTCTGTATTTTGTTATGATAATGGGATTGTGTGAGTTGTAATTTCTTGTAATGGAACATTAGTCAATAAAATGTGCTTATGCTCTTTCTGTTCAAAAAAAATGGTAAGGTGCGTTTGGAGTAGCCCAAAGAGAATCTGGATAAAGTTCCTAACAAAGCAGTTCATTGTAGATTTTTAGAATAGAAAGAGTACGTCCAACTTAGTTATTTTGGGCTAGAAGGAAATACAAGACTTCAACGGGATGTAAGGATACTCTAGGATGGCCCTCTGGGGTAGGCCTAACGAAGCTGCACCCCGGGAGGCAGGTCTGTAGGTGTTCCATCAAGAGAGTATGCCTTGACTGCTTTTGCATTGCAGGCCTAACAAAGCGGATCTTTGTAGGCAGTCAAAAGGTTGATGATGGAATAGGATATTCATATGACATCGTACTCTAGTTTGCGAGTAGGTTATAGTGGGCAGGACCCACATGGATAGTCGCATGTGGATATTAGCCATCATCAGTCATAGGGAGTTCGGGAAAGACTAGGGTTAAACCAACAGGCCAATGATTCTTTCACCGTCGAGACATTGGATGAGGGGCACAACCAATTGGATGTTTAGATTGGTTGCAGTAATGCACAACCACTTAGCTCTTGAAAGGTCTTTCAATTAGTTGAGGGGGGCTGCGTGGTGCCATAGCATGATGAGAAAAGAGACAGACCAAGTAGAATATCTGTATTGTAGGCCTAACGAAGCGGGCCATTATAGATATAGAAAATCCCTGACTAAGTTCCGTACAAGGTAGACTTTGTTGGCAGAATTCAGGGAGTAGACAGAATAATTACGTGTAGTCCTAAAGGTATGCACTGGGTGGTACATTGTGGATGTCCGAGCACTAGTATAAGCTAGTGCGGATGTAGTTTCACGTTTTTATAGTAGACGGTGGAACATCTGTACTGTAGGCCTCACGAAGCTGTCCTTTATAGATATAGTTACAGTACGCTCTAGTAGTGAGACGATGGAGTCCTTTTCGAGGAGGATACAGAAGGTATTATGGGTAATATCTAGGAACGATGCGGTCTTTAGGCATGTAGCTACATATATATATATATATATATATTGGTTATTAGGTCTTAATCTGCTAGGGAGTAGATGGGTATGATTCACGCACAGAGGCGAGAATATTATAAATCCAATACACCTATTATAACAGAAAATGGAAATAGAACGGTATATGTAGAATTATGCTTAGAAGTGTATAATTAGTCCATTCACTAGAACTTTAGTTCTGACCCCCTCCTCATATCATCCCACGGGTTAGATAGATGGCAGAGATTTTCCAGCTTTGAGACACTTGTTTAGAAAGTGTTATTACCTTGGTGAGTATTTACTTATTACTAATTTTACTCAGTTCCGCTGTAAGATAATTAGTTGAGCTCTGATATATTTATCTTTGCCTATTTGCAGGATACCAGACACCCAACTCGGGCTTTAGTGGATTTGGGTTTTAGCATTTTTGCGAAAAATTCGGACCCACTAGAATTCAGGTTGTTCCACACCCGGTCGCAATTAAAGCACTCCACATTCTACTTCGCTACAACTACCTTGTCATCACTAGATCGCCACTCGTTAGCATAGTGCCCCTTCTTGTCACACTTGTACCAAATTATATCGTCTTTCCCCTTTTTGGCAGCCCCACCTTTCTGAGCTCCCTTCTTCTTAAAGAATTTTCTCTTTTTATTCTAAGATTTATGGTTCTCCACCTACTTATCTTTCCCAAAGGTTGAAAGCAATTCTTCATTCCTGATAGCCATCTCTACAACTACATTCGATAGATCTTTGTGATGTGGCATCTTCGCCCTAGAAATCTCCAGCCTCAACCCCCGAATAAACTTCTTGTTCCTCTTGATAACAGTGTCAATTGTGGCATATCCATACCTGGACAGCTCATCAAATTTTGAAGAATACTCCAACACTGACATTTCCCCTTGCTCCAATTCCATGGACTTCCTGAGCAAGGTTGATTTAGGTACCTCAAAAAAAAATCGTTCCTCGAATCTCCTTCGAAACTCTACCCAAGTTAACTCCTCTTCTGGTACTTCCACGGTTACCTCATTCCACCAGAACAAAGCGGCTCCTTACAATTGTCTTAAAGCCAATCTCTTTTTATGCTCACCATTCTGACCCAAATCAGTAAAAATCCTTTCACAATGTAACAGCTAGTTCTCCACTTCTATTACATCCTCAGTAGGCTTTCCACCCGGACTGCTGTAATCTCGACTTAGCTTAGCATAGTTATTGCCAATTGGCGCTACGGGATTGACTCCTCCCGCATTAGCATCATTTCCTCTAACTACTTCTGCAGCTACTCCAGCTTGCATCAAATTGGTGAAGAACTGATACATAGTCCCCATATCCACTGGCGAGGTCGCGGTACCAACATTGGCATTTGCATTCTGATTAGCATTTGCCTATCGACCCTGGTTCCTCCTG
Organism: Allium fistulosum; assembly: GCA_030737815.1. Classification (NCBI taxonomy): domain Eukaryota; kingdom Viridiplantae; phylum Streptophyta; class Magnoliopsida; order Asparagales; family Amaryllidaceae; genus Allium; species Allium fistulosum. The sequence goes on from CM060905.1 coordinate 193,883,002, forward strand.
GCGTTGGGCTGAGCATTTCCATTAGTTGTGGTGCTTCCGCCACCTAGATTCACTCTTCCGTTTCCCGCCCCCATATCTTTCTTTCTCATAAATCCGCATACGAGCCTTAGTAAGATACAGAATAACGGACTAAGAGAGAGGAGAGAATAAAGATGGAATACATACTTATATCTACCAAATACAAGTAAGTTATTATAGCATTATCCTATACCCCAATCTTATTCTCTGATTCATTAGGATTATGGGTTTAAAATTCTTTTAATCATAAACCTATGCTCTGATACGAACTTGTAACATCCCACATTCTGAGGTCCAAAACTAACTGCTACGGATGATGCAGTCATCCATAGTTATTATCCTCGGTGACAAAATGTGGCTATGTTAATTATATTAATAGTCACAAGCACATGAATATGAAAAAATTTCAAACACAATTCAGAAATAACTTTTACATCCCATTTCAAATATGATTTCATATTCATTACATAATCCCATTCACACCCACGTTCAGAGAATTTATAATTATTACAAAATAATCCAAGAGCGACATATGAAGTGCCCCTTGTTTGATCAGAGTCAAATACTTGGCAGTTATACAACTTTTGCTATTATATCCAAATAATAGCTAGATTGCCTCCTGCACGTCTCCGAAAGCTTATTCGTCTAACTGGAAATCCAAAAGCCCTTACTCCCGACCAACTCAAATGAGTACCCTAGAGTTTAAAGGGAAAAACAAAAACTTCGGGTCAGACAATAGTCTGACGTGAATAATAACCTACCATCTTGAACCAAATAGATATCTAGTGAGACCACACCACTGAGCGGGTTTTTCCTCACTAGTATCTTAATCAAAACTAGTTAACCATATACTGTGCTCCTGCAACCACGGTGGTTAGAACAAAAATATCATTTATAGTAATGCAACAGATACTAGATTACACATCCCAATTTATTAGATTACCTATCTTAATTTCAAATGACTACCCATTATAAATTAAACTGACTATTCGTTTTATTCTAATCTGACTACCCATCTTATAATTATATGGACTACGCATCTCACATTTAAACATATTCATAGTTATGTGGACTATCCATCTCACATACAATAATTAATTGGATTACCCATCCCCTATCATATTGACTACCCATCACATATGGTTTCACTGTTCAAATTAATGTAGATTATCCATCACACATATTCCATTTAATTTATAATGATGTGGACTATCCATCACATATCTCATAGTTGTCTTAGGATGACTTTGAACCCTTCATTGTTCTTATAGAGACTATCCATCTTCGACATGATGTGGACTATCCATCTTACATCCTATAGATTTCCTAGGATAACTTTGAACCCATCATTTACAATTCAATTCATGTTACCCACATGTTTAACCTATGTCTATTGGTATCCCCAATTAGGTTGTCTCCCTTTAAAGTTATTAGATTCCTAAGTGACATATATTAGTATCCCCAGTTGTTGCCTGTCGATTTTATAAGAAAATAAACAACATTATCCCTAAGGTTTATAATTGAAGTCGAAGACATATATCTCGCCACCATTAATCAATTTAAATTTAATTCAATGTCGAAGTTCACCTACATTGGTGTCCCCAATGATAGTATCCAGTGTACTATTTAAAACGGCATTGGTATCCCCAATGACGACATCAAAGTAGAAAAATTAGGCTCTCCGCCCTTTAATAATTTAGTATTGATCAATGTCCATGGTATTAACAATGTCGACATAGAGGTCTAAAGTTCTCTGCCTTTAATCATAACACACAGTCGATTTTAAAACAATGTCGAAGATGATGTTGTCGACCTTCATAAACTATAGGCTATCCACCCACTAAACAAAACTCAAAACCTTGATAAGTTATGTGGCTAACTGCCGAGGATATAGGGTCATCGATCCTCTTGAAACATAGGCCACTTTGCCCCTTTAAAATATATTTAGTTTATATAAAACAAGTCTTTTTGGCTTTAAAAAGATGAAGTGAGACGTCGAGGCTACACTACATCATTGTCGACTCCAATCAATATAAAACTCTGAGTATATGAGGTCATCGACCTTGATGCATAACAACACCAAGACCATCGACGTCGTTATAAAATCCTTTAAATTTAGTTTACTTCGGCTACTATGCTGCTTGGTTTGAAGACATAATAGGCAGCATTACTACCTAAGTATTGGAAATAGTTAAAGTGATTAGGTGCGACATTATTTAAAACGTTTAGATAACCACGAAGAAGCCATACTGCCAATAGCAGGTTGCCGACAATTTCGGCGTCGGCGCTGATGGAATTAATCCATAGCTATCAAAGTGACCATCCTAAGCTTCTGTCCTTATCGACGTTGACTATCATAGAGACAGCATTCCTTTAGGCTCGAAGAGGGTATATGCGCATGACATCATCGTAATTAACATGAAAACTTGTTTATTTCTATTTAAAGTAAATACTTTTCACCAAATCTTATACTTTGGTAAATTCCTATTGGATAATAAAAGTTCTTTACCCAAAACTTTATGAAAATCTGCCACACTCAAAATTTTAAGTCCCAAAACATACTTTAAAACAATTAATTAATATCCTTGATTAATCATACATTTAAATGCTTACCTAGCATAGTGATTTCATAATAAATCAAAATCACTTGGGAAAAATGCCAAAAATTCATAAAAATTTGAGAATAGCCTTCTATTTACCATATAAAATTTCTGAACAAAGATCCATATTTAACCATTTTTAATAATTAAAATCCAAAATTAACCCAATTTCTACCTTAGGAAATTCATATAATATTCAACATAATTTGGAAAATTATGAAATTAAAAACCCATCTCCAAAATACCATTTTACATATCATATCAAAATTTTGAATCATTTGAAGATTAAAAACTTAGGTTTTACCCTAAAAATCCATTTAAATAATTTTATAAAAATTCTAATAACCATTACCATACTTTGGCAAACGAAACAAAAATAATTCGGGTACTATCCATAACCAAATTCGAGATAAACAAAAGAGATGGTTCTTGTATTATTTACCTTAGATTTTAGATGTTGGAGTTGAGATTTGTTGTTGCTTTAGTCTCCCTAAGCTTCTTCTCCCTTGAATCCCCTTGATTTCATGATTTCTTCCCTAGGTTATGGTCGGACTCTTTCTTCTTTCTTTTGATTGTTTTGTTTGAGTAAAATGAGAATGATATGAGGAGGGAAAGGGTTTAAGGGATTAAAAATGCATCTTCCTATTTTTCCATCCTCATATTTTCTCTTATATGTTAAGTTTAAACAGTCTTACTTAATTAATTAAGTATGACACGACCTTATTAAGTTTCAAATCTCATTCTCCTTAACCTTTTACATTATTCTATTTAATTTATCTAATTAAATGCCTTGAATAATGTTTAACTAAAAATAGGGGTGTTAGACACATGATGTTGCACTATGGTTTATTTACTTATTTCGAGTGAACCATATTCATCGAGATTTCATATACTGTGACTATTAACCATACAACATTTACATGTGTTTGAATATCGATCAAATATCCATATTCTTGTATTGCTTTAGAGCTCAAAACTCATATGAGACAATACACGGTCTCGGGCAAATAAACAATTGAGTGATCAAGGTACAAATATATTTAATACTTGTACAATTTAGCTCTTGCATGAGTCACTGCCTGCCAAAAGATTCAATAGTAAAAATATTTTACATTTCTTTGTCAATTCTAATTCAGTCCATTTATATATTTCAATTGATAAACAATTTTATTAATTATATTATTTGCACAAACTTATTGTAGTATATTATTTTAACTTTATGTAGCATACGTTCTCACAATATTAGAAAGGTTAAATGTAATCATTTCATTTTTCTAATAAGGCTCCACTAGATTTTATATTCCTCAAAGCCCTAAGAGAAATATAGAAATCTTTCGATTTCCTTAGTAAGTTTTACGACTCGCTTGCCATGGGATTGTGACCTTAAGTTTGCACAACAAATTATAGGCTGACAAGCGATGGATAATCCTTTATCAGTTGTATCATATTCAACTCCTAACTGTGGCATTTGCCATAATCTCAACCTTGAACTTGAGTTTGCTCAACAAATCAAAATAGGCTATTCACTCTTACCCATCATTTCTCTATGGTCTAAGTATAGTGCATTCACCTTGAGTTTCCTCAACAAATACATGCATGTATCTTACCTCATATATTAATGGTGCTATACATAACAGAACTAGCTCAAGTTTGCTCAATAACCAGTGTGTATTCAAGTAATCTATCAATATATAAATGATAGAGGGCAACTATATTAAAGATTCGTAACCTTTGACATATTTTGGATGATACCAATTTGAGAAATAATGTATTTCTCATAAAATACCCTTGTGATTCAAGTGTTAGACACATCTAAAATCACTGTATATGTAGCATACATATGTATTTACTTCAAAAAACTATTTTGGGTTTATTTCAGTTTCATTTGTATTTTAATTATATATTATATAAGTTCAATTTATTTATAACTATTGTAATTTAATTAACATATAATATATTCATATGTATATTATTACTTAAACCGTATTTAATTATCTTTATTCTTAATTTAATCAACTAATCTAATTAAATTTTATTCAAAATTTCAATTTTTTTATTTTATTCACCTTAGACTATTTAAGAAGGATATTTAACTATAATCTTTATAGTTTATATATACACACCAATACATACATACATACATACATACATACACACATATATATATGTATCGATGTATATATAATTAATTATATATCAAATAAATTATTTATTTAATTAAACATTTTGGTTAAATATTTTAATAAAATTTCAAAATTTCACTTTATTTGTCTTAAATAATTTTAAGATAAACATTCAACTATAACCTTCATTTTTTTTTAATTTTTTTTTTGAAAGTGGGTAAATTTTATTAAGGCTTCTCAGCCCAAATGAGATCGGTTTGAAAACCGCATACAAGATAGAATAAAAAAATAGCAACTTTACAACACATCCCACTTAGACTCCCACTTTCCAAAAATACTTCATTCTCTTTCTACCTTAAACACTCATGGCGGCTAGTAACTACAACTTCCCCCATTTTGGATTCTTGCCACTTGCACCGACCGATCCACTCCTTCAGCCTCCCTGCAGCTTGTTCCAGGGTATTGGTAAGTCCTCTTCCTCTAATTCATTTCGAAGTTAGTCTCATGTCTAAGATTGACAAATTGCTAACTTTATCTGTACTTCATTCCCTATGTGGGAAAATCCATCGATTTCGCTCACTCCATATACTCTAAATAGCAAAGATGGAAGTTTTAGTTAGTTTGATTTCATAGTTTATCAATTGCCTAATGGAGCACAGTATTCTATAATTTCTTATAGTTTTGAGCACGTGAAACTGAAATTAACTTTTAATTTGCATTTATCCCAAATGTCCTTAGCAAGATCACACTCGAAGAAGACTTGTTAATGTGTTTCTTCCTCCTTTTTGCTCAAAACACAAACTGTATCTTATGTAATACCCCATTTTGATGGCCTTTCTTGAGTTGGACGTCTTCCCATCATCGCCTTATAAGTAGTTAATGCCATTTTGGATCCCAAATAATTTTGTGCCAGTTAACATTCGGGTCTTTCCTCCTTATAGCTTCCCATGCCGATCTGGTAGTAAAATCCTTGTCTATATGCTTCCAGGACCCCAAGTCATTTTTCCCTATTAAAATATAAAGGTATGTATTCTATCTGTCTTTTCTGCTCAAGATTGCATCATATGGTATCACAATTCCATGTATTATTGTGAATTATTGAATCAACTATACGATTAGGACAACGATAGGCTGAATAGGTATCCCATCCCAATAAGTATGTGAGAGCCTTACCATTAATGCATGGGTCTTTCCACAAGTCAGTTTCTTTTACATAAGCTATTTCTCTTGTACAATTATCAACTAGCTTAGCTCATATTTTCATGATAGCTTTCCAAGCAGAGGAAGAGTTATTATCCACGGCCATTTGCCAAAATTTATCTTTCATATATCTCTATCTCATCCATCTAGCCCACAAACCCTTCAAATTGATGATTTTCTAGCCTTGTTTCAGTGTAAAGACATTCCTCATATCCCACAAATTCCTGAGACCCACTCCTCCTTCTTCTTTAGACCTGCATAAGTTCTTTGCATTTAATTTTGTAAAGTCCTCCTTTCTAGATAAAATTAGCACAAAACTTTTCAATTTTGTCAATCGGAGCATCCGGTAATTAAAAAGTCTGAAGCTAAAAATCGACTTTAGCATGGATGACTGTGTGCACTAGTTCCACCATGCCAGCAACAGACAAAAGTCTTGAAATCTAACCTTGCAATTTACTTCTGATCTTAGATATAAATTCTGCACATTCGGTATCGGTAATTTTATTAGAGGAAAGCGAGACTCCCAGATACATGACAAGTAGTTCCCCTTCTTTAACCCCATGGCCTCTAGAACTTCATTTTCGTTGACACTAAATTTACTGAAATTGCTCTTAGTCTTAAGTTATTTAACTTTGAAACCAACATTTTCTTTAGAGAATGGAAAATGTTTTTTTTATAGCAATAGCTGCTTCTTTGCTTAACTTTATGCAAATAATCAAATCATCAGCGTATAATAGGTGGCTAACTCTAGGCTGGACATTGTGTATTCAATTATAACCTTTATAGTTATATATGTATGTATGTATATGTGTATGTATATCAACGTATACATATATTTTTGATTAATTAACTAATAATTAATTATTTAATTAATTAATCATAATAATTAAATATTTATAGAAATTTCAAAAAAAATATTAAATTAGTTTATCAAAATAATTTTGAAAAATTATAAATTTATTACATAACAATTATAAAACTTCCATTCATATTTTAATCTAAACATATAAATTTAAAATATTTTAAATTTTCAAATCTTAATTTGAAAATTAGCCCAAGACCCAAATGAAATCTGGGCCTTACATTTGGGCCAACCTTCTGGATTTACTCCACTGTAACGACCCACCTTTTTGGAGAGTTCAAATAACAATAAACCACACATGTCGAACTCAAACCATTCAAAAGGGAGGATTATTATGGGGTAAATAAGAAAAGGAAGAGAAAGAATAAAAAACAAAACACAGAATCTCACAGCGGAATGACAAAATATAATAATCAAATAAATAGTTCATGAAGCTGTTTACAAATAATATTTGATTACACTTTTACAATACAGATCAGAGTTACATACAGCAGAAATAAATAAATAATGCAGAGGAACAACATGAGCAGTGGTATAAACATAATAAATAATATACAAATCTCTATCTTCATCCTCCAGAACTAGAGTCTTCAATACACTGAAAAGCTCAGACTGACCCGAGCGTAATGAAAAGACAAAACACTTGAGTCAGAACTAAAAGATCTTATGTAAGTTAAATCAACAGTAAATAAATATGAGTGTGATGGCTTCAAAGATATTTCGGGGTTTGACATCTCTTATCCAATGTCTAACGTGTGTGCAATAACTGAAGAGATAATCGGGATTCCCATCTCCTAAGGATCCGTTAAACTATCTACATAAATACTACAATACGCTATTATAATAGTATCTATAGTAAAGTAAAGTATTAAAATAGCGTTAAGGCGTTACCCATATCCCCTTTAACACATTTTTATATATTCCCGTAGTCTATACAGTACCGTAATTCCTCCGTAATTTGGAGGGCTATCAGAGGGCACTCCATAGGTACGGTACAAACCAAACTCGTAATGAGGGCGATAAGGCATGTGACAAGGCACGCAAGGCAATGCCAGGGTAGGATTCTACCGTTTGCAGAACCAGGCTGGTGGTAACGCATAGCAGCTACTACCGCCCACCTCAGAACACACTCCCATAATCAAATCGAGGGGTGGCCACCAAACTAATCACAAAGCAACAAATATGGTATCGAAGTAGCATTGTCTAATCGGAGGTGCGACCTCACTTGGCCTAGGTATAGCTCTTGTTTTAGTCACATCAAGCTGACTCGAGGTAGTCAGGGCTACGTTAATACCTCATACAGAATCGTTCGCCGAACCATCCTACTTCATTATGGAATCTCCACCACGTGCATAGTTGTTAAAGTGGTTTTCAGTATTGGCAAAGAGTATGACAATATCCGATCCCGGTCTCTTTAACAACCAAATGCTTATTTCACACCGAATGGTTCTTTTACATTTCCAAAACTGATTCATAGTTGATATCAAAATATCATATTCACTTAAAATTCATATTACTTCTGAAATCATATTCACCTTCGAAATCATTATCACTTTTGAAATCATATTCACAAAATAAGTTAAACCCTCATTTCAAAAATCATCATATTTACTAGAAAATATCATTCTAAATCCCAACTTAGGTTATAACATCATTTAACCATATTCACTTTTAAATCAAAGATTTAAATCTAAACAATTCAGCCTTGCACAGTTTGAATTTTAGAAAATAGTTTAGATAGTCATAAACAGTTTAAGTAGTTTCAAAATAGATTAAAATAGATTAAAATGGATTAAATAGATTAAATATATTAAAATAGTTTAAAATAGATTAAGATAGATTAAACTAGTTTAAAATAGATTAAAATAGTTTAAAATAGATTAAAATAGAATTGAAACAGTTTAAATATAAAATGGTTTGATTATTAGAAATGGTTTATATAGAAAATAGTTTGGAAATCTAAATAAATCTGAAATTATAATAATATATCTTTAAACAGTTTATATTAAAATTATTAATTTGAAATTAATATCAAATTAAACTATTTCTTCCATTTTGAAAAATCTGGACCATATTCAGCTTTCAAATCAACAAAACTCAATTTTTAATCTTTCAATTTGGATTCTCATTAAACCATTTCAATTTATCAATTTCAAATCCAGGTTTGAACTAAACTTTTAAACCACTTCAAATTCAATAGATTTCAAAGTTTAATATTCAAACGTTTGTAATAACTCAAATTTTGATAAATTCCATTTATATTTCAAAATTCAACTTTAAATTTCAATTTAAATTCATTAAACGATTCATTTAAACCAATTCCAATTTCAACATTTAAAGCTTGAATTTTGAAAATAATTCAATTTATATAAAAAAAAATTCTTCAAAATATCATTTAACTGGATCCAAAAATTTAGGATTTAAAAAATCATTTAATATTACCAATCCGGTGTTCGTATATAATTTTCTACCCTATTGTCAACTGAAACGGTTATATATAAGTTCAATCCACAGTAATTTAAATTTACGAGTATATATCATTTCAACCCGCAATCCCAAGTCAAAATTTCAAAATCCATAAAATCGTTCAAGTCTATCATTCCAACCCATAATGATTTTTCCCTATTCTATGAGACCATTCGGGTGTATATCATTTCAACCTATAGTGATTTTCCTAATAATAACTAAGGGAACTTGCAGTGTGATAACAATATATAACTATAAACATAATATCCAGTCATACAATATCAACAATTAAACATCCATCAAAATCATCATTCAAATCAGCCAATAAACAAAAAAATTAATTGATTATCATTAACCGGTATTTAACTGGCAATAAAAAAATTCAATATTAAATTAAATGGCGATTATATTCAACAAAAGTCAAATTTAACTGGAACGACATTTAAATATATTAAATAGACATCAATCAACTTCTAATCATATCATAAATTCAATTTAATTAACATAAGAAAATTTAGTAGTCGCGAGTGGGTTAAAACACTCACCTTTGGTTTCAAATTGATTTAAAAACCAAATAAAGGCTTAATTTGAACAATCTTAGAATTCGACCAAACCAGTTCCAAAACGTCTGGAATTCCGATACGATTGCAAAATAAGAAACCGCGTCCAAATCCGAGCTCGTATGCAAAAGATATGCTAAATAAAATTTATACGATTTATATTATAGAATCAATAAAATAATAAAAGTAAAAGACACATCATCCACGTTACCTGTACGCGCTCTCACAAACCCTAGCTTCGAAGACATTGTCGAGCATGAAACCCTTCACAGCAAACGATCCAAAAACCCACCACTGCACGCCACTAGGCACACCATCAACCCGATTGACTATCACCACTGTCTCCTACGACTCAGGCCGCACCTCCACCTCACGTGCGACCCCTCGCAATGCCTCCAGGCGCCTAAGCCGCCGCTAGCAAGTTTTGGCCAAATTTGGCGATTTCGAACACCAATCTAATGAACGAAGACCATAGCTGATCACTGCTCGACAATCACTACCACCCTGCGCCCTCAGATCGTCGATTGGATGAAGATCCACCATTGGATTGAAAAACCAAGAAATGGACGACTGAGAAAGATCGTCAATTTTGGGCCAAACGATGATTCAAATCAAAACACGAATTGCTACAGTGGATTGCGCTCGTCGAGAGTTTTACAACGATATATAATTTGCTAGGGTTTGGAGAGTTTGAATTTTTAAAATTGATTTTGATTTGAAAATTGAATTGGGATTTAGGTTTTTGGTCTGTCGGCCATTGGAAAGAGGAGATTGGAATAGACAGACAAATTTGTACATACATGAATAAGAAATAGAAAGGCTGCTAGGGTTAGAAAAAATCTATTTATATAGACAAGGCCCGATAAGAACGAATGAATATATCGAATTGGTTCGAAATGACAATAACGACCCGAAAAGCCCGTTCCGCTTCCGAAATGAAAGTGGGTCATCCCATATATCAAAATAGATGTTTTCGATATTTTTAGATTCTATGGAACAGGTTTCAAGTCCTAATTCTATTGTATAAAGAAGTTAGCTTTTAAAATCAACTTAATTTAAATTGAATTCATTAAATTGATTTTATGCGTTTCGAGCCTGCACGATCAAACAACGAGTTTGATCCCTACGAAACTTGAAATCTTACAATAATTCACCGTTACAGATTCGATGAAACTGGTTTCGTCGAAATCCGAGATAGTGGCCAAAATGGCTATTTTCACGTTAATTAAATAAATTATTATTAAATTAATTAAATTACTTTTTAAATTCAAATTTTATAACTAACAATTTTATCATTTTTGATCACTTAGTAATTTATAATCCTTTAAACAATTTCCATGTCCACTTCAATATTCAGATATTGCACTTATTCAGCGTTCAATTTCAATTGCAATAAATTGATTAATTATAATTATATTCCAATAAATTCATTTATTTGATTTACATCTTATTATTCAATCAACTATCATCTTACGGATATAATTAACATTGGCTTACACCTTATTACATTAATATTCTACAATTATCATCTTAATTCATATTAATTGCCATATTTAATCAAATTAATTGCAATTGATTTTCAATTTAATTTCAACAAATTAAATAAATAGGTGATAAATAACAATTGTTATCCTTTACTTAGTTAAATCACATGTAAAAGTTTATTATCTACAAACAAATGTTATAACTACTTACACAACACTGATTTTATTCAATTTCAATTAATTACATACTATCTCACCATTTAATATAACATTTAATTTATTTCCTTATTTACAATCACTAACCAATTTAACTTTGAAATTATTTCAATTACTTGATATTACATTCAAATAGTCATCTATTACATTAAATTAACATTATTAAATTTCATTCTAATAGTTTTCTTATTAACAAATCATAAATTCTCAATTTCATACAATATTAAATCCAAATATCTTATTTAATTAATATTTTAGTTATAAGAAAATTATGGATCGTTACATTATCCCCCACTCAAAACTTTTCGTCCTTGAAAAGGGAAAAGAGGAAATTAATATATTTTATCCTAAGTATTCAATTTATAAACAATTAATTTACATAATTAAGTAGTTTAAATAAGATATACCAATTTATAAATAATTAAATCTTCATATTCAAGTTTAATAAAAGTTTGAAAATATTTCACTTTCATAAAAAATTTCTAAGTCTAAAATTCACGAAAAATTTCGACAGAGTCTCCTTTATACGGATAGGTCCGAGAAAAATAATAATATCAATAATAACCATATATGTATCATATTTCAAAAATAAAATATCCCAAACCATGGGAAAACAATATAATATCACTATAAAACCATAATCCGAAAATGTACCTATTTGTCGGGCAAACAACGCTTATGAAACCAGAAGTGGTAGCTATTGCTTTCATAAACCTATATTTCACTTATATAATCCAAAGAGTGAGAATTATGTAAAACAACAACGTATTAGTTGTTTCAATTTACACCACAACAAAACAAAATATGAAATAATCAAATGTAAACAACAATACAACCAATTCATTATACATCCATAGCGACCAAAACAAATGGTTTGTTCAAGTTCAGAAACGTTTAATCGCACAAGGTGATAAATAAACTATCAAGTGTACCCTATGCTCAACAGCGTTAGATAATTACTTAATAAGTTATTTATACATCCTTATATAGTTAGAAGTATACATTCCCAAACATCCCATCAGCTGAAACAACCCAGAATTTCAAATATCATTTAAGTTCATTCTTATTAATTTCCTTTCACATTATTCACGGTTCATCTGTTTTCATTCATTCATACATTAATTATTTTCATAAATTTATATTCATTACGTACAAAATTCATTTCCCATTCATTCATACAATGTCATTTTTTTCGTTACTTGACATCCATTTACTTACATAAGTTATTTCCATTCAATTATTTAGACCATCCAGAATCAATTCTTAAAATATTATTTAAGTCTCTTTACAAATTAAATTCACCATTAATAGATTATTTCTTTTTCACATTTAATTTTCATATATAGTATTATTGAATATTAAATCTATGTCTGAATCGTTTCACATTTTCTGAAGTTATAATCATTTAATAAATATAGTATTCACTTTTATCATTCACTTCAAATATAATTAGCTTCAAATCTTAACTTAAGTTTATAATCATTTACTTACAGTATTCACTATTCTGCTAAATTTAATTACTAGTATCTCAAATTATTAACTTAAGTTTATAACATTTTTGTAACATCAGAATTCTTATTTATAACAATAATTCCATTGAACACTTTCATTACTTAAGTTTTACTTGTATAATATTTTCTTACATATTCTTATTAACATTTCAAATTTTAATATTTTGGTAAGTTATATATATGTTTTATAGAATGAAATTGAATGTTACACAAGTTTATCGTATTCATTTTAATTAACAAAATGTTCAATAATTACATCCTCTAAATTTTCATATCTTTTGATTTACAAGTTATAGATTTCTAATTTCTTATATGTTTCGTTAATCACTTAGCATTTATGTTCTTATTTTCCCTTTTTAGAAGTTTCCAACTATAAAAATGGTTAAGATTTAATTCATTACAATAATTGAAAACTACTAATTATTAGAAAGTTTAAGGACTAAATTCTGGGTTTCCTTTCCAAATCATTTTAAAATAATATATATATATACTCATATCTTTTATATATATCAAATCATATTTAGGAAATTTAGAATTAAGCTTTTTTTATCAAAAGAGATGTGTAGTAAAATTACTACGGTAGCCTTCCCACTTTAAAACTCGAAAATGAACGTCGATGATGCGTGCACTCATCACCGAAATTATTTTCCAACGACAAAAGAGGGGAGTACAGAACTAATTTCCTTTTCAAATTCCTTTTAAAACATTTCTTTCAAATCACATTGAAATATAAATATCTGAAAATACTTCCAAATAATACTAATATCATATTCCAAAATCCTTTGAAAACAAATTTCGAAACCCCGGAACTTAAGTTCTCAAATTTCCAATTCTTATTTACTTTATTTGTAAATTTTATTCGACAACCAATATTTATAAAATTTCACTTCCTAACAAACAAACATATCATATTCAGCTATACCCAATTATAAAAATTATTCATTTATATACAAAATACAATACTAGGTAAAATTATTTCACTTACCTATATTTCAAAAACAATATTATGTCGATGTGCTCTATTAAGTGTTTAGAAATCCCTATGAATACCATTGTGTCCTATGTACTGACCGGAATTTATAAATACTAAACAGAACAGATTAACACAATATAAAACATTTTAAAACGCTAACAAATACGCTCTCTCATATATAAATATGCTAAGACAAACTCATTCTAGGGTATTACTACTCTATCTCTAATGAGTCAGACGCCACAAAGTTAAGGTTATCGCTAAACCTCGCTCTGATACCAAATGTAACGACCTACCATTTTGGACGGTTCAAATCGACAATAAACCACACATGTCAAACTTAAACCATTCAAAAGGGAGGATTGTTATGGGGTAAATAAGAAAAGAAAGAGAAAGAATAAAAAACAAAACACAGAATCTCATAGCGGAATGACAAAATATAATAATCAAATAAACAGTTCACAAAGCTGTTTAGAAATAATATTTGATTATACTTTTTGTTAGCACCAAAATTGGTCACTAACCTCGTTGAGAAATATTGTGTAGAGATGTAAGTGACGAAGTTAAATTAAACAAGGAAGAATATGCTAATTTAAATGCAGAAAGTAAGAACACCGGATTTAAAGTGGTTCGGCGTAATTGCCTACGTCCACTTTGAGGTTAAACTTTATTGCTTTACTCGATGATTGATTACAGATACAATCCGTAGACCAAACACTTAAATACAATTGCAAAGTAAAGAGGATGAGTCTTGAAAGCGGCAGAGTCTCCCCAGTGTTCTCGAAAAAAGCTCTTTTTCACTGTGCCCCTGCCCCTCTATTTATAGACAAAGATGGGTTGGACTTCCCTGGCGGGCCTGGTAGCTGAATCCCTTGGCCCAGATGGATTGGTCCCTATATGCCGAACCGAACAGGCCGAACAGTCGGATGCCGAACCATCCTCCTCATGCCGAACGATGCTTGTTATGTGGGAAGAGTAGGCCGAGCAATAATTGAAGCCGGACAAGCTGGGAAGAATGTCGAACGACCTTCTTATGCCGAACAGGGGTGAGGTGCTGAGTGGGGAGTGTATGCCGAGCAATGGTTGAAGTTGACTGAGGTTGGATGAATGCCGAACAACCTTTGGATGCCGGACGGACCTGGATGCCGAGCACTCCTGGAAGCCGAGCACTCCTGGATGCCGAGCGCTCCTTGGATGCCGAGCGCTTGCCAATGCCGAGCGCTCCTTGGATGCCGAGCGCTTGCCAATGCCGAGCGCTTCGTGGATGCCGAGCACTCCTGGATGCCGAGCGCTCTTTGGATGCCGAGCGCTTCGTGGATGCTAAGTACTCCTGGATGCCGAGCGTTTGCTAATGCCGAGTACTTAGTTGATGCCGAGTACTCCTGGATGCCGAGCGTTTGCTAATGCCGAGTACTTAGTTTCCTGGTCAAATCTCCAGGAAACACTTGCCCCCCAAAGTGTATTACGTGACCACTCGTGATACGCTTTGAATTACGTATCCTCCATGCTCCTCTTCAAACCTTGATTAAATCTCCTTGGAGATGCCTTCTTGAGAATATCAGTGGTTGAGGTGTGTGCCGAACGTGGTATAAATGCCGAACGCTCCTCATGTGCCGAGCGACTTTATGTTCTGAAGCCGAACGTTGCGGCTTTGACCGGTTCCACCGGATATGGCCTTTTCGACTTCCTCTTCTTCCTTATAAAACCAGGCATCCTCCTTCTTCTCTTCTTTTCCACTTTTACTTCTATCATTCTCTAAAGATTTGCAATTTTTGCCTGTTAATCGGACTTAAAGCCTAATCAATCCTTCCCAAGTTTCGATCTACTAACTAGGTATTATCCCTTCTATCTAAATCCCTTCCATGATTAAATAGTTTCAATACGATACTTAGGTTTGTGCATAGCTGAGAGGGTCATGTGGAAAACTTTGATTAGGATATCTTTATGGCTGAACGATGTGAGGTGAGGAGGAATGACTAGGGGTGATCGCACATAGGTGTTGTTGGATAGTTAGGCCTAGCTTCTTCGTGCCGAATGAGACTGGAAGGAAAGAAAGAATAGAGGGAGTGTTGGAGGTGATTGGGGTGTCGAACGGCATAATATTTGCCGAGTGACCTGTTCTTGTTGTTCGGTGTAGATGGAGGAGGAGAGGAGTGGAACTGTAGTAAAGGGTGGAGTGCCGAACGTTAAAGCTCGGCATAACTCTGGTTCGGCGTATCTTATCATATGCCTAACAGTGAAATGGAAGGCTAAGGTGAAGGCATGAATTAGTGGGGATGCCGAGCGATCACGAATGCCGAACAATATTTCAGCCGA
The DNA here is from genome assembly GCA_030737815.1 of Allium fistulosum. Taxonomy (NCBI): domain Eukaryota; kingdom Viridiplantae; phylum Streptophyta; class Magnoliopsida; order Asparagales; family Amaryllidaceae; genus Allium; species Allium fistulosum. The sequence goes on from CM060905.1 coordinate 193,899,331, forward strand.
ACAACACTCGGGCCGAACAAACTTAAATGCCGAACCATATCGAGGCCGATCATAACTTAAATGCCGAACCATATCATGGCCATTCATAACTTAAATGCCGAACCATATCTAGGCCGAACATAACTTAAATGCTGAACCATATCAAAGGCCGAACATAACTTAAATGCCGAACCATATCAAGGCCGAACGATGATAGATGCCGAATCATACTTAGGCCATCCCACGTAAATGCCGAACCACACATAGGCCGATCAAACATAAATTCCGAACAGACAATTGCCTTGCCTAATCACACAACAAAACAAGTACGAGGACTCTAGTATACCAGCATATGAAACTGACCCGGATCATTAACTCCTTAGCTTTAGTAGACATAAATCTGAACTTAGATTATCATACGTTTTCTGAATCTGAAACTGTAATCACCACAAGGCAGGCTTTTGGAGACGGTCAGCGATGATGGTCTTCGAAGGCGATGATTTGAAGCTCAGTTTTATATCAGTAACTTTGTGACCTTCAAATTCTCAACGCTTATACACGATTGCTTGCACTAGTTCACACACCACGTGAGGGGAATATTCGTGTTGTTAATTCTAATAGTTTTCACAGGCGCTTAGCCAGATTCACTATTTATTGGAGATGTCTAAAAAATCTAGCTCCGCCACTATATCCGATAGGCCTGGGCCGTCGTCAAGGCAAGAAGTCGCAGACACTTCAAATCCGTCGACTTCCCCTGCTCGTAACTTAGCTCCTGATGCCCTAGAGGCATCGATTCTCTTGGACAATCCGATCGACTCACAGGCTTCGAAGATTAACGAAGTCGCGCGTCGGCGAATATGCTCCATCCATGGAATCCCTTTTGCCGATGTGTTGGTCCCATCGAGACATGATCGTCCTCATCTGCACCCAGTCGGATATACTGCTTGTAATAAGTTCATGTGCTGGATGGGCAGCGTGCCTCCATTCAATCTATTTCTTCAGGACGTGTTGCAATACATAGACATCGCCCCGTCGCAGCTGCATCCAAACGGTCACGCGTTCATATACGGGACCTACCTACTTTTCATGGCCATCTTCTCTAGGCCTCCAACTTCCGGCGACATCAGATATATTTATATGATTAAGAAGCGGAAAGATAGCCCCTCCTTTATGTTCCTCGAGCCGTACCACAAATGCCAGATTTTGACCGGAGCATGTAGTAAATTCGCCCTGTACAAACAGGAATGGTTCTATGTGCGTTGCCCTCCTGGTTTCGCGAGGAGATGGGTCGAAGGCAGTAAGTCTCTTCCCTGAGTCAACATTCGCGCTCAATCGGAGCTATGCTTTTTCTAACTTCTTGTTTCATCTTTTCAGGTATTAACCCGCGTCCTGAGGGTCGAGGATATTCTGAGACCGTCGAAGCCATTAGAGCTCTTCCTGCCGAGGAACGGGACATTCGAACCATCATTTCAAATGAATCATTGTCGAGGTTCGGACTGTTAGCAGGAGGTCTCCGGATTAGCTTTCCTGAGGGTGTTTCCATTCCCAATTCCGCATCCGTTAAAGGGAAAAAACAAGTTGAATCGTCATCACGCCATACCCTCGATGCACATAAAGGGGGAGAAAACAAAGAGGATGAAGCTCCTGAGACACAAGGCAAGAATGTGGGTCCTGCTTGGGACCCGGCGGTCGAAGTGCATGATATTGAAATGTCATCTTCCCCTTCGAAGGGGAAAAAGAAATTGACGTACAAGATACGGAAGGAGAAAGTTGGCGGAACTTCCAAAGTTACGCTCATCTCGCCAGAGAAAGAGGCTTCTTCACAGCACATGTAAAGTTCTTTAAAGGGACTGTCGAACCTCACCATTCCCGACGATCTACTCAATTATGGTTTCGATGATTCGGAAGCCCTTAAGTTTCATTCGCCCGCTAGAGGCAACGCGGGAGTTCAACCCCCAGTTCAGGGAGATAACACTCCAATCGGTAAAGATAAAGGAACCGGTCCGTCGGGGGGAACACTAGGACACACAAGCACACACGCACTTCACCATACACTTCAAGTTTTTTCACTACCCCGATTTTTCCTAATTCGTCGTTATTTTATTTCATGCAGGTGACATAGGGCGCTCCCACGGGTTCGATCGCCTCCACGGTTTTCTGTATTTCACCATACGAGACGGGATTCAGGCTTCAGTAGACGTAGGGACAGAGACGATTACGAAGATCGAGACAACCGTCCTCGTGATTCGTCTTATCGGAAGAAAACATATTCCCAGTCTTTATATTCTCGTGATCCTCCTCCTCAAACTGAGCCAGATAGAGAAAAGCCTTCGCGGAAGGGGTCTCAACTTGATGTCTCCCGAGACCAACATTCTGGTTCATCGAGTACACGGCAATCTCGGGAACACCGGAAGAGAGCAGAACTTTCAAAGCCTCCCCCCTGTTACTGCGGCTGACCCAACAATAGCAGAGAAGATGGTCGATCTTAAGGCTAAATTTCCAAAAATCTGCTTCGACGGCCTGAAATTTCTCCCAGCTATTCATCACATCCCAGGGCACATCAAACAGAGCGCTCTCGCCTGCAACAACGACGTCTATGTTCAACATGACGCGTTTGCACATTTGGTCGAAAAAGTCTCTGAAGTATCTGTTGAGCGCCAACGGGAGATTGACCGTTTGAAGCTGGAAGCTATCTTTGACAAGGACATCATCAAGAGTCAAGATGAAGAGCTTGCTTCATATAAGTCGAAACTTGAAGCTGCAGAGCAGAGTGCAAAAGACACTGCCGAGGCCATCACTCGTCTAGAGGCGGCCCATAAAAAAAGAGCTTGATGAAGTAGTCCAGCGCAGTGGAGCCCTTGCCTTAGAAAAAGATTCTATCCAGAAAGAAAGGGATGCACTCGCCCTACAAGTCAGAGAATTGAAAGAGCTATTCTCTAAGGAGAAAGAAGAGAAAATAGCCGCTCAAGAAGAGTCCCAACGATACTGCAACGAAATTGTTGCTACATGGCTCTTAAAAACAAAGCTCGATGATGAACTTGCTAAGGTTGAGATAATGAAAGACGAGGCCCGTGAGGAGGGCAAGAGAAAAGCTTATGAGGAGATTGACTCTCGCCTCGAAGCAGCTGTAGAGGCCGGTAGGGAAGAGGTCAAGTGCATGTTTGACCCGCTGATCGCCGAGTACAGCGCCCGCGTCCTTATGCACCACGACTTGACATTCCTAGGCGAGGGCTATCTTGAATCTCTAGCTGAGGCCTGGGAAACTTTAATAAAGATAAAAAAGATCGAGTCGGGCTTTGAGGAAGTCGATGAGGATGCTCTGGTGAAAGAATTTCCAACGGACTTATCTGCAGCTTTGGCTCTTTATAGCAAAGGCTTTCCCCTACCAAAAGAGAAAAACGACGAAGCTGGTCCATCTAGGGCTAAGGCTGCAGCTCCTCCTTCTGCTCAATCGGCCGGTCGGCTAACACTTGACCCATTTGAGCAGCATGTCGGTTATGATCTAGAAGATCCCGGGCTTGGCGTTCATGTGTTATCCCCTATTCTAGAGGGTGAAACTCCACGTGCAACTGATAGCCAGCCAGAACCCGATATAAAATTCTTCTTTTAGAAGTTAAAAGATCTGTCACTTTCTGGTAGCGGTTATTTGTCCTAATGTTCATTCTTTATGTTTTCATGAAGGCTGCTCTGATCCTGAACCAACTCCGAGGAGCGACGACGCCAAGGAGGAGGCAGAGAAAACAAGCGATGTTGCTCATGCGGGAGTAACTCCTAGCCCTGACGCTCAAGTGATCGGGGCGCTAAATGATGATAAGTTTGACACTTCATCTCCTGTCAAAGGGAGTGATGAAATCGAGATCACTGGCGCCTCCGAACATACTTCGAAGATAAGCATGAAGGAGCGACTCGCAGAAGAGGAGAAAAAGAAGGTCGAGATCAAAGTCGAGCCTCAAATACTGGAACTTACCGACCCGCGGAATAGACCTCTGAAAATCATTCTCCCCGACAAATCCAAACCGCTGGATGTTCCTTCTCCCACTCCTGACTCTGCTTCTTTGGCAAGCAAAAAATCCAAGAAGAAGCGTGAAGGAGAGGAGTCATCTGAGAAAACAAAGGAGGACAAGAAGAAGAAACCGAAGAAATAGTCGCCATACTCGTTCAATGAGATTTTGTTTAGGTCTTGTAACTACTTTCATTTTTTTGTTTCCGTAGTTTGTGTAGATAGATTTTTGACTCCAAGTTTTGGAGGAATAGCTATGTAACCCCATTTTGAACTATTAAATAAAGCTTAGTTTCTTAGTCACTTGAACGATTCTTTTGCTTCTTTAGCTTTCTGAATAACTGTGGTCAAAACTCAAGTTCTTATTAGTTTCATAATTTCCCAATCCATTCTTACACTGTTCAAACATTCTTTGGAGTGGCATATTTCTTGTTCCACATTCTTGAGTACTTAGAATTTTTTCTAAATCCGCGCTCCAGGGATTTAGGGTAATTCGATCCGCATTCAGGGGATTCGGAGATTCGAATTGCCTATACTCTAGTCCGCATTCCGGGGACTTAGAGTACTCCGGTCCGCACTCAGGGGACATGAAGATGGGAGTCGTTTATACTCTAGTCCGCGCTCCGGGGGCTTTGTGTACTCTGGTCCGCACTCAGGGGACTCGGAGATTCGAATCGCTTATACTCTAGTCCACGCTCCGCGGACTTAGAGTACTCCGGTCCGCACTCAGTGGATTCGGAGATTGAAGTCGTTTTATACTCTAGTCCGCGCTCTGGGGACTTAGAGTACTCCGGTCCGCACTCAGGGGGCTCGGAGATTGAAATCGCTTATACTCTAGTCCGCGCTCTGGGGACTTAGAGTACTCTGGTCCGCACTCAGGGGACTCGGAGATTAAAGTCGTTTATACTCTAGTCCGCGCTCCAGGGACTTAGAGTACTTCGGTCCGCACTTAGGGGACTCGGAGATTGAAATCGCTCATACTCTAGTCCGCGCTCCGGGGACTTAGAGTACTCCGGTCCGCACTCAGGGGATTCGGAAATTGAAATCACTTATACTCTAGTCCGCGCTCCGGGGACTTAGAGTACTCTGGTCCGCACTCAGGGACTCGGAGATTGAAGTCGTTTGTACTCTAGTCCGCGCTCTGGGGACTTAGAGTACTCCGGTCCGCACTCAGGGGACTCAGAGATTGAAATCGCTTATACTCTAGTCCGCGCTCCGGGGACTTAGAGTACTCTGGTCCGCACTCAGGGGACTCGGAGATTGAAGTCGTTTATTAGAGTTCGTACATCATACAGAATAATGTAACTCCAGCAATTTATCACCCGACTGTAAGATATAGAAACATTAGTAATTTATGGGAAAAACGGCTTCAAGCCTTTATTAATGAAAACCAACTAAATTGCCTGATTACATGGTCAAAAAGAAACTAAGTGATAACGGAACAAAAACATATAGGAAATAGCTGTGCCTAAAACAAGAAAGAAACAGGCTAAATGTAATAATGTCGCAAATGTTCACTGTTCCACGCTCGGGGGAGTGTCACGCCATCAACGGTCGCTAGCTTGAATGTTCCCTCTCCAAGCTTCCGTTCGACGAAACGTATGGACCTTCCCAGTTGGGATTCATACGTGATGGTACCGGGAAAACTCGTTTCAAAACGAGATCACCCACATCAAAAATCCTTGGGCGGAATCTGCCGTCGTAATATCGCTTGACTCGGTTCCTATGTGTTGCCGCCCTTAATTCAGCCTCTTCACGTTTTTCATCGATGCAGTCCAGTGATTCCAACAAGAGATCCTGATTCGTCCTGGGATCATAATATGTCACTCGATGCGATGGAACTTCAATTTCCACGGGTATAACGGCTTCCGAGCTGTATGCCAAGGCGAATGGAGTGTGGCCAGTCGTGGACTTGTGGGTAGTTCTATAAGCCCATAATGCCGTCGGGAGTTCATCTACCCACTTGCCTCCGGCTTTTTCCAAACACTTTTTCAGTATGGACTTGATTATTTTGTTTATGGCCTCGACTTGTCTGTTAGCTTTTGGATGCGCAACGGCGGCGAACTTCTTCTCAACGCCATACTTTAAACAGAACTCTTTGAACTCTCTGCTTTCAAACTGCGTTCCGTTGTCCATAATGATGGTTCGCGGGAGGCCAAAGTGGCATATAATGTTTCGTACAATGAAATTAATGACCTTCTTAGAGGTGATTGTGGCTAAAGGTTCTGCCTCAGCCCATTTTGTGAAATAGTCGACTGCAACTATCGCGTATTTCGCACTACCTTTGGATATAGGCAAAGAGCCGATTATGTCGATTCCCCATATTGCAAATGGCCAGGGACTAACCATTTATGTGAGTTCTGTTGGTGGAGCTCTTAGGATTTTCGCATATCTTTTACACTTGTCACATTTCCTTGCGTAGTCTGCAGCGTCCCGATTTACGGTTGGCCAATAGTATCCACAGCGGAGGATCTTTTTTGCTAGTGTCTGCCCCCCAGTATGGTCGCCACATTCTCCTTCGTGAACCTCCTTCAAGACCCGCTTTGTCTCATCATGGGCGATGCATCGTAATAAGGGGACCGAGAACCCCTTTCGATACATTAGTTCATCCAGCATCACATATCGCGCGGCCTTTCGAATGACCTGTCGTCTTTCGCTCCTTTTTTCTGGTAAAGTCCCGATCGTCAGGTATAGTTTGAATGGGGTTATCCATGATTCTCTCTCGATTCCTGTTTCAAACACAAAATCAACTTTCATCGCATCGATGCTTGGAGCATGCAAGGTTTCAACGGGAAACAATCCCATTTGCTGTGCATCGCCAGTGCTTGCGAATTTAGCCAATGAGTCGGCTTCTTTGTTCTGTTCATGCGGGACATGCGAAATGTCATAATGTTAGAGGTTCGATAATAGTTCCTGAACCAGAACAAGGTACGGAGCAAGCTTCTGTCCCCTTGCTTGGTAGTCTCCTCGCACTTGGTACACCACCAGCTGCGAGTCACAAAAGATGTCAACTGATTTAACCCTAAGTTCTCCAACGAGTTTTAAGCCAGCAACCAGTGCTTCATGTTCTGCTTCATTATTCGTAGTCGGGAAATTGAGCTTCAAAGCGTAACAGATCGATCGATTTTATGGAGTTACAAGAACTACGCCAGCTCCGGAGCAATGGTCGTTTGATGCCCCATCGTGTACAATTTCCATCGAATGGGGGGAATGACACTGTGATTATCTGGTTCGTCAGATACAGTAAACTCAGCGATGAAATCTGCTAATGCTTGCCCTTGTATGGCTCTTCGTGGCAAGTAGGTAATATCGAACTGGCTCAACTCGATATTCCATTTTAACAACCTCCCAGAAGTTTCTGGTCACTGGAGTACCTGCCGTAGGGGCTGATTGGTATAAACACTGACTGAGTGTGCTTGAAAGTATGGGCGCAGCTTACGTGATGCAATCACTAAGCAATAGGCCAATTTCTCAATTTTAGGGTAATTTCTTTCTGCCCCCGTTAAACGTTTACTAACGTAATACACCGGCTTTTGGACTCGGTCCTCCTCGCGGACCAAAGCCGCACTTATAGCATGTGGGAATACGGCCAAGTATACTTACAGCATCTCGTGGTCTACTGGCTTTGACAGCACTGGAGGACTCTCCAGATGCCTCACAGATCTCGGAATGCTTCCTCACAGTTAGATGTCCATTCGAAATTCCTCTTCCCTTTCTTTATTATATCGAAGAAAGGAATGCACTTGTCCGTGGCTCTGGATATGAATCGACTCAGCGCAGCCACTTTCCTATTCAAGCTTTGCACCTGTTTTATAGTTCTGGGCACTTGCACATCTCGAATAGCTTGAATCTTTTCTGGGTTAGCTTCAATTCCCCTTGCATTAACAATGAATCCCAAAAACTTCCCCGACGCAACGCCGAAGGAACACTTCAGAGGGTTGATCTTCATCCCATAATATCTGAGTATATCGAACATCTCTGCTAAGTCTCGAATGTGGTCGTTTGACTGTCGTGACTTCACGAGCATGTCATCCACATAGACTTCCATCGTTCTACCAAGCGCTGGTCTTTGAACATTCGATTCACCAAACGCTGATAAGTCGCTCCTACGTTTTTCAATCCGAAAGGCATTACTACATAGCAATATAGCCCGACGTCTGTGATGAAACTGGTGTGTTCTTGGTCCGGAATATGCATCGGGATTTGATTGTAGCCTGAGTATGCATCCATGAATGATAACAGCTCGTGTCCTGCAGTGGAGTCGACCAACTGATCAATCCTAGGCAACGGGAAACTGTCCTTGGGGCATGCCTAGTTCAAATCGGAATAGTCTACGCAAGTTCTCCATTTCCCATTCACCTTTTTCACCAGCATGGGGTTCGATACCCATTCAGGGTAGAGGGCGTCGCGGACGAACCCATTGGCTTTGAGTTTGTCCACCTCCTCTCTGAGAGCAACGGACCTCTCTAGGTCCATTCCTCTCCTCTTTTGTTTAACCGGGATGTATTTCGGGTCTATGTTCAACATATGACTCGTAATGGTAGGAGAAATCCCGCACATATCAGAATGCGTCCAGGCGAAAACATCAAGATTCGCTCGAAGGAAATCACTAAGGTCTTCAGTCATTGCGGGGACGAGTTGTGATCCGATCTTCAGTACTCGCGATGGATCGCCTCGGCTGACTGAAATGTCAATCGTTAATTCGGCCGGCGCTGCCTTTTCTTCCCTGGGTTTCTCATCGTCGTCTCTCGGATCTATGTCTCTGAAGATCCGAGAATTATGCCCGAGCCAGGGCTCGGGCACTACTTGTCAATTATCAGTATTATGGATGCGAACGGGATTGTCCGCAACCTTTCCTTTCTCCCTCCGATGGGCCTCTCGGAGCTCAGCCACATAACAGGCACGACCAGTCGGCTGGTCGCCATGAACAACACCTACTCCTTTGTCAGTTTGGAACTTCAAAGTTAAGCACCATGGGGCTAATGCTGCCCTAAACTCAGCCAGGGCCGGTCGGCCCAAGAACACATTGTACGGAGAATCCACATCCAAAACTACGAAGGGTAGGATTCGCACCCTTTGACGCTCGCCTTGTCCCAGTTCAACTGGTAATTCAACATACCCCACTGCATCGGTCGCTGCGCCATTAAAGCCATGTACACGAGCTTTAGACGGTTTCAAATCCTTCGTTTCCATCTTCATCTGGTCATAAGCCTTCTTGAAGATGATGTTGACAGAACTTCCACAATCAATCAAAATTCTTTTCACATAAGCCGGTCCGATTGTCGCTATGACCATCGGGTCGATGGTAAGGGCCTCCACTTGGTCAGCATCTCTGTTTCTGAATACTATATCGTCTGTTATCACGCGCAGCTGTTTAGCAGGGGTCCCATCCTCTACGTTGGAACAACACTCGAAATCTGCGTGCTTCAGGGAACTAGCATACCGCTCCATATCTTGCCAATTCTTATCCGCGGGGTGAGGCCCGCCAATGATCGTGTTTATGACTAGTCTACCCACAGTCCGGGCAGGCTCCTCGGGATGACGCGGAGCTGGTGCACCACCTGGGTTGGATGTTCCATGTCCTCCTTCATGTGGATCCTTCAGAAACTCCTGTAACTTTTCCTACCTGATCAACTTCTCTATAGCGTCGTGTAGGTGTCTGCACTCTTCCGTATTGTGCCCATAAGTCTCATGGAAGCGGCACTATTTCCCAGTCAGCTTTTGTTCCTCGGTTGACTCCTTTGGATGTGGTTTTCTTTACTGAAAGGTATTGTAGGTTGATAGGTAAATGTTCTCAAGAGGCGCATTCAACGGGATATACTCGTTGTAGCTTGGAATTCTCGACTTCCACTTCCCCACTTCTCTCTTCTTCCCTTGACTTCTTCCTCCGGATTCCTTAGGCTTCCCGGGCTTGTTCTGGACATTGACTTGGACTTTTATCGAGTTGTCTCCGGACTACTTCACTGCAATGTTGCTTTTCACGGACTCCTGGGCAGGTCCCGGTGCCTTATCTTGCCTTACCCACCTGGCTTCCTCTCTTGTTATGAACTGGTGTGCTTTTGAGTAAAAACGCTCTAGCGCAGTCGGAGGTTTTCCTACTAGCCAGTCTCCAAACTCAGAATCCGGATCCACACCTCGCATCACAGCCATTAGAATTGCATGATCATTGGGATTACTGACTTCAGTCGCCGCAACATGGAATCTTTGTAAATACTCCTTCAATGACTCCCCAGGAGTCTGGATTACACTTGATAGAGACATCACGTCCTTTGGACGAGTAGTGTGTATCCTGAACTGTTCTATAAACTTCTTCGCCAACTCCTCGAAACTGGATACGGACCGCGGAGGAAGTCGGGTGAACCACATAGTAGCGATCCCAGATAGAGTAATTGGAAAGCATCTACACTTGGTTGCATCATTTGCTCTAGCTGAATCCATCATCCACTCGTACCTCATGACATGCTGTCTGGGATCAGTCTTTCCTTCAAAAGCCGGGATAGTTGGCATACTAAACTTTCTGGGGTATGCTGTCTGTAGAACAATATTTGTGAATGGAGTATGACTTCTTGACACCCCCCAATCGTCATTCGATAAGCCTTGATTCTCTTTCATCAATTGTCTGATCATGGCTGTCAGGTCTGGTGTTTGTATGGAGGGTGGAAGGTTGGAGTCTGTTCTACGTGACTGATCATGCTGGTGCCTCCTCTGCTGGCGATCTGCCAAACGTGCATCTTGAGGTTCGACATCGTTAGCATTTTGATGGTCTGGGCCTCCAGCCTCCACCTGCACTCCAGTTCCTAAGTTTCCAGCTCCGGCTTGGTCACGGTCTCCAGCTGTTCGGACAGCAGCACCTGCCCGCGCAGTTTCAGTCTTACGGCATCTATGCCTGGGAGGTTCATCGGATGAAGTTGAGCTATCGGATGAGGAATAAGGAGCGAGATTACCCCCAACATTCTGGTGCTGTTGTTGAGTGAGTTGTGCCATGAGGTTGGCGTTGTCTTACATCTACTCTCCGAGTTGTCTCCTGCTTTCCCTGAGTTCTCTCATCAAGTCGTTGAACTCTATTCTGGTGACAACCGGCATTTGGTCCTGGGCGGTAGTCCCTGCACCTGGAATCGCTTGCTGATTGCTTGGTCCTGCTTGTTGCACGCTAGCAGTTTCGTGGGCGTCCGCATTGTGAGAAGCTGATCTGGTACGTGGTCTTGCCATTGTAGAGTTATTGGTATATGAACTCTGAGTAGAATCAACGGACATCCTATGAATGAGTCGGATCTTCTTTAGGGGATTTATTCAATCCAATAGCTTCAAAGCAGATCCTTGAGGTCTGAGAATTCTACTCTCAATGAAAGCACCAAAGTGTTAGCACCAAAATTGGTCACTAACCTCTTCGAGAAAGATTGTGTAGAGATGTAAGTAATGAAGTTAAATTAAACAAGGAAGAATATGCTAATTTAAATGCAGAAAGTAAGAACACCGGATTTATAGTGGTTCGGCGTAATTGCCTACGTCCACTTTGAGGTTAAACTTTATTGCTTTACTCGATGATTGATTACAGATACAATCCATAGACCAAACACTTGAATACAATTGCTAAGTAAAGAGGATGAGTCTTGAAAGCAGCAGAGTCTCCCCAGTGTTCTCGAAAAAAGGTCCTTTTCACTGTGCCTCTGCCCCTCTATTTATAGACAAAGATGGGTTGGACTTCCCTGGCGGGCCTGGCAGTTGAATCCCTTAGCCCAGATGGACTGGTCCCTATATGCCGAACCAAACAGGCCGAACAGTCGGATGCCGAACCATCCTCCTCATGCCGAACGATGCTTGTTATGTGGGAAGAGTAGGCCGAGCAATAATTAAAGCCGGACAAGCTGGGAAGAATGCCGAACGACCTTCTTATGCCAAACAGGGGTGAGGTGCTGAGTGGGGAGTGTATGCCGAGCAATGGTTGAAGTTGACTGAGGTTGGATGAATGCCGAACAACCTTTGGATGCCGGACGAACCTGGATGCCGAGCACTCCTGGATGCCGAGCGCTCCTTGGATGCCGAGCGCTTGCCAATGCCGACCGCTCCTTGGATGCCGAGCGCTTGCCAATGCCGAGCACTTCGTGGATGCCGAGCACTCCTGGATGTCGAGCGCTCTTTGGATGCCGAGCGCTTGCCAATGCCGAGCGCTTCGTGGATGCCGAGCGTTTTCTAATGCCGAGTACTTAGTGGATGATGTGTACTCCTGGATGCCGAGCGTTTGCTAATGCCGAGTACTTAGTTGCCTGGTCAAATCTCTAAGAAACACTTTTACAATACGGATCAGAGTTACATACAGCAGAAATAAATAAATAATGCAGTGGAACAACATGAGGCAGTGGTATAAACATAATAAATAACATACAAATATCTGGCTTCGTCCTCCAAAAATAGAGTCTTTAATACACTGAAAAGCTCAGACTGACCCGAGCGTAACGAAAAGACAAAACACTCGAGTCATAATTAAAAGATCTTATGTAAGTTAAATCAATAGTAAATAAATATGAGTGTGATGGATTCTGAGATGTTTACTGGGTCTGACATCTCTTATCCACTGTCTAACGTGCGTGCAATAACTTAAGAGATGTTAGGGATTCCCATCTCCTAAGGATCTGTTAAACTATCTACATAAATAGTACAATACGCTATTATAATAGTGTCTATAGTAAAGTAAAGTATTAGCGTTAAGGCGTTACCCATATCCCCCTTAACACATTTTTATATATTCCCGTAGTCTATACAGTACCGTAATTCCTCCGTAAACTAAAGGGCTATCAGATGGCACTCCATAGGTACGATATAAACCAAACTCGTAATGGGCGCGATAAGGCATGTGACAAGGCATGCAAGGCAATACCAGGGTAGGATTCTACCGTTTGTAGAACCTGACTGGTGGTAATGCATAGCAACTACTATCGCCCACCTCAGAACACACTCCCATAATCAAATCGAGGGGTGGCTACCAAACTAATCACAAAGCAACATATATGGTATCGAAGAAGCATGTACGATCGGAGGTGCGACCTAACTTGGCCCAGGTATAGCTCATGTTTTAGTCACATCAAGCTGACTAGAGGGAGTCAGGACTACGTTAATACCTCATACAGAATCGTTCGCCAAATCATCCTACTTCATTCCGGAATCTCCACCACATGCACAGTTGTTAAAGTGGTTTTCGGTATTGGCAGAGAGTATGACAATATTTGATCTCGGTCTCTTTAACAACCAAACGCTTATTTCACATCGGATGGATCTTTTACATTTCCAAAACCGATTCATAGTTGATATCAAAATATCATATTCACTTAAAAGTCATATTACTTCTAAAATCGTATTCACCTTCGAAATCATTATCACTTTCAAAATCATATTCACAAAATAAGTTAAACCCTCATTTCAAAAATCATCATATTTACTCAAAATATGTCATTTCACTAGAAAATATCATTCCAAATCCCAACTTAGGTTATAACATCATTTAAGCATATTTGCTTTTAAATCAAAATTTTTAATCTAAACAATTCAGCCTTGCATAGTTTGAATTTTAGAAAATAGTTAGATAGTCATAAATAGTTTAAGTAGTTTCAAAATAGTATAAAATAGTCTAAAATAGATTAAAATAGATTAAATAGATTAAAATAGATTAAAATAGATTAAATAGATTAAATAGATTAAAATAGATTAAAATAATTTAAAATAATTTAAAATAGATTAAACTAGATTAAACTAGTTTAAAATAGATTAAAATAGTTTAAAATAGATTAAAATAGTTTGAATATAAAATGGTTTGATTATTGGAAATGGTTTATATAGAAAATAGTTTGGAAATCTAAATATATTTGAATTTAAAATAATATATCTTTAAACAGTTTATATTAAAATTATTAATTTGAAATTAATATCAAATTAACCTATTCCTTCCATTTCGACAAATCTGGACCATATTCAGCTTTCAAATTAACAAAACTCAATTTTTAATCTTTCAGTTCGGATTCTCATTAAACCATTTCAATTTATCGATTTCAAATCCAGGTTTGGACTAAAATTTTAAACCACTTCAAATTCAATAGATTTCAAAGTTTAATATTCAAACATTTATAATAACTCAATTTTGATAAATTCCATTTATATTTCAAAATTCAACTTTAAATTTCAATTTAAATTCTGTAAACGATTCATTTAAACCAATTCCATTTTCAACATTTAAAGCTTGAATTTTGAAAATAATTCAGTTTATATAAATAAAATTTCTTCAAAATATCATTTAACTGGATCCAAAGATTTAGGATTTAAAAATCATTTAATTTTACCAATCCGGTGTCCGTATATAATTTTCTACCCTATTGTCAAGTGATACGGTTATATATAATTTCAATCCACAGTAATTTAAATTTACGGGTATATATCATTTCAACCCGCAATCCCGAGTCAAAATTTCAAAATCCATAAAATCGTTCGAGTCTATCATTTCAACCCATAATGATTTTTCCCTATTCTATGAGACCATTCGGGTGTATATCATTTCAACCTATAGTGATTTGCCTAACAATAACTAAGGGAACTTACAATGTGATAATAATATATAAATATAAACATAACATCCAATCATCTAATATCAACAATTAAACATCCATCAAAATTATCATTCAAATCAGCCAATAAACAACAAAAATTAACTGATTATCATTAACGGGTATTTAACTGGCAATAAAAAAATTCAATATTAAATTAAATGGCGATTATATTCAACAAAAGTCAGATTTAACTGGAATGACCATTTAAATATATCAAACAGACATCAATCAACATCTAATCACATCATAAATTCAATTTAACTAACATAAGACAATTTAGTAGTCGCGAGTGGGTTAAAACACTCACCTTTGGTTTCAAATCGATTTAAAAACCAAATAAAGGCCCAAATTTGAACAATCTCAGAATTTGAACAAACTAGTTCCAAAACGTCCGGAATTCTGATACAATAGCAACGCAAGAAACCGCGTCCAAATCCGAGCTCATATGCAAAAGATATGTTAATTAGAAGTTATACGATTTATATTATAAAATCAATAAAATAATAATAGTAAAAGACACGTCATCCACGTTATCTGTACACGCTCTCACAAAACCTAGCTTCGAAGACGTTGTCGCGCACGAAACCCTTCGCAGCAGTCGATCCAAAAAACCCACCACCGCACGCCACTAGGCACACCATCAACCTGATCGACTATCACCACTGTCTCCTACAACTCAGGACGCACCTCCACCTCACGCACGACCCCTCGTTACGCCCCCAGGCGCCTCCACCGTCGCTAGCAAGTCATGGCCAAATTTGGTGATTCCAAACACTAATCTTATGAACGAAGACCATAGATAATCATTGCTCGACGATCACTACCACCCTGCGCCCTTTGATGGTCGATTGGATGAAGATCCACCGTTGGATCGAAAATCCTAGAAATGGACGATAGAGAAAGATAGTCAATTTCTAGCCAAACGATGATTCAAATCAAAAAATGAATTGCTGTAGTGGATTGCGCTCATCGAGAGCTTTCCAATGATATATAATTTGCTAGGTTTTGGAGAGTTTGAATTTTTGAAATTGATTTTGATTTGAAAATTGAATTGGGATTTAGGTTTTTGGTCTGTCGGCCATTGGAAAGAAGAGATAGGAATAGACTAACGGATTTATACATATATGAATAAGAAATAGAAAGGCTGCTAGGGTTAGAAAAAATCTATTTATATAGACAAGGCCCGATAAGAACGAATGAATATATCGAATTGGTTCGAAACGACAATAACGACCCGAAAAGCCCGTTCCACTTCCGAAATGAAAGTGGGTCATCCCATATATCAAAATAGATGTTTTCGATATTTTTAAATTCAATGGAATAGGTTTGAAGTCCTAATTCTATTGTATGAAGAAGTTAGCTTTTAAAATCAGCTTAATTTAAATTGAATTCACTAAATTGATTTCTATGCGTTTCGAGCCCGCACGATCAAACAACGAGTCCGGTCGCTACGAAACTTGAAATCTGAAAATAATTCACTGTTACGGATCCAATGAAACTAGTTTCGTCAAAATCTGAGACAGTGGCCAAAATGTCTATTTTCACGTTAATTAAATAAATTATTATTAATTTACTTTTTAAATTCAAATTTTATAACTAACAATTTTATCATTTTTGATCACCTAGTAATTTATAATCCTTTAAACAATTTCCATGTCCACTTCAATATTCAGATATTACACTTATTCAATGTTTAATTTCAATTGCAATAAATTGATTAATTATGATTTAAATTCCAATAAATTCATTTATTTGATTTACATCTTATTATTCAATCAACTATCATCTTACGGATATAATTAACATTGGTTTACACCTTATTACATTAATATTACAATTATCACCTTAATTCATATTAACTGCCATATTTAATCAGATTAATTGCAATTGATTTCCAATTTAATTTCAACAAATTAAATAAATAGGTGATAAATAACAATTGTTAACTTTTACTTAATTAAATCACATGTAAAAGTTTATTATCTACAAACAAATGTTATAACTACTTACACAACACTGATTATATTCAATTTCAATTAATTACATACTATCTCACCATTTAATATAACATTTAATTTATTTCCTTATTTACAATTTCTAACCAATTTAACTTTGCAATTATTTCAATTACTTGAGATTACATTTAAATAGTCATCTATTACATTAAATTAACATTATTAAATTTCATTCTAATAGTTTTCTTATTAATAAATCATAAAATTTTAATTTCATACAATATTAAATCCAAAAATCTTATTTAATTAATATTTTAGTTATTAGAAAATTACGGGTCGTTACATCCACTCATTGAGCAAGGCCAGTAGACAAGGAAGGGACAATAGGTTTTATTCAACCGTAAGCTTAGACACTCATTAGATAGAAAAGTTTATTAGTTGGACCTAGATATTGGCTAATTAGATTGCCCATATGGTTAATTAGACCATACGAGCTCTAATACTATTGTTTGGTCTTGCCTATTTGGTAGCGAGTGAAATGGGTAAATTTCAAAAAAAAATCTCTATTTTGGCCTATGTAACCTATTAACCAGATTCAATCTATTTGTTAAAATAAAACATATTTTATTTCAAATATTTTGTATTTATTTAACATATCATGTTAATTAAATTAATCTAATGTTAGTTTTGAATATACTGTATATATATTCATTACATAACATGGTAACATAACAATATATGAGTATGTGTATAACTATGTACACACACATAGATTTTGGGATTTATATCTATTGCATATACATATATAACATATTAGATATACATATGATAAATTCATATGCATTCATGAATATAAATGCACAAGTATATGTATATGTTTAAATATACTATCATATATGAATATGGTTTCTATACACATATTAATAATACCAAATATATATAGTTTAGACACACACACACACACACACACACACACATATATATATATATATATCAGTGTGTATGTGTGTGCGCGCGTGTGTGCATGCGTGCATGCTTGCGTGCATAACTTGTGTATATTGCTATATAAATTAAGGGTTTGAAAATAACCATTCATGAAAAATTAATAGAATAAGTACTAAAAATTTATCTCATTGATTGAGGAAGCATCGAAATAGAATTTAGAGAAAATGGAAAATTCTTCCACCTTCACCCCTTACAAAATCCTAATTAAATCTAGATATAGGTCATAAAAGGCAATTTGTATACATATCCAACCATATTTATTTTCCACATTATGTGTTTCTTTCGGTTTTGTTTACAAAAAAACACACACATATGGATATGTGTATGTGTCTGTGTGTATGTATGTATGTATATGCCATATAATTGTGAATCAAGTTTATATATATGCATATAGCTAATAATCCGAAAAAATAAATAAAATAAATTTCATATTTATCTATTTGACTTAGTAAGCACCAAAGTATCATTATTTAAAGTCAAAACATAGACCATCGATTTTAGATACACATAAATATACATATTTGATTGTAGCCAATATAAATGATTATACGTACATACACACACACACACACACATATATATGTATTATTAAATATAACATAAAAAATACATTTTATAAAAAGCTTGATTTTTATATATATAGCCAAAACAATTATATAAAATTTTATTGTTGTTTTTTAAATTCTATTCATAAACAACATATATACCAAATTAAATTTTGACGATATATAATGGAAATCTAAACATATGTTACATATTTCAATTAGGGTCGGGTGTAAATACAGATATGAATGTATAAAAATATGAATTTACTTTTGTAGATCTAACCCTTCGTGGCACCTGGATGTTTGAATTGAATCATACACCACTCGACCTTGCTAGAATCAAATGTAACACCTTAATTTAATTTCATTCTATTTTGTTTGGAGAAAACATTAGTTCGACCATGATGGGAATAAAGAGGATAGAAGGGACTATGAAGAGATAAAAAAGAAGGTGCAATTAAAAAAATGAATTAATGACAAAGGTTTTGTATTTATAGAGAGAAGGAAATCTTGTCATTCCACTCTTTAAAAAACTTCATCTTTAATTCCCAATTAAATCAAAATCAAATATCTAGATTATTTCTCCTCTTCACAACCAACTATACATGGTTTCTTATACAGACAAAAAACATCCAAATGTTATTTAAGTAATTAAATATATTTAAAGCATGTTTAAATATATATATATATATATATATATATATATATCAGTATCAGTATCGATATCGATAAAAGCATATATAACTTTTATATACACATTCAAATGATTACTAATAGCACTTAGAACATTTCTAAGTGCAATCACGCTTACTAATAACATCCAAAACATCAAATAAATTAGTAACTAAATTTTATAAACTTAATTAATTTATAAAATTTTATAAACTAATTAAATCATGTGGTATTTCAAAAATCCACAAATATGGTCATGGGCTCATAGATGTGAACTAAGTCAGCAATTAATATTGAAAATTTTAAATATTAATGTTCACACGCCACCTTAACTAGTGGTGTGACATTTTGGCTGAATTCATCGCTATAGATCTTTTCGATAAAATCATATTTTACATCACCGTAAGCGGTACTAATAGTGCCAATAATTTATACGCATTCTCTTCATCAACACTGTATCACTTTAGAATATATGGAGTTTGGTATTGGTTAAAACTCCAACATTATCCACATTCAACTTGATTGGCCCATGAACAAAGTCATCGGTTCAATAATATTATTTATTATTAACCATTCTACCTTGGCCAAAGATTTTGACTTTGAGTTGACTACGGTAGAGCGTGATACTAACCTCATACAACCGAGGAGATGAGTTCCTTATCGAATAGCGCTTTACTCCCAATGCTTCAACTCAGACCCAACTATAGTTGGTCAACGGAAGCCATGCCACGATTTAACTATAAACAAAGTGGATTATCCACATTGAAGTTGCACAATACTCTTAAGTTAAGGGAACTTTGTAACATCGTCACACCGGGATTTCATGTTTGATCTAGTTGTTATCAACCAACAAGAAACTCTTGGAGGAGTCATTCCATAGTTATCCAATAATTACAAGCACATAATCTCTTGGTGTCGTTAACAGTCATGTGCATTACACAGCCTAACATTTGGAGAGCATTACATATTCTGGTCATAACGGATGAATCGATATCCTTTCTTGAAACATCTTGACCAAGAATATTTAAATAAAATGTTATTTTCATATTATGATTAAATACTCTTGATTGCAACTATTTGAAATTATAATCACATAATATTTTATTTAAGGATCTTATAATTAATATACTTTAAACTAATTACTTAGCTATTTATATCACAATATAACAAATTATATAAAAGTAAACAAACACCTTTACTACGAACAAGATTGATTACAAAGTTAGAAATATGTAACAAATTATGTTAGTTGCCCCTAGGAAATACCACTAATTTTCTTAGTTATAATCATAGGTGGGTAAATATGGAACTACTTAAAGTGGGACACTACCTAATGAAAGGGACGCGGAAGATGATCTTAAGGCTATTTAACACTAGAGGGGGGGTGAATAGTGTTTTAAGAATTTCTTTAAAACTTCTTTGATTTAAATTGATTTAACTAACTTAATGCAAATACACAATCACAGATCAAATCACAGAATCACAAACAGATGCAAATATAAATAAAAAGCAAGTAAAGGAAAGAACACACCAGGAATTTTATACTGGTTCGGTGTTACCCTACATCCAGTCCCGTACAACTCGTACGGCTTTCTATTCAATAATAATCTAGATTACAATCCCTCGATTCCAAGGCAATGAGGTACACCCTCCAGATTCTCAGGTCTCTGGGTAGAACCACTTGATTCACAGGACACAAGTTCACCCGATCGATTTCCAAGGACACGATCACACCTTTATAACCCTAAACAAGTTTCTTTGAGTACAAATGTATCTATAACTCTGATAAGCACTGAGATTCTTTGAAGAGAGTGGCAGAGAATCAAACTAGAGATATTCTGGTTTGATTCACTTAAGATTTCGGCAGAATATGGATAGGATGATTAGAAAATAAGATAAGAGAGTAAAGAGGAGAGAAAATAAAGAAAGTAGTTACTGGAAAACGTCCATAACAGTCTCTATTTATAGAGAATGAATGGATGTGTCCATTCAAAGAGTTTTAAACGAATAGACACTTCTTTTGAAAACAACCTTTGCTATAACGGGAAGCATGTCGACATGACGAGTAACTATGATGTCGACATGGTCTATTAAAAATGATGATTTGCTTTTCTTTGAAAATGATGATTTAAAACATATGCAACTTTATTCAAATGGACTCTATGTATTTGTATAAGGTATTTAGAAGTAGAAATACTTATGAATATATATATGTATATATACTAAAATATATTTAAAATCAAGGTAAATAAACTAAAGTAAATATAATATTAAAATAGATTTTGAGGCTAAAATATCAAGGACAATTTTGAAATCAAAATATAACAAAATGATAAATACGATTTTGAGGCTAAAATATCAAGGACAATTTTGAAATCAAAATATAACAAAATGATAAATATGATTTTGAGGCTAAAACATTTTTGGAAATACGAACGAAGGTTTTTCTTTTGAAAAGGAATATTTGAAAATCATTTTATGAAACAAGAGATAATTTTGAAAATCATTTTGAATCAAAATTAGTGGATAACAGAATAGGGCTACTATCCGTTCCACTAGATATTTCGTGAGTTCCATCTCACTAGGGTTCCATCCCTTTAACAAGAACGAAGTGGATTCCATTCCACGAGTAAATTGGATAAAAAAGAATGATAGTGCTTTCAAGAAGTTTTAACAAATATCTAACCTAACTATATTATTTGTCTTGAGCTCTTGAATATCTTGAATCTCATGAGTCTTCAATCTTGAACTCTTGATCTTTGTCTTCATCAATTTTGTCTTCTTTACTGTACAGTCTTCTTTTGTTGATACCTGCATATAGATTTCCTGCACATATATATTTTATAACACTTCTATAGTTGTTGTCATCAAAACCACTATCCTATGGACTAACATTCTCCCCCTTTTTGATGATGACAACCTTTGTTTATAAAATATTTATATTCTCCTTATAACTCCCCCTAAATCTAATAACTCCCCCTAAATCTATGCTTAACTAACCTATTTTATATTTCTCCCCCTTTGTCATCAACAAAAAACATATAACTCCATAATTATAATTCTATATAACTCCCCCTGAAACTAAGAACTCCCCCTAAAACTAATACTATATAACATGTGATTATAATGATAGTGTTATCATAAATAATCAACACTTAACTCTAAAAACTAGAACTTAATCCTAAATTACTATCTATCCTAACTAAGAATCTATGATAATGCTTATAATAGTTAGAAATCAAATATAAGAACATAAATTATTTATTAAGTATATTTCAACATACTCATCAAAACCAATCATGTCAGACAAGTCAAACAAATCAATCAAGTCAAACAAGTCAAACAAGTCAATCAAGTCCAACAAGTCAATCAAGTCAAACAAGTCAATCAAGTCAATCAAGTCAATCAAAACATCAAAAACTAATAATCCTATATTATAAGACAATACTACAAACTCCTCCTAAATAAAATACACTCGTTATGTATACATGTATGCAATATGTAGTTTGTAATGCAGTATGAAATGTATGACATAAACAATGTAGCATGAGATGATATGCAGAATGAAGTGCAACTTGTGATGCAAATGATTATGATATTTCATGCATTGTAATTTATGATATAATATGCAATGAAATGTGATATGAAATAGGATGCATAATGATATGTAATATGAAACAAAATGATAATGAAGAAAAATAATAATAATATGCAAAAATGATATGATGATATATATACTACGGTAAGTGACATTCAGATTATAAGATAAACATGAGTGATAAGTAATATCTAATTGACAAGCATATATATCTGTGTGTGTGTGTCTATGTATGTATACATATATCAAACTATTTATTATACTTCAACCAAACAAAGGTAAAACACACCGATTACTAAACTTAAGTTAAGGAAACTAATGAATGGGACAGAAAGAGTTGTAAAGTAAGAGTTTAAAGGTAATAAATGGTATTAAAACTGTAACATAATCGTGAAAGGTAGTAACCAAACTTAATATCAAAATTAAATGCTAAGGAATAAGGACTTATACTATATATGATCAAATATGGTTTTTATAAAGATTAATAGCCTACTTATTTAATTATAATTATTTTAATTACTATAATCCAGACTTCCATGTTCTTAACTTACTAATTAAAACCTTTATATTAAATTTCTATTGACTATAATATTTAGAAACATGTTTAAACATTTTATTTTTTAAAGTATCATAATGAAATATTAAAAATAACAAAGATTAAAAAACTAAAATAAACATGTGTTATGTTAAGGCCTTTTTCATTTAAATTTTAATTAATTACTAAAGAATATCTAAACATTAATTTTAAATATTCTAATATAAGTTAGAAAATAACTCTAAAAAGAATAGATAAAAGTACTTAGTTTAAATATCATGTTTTTTTTATAATTTAAAATTTCAAACAGAAAAGACAGCATTTACAAAATGCTATAAAAGGTTTTTGCAATGAAATATATTCAAAACATTATAAAATAGAAACTATAGCTTTTACCAAATGCTGTGTAAAGTTTCTGAAACTCTACAGCGTTTCAAAGCACAAAAATGCTATAAAAATGATTTTGCAGTGCTTACAAAACATTACAGAAGAAAGGAAGCATTTTAGAAATGCTATCTAAAATTCCGGTCATGTGATGTGGTGCAATCTTATTAATTGAAGAAATATATAAATAGAGCCTTATTTTAACATTCTAAATTCATTCTACTAATTTCTTAAAAATATACAATTAGTGTCTTAAAAGAAATAGAGTATGAGAAGTAAAAATAACATTAGAAAAGTTGAAATCATGAATGAATGTATGCTTTTCTACTTAGTATAGTTGTAATAAATTAGTTGTAGATTTTATTTGAAAGAAAACACATTTTAAAAGACTTTTAAAAAATTTAGACTTGTATAACGATATTTATACTATGGTGTGTCGATATATGGATCAAAATATCAAAACTTATAAAAGAGATAAATTTCTATACCTAACTAAATGCATAGATATATATTTCTAAATGCAACAATAAAGATGAAATAATAGTAAAGCGTACCAATTTTTGCATTCCATCTTTCTAACTTTGTTGTTCCTCCATTGTTGTGAACCACACATTTATATCTTTCTGAATTTGACGACGAGATATGTTCTATTGCGACGGGCTCGTTTTTCTGATCAGCGTAGTATATTCATTTGCTGAATTTGAAGACCGTATGAGAAAGATACAGATGATTTAGTAATTTGACCAACTTGGCGCCAAAACTTTGAATTCGAATTTTGAATGAATGGACACTTCAACCACTATAAATAGGCCCAACGGTCACCACTTTTCATAAAAATTTCTCCTCTTCATCTTCTTCCCGTTTTCTATATACTATCAAACTTCTAGAAGGCATATCTCCTTCGTTTCTTAACGGAATTGGATGAAACCAGCGGCAAGTCGAAGAGGAAGACAAGGGCTACGATCTAGTAATAGTTTGGTGTCGAATTTGGATGGTATTGTGATGCAACAGGCCGAGCAGTAGAAGAAATGTAGAAGATCCCGTACATAGTTTTTCAATTTTGGATAGCCAACTTCAAACTGTCATATCTCACTCAATTTTGATAGGAATTTGATGATCCACCCATCAAAACGACCGCGAGAACAAGAACTACAATCTGAAATGGAGTGGGAACAAAATACTCAAATCTCTAGATGCATTTTGAAGAATACCTTTGACAGTTTTGCCTTCTTTTTCTCTTTGTTCACCAAAACTTCATTTAACCATAACTTGGTCATTTCTTGACGGATTCACACGAAACCAGCGACATTGCAAATCATATGGAGAGAAGTATAGTATCAAATCAAGTTGTAGATAAGAACCCAAAGTTTTGAATTGATCTGGTACCCAATTCATTGTCAATTTCCATTATATATCCATTTGTACATAACTCTTCTCCTGCAAAACAAGATAACTATTTAAAGAATCAAGTGACTTTTCAAAATAACTAAATATAATTTTAAACAACAATATCATGATGATTCTGTGACATATTCATATGAAAACAGTGTTAATAATTTTTTTAAAAAAAATTGCCATTTTAAAAAATTTTCAAAATTCAGATTATGAAACTTTTGAAAACCTTGCTCTGATACCAAATGAAAGGGACGCGGAAGATGATCTTAAGGCTATTTAACACTAGAGGGGGGGTGAATAGTGTTTTAAGAATTTCTTTAAAACTTCTTTGATTTAAATTGATTTAACTAACTTAATGCAAATACACAATCACAGATCAAATCACAGAATCACAAACAGATGCAAATATAAATAAAAAGCAAGTAAAGGAAAGAACACACCAGGAATTTTATACTGGTTCGGTGTTACCCTACATCCAGTCCCGCACAACTCGTACGGCTTTCTATTCAATAATAATCTAGATTACAATCCCTCGATTCCAAGGCAACGAGGTACACCCTCCAGATTCTCAGGTCTCTGGGTAGAACCACTTGATTCACAAGACACAAGTTCACCCGATCGATTTCCAAGGACACGATCACACCTTTATAACCCTAAACAAGTTTCTTTGAGTACAAATGTATCTATAACTCTGATAAGCACTGAGATTCTTTGAAGAGAGTGGCAGAGAATCAAACTAGAGATATTCTGGTTTGATTCACTTAAGATTTCGGCAGAATATGGATAGGATGATTAGAAAATAAGATAAGAGAGTAAAGAGGAGAGAAAATAAAGAAAGTAGTTACTGGAAAACGTCCATAACAGTCTCTATTTATAGAGAATGAATGGATGTGTCCATTCAAAGAGTTTTAAACGAATAGACACTTCTTTTGAAAACAACCTTTGCTATAACGGGAAGCATGTCGACATGACGAGTAACTATGATGTCGACATGGTCTATTAAAAATGATGATTTGCTTTTCTTTGAAAATGATGATTTAAAACATATGCAACTTTATTCAAATGGACTCTATGTATTTGTATAAGGTATTTAGAAGTAGAAATACTTATGAATATATATATGTATATATACTAAAATATATTTAAAATCAAGGTAAATAAACTAAAGTAAATATAATATTAAAATAGATTTTGAGGCTAAAATATCAAGGACAATTTTGAAATCAAAATATAACAAAATGATAAATATGATTTTGAGGCTAAAACATTTTTGGAAATACGAACGAAGGTTTTTCTTTTGAAAAGGAATATTTGAAAATCATTTTATGAAACAAGAGATAATTTTGAAAATCATTTTGAATCAAAATTAGTGGATAACAGAATAGGGCTACTATCCGTTCCACTAGATATTTCGTGAGTTCCATCTCACTAGGGTTCCATCCCTTTAACAAGAACGAAGTGGATTCCATTCCACGAGTAAATTGGATAAAAAAGAATGATAGTGCTTTCAAGAAGTTTTAACAAATATCTAACCTAACTATATTATTTGTCTTGAGCTCTTGAATATCTTGAATCTCATGAGTCTTCAATCTTGAACTCTTGATCTTTGTCTTCGTCAATTTTGTCTTCTTTACTGTACAGTCTTCTTTTGTTGATACCTGCATATAGATTTCCTGCACATATATATTTTATAAAACTTCTATAGTTGTTGTCATCAAAACCACTATCCTATGGACTAACACCTAAGAGATGATTCGTCTCCTTTATTATAGAATGTTAGTATCATTGTAATTGGTATACGACTTAAAGTCAAAATCCATGGCCAGAGTAAATTGGTAAATCAAAACCTTAAATGTTATTGTACCTAACCAAGGAATTTAAAAGTTTTTTACCGAATTAAATATGGATAGGAATAGATTTTTTAATCGTAGACCAAACTCTAGATGTCTAAGTGGTACAGTGACATTGAAAAAATATGTGTACAAATTGTCGTTACTAGGTTAGCTTATTTTAGATTTGAAATATAGTTTTTCCTTAATGTTCTATAAGTATTGAACTTGGCCCTATGTTGTGTTTTAGCTAAGTTTGTACATGCTTCATTATAGAAATTGTTTAAATATTGACTTTGGATCGAGTTCACAGTAGAGAGTCAACATAGTTGCGTTGTTAATTATTTTTGAGTTCAACCAATTGTAAAATTAATTTATAAATGTTATAAATTAAAAATAAATTAATACATGTTATATTAATAATTTTTTGGCTATTTCAATTATTTATTTCAAGCTTAAAATTGGATGGAACAATGTATAAATGTTATATGACGGTAAATGTTATATGACGATTTGATCGATCTAGGAGCTAGAAATTAATTAATTAATTTGTGATTCAAAAGGATTCAAAGAGGTGTTTTACTACCAAAGGGGGGTGATTAAGGGCTTTACCAAGTCTTTAAGGCCTTGAGGGCATAATTGAGAAAAGGGTGCAAACCTGAGGCTATAAACAGGATAGACTCCACTCAATTTCAGTACACTTTCTCTAGTACACTCTCTCTAGTATTGTTGTGTAACATCCCACCATTTTGGACCATTCAAATCGACAATATATCCACACATGTCAGACTTGAATACTTCAAAACAGTGAATTGTTAATAAAATTCGGAGCAAATAAAATCAAACACAGAATCACAGACACGGAATATCAAAATAAATTGCAGCGGAAATAAAATACCATAGTAGTTCATGAAGCTACTATATACATACTCTCAAAACATATACAAAATCTCATAGTCTAAAATAGATACAATAGAAGTCTAGATACATAAATCACTAATACAGAAGCAATACCGAATAGGAAATCACTGAATAGAAATAGATGAACAGATAGACAAATAAGCTCCAACAAATCTCTAGCTCCAGAAGATGAATCCAAAGCTATGATACTCAGGCTGACCCGAGCGTAAAGTAAAACACAAACACTCGAGTCAGGACATACAAACTTATACAATGTAAACCAACTCAAGTGAACTGTAATAGCAATGCACAAATAACTTAAAGGATGCTTGGGATCGCCCATCCTTTAAGGATCCGATAAACCATTTAATAAACAGAAATGAATGCTATCGTAGTAATGTCAATAGTAAAGTAAACTATGCAAAATAATAGTGTTAATGTGACTGGGTAGCGCAAAGCTACAGCAATCGCTCACCTCTATCCATACTCCAAATCGAAGATGTGCATCAATAAATCACAAAGTAATAGAATGGCATACGAAGAGGTGTACCCGTGGTTATAAATTTCAAATGGTTTATAATTTCGAATTAAAATCATTCATTTAAACCATTAAAAAGTGAAGTCATTATACCTTCAAATCAAATATTCAATTCCAAAAATTATAGCATGTTTGAAGCTCGTTTATTCAATTTTTATATTTCAAAACATTGAAATTTCAGCATTCCCAGCACTTAGAAAATGCCGCGGTAAGTATAGTTATTCATAAAAAAACAGTTCAATACAGAAAAGACAGCATTTATAAACTGCTGCTGTAAGTCAGTGATTTGTTGAAGAACAATACAATTCAGAATCTACAGCACTTATAAACTGATGTAGTAGATACAGTGTTCATTTAGAGAATAGTTCATTTCAGCAACAGCAGCACTTATCAAGTGCTACAGTAGCCCTTTAGTAATTTTAGAATATAGTTTACTTTCAGCAACAATAGCACTTACCAAGTACTGCAGTAGCTTTATTACTTCAGATTTTATTTAGTTTCAGTACAACAGCATTTTTGAAGTGCTACCAATACTAATTCCAGATATATTATAAAATTTCAGAAACATTAAAACTTCAATTTTTAGCCATTTTAACTTATAAAATCATATTTTCCCACTTCAAAATGTTCATTGAAACCACATCATTTCACTATGGCATTTTACACAATATATATTCAACTTTTCTCACTATTAACTTATCAAACTTATTTCACTTTTCAAAATTAATTATTTGGACATCATTAATTTTTATTTTTTTACAAATGTCCAATTAATTATAATTCATTTATTTAAGTCAAAATTCACTGTAAGTTGCTTAACTTTTATTTTAACCAACAATTGATATTTTCCTTTACTCTAATTTATCCAATCCATAAATAAATTATTTTAATTACTAAGTTAAGCTTCCATTTTAACTCAATTTTCAATTATTAAGTTAAATCAACTTTCAAATTAAAATTTAAACCATCTGTTAACTTATACCATTTTTTTAACCTTTTAGAAAATCACTGTTTAAATCATTTAAATCCAATATAAGTCCAAATTTCATATTTTTCATTTAAATTACTTAATAATTTCTAAAAATCTCATTTTTAAATCAATTTATTATTATTATTATTAAGTTAAGTCAAATTCTTAAATTACAATCTTAAGCCATTTATTAACTTATACAATTTTAACTTTTTAGAAAAATCACTAAAACTTTATTTAAATAATATAAATCCAAATTTAAGTTAAAATATAATGTTTTTACAATTGAAAATACTTAAAATTTTCAGAAAATATTTCTAATCAAATTCCAATTATTAAGTTAAATCAAAATTTTAAATTACAATTTAACCCATTTATCAACTTATAAATTTTTTTTAACTTATGGAAAATCACCATTTAAAATTAACCACGGGTCTGTAAAATATTTCTAACCCAAGGTCAAGTGATACGGATATGTATCATTTCAATCCGTAATTTAAAAGAAAAATCGGGGTTCAATCATTTCAAACCCGCAATCCCAAGTCAAATAAAAATCGCCCAAGCCTATCATTTCAGCTCGTAACGACTTTTCCCTATTCTAAAGTCCGTTCGGGTATGTATCATTTCAACCCATAGTGATTCTATACTACAGGGAACTTGCAGTGTGAGAAACAGAAAATAAAATAACAGTATAACATAATATAACATATCGGATGATGTAACATGTTTATAAGAAAATTTTAACATCATATCACAGGCATATATACATTACTATCATATCATCAACTACAATTCACATGCCATTGTTTCACAATTTTATAAGTACGAATGTCTAGAGTGAATAACTCACCTTTTTAGACCTAGAGATCCAAATTCAAATACAAATCCAAACTCCGCAATGCACGAAAAGGCACGACTAGATTTTTGAGTAGATGAATAGTCAAGATCCAAATCTTGTACACAACACAATATCATAAATATAAGTATATAATTTCAACACAAAGATTAGAATCAAAACAATGAAAAGAATATGAGTCAAAATGACATAACCTTGCTTCCACCAACAAGTGGGCTCGGCCACTCTGTATTTTGGCTTGACCATATCAATACATGGCTCGGCCATGATGGTTTTGTGCAACATAGGCTCGGTTATGATCATGCAAGGCACATCTAAGGCTTGAAAGTTGAAGAGATGGTGAGTTACAAATCAGTGGAAGGGTAAAAGGCTTGGAAATGAAGGGTCTAGTGGAAAAGTGGGTTCGGCCCTAAGCTTCATGTGCTCGGCCATAGGCTTTAGTGGTGAGGAGGAGGTGGTGTGGTCGGCATGGTGGTGGTGGAGATGGTGATGGGGTCGGCAATAGATGGAGGCCGAGCCATGCTTGAAGAAGAACAAAAGAAAAGAGAAAAGAAAAGAAAAAAAAGAAGAGGAAGAGAAGGAAGCCATGGCAAAACTTACTGTATTTTTTTTCTTTAGGAAGCAAATGAGAATTGAGATGGGATGAGATATTTTTTTTTGTATGTGATTTGCAAAAGTAAGAGGCGGCTATGGTAAGAAATAAAGAGGCTAGGTAATTAAAGGCAAGAGTTTGAATGGTTTGGAAAATAAAAAGGCAATAAATAACTTGATGTATTTAATTCTTTTTATTTGTTAGGAAATGAAAAAAGTTTTCACGTGAAAAATGAAGGTTTCTCACGGCTAGAAGGAAATAAAAAGAAACGGCTAAGGAGGAGTAAATGCTAGGAAACGGAAAAGGCAAGAATTAAGGAGAAAGAAACTTACATATATTTTATTCTTAAATGCAAATGAAAATGAAAGATGGGAAATAATTTTTGTGTGCATGAATTATGAAGTGGAGTGGATGGCAAGAAAGGTTTTGAATGGCTAAGAGAGGAGTGAATGCTAGGAAAATAATAAAGAGGCTAGGTAAATAAAAAGGAAAGAATTTAAACAATGTAACGTATGTCTCCTTGATTTTCTCCAAGCCATAAATAAAAAGTTATAAACAAGAAAAATGTAACAACAGTGAATTTATTACCGTCGTAATAAAAAGATAATTAAAATAGAATTTTTTTTAAATTAAAATTTGAAAAGAAAATATAGTGAAAAATTATTTAAAAGTCAGATGAATGCATAAGGGGTAGCATGTTGAAATAAGTGGCAAATTGCCTTCACATGCATGTGGAAGAAGTGGTACACGTTGAAAGGTATTGCAAGGCAAATGTTGATCATTTGCTGTCACACACTAAAGTTTTGAAGCCAATGTGAACACTTAGGTTGTTGTCACATTCTCTTTTTTTTTATAAAGCAAGTGAACACTTTGCATTATTTTCTTTTATCATTTTTGCTTTGCTGCCATCATCTCTATTATAGGCTAGCCGTGTACTATTTTCTCTGAGGCACGTTTTACATTAAATGCAAATGTACCAAGCCAGCACTTCATTTTTGACTTATATACAATTTTAAAGAGAAAAGTAAAGGCCGGCTACATTCTTCTGCTCAATTTTTTTCAGTAGCCTTCATCCATTCTTTTGTTGTTCATTTCTTCCAGTTGCTCAGAACATGCACTAATGGTAGTTCGATTTGTTGCTCGCTTTTGGATCTGAGTTGTTTATTGGTTTTGAAGCAAATTATTGGTGAGTGAAAACACTCACATCTCTGATTTATTCGTTGCTTCAATATTTGCGTACCTGGGTTTCAGGTATTTTCTTAGTACTATGCGTGTGTTACATTTCCATGCCCAGATTGCATGCAGGCGTGAATAAATCAAGTCCAGGTTGCTTTAATTTGTAATTCATTTGATATATGCATGTTTGGTATCAAGAATTTGCGTGCTATCCAGTTGAAATTCATCCTCGAGCATACATGTTTGTTTATAACAAAAATATGTGTCCAGGCATTAAAATTATATAGTGCATGCATTTTTGTGTAGCACCGAAGCTTCAATTTTTCGGTTGCGTGAAGAGTCAAGTCCAGATCACCTCTAGTGCATATTTTTATTATTTTGTTGTGCAAGCTTATGCCCAGGTTCATTTTCATTTCATATTACTTGCTTTGAAAACGTGTCCATGCATATATATATATATATATATATATTATCAATTGCGTGTCAAGTATATAGTCCAAGTTTCTTTTAAAATATTTTGCATACATGAAGTGTATAAAACAATATCATACTACATATTGTACAGGTGCCATTTATATGCTGCCGAAGTGTAATAATTGCGGACATCATTTGCATACTTGAAAATTTTTGTGTGAATACATTCAATTGCATGAGAGCAAAAGTATTCTAAGGTCAGATCATATTTTAATACTTACGTGTATGCAGAGTGAGTTTCAGTCATAAATATATAGTAGTGCGGTCCACTATTTAATTTACGTTGAACCGACGTTTGGTTTTAAAACGTATTTTGCGCCGATATTTTTATAACGGAATTTTTACTCCGGTATTATATTTTTGAAGCGTTTTGTTTTGATGACATTTTTGACGAATAAAAATTATTGTTATTTTGACTTCAGTAACCGTCAATTTAAAGTGAATTTTTAAGTGATTATCCCGCAACGCCGATTTGGTATCCGTTTTTACGGTGTTTTGTGAAGCGCAATTTCCTTGTCGAAATTGCTATAGTTGTTGCCGTTTTAATCACGTGTTTTAAAAATCGCTTTAAAATAAATTTGTTTCCAAATTTTTACAGTTTGCGCTTTCAAAAGAATGAGGAAGCGATTTAAACGCTTCAGCAAAACTGAGGACTATGAACCCTTACTTTTACTGATTCGATTAATTCCGGACTTGTCCATTTGAGAACGTAAAATGTTAAGTATTTAAAATACACAATTTTGCACTTTCAAGGAAACGATGATGAGATTTAAACGATTTAGCAAAAGTGCGGAATATGGAACCACGCTTTTATTAATTCGGTTAATTCCGGACTCGTTAATTGAAATATTTGCTGGAGAATTGCTGTTTGATGACTTTGATGTTTTTGTTGGGCTTTCGAGCCACTCTGCTGGACTTTCGGGTCAAATTACCAGTACTAGACCTTTGGGTCATCTGTTGGGCGCCAAAAATTTATGATGATAGTACTTGGTAGGCTTCGGCCATATGAGATGCACGTGTGGCGTAGCTTAGACTCGCAATATGCTCGGATCGATCCACTTTTATGTCGACTTTTATGCTGATTTTCTAGTTATCTATTTTTGATTTCTAGATTTTGTGAATTGTCGTTTTGAATTCAATTGTGAATTTGAAAGTTGATTTGATGGAGTTTAATGAGATTTCTTCATTTAAGCTATGTTGATTATTTATGCTGAATAGTCTCATTCGAGACTATGATTGATTTGCTTTGATGTTGTTTATGATTCATTCACTTCTAAGTTTAAATTAGACGGATCCGTTTATTATTTTCTTTTAAATAATACTCGGGTCAGACCGAGTTATTTCAGGATAATCGCTATCTCTGATTCAGTTGCAGCTTCAGCTTTTGGGATTTCACTTCATCTTTTGTCTAGACTTCGAGGAGTACTTTTGGTGTATTGATTCTCATCTCATGTATGTATTGATGGATATGTATATGTACAGTTGGTTCATGTGAACCATCGATTGTTGTAGCATGTATCCAGACTTGTCTTCCGCTATATCTGATATTTCTGTTCTGATGTGATTATACTTATCTGTATTATTGTTATTATGAGTTGTTCTGAATTTTTCTGAAGCCACCGTAGTTTCGTTTTAGATTTGGATTGAATATATATATCGTTGGGAGTAATTTACACAACTCCTATCGATGTAATCAATACTCGTCTAAGGCATAACTTACGGATGGTCGCTTCTAACAAGCCTTATTCTTCGCAATAGCAGACGCTATTCCTTATAATAACCTTTGTTATTGTGAGCATAGAGGTGGGGCGTCATAGTTGGTATCAGAGCTGAGATTCAGAACAAATTATAATAAACACAAAACAGAAGTAGAATGGAACATGTGTTACAACTATTCGAGGGTTTTATTCGTGCCTTTCTAATCTATTCTTTCCACTTTAACATGTTGGAGTATGTCTAGGAATAAATCTCATATTCCGTAGTATTCCATTTGTTAAATTTCTTTTCAATCTTATATTGTTTTGACTAATTCTTGTCTTCTCTTGTTCTCTCAGCCTATGGCTGGAAGAGGTAGAGGGAAGCGTTCTTCTGCAGGTCCGTCTAGTGATTCTCAACCAGACGGAGTCTATATGTCAACTGATCAGTTTATGGAGCTATTTAGGAGTACTTAGCCTTCTGTTGATACTCCCGCAGCTCCTACTCACAAGTCTGCCTTCGCCCGCATGTGTAGTGAATATTCCCACCTTGGAGGCCAGCCTTTCAAGGGAACGGAAAGTGTATTGAAGGTTCAGACTTGGTTGTGCACTTGTGAGCGCATATTTTCTCGGATGGATCTTTCTGATCATCATCGCGTTCTCGTGGCATCTAGTATGTTGCAAGAGCATGCGCTTGATTGGTATGAGCTTTTTATTGTGGAAGTTGATGAGTCCTCTCTTTTGTGGAATCAGTTTAAGGAACGATTCGAACTTAAGTTCGTTCCTGAATCGGAAAAGGCTAATCTTGCTCGTAGTTTCCTTGAGTTGAAACAAGGGAAGTCCTCTGTTTCTGATTATGTTGCATCTTTCGAGGCCTTATCTAAATACGGAGTTGAGTTTATTAACACTCCGCATAAGAAGAATCTTAGATTTGTTGATGGTTTGAAGAAGTATTTGAAGAAAGTCCTTTTGCTTCAGCTTAAGCTCTTCTTTGAGGAACTTGTTGATTCGGCACTTTTCCTTGAAGCTGTTGAAAAGGAACATGATAGTGGTGAGGTTTCTAAGAACCCCAACAAGAAGAGGTTTCCATTTCATAAGCCTAATTCTTCCAACAAGAAGAAGAAGCAAGCTACCTCTAGTTCTCAGCCTAGTAGTGCACCTTCTATTCAGAGGGCGTGCTATAATTGTTATTCTCTGGATCATCTTCTTTGTAATTGTCTTAAGCCTCGCATTTGCCGTTATTGCAAGAAATAGGGTCATTGGATTTCTGATTGTCCTACTGCTTCTAAGGGTCTCAAATCTGGGAAGCTTAATGTTGCTAAAGCTTCTAGTGATTCTTTTTAGCCCAAAGGTATTACTCCTTCTGTTTTGGAAGGTTTTATTTTATTTCATGGTCGTTCTATTAGAGTTCTTTTTGATACGGGTGCATCACATTCATTCGTGTCGAAGGAGCTTATTGATATTATTCGTTTGGATGTGAAGTGACCCACTTCTTTTGGATTGTTATTTTTCAGTGATTTACTGTTGAGATTTTTTTTTTGATTGTTATTCCAAACCAAGTGATCACTTCTTTAATTTCATTTCCCCCAAGATCCAAATTCTTACCAATATAAAAATATTAGTATATAAGTCAATTCAAGTCATTTATATATATGAAGATATATAATGTTTCCTTGCTTATCAGAGTATTAAAAATTAACAAGGAAAATTCAATCACACAATATTTCTCATTTTTCAGAGAATTGGTGTCACATAGCCATTTCTATTTTTACATTCCCCTTTTTGATCTCAAGCTTGATTAATATTAAATTCGAATATTGTCACTTATAATTTTCTTGCTTACTTCTCAAATTAATTGGTTTCTTGGTTTACAAGCCATACTTTTAAATTCCGGAATTCTTTTGTGATTTGGTACTTATCATATGAATACTGAGGTGATAAACTAGGTTGAAGTCTAAGCAGAGAAAAACAACACATGTGATCAGGGTTTAGACACAACAAGCACAAACCAATCATGACAGACAAAAGACATATTTCCTGGTTAACTGAGCAGATAGTCATCACATGAGTGATGGTGTTGTGAGCTACTTTATAAATCACACAACTTCTTATATCTGGAGCTAGAAAAGTGTTGAATCTGGTGTCTTACCACTTAGTATCAGTTTTGAAGCTATAGTATCAGATTTTCCCAACCTAGTATTAGATCAGTAGTTATAGTACCAGAAATTTCCTACCTAGTATCAGTTTTATAGTATCAGATTTCTCCTACTTAGTATCAGTTTTATAGTATCAGATCTCTCCTACTTAGTATCAGTTTTATAGTATCATAACTGAAGTGCCTCAAGACTGTCTAGAAAAACATGTTCACATATCAGATTAAATGGCATCTTCTCCTTCAGCATTATCTACTAAAACTATTTCAGAACTTGTTACTTAAGTCCACAGCTCACAAACACATATAACATTTAAGTTTCTTTTTCTTCTTACATACTGTTTTCCAGATATCAAATTAAAAGACACTCATTAAAATACTTAGAACATATTAGAGTTTGCCTAACTTAATTATTACAAAGACACTGCTACTTCTCTTAAACACTTTAAATTCCTCAAGATCTCCAAATATCCATGCAAGCAAGCAAGCAATTCATGCATCTTTCCCTGCAGCAAAACTTTGAACTGCCTCAATAAAATGAGACACCCCAAGTATTGCAAAGGCAACAAATAGGGTCAGAAATAAATTCTGGTGTGAGTGAAATCAAGTATGCAAAATATCTTGTAAATTCTTAAGGCTGTATAGAGAACTTTTCTATTAAATGCTATTCAAATCCCAATTAAAATCTGAGAATGTGTATATTTAAGTTTATCTATAAACATACACCCATGCATTCATCCACTTACTTCATTCAGTTGTACAAGTACAAAACTCCTATGGATTAACTCCCTGAATTCCATAGCATAATTTCTTTGTATTTTTAAGTTTTATCTACAAACATACATCCAAGCATTCATCCATTCACTTCATTCAGTTGTACAAGTACAAAACTCCTATGGATTAACTTTCTAAATTCCATAGCATAATTTCTCCTTCTCATCTTTTCATTTTGTTTGGTCTGAACTCTTGCCATTGAACACCATGTGTGCATTGCAAAGGGGCTCAGTTCTGTTAACCCTTTACACAGAGGCCTATGGGACTTAAACAAGTCATGCACATACCCATCAACCACCTGCTGATGAGTAGATCAAGGCACTACTCCTAAATTATTTTATAATTTAGAGACCATGCTTATTTATTTCTTTCTGGGGAATTTTTCTTTTGATTCCAGAGATACTCGTATTCTTTCCTTCCTTATATAGGTCAAGAATTATTAAAATCACCCAAAGATCATATCCAGACATACAAAGCATTCATGTAAAATTGCACACCTTATTTCAAAGTCATTTTTGCTTTAATCACATTTTTCTAAAACCTACTTATATTTTTATTTCTAGAAATTTCCATTGCTTACACAAATATGAAGAAGTCAATTGCAAAACTATATTTATTCTTTTACTGTGAACATAGGGAATGGCTTTTTGAGAAAAACCCATAAAAACTTATTGGTTTATGATCTGAACAAATCAGCACATATTTGTAATATTGCATTGTTCATATCATTTTTAATATAGACTAGACATAAGCATGAATCTCAATATTCACACTGCCTACTTCTTTTCTTTCATTGATACCCTATCCCACAGTAAAACATTTGATTCATTTTTCATATCAAAACTAGCATATATAAAATCTATTTCTGTGATTAGTGTATTTGTTTGATTATCTATATTTTAAAACAAAAACTGAAACCATCACAACAAGTCAAAACAGATTAAAATCTCATCCAAAAACTCAACCAGAATACCATCCATGATCAACATATTTTCATCCAGAGAATAAAATCAAATAGGAAAAACATAATGTAAGGTTTATATAAAATAACTTGGCTGCCCTTAACATGGGTCTTAATGCCTTACAGATCATAAGTGATTAATCACTCACCTTCCTCCTCTCTTCCCCGAGAATGCCTAAGCTTGAAAACAGGGTGAGCTCTCCTTTCTACTTTTTTTAGTGTGTTTCTGTTTTCCCTCAGAGAAAACCTCTGCTTCTCTCTTGATTTAAATCATTTTGCTAGGGTTTTACTAAAGGAAAAAACCCATTTTATCCTCACATTACTCAGAGAATTATGTGTGTGTTGTTATGGCTAAATGTGCCATTTTCTCTTGATTTCTATTTCTAGTAAAAGCAGTTGCTTCTCTGCTTTTCTGTGCACATGCTATTTGCATGATCCATCTACACATCATCTTTGTATGACTCAGATACATTGTATACCTTGTTAGGCCTGAATGGTTCTCTTATATTATTTCAAACCATTTATTTCCTGATTTATTTTTAAGAAGGTATTTATGCACAATAGTACTAAACTGGTTTTCATGCAATTTAGTTATCAAAAGGACTTTATCATTTTATACTTCTTTGGCTACTCACATCTAATACATATATATTTATATATATATGTGTATATATATATACAGGAGATATCTGTATATAAAATCTCACTTATATTTGATCATTTTCTTCCCATTATATTTTATTGAAAGATCTCTATCCTCTTATTTATTCATTTCACTTACTCCTAATATTATTATTGTCAGACTATATTTTCTTTTCTTAAATATTCTCATTTTTAAAATTATTTTTATCTCAATAATTTGGGTCTTCACATACTCTCCTCCTAAAAGGAATTGTGTCCCACAATTATCCTCTCATACATTTCCATCCAAATGTATACAAAGCATAATTTCAATTGAATGAAATTTCAGAAACTCATTCATTCCAAATCAATCAAACATAAATAAATAATTTTAAGGTCTCATCATAATTTTTAAACATACCTTTAAGTAGAAAACAGATTAGGATATTTATCCTTTATCCTCTCTTCAGCCTCCCAAGTGCAATCATTCCCATCCAAACTCCATTGGATTTTAACTAGTTTAATTATTTTATTTCTCAGTTTCTTTTCTTCTCTAGCCACAATGCCTACTGGTTCCTTTTTATAAACCAGATTTTCTTGAATTTCGACATGTGTAGGAGATTCAAGAATGGACTCTTTATCATGCACCCATTTTCTCAATTGGGATACATGAAATACATCATGTATTTTGCTCAATTCCTCTGGTTACTTCAACCTATAAGCTAAAGTCCCTATTCTTCGAATAATTTCATATGGTCCTACATACCTTGGTGACAGTTTCCCTGCTTTTCCAAATCTCAGTATTCTCCTCATTGGTGAAACTTTGAGGAACACATAGTCTCCTACCTCAAATTCTACTGGCCTTCTCTTTTTATCTGCATAAGCTTTCTGTCTCTCTTGAGCTACTCTCATTCTTTGCCTCACTAATTCAATTCTTGCAGAAGTTTCTTTCACATTGTCTGGTCCAAGCAACACCCTTTCACCAGCCTCCATCCAACATGCAGGAGATAAACAAGGCTTTCCATACAAAGCCTCAAATGGAGCCATTCCTATGGTGGACTGGTAGCTATTATTATAAGCAAATTCAGCTAAATAAATATGATCTTCCCAGTTGCCTCCAAAATCAAGTATGCATGCTCTCAGCAAATCCTCTAAAATTTTATTAACAATCTCAGTTTGCCCATCTGTTTGTGGGTGGTAGGATGTGCTTAGGCTTAATTCTGTCCCCATAGCTTCTTGAAAGCTACTCCAAAACCTTGAAGTAAACAAAGTATCTCTATCACTAATGATAGTCTTGGGGATGCCATGCAATCTCACTATTTCCTTCACAAATAATTGAGCTAGCTTGTGAGCATTTCTGTTTGAACTTATTGGGATAAAGTGTGCTGTTTTTGTGAGTCTATCAACCACTACCCAAATACTATCATTT
Source organism: Allium fistulosum (assembly GCA_030737815.1). Lineage (NCBI taxonomy): Eukaryota > Viridiplantae > Streptophyta > Magnoliopsida > Asparagales > Amaryllidaceae > Allium > Allium fistulosum. The sequence goes on from CM060905.1 coordinate 193,938,957, forward strand.
CCCTTCCTTGTTCTTGGCAAACCATCCACAAAATCCATTGATATACTCTCCCATTTCCAAGTAGGCACTTCCAAAGGTTGCAATAGGCCTGAGGGTCTTTGATAGTCTGCCTTTACTTGTTGGCATGTCAAGCAATTTGCCACATATTTTGCTACTGCTCCTTTCATTCCTGGCCACCAATAATTTCTCTTGAGATCATGGTACATTTTTGTACCACCTAGATGGATAGTATACTTTGTTTTGTGATGCTCATCCATAACTTCTTGCTTTAGTTCCTCTACATTTGGTATGCAGAGTTTCCCCCTTTTCCTTAAGTATCCTTTACCATCTACCTCATAGTTTTCCACTGTCATGCCTTGGGATATCATGTTCTTTTTCTCCTTCAAATTTATATCTTGATTTTGCATTTGTCCTATTTTATCAACCAGTGTTGATTTTAAGGATAAGATGCTTAATCTACCATATTCAATCATCTTACTGTGTGTCTTATCTGATACACTAGCTTCTTCTTTCACTTCCACCTCACTAAGAATTGTCAAATCCTTGAATTCTGCCATCATTAAGCTTGCCAATTTAGCTTGATGTCTACTTAATGCATCTGCTACTTTATTAGCTTTTCCAGGGGTATACAATATATCAAGATCATAGGCAGCTAGAAATTCTACCCACCTATGTTGCCTCATGTTCAAGTCTTTTTGGGAAAACAAATATTTAAGTGACTTGTGATCAGTAAACAATTCAAACTTAGCACCCAATAAATAATGTCTCCAAAGTTTCAATGCATACACCACAGCAGCTAGTTCTAAGTCATGTGTAGCATACCTAGTTTCATTTGGCTTGAGCTGCCTTGATGCATAAGCTATGACTCTACCATGTTGCATAAGCACTGCTCCCAATCCAGATCCACAAGCATCTGTGTAAACTACTAATTCTTCATTACCCTCTGGCACTTGTAAAACTGGAGCTTCTACCAGTGCCTTCTTTAGTGATATAAAAGCTTGTTCACACTTCTCTGTCCACACATATGGTTGCTCCTTTTTAGTTAACTTGGTCAATGGGATTGCTATCCTTGCAAAATCTTTTATAAATCTCCTATAATAGCCTGCCATTCCCAAAAATGACCTCACCTCAGTTACTGATTTGGGTCTACTCCAAGATTGCACTGCCATCACCTTATTTGGGTCTACACTAACCCCTTGTTGTGATACAATGTGCCCCAAAAATTTTACTTCCTTCTGCCAAAATGTACATTTAGAGAATTTGGCCTTTAAATCATGTGCCCTCAGTCTAGACAAAACCAGATGCAAGTGCTTTGCATGATCTTCTTCTGATTTTGAATATACTAATATGTCATCAATAAAGACAACCACAAATTTGTCTAGAAAATCTCTAAATGTTCTATTCATTAAATCTACAAAATATGATGGTGCATTTGTCAATCCAAAAGGCATCACCAAAAATTCATATAATCCATACCTTTTGTTGAAGGCAGTATACTTAATACTCTCTTCCTCCACCTTCATCTAATGAAACCCAGAGGCTAAATCTAGCCTTAAAAAGACCTTTGCTCCATTTAATTGATCGAATAGATCATCAATTCTAGGAAGTGGATATTTGTTTTTAATGGTGACTTTGTTTAATTCCCTATAATCAATGCACATTCTCAAAGTACCATCTTGCTTCTTCACAAATACAATTGGAGAACCCCAGTTTGAACTACTAGGCCTTATGAAGCCTTTCTGCTCCAGTTCTTCCAACTGATGTTTCAATTCCACAAGTTCTTTAGGACCCATTCTAGTTGGCTTCTTGATGATTGGGCTGGCTCCTGGGATTAGCCTTATTTGAAATTCTACTTGCCTATTTTCTGGAACACCTATGACTTCACCAAAGACATCTGGGTATTCATTTATAATTTTTATGTCCTCCAGTGTTAATTCTTTCTCAGTCATGCTACATATGTGGTTACAGTAATTGATTTTAGCAATTTCACTCATAACTATAATATTTTTACCATTTTCTATTTTCAGAGAAATAGTAAGATTTTCTAAGTTTAAAATTGCTTTGTATTTTCTTAGCCAATCTACTCCTAGAATAATTCCTATTCCAGGATATTTTAGCACAAACAAATCAGAACTAAACATATCTCCACCTATGTTTAACTCTACTCCCAAACATTTAATCCCTAGCATGCAAGAATTACCTAGTGGGCTCTGAATAAACAAGGGATTATCAACTAAATAGCATGTGAGAGTTAATTTATTCACTATGTCTTGGGATATTAGTGAATGTGTTGCTCCAGTGTCATATATAACTGAGATGGGGTGATCTTTAATTAGAAGTATACCTTCCAATTGTCCAGAACTTCCCACTGCAGTTGCTTTTGCTTTGCCCTCAAGTGCTCCTACCTTTGCTCCCTTTTTGAACTCTGGGCAGTTTCTTTTAATATGGCCTTCCTTCCCACAGTTATAGCAGCTAAACAATGCCTTCTTGGCTGCTTGACACCTATTACTCATGTGTCCTTCTTTGCCACAATTAAAACAAGTAACCTTCTTCTTAGCTTCCCCAGTGGCTGCTCCCTCCATTTTCTTATCCATACTCTTTTTGTCATAGGGATGTGCTCTATTTTTCCCCTTCTTTTGATTATTAGCCCTCATGCTCCTAAATTTTTCCCTTGCATTGTCATGTTGTTCAAAAGAAAGAGCAAGGTCTATGACTTGATCAAATGTTTTATCCTTGTATGGTAACATTGCTCTACTCAGACCTGCATTTAATCCTTGGATAAATCTTGAATTCTTTGATTCTTCATCTCCTATGAGCATAGTTCCATACTTGGACAAACTCTCAAATTTTTGAGTGTATTCAGTCACACTCATTGGTCCTTGCCTCAGCCTTATGAATTCTTCAAGCAATGTTGCCTTAGCTGTTGCTGGAACAAACCTTGCTTCAAGCATTTCCTTGAATTGATCCCATGTTATCTCATTTTCTGGCCTTCCTGTGATGATCACCTCCCACCAATCTAAGGCTGCTCCTTTGAGTCTCCTTGAAGCTATTTGCCTCTTTCTTTGGTCATTAATTTGCATATCTGCAAATATCCTTTCCAAAGTTCTCAACCATGTCTGCACTCCCATAACTCCCTCAGTGCCTTCAAAATCCTTGCCTCCTAAATTTGAAAATGTCTTCAATAACTTAGCTAATTCCTCATGAGGATTCTCTTCCCTCTGCACTGCTCCTTCTCTAAATGCCCTCACCAAATCTTGCAAGTTAACCATTGGTGTTGTATTGGAGGGTCCTGCTCCATGACTTGGTGGTCTTCCTACCATGATTCACTATTCAATTGCATAGCTAGTCAGTCATATTTCTAATTTAATTATTTTCTGAAATTTATTTCTACTATGGATATTTATTTCTATCATTACTATATTTTTTTTTTAGAATTTTATCCATACAAGAAAATTGGATAATATATTTATGCTATGTTTTAATAACATAGCTCTGATACCAACTGAAGTGACCCACTTCTTTTGGATTGTTATTTTTCAGTGATTTACTGTTGAGATTTTTTTTTGACTGTTATTCCAAACCAAGTGATCACTTCTTTAATTTCATTTCCCCCAAGATCCAAATTCTTACCAATATAAAAATATTAGTATATAAGTCAATTCAAGTCATTTATATATATGAAGATATATAAATGTTTCCTTGCTTATCAGAGTATTAAAAATTAACAAGGAAAATTCAATCACACAATATTTCTCATTTTTCAGAGAATTGGTGTCACATAGCCATTTCTATTTTTACATTCCCCTTTTTGATCTCAAGCTTCATTAATATTAAATTCGAATATTGTCACTTATAATTTTCTTGCTTACTTCTCAAATTAATTGGTTTCTTGGTTTACAAGCCATACTTTTAAATTCCGAAATTCTTTTGTGATTTGGTACTTATCATATGAATACTGAGGTGATAAACTAGGTTGAAGTCTAAGCAGAGAAAAACAACACATGTGATCAGGGTTTAGACACAACAAGCACAAACCAATCATGACAGACAAAATACATATTTCCTGGTTAACTGAGCAGATAGTCATCACATGAGTGATGGTGTTGTGAGCTACTTTATAAATCACACAACTTCTTATATCTGGAGCTAGAAAAGTGTTGAATCTGGTGTCTTACCACTTAGTATCAGTTTTGAAGCTATAGTATCAGATTTTCCCAACCTAGTATTAGATCAGTAGTTATAGTACCAGAAATTTCCTACCTAGTATCAGTTTTATAGTATCAGATTTCTCCTACTTAGTATTAGTTTTATAGTATCAGATCTCTCCTACTTAGTATCAGTTTTATAGTATCATAACTGAAGTGCCTCAAGACTGTCTAGAAAAACATGTTCACATATCAGATTAAATGGCATCTTCTCCTTCAGCATTATCTACTAAAACTATTTCAGAACTTGTTACTTAAGTCCACAGCTCACAAACACATATAACATTTAAGTTTCTTTTTCTTCTTACATACTGTTTTCCAGATATCAAAGTAAAAGACACTCATTAAAATACTTAGAACATATTAGAGTTTGCCTAACTTAATTATTACAAAGACACTGCTACTTCTCTTAAACACTTTAAATTCCTCAAGGTCTCCAAATATCCATGCAAGCAAGCAAGCAATTCATGCATCTTTCCCTGCAGCAAAACTTTGAACTGCCTCAATAAAATGAGACACCCCAAGTATTGCAAAGGCAACAAATAGGGTCAGAAATAAATTCTGGTGTGAGTGAAATCAAGTATGCAAAATATCTTGTAAATTCTTAAGGCTGTATAGAGAACTTTTCTATTAAATGCTATTCAAATCCCAATTAAAATCTGAGAATGTGTATATTTAAGTTTATCTATAAACATACACCCATGCATTCATCCACTTACTTCATTCAGTTGTACAAGTACAAAACTCCTGTGGATTAACTCCTTGAATTCCATAGCATAATTTCTCTGTATTTTTAAGTTTTATCTACAAACATACATCCAAGCATTCATCCATTCACTTCATTCAGTTGTACAAGTACAAAACTCCTATGGATTAACTTTCTAAATTCCATAGCATAATTTCTCCTTCTCATCTTTTCATTTTGTTTGGTCTGAACTCTTGCCATTGAACACCATGTGTGCATTGCAAAGGGGCTCAGTTCTGTTAACCCTTTACACAGAGGCCTACGGGACTTAAACAAGTCATGCACATACCCATCAACCACCTGCTGATGAGTAGATCAAGGCACTACTCCTAAATTATTTTATAATTTAGAGACCATGCTTATTTATTTCTTTCTGGGGAATTTTTCTTTTGATTCCAGAGATACTCGTATTCTTTCCTTCCTTATATAGGTCAAGAATTATTAAAATCACCCAAAGATCATATCCAGACATACAAAGCATTCATGTAAAATTGCACACCTTATTTCAAAGTCATTTTTGCTTTAATCACATTTTTCTAAAACCTACTTATATTTTTATTTCTAGAAATTTCCATTGCTTACACATATATGAAGAAGTCAATTGCAAAACTATATTTATTCTTTTACTGTGAACATAGGGAATGGTTTTTTGAGAAAAACCCATAAAAACTTATTGGTTTATGATCTAAACAAATCAGCACATATTTGTAATATTGCATTATTCATATCATTTTTAATATAGACTAGACATAAGCATGAATCTCAATATTCACACTGCCTACTTCTTTTCTTTCATCGATACCCTATCCCACAGTAAAACATTTGATTCATTTTTCATATCAAAACTAGCATATATAAAATCTATTTCTGTGATTAGTGTATTTGTTTGGTTATCTATATTTTAAAACAAAAACTGAAACCATCACAACAAGTCAAAACAGATTAAAATCTCATCCAAAAACTCAACCAGAATACCATCCATGATCAACATATTTTCATCCTGAGAATAAAATCAAATAGGAAAAACATAATGTAAGGTTTATATAAAATAACTTGGCTGCCCTTAACATGGGTCTTAATGCCTTACAGATCATAAGTGATTAATCACTCACCTTCCTCCTCTCTTCCCCGAGAATGCCTAAGCTTGAAAACAGGGTGAGCTCTCCTTTCTATTTTTTTTAGTGTGTTTCTGTTTTCCCTCAGAGAAAACCTCTGCTTCCCTCTTGATTTAAATCATTTTGCTAGGGTTTTACTAAAGGAAAAAACCCATTTTATCCTCACATTACTCAGAGAATTATGTGTGTGTTGTTATGGCTAAATGTGCCATTTTCTCTTGATTTCTATTTCTAGTAAAAGCAGTTGCTTCTCTGCTTTTCTGTGCACATGCTATTTGCATGATCCATCTACACATCATCTTTGTATGACTCAGATACATTGTATACCTTGTTAGGCCTGAATGGTTCTCTTATATTATTTCAAACCATTTATTTCCTGATTTATTTTTAAGAAGGTATTTATGCACAATAGTACCAAACTGGTTTTCATGCAATTTAGTTATCAAAAGGACTTTATCATTTTATACTTCTTTGGCTACTCACATCTAATACATATATATTTATATATATATATATGTGTATATATATATACAGGAGATATCTGTATATAAAATCTCACTTATATTTGATCATTTTCTTCCCATTATATTTTATTGAAAGATCTCTATCCTCTTATTTATTCATTTCACTTACTCCTAATATTATTATTGTCAGACTATATTTTCTTTTCTTAAATATTCTCATTTTTAAAATTATTTTTATCTCAATAATTTGGGTCTTCACAGGATGTTGTTAGTCTTTGTGACTTTTTGAGGATTGTGAATCCTATTGGTGGATCTGCTACTCTTGGTTTGTTATGTGTTGATGTTGAGATTATTCTATGTGGTTTTTCCTTTCATGCGAATCTGCAAGTTATGGTTTATCTTGGTTTTGATATGATTTTGGGGATGGATTGGCTCGTTCGTTATGAAGTTCAAATCCTATGTCCCGAAAGAACTTTATATCTCAAGCATCCCGATGCTATCGAGCAGTTATCTATTGTATTTCAGAGCATGGATCATACTTCGAATGCTCTCATTTCTTCCTTCGAATCGGACGATGTCATAGCTAATATTCCAGTTGTTTGTGATTTTTCTGATATCTTCAAGCCTATTTCGAGATTACTGCCGAAGAGGGCAATTGAGTTTCGTATTGATCTTATCTCTGGTGCTCATCCTGTTAGTCGTCCTCCCACGAGGATGTCTGCTAAGGAAATGAGGAACTCAAGCAACAATTATCTGAATTGGAAGCAAAGCGATTTATTCGTTCTAGCTCATCTCCTTGGGCCGCCACCGTTGTCTTTGTTAAGAAGCCAAATGGTACTCTTAGGCTTTGCATTGATTATCGCAAGCTTAACGAGCTCACTATCAAAATAGGTATCCATTACCTAGGATCGACGACATGTTCGATCAATTAAGTGGCACTAAGCTTTTCTCCCAACTCGATCTTGCTACCGGTTTTCATCAGTTACGAGTTGCGAAAGATAGCATTCCTCTTACCGCATTTTCGTACTTGTTATGGTTCTTACGAATGGCTTGTTATGCCATTCGGTTTGACGAACGCTCCAGCATATTTTGTACATCATATGAATCGGATATTCCGGGAATATCTCGATAAGTTCGTCTTGGTTTTCATTGATGATATTCTTATTTATTCCAAATCTGAAGCCGATCACATTCAGCATTTGGAGATTGTTTTGAGCACTCTTCGTCAGCATCAGCTTTATGCCAAATTCTCCAAGTGTCACTTCTGGGAGAACAAGGTGAAATTTCTCGGTCATATTGTTTCTTCTGATGGTATCTCTATCGATCCTTCCAAGATCGAATCTATTCAGAATTGGAAGAGGCCTGAGATCGTTACTGAGATCCGTAGTTTCCTTGGATTGGCGGGATATTATCGTCGATTCAATAAGGACTTTTCTCGTATTTCTTTACCGCTTACCACTATCACGGGAAAAGCTGTTCCTTTTATTTGGTCTAGTAAGTGTGAGAAATCTTTCTTGAAGTTAAATGATCTCCTTACTCATGCTCCTATCTTAGTGGTTCCCGAAGGGAATCATGATCTTGTCGTTTATACCGATGCCAGTGGTTTTGGACTCGGTGCTGTTCTCATGCAAAATGATAGAGTAGTTGCCTATGCTTCTAGACAACTAAAGCCTAACGAGATTCGTTATGTTATTCATGATTTGGAGTTAGCCGCTATATTCTTTGCTCTAAAGATTTGGCGACATTATTTATTGGGAGAGCGTTTTATTCTCTTCACTGATCACAAATCTCTGAACTATCTATTCACTCAAAAAGAACTTAATATGAGGCAACAGCGTTGGCTCGAATTTCGTGCTTCATATGATTTTGATATTCAGTATACCCCTGGTAAGGGTAATCGAGTTGCTGATGCGCTTAGTCGCAAGCAGCAAGTTGTTGTTTCCATGATGCTAGCAGAGTGGAATATGTTGGAAGCTTTATCTCTTTGTGATATTAGAGACCGTCCTTCAGTTTCTGATTCTCCCGTGCTTTTATTTAGCATGGAAGCTCGTCCTAGTTTGTTGGATCGTATTGTCGATGCCCAGAAACAAGATCTAGATACCTCTTATCTTATTTAGAGTTGTAAATCGGAATCCCGAAGTGATAATCTAAAGGATTTTGATATTGATATTCATGGTTGTATCCGGAAGAAGGGAAGGTTGATCGTGCCTAATGTTCCTAATCTTCGAAATGACATTCTTGAGGATTGTCATCATTCTAAATATACTATCCATCCAGGCAGTAGCAAGATGTATTCCGACATGAAACGCTTATACTTTTGGGAGGGTATGAAGCGTGATGTTGCAAGTTATGTGAGTCGTTGCATGACTTGTCAACTTATCAAAGCAGAACACCATCGTCCTAGTGGTCTTTTGCAGCCTCTTGAGATTCCATTATGGAAATGGGATCAAATTTCTATGGACTTCATTGATGGTCTACCTCGTTCGAGGTTGGGCCATACTAGTGTTTGGGTGATTGTTGATCGATTGACCAAATCAGCCCATTTTATTCCTTTTAAGTCCAATCAGACTGCTCCTTTGTTGGCTAAGCTTTTTATTAAAGAAGTCGTTCGACTTCATGGTGTGCCTAGTTCTATTGTTAGTGACAGAGATCCGCTTTTCACCAGTGGTTTCTGGCAGAGTCTTCAGAAAGCTTTGGGCACTAAGCTCAATCTCAGTACAACTTATCATCCACAGTCTGATGGTCAGACTGAAAGGGTGAATCAAGTTTTGGAAGATCTCCTTCGAGCTTGTATTCTTGATTTTGGTGGTAGTTGGGAAGACCACTTATCTCTTGTTGAATTTTCTTATAACAACAGTTTCCAATCCAGTATCGGTATGGCTCCTTTCGACGCTCTTTACGGAAGACCGTGTCGATCACCATCTTATTGGTTGGAATCCAGGGAAAAATTAGTTCTCGGCCCCAATTATATTTGTGAATCTTCTGAGAAGATTAATATTATTAGACAGAGAATGAAAGAGGCTTAAAATAGGTAGAAATCTTATGCCGATCATCGTAGGAAGCCTTTGGAATTTTCTATTGGCGATCACGTATTCATTCGTGTTTCTCCGATGAAGGGTGTGGTGCGTTTTAGTAGCTCCGAGAAATTAGCTCCTCGACATGTTGGACCATTTCCTATTACGGAACGCATTGGCCCAGTTGCTTATCGTGTATCGCTACCTATTCAGTTTTTAGGAATTCATGACGTATTTCATGTATCCCAGCTTCGTCGATGCCTTCGAGATTCAGATTCTATTATTGATCCTCATGTGTTGCAAGATCTTGAGATCTCACCCGACTTGTCTTTCGTGCAGAATCCTATTCGTGTGCTAGCTTCGGAGGTTAAACGCCTTCGGAATAAAGAAGTCCCGCTTGTAAAAATTTAATGGTCCGCAAACCCCAAAGATTGCACTTGGGAAACCAAAGAATTCATCGAGCGTTCTTATCCTGGTTTTCTCTCCTCTTCGGGTGGGGGTGAGCATTCTTTATCCATCTTTTCTAATTTAAATCTTTGTTGCGATGAATAATTTGTGTTATAGACTGCTTCTAGTATGAAAATTGCGGGGACGCAATTTTTATAAGGGGGGAGTTTGTAACAACCGTGAATTTATTACCGTCGTAAAAAAAATTAAAATAGAAATTTTTTTAAATTAAAATTTGAAAAGAAAATATAGTGAAAAATTATTTAAAAGTCAGATGAATGCATAAGGGGTAGCATGTTGAAATAAGTGGAAAATTGCCTTCACATGCGTGTGCAAGAAGTGGTACACGTTGAAAGGTAATGCAAGGCAAATGTTGATCATTTGCTGTCACACACTAAAGTTTTGAAGCCAATGTGAACACTTAGGTTGCTGTCACATTCTCTTTCTTTTTTTATAAAGCAAGTGAACACTTTGCATTATTTTCTTTTATCATTTTTGCTTTGCTGCCATCATCTCTTTTATAGGCTAGCCGTGTACTATTTTCTCTGAGGCATGTTTTACATTAAATGCAAATGTACCAAGCCAGCACTTCATTTTTGACTTATATACATTTTGAAAGAGAAAAGTAAAGGCCGACTACATTCTTCTGCTCAATTTTTTTCAGTAGCCTCCATCCATTCTTTTGTTGTTCATTTCTTCCAGTTGCTCAGAAAATGCACTAATGGCAGTTCGATTTGTTGCTCGCTTTTGGATCTGAGTTGTTTATTGGTTTTGAAGCAAATTATTGGTGAGTGAAAACACTCACATCTCTGATTTATTCGTTGCTTCAATATTTGCGTACCTAAGTTTCAGGTCTTTTCTTAGTACTATGCGTGTGTTACATTTCCATGCCCAAATTGCATGCAAGCGTGAATAAATCAAGTCCAGGTTGCTTTAATTTGTAATTCATTTTATATATGCATGTTTGGTATCAAGAATGTAATGACCCGATATTTTCAACCATTCGCATCTGCACATGTCGGACTTGAATTGCTCAAAATACGCGTTGTAAATAAAAATTTGGCAAACTCATCATATACAGTAAATAAATAATCACAGATCACAGACACAGAGTAATATAATGCAGCGGAAGTAAAAGAGATGGTAGTTCATGAACTACTATATATATAAGAGTTAATTAAGATACAATAGGAATACCAAGATACAACAGTAGTAACAGTATGAAAATCAGGTACAACTCAGAATACAACTGGATAACAAAATGAAAAGGTATCTGGTTCTTCAAAGCAAAACTCCAGCTCCAAAGGTGAGTCTCGAATGCTGTATCACTCAATCTGACCCGAGCATAAAGCAAAACACAAAACACTCGAGTAAGGACATACATACTTATACAATGTAAACCAACTTAAGTGAACTGTAATAAAGGTACAAGTAACTTAAAGAATGCTTGGGATCGCCCATTCTTTAAGGATCCGTTAAACAATCTACTATGTAGTAATATTCGCTATTATAATAATGTCTAATATAAAATAATCATACTTTTAAATAGCATTAAGGCTTTACATTTTCCACCTTAACACGTAATAGTCCCAGTAGTCTATCCAGTATTAGCATACTCCCAAAATAGGGGCTATCCTCGATACTCCACAGGCTACGGGAGAAATCACAACTCGTAGTAAAGCTCGCTATGGTAAGTGACACGGCACAACTAGGTAATGCCAGGGTAGATATACCAATTACGCATCCGGGCTGGTGGTGACGCATAGCAGCCACTACCGCCCACCTCGAACAACACTCCCAAATCAAGGGGTGCACCCAATCAATCACAAAGTAATAGAATGGTATCGAAGAAGTGTGTCCGATCAGAGGTGCTACCTCCTTGGCCCGTCAATCGCTCCTGTTTTAGCCCCTTTATGCCAACTCACGGGAGTTGGGTCCACGTATATACCTTAGTATCCTCTCCACCATCCTACTTCACTCTGGAAACTCCACCGCGTACATAGTTGTTAAAGTGGTTTTCGGTATCGACAGAAAGTATGTCCATATCCGATCCCGGTCTCTTTAACAACCAATCGTTATTATAACCCATTGTTATAATTTTAAAATAATATTTTATACTTCAAAATAGAATATCATTTCAAATCCAAATCTTTATCAAAATAAAGATTAAATCAATTCCTAACCATTTCAATATATTTAAAATATCATATCATTTAAAAACTTTATTTCAAATCATTTCAATATATCAAAATATCATATCTTTCCAAAACTTCATTTCAAATCATTTTAATATATCAAAACATCGTATCCTTTCAAAAACTTCATTTCAAATCATTTAATATATTAAAATATCATATCTTTCCAAAACTTCATTTCAAATCATTTTAATATATCAAAATATCATTTGAGTTCAAATCTAAATATTCAACTTTAAATACTTTTTAAATTCAAAGATATCATTCATTTATTATCATTTCAAGTCACCTTTTAAATAGTTTATATTTCAATCAAAATAATTCATCTAAACCATTTAAAAGTGTAATTATTATACTTTCAAATCAAGTATTCAATTTCCAAAGTTTTAAATTATTCTGAGTTCATTTATTAAGTTAAAAACCATAAACATTGAAAATTTCAGCCTTTCACAGCATTCAGAAAAAGCTGTTATAAGTTATAATTGAAAACATTTTAATTCAGCAAAGATAGCATTTTAAAACTGCTGTTAAATCTCAGTTTAGTTGAAATTTAGTTTAAAACAGCAAAGACAGCATTTCCAGAAATGTTGTAATAGCTCAGGTTTCAAATTAAAGGGTTTCATTAAATTCAGCAAAGACAGCAGACCACTACAGCAATTACAGAACTGCTGTAATAGACTTGAGTCAAGTTTTAGCTTATTTAGTTCAACTACAGCAACTACAACATTTCAGAAATGCTGTAATAGCTCTTTTATTCAATTTTAGTTCAAATTAGAAATCATAGCATTTCTGAATGCTGTTAAAGTAATTTCCAGATTTTAGTGTATTTCCAGCAAATAATAAACTTCAATATTAACCCTTTAAACATTATAAAAATCATATTTTGACATTCAAAAATGTTCATTAAATTTACTCTTTTAATTTATGATTTTTATAAGAAACATTTACAGTAAAATCCAAATTTCCAATAATTTTACTTAACAAATCCAAATGTACAATTTTCTTTTCTTCACATTTTAACAAATAAACTTAACACTTATATTTTATTTCCATTTCACAAATTTAACTAAATTTTCAATTTTATTTAATTTACTTAAACCTTTAATAAAAACCAAATTCACATTTCCAAGCCAAGTTATATTTTAAAATTACACTTTTAAGAATTCATTTATTTAACCATTTAATACATAGAAAAACTCAATAACACTTTATTAAATCATTTAAATTCAAATTCAAATCAAATTATCATATTTACCATTTTCCAAATATAATTAAATTTCCATTTTATTTATATAACTTAAATATCATTTAAAAATCAAAATTCCAAATTTCTAAACTTAAGTTATATTTCAAAAATTCACTTTTACCATTCATTTAAATTACATTTTTAACTTCTAGAAAAATCCAAATTTCTTTATTTAAACATTAAAAATCCAATTTAAATCAAATTTTCATAATTTTACACTTTAAAAAATATTTAAAATATTCAAAATACTTTATAAAAATAACCACGGGCCTGTATATAGTTTTCTAACCTAGGTCAAGTGATACGGATATGTATCATTTCAATCCGCAGTTTAAAAAGCAAAAATCCAAGTTTTATCATTTCAAACCCGCAATCCCAAGTTAAAATAAAATAAATAAAAACCGTCCAGACCTATCATTTCAGCCCATAACGATTTTTCCCTATTCTAAAGTCCGTTCGGGTATGTATCATTTCAACCCATAGTGAATCTAATCTACAGGGAACTTGCAGTGTGATAAACAGGTATAAATGAACAGTTTAACAATAAATAACAGTAACAGATAATATGACAGGTAAAATAACAGGTTTAACATCATATAATTAATAATCATAGGCATTTATAACATCATATATAATATTCCACACATTCAATTGTTGTCAATTCACATTTGCATAAGTAAAAATGTCAGGTGAGATTTACTCACCTCAAAATGCTAGAGATAACAAAACCAATGACACAACGGAAATCAAAGCACGATGACAAGATTACGGACTTGAGTGGAGAGCAAATCCAATGCTATAGATCTTGTGTTACAACCCAAAAAAAAATCAAAACAAACCATAAATTCAATACTTTGAAATGATGTAACTTTTAAATAAAAAGATATACGAATGCCAAATCTTTTGCCTTGCTTTCTCTATTCTTTTGTCATGGCCTAGGGATGGTTTTGGCTCAGGTCTGAACAAGTTTGGCTCAGGTTTGGTCGTGTGTATGCACGACCTAGGTAGTAGAATATGGGGAGGAAATTTATACAAAGGAATATGAAGGTTTTAGGCAATATAGGTGGGTTTGGTTCACAAAAATGGCTCGGCCATGGGCTTGTGTGGCTCGGCCAGAGGGACATGGGTCAGGGCAGAGGAAGGAAAGGTGTGTGGTGGTCTGGTCAGAGGTGGTGGAGGCGGCCTAAGTTGGTGGTGGTGGTGGAAAATGGAGTGGTGAAGCAAATAGTGGTCAAACAACATGTTTTTATGGCTTGTGTTGCAATTTTTGTGGAGTTTTGGCATCATGGTGGCTCGGCCTTGGTCAAGACTAGAGTAGTAGCTGGTGTTGATGGAAGGGAAGAGATGTAGGGAGTAGTGGCCGTGGATATGAAGGAGAGGCCTATCCAAAAACAAGAGAAAACAAGGCAAAAATGACATGAAAATAAGAAGAAAAGAAGAAAAAATGAAGCCATTACCCAAAGCTTTTGCTTCAGATCTGAAGTGGTCGAATGATAAAATGAAAAATGAGGTTTTTCACGTGAAAACAAAAGTAAAAGTCATGGCCAAAGCATAAAGGAGGGGTTATGGCAATTGAAAAGACTTAAGGAGGTGAAAGGACATCAGTTTCTAAGCAATTTTAAACTCTTCATATTTCTTTTTCTTTAATACAAATAAAAGAAAATATAAAATCAGTATTTTGACTTGAAAAACCGAAACAAAGTAATATAAAATAAAAGTAAATAATAAATTTTAAAGAAAATGGAAAAAGAATTGAAAAAATTTCTTAAAATTCAAAACAGGGTTCAAAAATTACAAATAAATCATCATTGGCTTTGGAAAAATAACTACTCCATTTTAAAAAATATTCTAAAGCAAAATTTTGAAATAAAATAATTTTTAAAACATATTCAAAGTGAAATAAATAATTAAATTTAGAGAAAATAGAAAAAGAACTAAAGAAATTGTTTAAAAATTGGAAACAGGACATGACAATTACAAATAAGATACCATTGACTCTAGAAAAATTTCTACTTTACTTTAAAATAAATAAAAGGTCAAATAAATAAAATAAACGAGGAACACAATAAAGTGGAAATGAAAATAAAATAAGATTTTAAGAAAGTAGAAAATAAATAAAGAATTTCTTTAATTAAATGAAACTAGAAATTAGAAATTATAAACAGAATACAACTGACATTGGAAAATGTCAATTACACTTTGAAAAATGTTTTAAAACCAAAATATATACATAAAAAGTTATTTTACCCATATTAGAACATTACATGACCAAATAAAATATTATTTATATAATTTAAAATAAACAATTTTGTTAAATACAGCAAATTACACACAATATTCAAAAGGGCATAACTTTCACATTATAAATCAGATTTCAATGAAACGAAAAGCAGTATTCTTGAAATTATATATACTTTCATAATAAAGATAAAATTAAAAAATTTCTAACTTTTAAAATTTAAATTAAAAGTCAAAGTTTGACCATATTGACCAAAAATTCACTGTTCTGGAAAATACTCTATTTATTCATGTTTGGAATTATAATTCACATATAAATCATAATTAATATTTAAAATAACATCATTTTCCATTTACTAAATAAAATAAAGTTTTTAAATCAGGAAATTCAATTTAAAAATAATTGCAAAATACAGAGTTGTTACACTCTCTCCCACTCAAAACTTTTCATCCCCGAAAAGGAATGAGGTATGGGAAAAACACAGAAAAAGATAGAATGAAATAGGATTAAGACAAGATGACAAGAAGATTGAAATTATACCTGATAACTGTTGTTATAGGTAAGTTTAACAAGGTGGAGATGATCTTCCCAAGATCCTCCAGAATCAAAAACACAAGCACAAAAAACACGATTCATCAAATCTACAAAGAAAGCAGGAGCATTAGTTAAACCAAAAGGCATGACTAACTATTCATAGAAAAATCATTTTCAGTACGGAAAGCAGTCTCGGGAATACTTTCCTCAGCAACGCTGAGTTGGTGAAAATCAGGGGTAAGATCAAGCTGAGAGAAAACAATAGCTCCATGGCTAACCAATTCGAATTTGATTTCCTACTTAGAAGGTAGGAGAATTGAAACAACTAGAAAAAATATAGATTGGAAAACAGAATTAGATGATAAATTTAAAACCATGAAAATTTCAACTTACATTAATAATTAATTTCATTCATTTGATTTCACTTAAGTTGAATAAATCTTAATTATTTTTAAATCTCATTATCTCATCATCAAATCAACAATTTATAAAGTCATGAATTTGAACAATCATTTATTATATTTCATCTTTATTCATTAAATTTCATTCTTCTTTATTCCAATTTATTCTTAAATTTATTCCACTTAATATATCAAAATCCTATATATATTAAGTTTATTTCACTTATTATAACTATTTCAATTTATTTAATTTCTTTTAAATATCAGTATATTGTAAATTATTCAATTAACTCTTTTTCTCTATTTACCTCTATTGATCCTTTATAAATAAAATTTAAGTGTATAACATTTATTATAACCACTCAAATTTTATTTATAAAATCCCCTTTATATTGTATGTTCTCCAATTACATATTTAACTTTTAATAATTTAGGTAAGTTATATTGGAATGTAATTGAGTATTATACAAATAAATTCTTTCTAATTCAATTATACAAGTTTACATATTTATTCAAACCTTGATTTCCTTTTATAATTTAAATTATCCTTTAAGATAAAATTTAAGAATTAAATTTCCGATTAACTTCAAACTATTTAGAAATAAATATATATATATACATACACAATATATCAAATCAATTTTAAATCATATATTTATATAATATAAGTCAAGTCATATTTAGAAATTCAAATCAATTAAATTTCAAAGCAAAACTGTAGCAAAGCTATAGAATAGTCTCTCCACTTCGAAACTCAAAAATGAATGTCGATGATGCTGTAGTCATCACCGAAATTATTTTCCAGCGACAAAGAAAAGAGCACTAATTTACAAATTAAAAATCCTTTGAAACAATTTCTACTAGAAATACTTTTAAATAATATATCCTTTTAAAACTTTCAAAACAAGGTTCGAAATCATCGAAAATTAAATTCTCACATTCTTGATTTAAATCCATTTAAATTTCCAAATTAATTTATAACTATGTCTAATTATTTAGATAAGAAACTAAAGTCAATGATTATAAAATACATGCAAAGTTAAATATTATTTCTTAACAATCAATTCCATTAATTATCAAAAATTCAGAAAATTAACCTTATACATATTATAATTATACAAAATTTATTTCATCTACTAAATTTGAAAATCCATATTGTGTCAGTTTGCTCTGTTCGAGTGTTTTGGAGATCCTATCGATAGCGTTGATCAGACGAATCGATCGGAAACCCAAATCAACATCAACAACTCAAACAACACAATATATAAAACATCTTTAAGTATAAGATTTTCAAATACAAGATTAATGTTTCAAAATAAGGATAGGGATTCAGATTTGATGGACTCAAATTAAAGAGAATTCTGATTTGAATACAAGTTGGAGACAAAAGATAAGATGATTAAATAACGGAATAGGAAGATGGGTAAGCCTATACATATCGCGGGCAACCTTAACCAGGTCAACCGTGACTTAATGAATAAGATCGATGTGGATTTTTTAGGGTAAATCTATGTCACATACCGAAATTTCGACTTTCGAAAATTCGACATCGATACTCACTTTATCGACCGCCGAGAAATCGAGTGCCGGAAACTCGAATAGTGATGGTTTTAAATAGAAGAAAAAGGCAGAAGAAGAAGAAGATAGAAAGTAAGAGAGAAAAGAGAACAACAACAGAACAACATCAGAATAGAAAACAATATCAGAATCTTACACATCGCAGCGGAACAATATATAATAGATAATCACTAGTCTTTTAAAACAAAGAACTATATCAGTTTATACATACATCAATCAGAGTCAATTTACAACAATGGACAGTTATATAAACTTGTCCTCATACAGAATACACAGCGGAATAAATAATATCAGATATAAATACTACGTCTCGCCATCCAGCTTTCTTCCAAAGCTCCAGAATATCCAGAATATCCTGATAACATAACTCTAGGCTGCCCGTGTGGAAATTGGTGGGCACCCGGAGTTTAGAAGGGAAACAGTAAACTCCGAGTCAGTCATGGTGACTGGTGTGAGATCGTAAAACAGTTATCTTTCACAAAGAAAATAAAACAAATTCGCAATGCTTTTGGAAAATGAAACTACCATAAGACCTCCCGCCACACACACAATGCAAACGCAGAATTGGAGGAGATTTCTTCTTATGATAGTCAAAGATGCTTACTACGCAAAATCAAATCATTTTTGATATTATTATTAGTGCATAGTGTAGAAAACATTTCGAAAGTAGAATATAAATCTTCGCCAGCATAGACATTTCGAACTATGCCTACTATAGCTACCATCCAAACAGTGGGGCGCCACCATAAGTGAATGATAGGTTCTACAACTAAAACCGTACAAGGCTCGTATTGTTTCTTTGGATTTCCAACAAATGGTCAGGCTAAGGAACTTCCTATGCCACGAATAGAACGCCTCTGGAATGACGTTCCGAGAACCTAACCGGATCTCTGCCAACACAAGGCCGGGTTACCTCTGCAAAAATAGGTAACTACTGACACGCGTATGCCATCCCCCGATCGTAACCGATCTTCTCGAGGATCCCCGATTCGCAACAAACCACATAATAAAAATGCAGCAACCACATAGGTTAATATCTGGGATCCATACCATGATACCACCTCTATCCAGAAGGAATGACATACACTAAGGGGCGCTACTCACTAGAACCTTGCTGCATCTTTCTTGTTTTGACCATTTCCGGGGTGTGAGGCTCGACGAAGTCTCGTCCACAAAGCTACGCTTTCTGCAAAGCCATGCTTCGGGTCAAACAAATGATCAACCTATGATCATAAAGATATAAGATCAAACAAATGATCATATCGCAAATGATCAAACACTGATCATTTCACAGCAACACTCAGTATGCCACGTTACCAAATTGGGAGTATATTGCTGATAAATTTCAACTACATAACCTCTGAGCTCGTACGTCTCAGAGAAGGGTGTTAAGCTAAGAGAATAAATTCTCCGCCACCAATAGAAATGTATTTGAAAGAAATCAGCTTTATATCTCAATTTGTAACGTCAGACACACAATCCATACAAGTCTGTTCCAGGATCGAACAGAACCGAAGGCACTTCTCACGAAGCCCTTGCACATCCGGATAATTTTCTAATCACGTCCGGACTTCCCGTCACTAAGGGTGATAAAACCTCTAAACCAGAGATCAGCCGATGTAGAGTAACTCGACGGTAATCCTTCCGTTTTCAAAAATATCTGGTCTTCAACACCGGTCTTCGAATGCAATTCATAACGACGTATCACATATTCGGAATGGGTTATACGACCCCATGGTCCTTTCCCGGCTAACCCGAATAGTGAGCGCTTATTCAAAAATAAGTGTGGCATTCAAATTCATCCAATTCACAACAAATACCATATTCAAGGTAATTATTGATAGTCGGTTATTTAACTATCAATAAAGATGCGCAACATCATCAGATTCCAAATAATTTTCCAAATTATTTATTTTCAAAAATATCTTTACTAGATATAGAATTTCCACACTTAACCGTTTGAAAACAAATTTCAAATATTCACTTTTCAATTTATCTTTAAAAGATAAAGTTTCAAACCCTTCGTTTCATATTGGAAAAGCAATTCCATACTTATTTAAAATAAGTAATTCACAAAACTATTTATTTTCAACATTTGAAAATATTGAATATACTTAAATCAAAATTAAATATATGTTTCATTCTTCAAGGAAATCTTTTATTTTAACAACGTCTATTTGAGTCAAAACGAATGTTACGTAAAACATCGTTACGACGACTCAAAATCAATAGTATAGGGATTCGGAATTAAGATAGATATATAAATCCCAATACTATATAAAACATTTCCTTTTGGAAATCATTTACTATAACAACAGTGTTATAGTCCACCATTTCCTTATATTTCTCGAAAACGTCTATTTCAACAATGAATGTTGAAATCTATGTATTCGATACTTAACACGTTTTAAAACATCTTTTAAAACAATTAACTTCATTTTATAATATCGCTTCCCCAAAACCATATCCATTTTACTTAAAAATATATTCACTGTCCAAAATCGTGAATATACTTCACTAACCAAATTTCAATCTTTTCTACACATTTATTCCAAGAATTATCCACTATCCAAAATCGTGGATAAAATTCCCTTAATCACTTTCTATATTTAATTTATCAAATTTGATTTATTTCGAATTCATAAAACAACGTTTATAAATTCATCTTCATAATTCATAACAACTTTGATTTAATAAATCTCTTTTATTAACAAATTCGATCAATATTCCATTTAAAGGCAAAAATCAAATTTATAAGTTAATTTCTTATAAATCTCCTATTCGATAGTTTCATCCATTTTATAACTTCACAATTTATAAATCTATAAATTTCATTTACTTATGAATTCCATAAATATTTCATTTTTAACACTTATAAAAACTCGTTTTATAATTCCAATATTTGATTTATAAATATCAATTTTTATAAATCTTTTTATACAAATCGTTTATGGTTATTCAAAAATCCCAACTTAAACCATTTTATAAATAAATCGACTTTTATTTCAAAAACGACACTTTGGTTATATTTCACTAAAAATTATAACTTTTATAACTTTAAAATTTTAATGTTTTTAAATCAATTCAAAAATTCCATAAAACGTATATTTTCAAAAATCACTTAAAAAACCCTTTTAAAGTAAAAGTCGTTATTTTTAAATTTCAAAACTGAATCTGATGATGCAACAGCACCAATAAGTCAATCACAACAACAAACATCATATATCAATATGATAACAGAATATACATCACAATATCTGTAAATAAATAAATACTGGTGAGGAATCCAGTTGGATCCCTCCAACCTGTTTCCCTGCATCCACAGATGTTAGCACAATACCAATTCCACTTCGAGGTGGAATATCGCGGTATATGGGTTTTATAAAAACAATCCGCTTACTAACGACGCAATAGGGTCTCATCCGCTATACGAGGCGGGAAATCAATCAAATCAATATATACATATGCCAATATGTATATATTGCTATATATATATATATAGATATAATCCTACTATATCTAATATCACATCCAATAGCAATCAATCAGTCAATAAATAACTGCAAATTCAACTTTTCATTTGAGTGAGAAAAATCTCACCTTTGCTTTTTAATTTTGCAATCCATCTCGACTTCCTTGATTTATACCTTGTATAAATATTTATACACATTCATTAATATTCGAAACAATTAATTAACCAATTTCCGTTTTTAATGGTTTAATTTTGATAGTTCTGTTCTAAACCAATTTCTCAATTACTAATTTTATTTAACCAACATTTAAATTTCTTTAAACCCATTTCCTTTTTATAAATTTATTTAACTAAAATTCAATTTCGTTTTTAGTAATTTTAGTTATCCAATGATTTACTTTCAAACTAATTCTCTTTAACATATTTATTTAACTATTTATTTTTCTCTGCTTAAACAATATATATATTACTTATTAAATTAAATTTAGAAAATAGGCAGTCTATAACTTTACTGTATATATAAAATTTAGTGTAAATAAATGTTTTTTTTTCTTTTTCCCAGTATGTACTAATATTGGTAGGTGAACAAAACAAAGAAAACAATAACTACCTCACTGACCAACGAACGAGATCGAAACCCAGGCTTGAACTCGAAGACTCCACCATCGGCCACGCGATCTTCACCTTATCGCTGCCAGTATCGCGATTTCCTGCCTTGCGTGAACACATCACCATCCTATTGCCACTTCCAGTCGTGAATCCCCTAGACCACGCGAACCCTAGATCGAACTGCCTTCGTCGCTGTCCCTTTGACTATCCCCAACTCGAGAACCCACCTCGACGCCTCGCCACGACCCTGAGCTTGACATCGCTCGAACTCATCTCTATCTAATGCCAGAATTGTCACCATGATTGAATGCCACCACGAACCCCAGCTCTCGCCTCACGACCGAAGCCCAATGCCATCGCGAGCTCGAAATCGAACGCTCCTTCCTCTGGCCTCGCATCGAAGTCTTGCGACCATCTTGCGAAGCTCGCACACGCCACCAAGCCCATGCGCTAATGCATAGCCTCACTTAGTCGAAGTCGAATTCGACTAGGGGTTGAAGCTCGAACGAAATCCCAATTTTTTTGAAGAGGGTGATTTCAATTTGGTTATGGAAAGAAAAGAGGAGGATATGATTTTCACGAATTTGGTCTGCCATTTTTTTTTGTTTACGAGAGGGGAGTTTAATTCAAAAAGGCTATGGCCATTTATTTTGATTTGAACGAGACTTGGGGGAAGAGGGGAATAGATGTGATTTTAACAATTGAAGGAGCGTGATTTTAGGCTGAAACAAGGGGCGGGTTTTAAGGAGAGGAACGTGCCGTCTTTGACCAAAAATTTAAATTTAAATTTAATTTGAATTTGATTAAATTCCAATGCATTTATACGCCGTACGCTCGCATAACAACTCTGATAAATATGAAAATTGAAATCCGGTAATAATTCAATATTACGGACCCAATGGAATTAGTTTCGTCGAATTCCGAGACTGTGCCACGGAATGCTATTTTTAAATTCAATTTAAATGATATAAATTCAAAACTGATCAAAGCAATTTCAAATTCGATTCTGAGGCTTCTATTATCTTTAGAATTATCAATATGAATTTTAAAAGCTTTCGAAATATTTTTCTTCAACTTAAAATTGAAGATTCAAATTTTTATTCACTTTCAATATATTAAATTTTATAATTTAAATCGTCAGTTTCAAAGTTATATTCGGGATTCAAATTAAATCATCGTTCAAATATTTAAAATTAATTAAATATTTTCACTTTAATTTGTTCAAAATTCTGGGTCGTTACAAACTTCCCTCCTTAAAAGAATTTCGTCCCGAAATTACAAGTTAGGAAAAAAAAGTCCTTAACTCGTCTACTATTTTTCACAATCCAATAGTTTTATCAAATTATCAAAACAAATCTTCCTACTAAAGATTCATTATCCATTCAACTAAATTTTCCAACTCAAATTATAAGTTCCAGACAACATTGTTTACTTTAACAATTCAAATTTTAAATTCAAATTCAAATTTAAACTTTCAAAATTTTCTAACGCTCAAAATTTTCGAAAAATTTCGCCAGCGTCTCCTTTGCGCGGCTAATACGGTACGATTACAAAACGTCCCTACGGACTCTCAGATTTCAAAAAGAAAAGAAAAAGCCAAGCGGCTAGACAAGAAATCAGCAAATCTCATATTGAAATTCAAATACTTACCTTTTGTCGAGCAATTCAAATTATCTTCAAAATTAAAATCCCAATTCATAACACTTGTATATCCTACTAGTCATAATATCTAGTTACAACATTTAAACCATTTTGCACATTTTATTATGAAATTTTCAATATAAACTGCTTATACATTTCTAGCTTACTATTGAAGTTACATATTCAATTTCATTCAATTTTTCATTTCAAAATTCCATTTGAATTCAATTTCATCTTTTATCTTTAGTTCATAACTATACTATTCTAAATTAGTTTTATTTACTAATTCATTCATCTTCAATTTGAATTTCATTCCAATCAGATTTCAAATATTCTATAAGTTATCAACTTATTTACATTTCGATTTATATAATCATTAGTACATTCACAATTTTATTCATATATGAATTCATTTCATTAAGTTAGATTTTTATTTAAACTTAAACTTTACAAGTTATCGACTTCATAATATTTCATAAATATTTTTATATAGTATTCCAGAGTCTTTTCCACCTTTCAAAGCGATTTTGAAAACAATTCAAATTATCCTTTTTAATTTCCAAACAAAATCAAATTTTCCAAACAACTTCCATTTAAACCAATTTGGCAGCAATTCCTCTTTTGGAAACCCGAAAATGAACATCAATAATGCTGCAGTCATTACCGAAGTTATTTTCCAGCGACCGAAAAGAGTTTAGAGCTTTTATCTTTCCAAAATACTTTTCAAAACCTTTGAAATTCATTTTCAAATTCAAAAAGATTTAAACTTTCCAAATCTCCAAAATTTTCAAATTCTTTTCAAACATTTCCAAAAACTTCTCTGGAATTCCGTTTTAAATTACAAATCACATTTATAATTTATATTCTCAAATTTCATTTGTATGTGAATTCATCTCTTTATCTTTCAATTCACATTTATAAATTTCATTCGTTAAATGGATTTATTTCCAAATCTTTGGTTATTATTTTAATTTCTCATTTAATTTCAATGATAATAGTTTAATATTATTACTTCTAACAACCATGCAACCATATACTATAATAATTTACAGAAAATCATTTTTTTTTCTATCCAAAAATAGTTTTGGGTAAAATTATTTCATTTACCCCATTTTAAAACAATACTGTGCCGAATTATTCTATATAAGTGTTTAGAGATCCCTATCGATAGAGTTGTACGGACAATACCGACCAGAATCCATATACCACTCAACAAACCAATCATCACAATATTAAACAATTTTATATTAACTAACAAATACGCACTCGTATCTATTATTACACTCAACTCATTCTAGAGTACTACTGACTCTATCTCTAATGAGTAACACCCAACAGAGCAGGGTTGTCGCTTAACCATATGCTCTGATACCACGCTGTCACATACCGAAATTTCGACTTTCGAAAATTCGACATCGATACTCACTTTATCGACCGCCGAGCAATCGAGTGCCGGAAACTCGAATAGTGATGGTTTTAAATAGAAGAAAAAGGCAGAAGAAGAAGAAGATAGAAAGAAAGAGATAAAAGAGAACAACAACAGAACAACATCAGAATAGAAAACAATATCAGAATCTTACACATCGCAGCGGAACAATATATAATAGATAATCACTAGTCTTTTAAAACAAAGAACTATATCAGTTTATACATACATCAATCAGAGTCAATATACAACAATGGACAGTTATATAAACTTGTCCTCATACAGAATACACAGCGGAATAAATAATATCAGATACAAATACTACGTCTCGCCATCCAGCTTTCTTCCAAAGCTCCAGAATATCCAGAATATCCTGATAACATAACTCTAGGCTGCCCGTGTGGAAATTGGTGGGCACCCGGAGTTTAGAAGGGAAACAATAAACTCCGAGTCAGTCATGGTGACTGGTGTGAGATCGTAAAACAGTTATCTTTCACAAAGAAAATAAAACAAATTCGCAATGCTTTTGGAAAATGAAACTACCATAAGACCTCCCGCCACACACACAATGCAAACGCAGAATTGGAGGAGATTTCTTCTTATGATAGTCAAAGATGCTTACTATGCAAAATCAAATCATTTTTGATATTATTATTAGTGCATAGTGTAGAAAACATTTCGAAAGTAGAATATAAATCTTAGCCAGCATAGACATTTCGAACTATGCCTACTATAGCTACCATCCAAACAGTGGGGCACCACCATAAGTGAATGATAGGTTCTACAACTAAAACCGTACAAGGCTCGTATTGTTTCTTTGGATTTCCAACAAATGGTCAGGCTAAGGAACTTCCTATGCAACGAATAGAACGCCTCTGGAATGACGTTCCGAGAACCTAACCGGATCTCTGCCAACACAAGGCCGGGTTACCTCTGCAAAAATAGGTAACTACTGACACGCGTATGCCATCCCCCGATCGTAACCGATCTTCCCGAGGATCCCCAATTCGCAACAAACCACATAATAAAAATGCAGCAACCACATAGGTTAAGTATCTGGGCTCCATACCATGATACCACCTCTATCCAGAAGGAATGACATACACTAAGGGGCGCTACTCCCTAGAACCTTGCTGCATCTTTCCTGTTTTGACCATTTCCGGGGTGTGAGGCTCGACGAAGTCTCGTCCACAAAGCTACGCTTTCTGCAAAGCCATGCTTCGGGTCAAACAAATGATCAACCTATGATCATAAAGATATAAGATCAAACAAATGATCATATCGCAAATGATCAAACACTGATCATTTCACAGCAACACTCAGTATGCCACGTCACCAAATTGGGAGTATATTGCTGATAAATTTCAACTACATAACCTCTGAGCTCGTACGTCTCAGAGAAGGGTGTTAAGCTAAGAGAATAAATTCTCCGCCACCAACAGAAATGTATTTGAAAGAATCAGCTTTATATCTCAATTTGTAACGTCAGACACACAATCCATACAAGTCTGTTCCGGGATCGAACAGAACCGAAGGCACTTCTCACGAAGCCCTTGCACATCCGGATAATTTTCTAATCACGTCCGGACTTCCCGTCACTAAGGGTGATAAAACCTCTAAACCGGAGATCAGCCGATGTAGAGTAACTCGACGGTAATCCTTCCGTTTTCAAAAATATCCGGTCTTCAACACCGGTCTTCGAATGCAATTCATAACGATGTATCACATATTCAGAATGGGTTATACGACCCCATGGTCCTTTCTCGGCTAACCCGAATAGTGAGCGCTTATTCAAAAATAAGTGTGGCATTCAAATTCATCTAATTCACAACAAATACCATATTCAAGGTAATTATTGATAGTCGGTTATTTA
Source organism: Allium fistulosum (assembly GCA_030737815.1). Lineage (NCBI taxonomy): Eukaryota > Viridiplantae > Streptophyta > Magnoliopsida > Asparagales > Amaryllidaceae > Allium > Allium fistulosum. Next base: position 193,966,161 of record CM060905.1, read on the forward strand.
ACTATCAATAAAGATGCGCAACATCATCAGATTCCAAATAATTTTCCAAATTATTTATTTTCAAAAATATCTTTACTAGATATAGAATTTCCACACTTAACCGTTTGAAAACAAATTTCAAATATTCACTTTTCAATTTATCTTTAAAAGATAAAGTTTCAAACCCTTCGTTTCATATTGGAAAAGCAATTCCATACTTATTTAAAATAAGTAATTCACAAAACTATTTATTTTCAACATTTGAAAATATTGAATATACTTAAATCAAAATTAAGTATATGTTTCATTCTTCAAGGAAATCTTTTATTTTAACAACGTCTATTTGAGTCAAAACGAATGTTACGTAAAACATCGTTACGACGACTCAAAATCAATAGTATAGGGATTCGGAATTAAGATAGATATATAAATCCCAATACTATATAAAACATTTCCTTTTGGAAATCATTTACTATAACAACAGTGTTATAGTCCACCATTTCCTTATATTTCTCGAAAACGTCTATTTCAACAATGAATGTTGAAATCTATGTATTCGATACTTAACACGTTTTAAAACATCTTTTAAAACAATTAACTTCATTTTATAATATCGCTTCCCCAAAACCATATCCATTTTACTTAAAAATATATTCAGTGTCCAAAATCGTGAATATACTTCACTAACCAAATTTCAATCTTTTCTACACATTTATTCCAAGAATTATCCACTATCCAAAATCGTGGATAAAATTCCCTTAATCACTTTCTATATTTAATTTATCAAATTTGATTTATTTTCGAATTCATAAAACAACGTTTATAAATTCATCTTCATAATTCATAACAACTTTGATTTAATAAATCTCTTTTATTAACAAATTCGATCAATATTCCATTTAAAGGCAAAAATCCAATTTATAAGTTAATTTCTTATAAATCTCCTATTCGACAGTTTCATCCATTTTATAACTTCACAATTTATAAATCTATAAATTTCATTTACTTATGAATTCCATAAATATTTCATTTTTAACACTTATAAAAACTCGTTTTATAATTCCAATATTTGATTTATAAATATCAATTTTTATAAATCTTTTTATACAAATCGTTTATGGTTATTCAAAAATCCCAACTTAAACCATTTTACAAATAAATCGACTTTTATTTCAAAAACGACACTTTGGTTATATTTCACTAAAAATTATAACTTTTATAACTTTAAAATTTTAACGTTTTTAAATCAATTCAAAAATTCCATAAAACGTATATTTTCAAAAATCACTTTAAAAACCCTTTTAAAGTAAAAGTCGTTATTTTTAAATTTCAAAACTGAATCCGATGATGCAGCAGCACCAATAAGTCAATCACAACAACAAACATCATATATCAATATGATAATAGAATATACATCACAATATCTGTAAATAAATAAATACTGGTGAGGAATCCAGTTGGATCCCTCCAACCTGTTTCCCTGCATCCACAGATGTTAGCACAATACCAATTCCACTTCGAGGTGGAATATCGCGGTATATGGGTTTTATAAAAACAATCCGCTTACTAACGGCGCAATAGGGTCTCATCCGCTATACGAGGCGGGAAATCAATCAAATCAATATATACATATGCCAATATGTATATATTGCTATATATATAGATATAATCCTACTATATCTAATATCACATCCAATAGCAATCAATCAGTCAATAAATAACTGCAAATTCAACTTTTCATTTGAGTGAGAAAAATCTCACCTTTGCTTTTTAATTTTGCAATCCATCTCTTTTTTGGCTCGACTTCCTTGATTTATACTTTGTATAAATATTTATACACATTCATTAATATTCGAAACAATTAATTAACCAATTTCCGTTTTTAATGGTTTAATTTTGATAGTTCTGTTCTAAACCAATTTCTCAATTACTAATTTTATTTAACCAACATTTAAATTTCTTTAAACCCATTTCCTTTTTATAAATTTATTTAACAAAAATTCAATTTCGTTTTTAGTAATTTTAATTATCCAATGATTTACTTTCAAACTAATTCTCTTTAACATATTTATTTAACTATTTATTTTTCTCTGCTTAAACAATATATATATATTACTTATTAAATTAAATTCAGAAAATAGGCAGTCTATAACTTTACTGTATATATAAAATTTAGTGTAAATAAATGTTTTTTTTCTTTTTCCCAGTATGTACTAATATCGGTAGGTGAACAAAACAAAGAAAACAATAACTACCTCACTGACCAACGAACGAGATCGAAACCCAGGCTCGAACTCGAAGACTCCACCATCGGCCACGCGATATTCACCTTATCGCTGCCAGTATCGCGATTCCCTGCCTCGCGTGAACACATCACCATCCTATTGCCACTTCCAGTCGTGAATCCCCTAGACCACGCGAACCCTAGATCGAACTGCCTTCGTCGCTGTCCCTTTGACTATCCCCAACTCGAGAACCCACCTCGACGCCTCGCCACGACCCTGAGCTTGACATCGCTCGAACTCATCTCTGTCTAATGCCAGAATTGTCACCACGATTGAATGCCACCACGAACCCCAGCTCTCGCCTCGCGACCGAAGCCCAATGCCATCGCGAGCTCGAAATCGAACGCTCCTTCCTCTGGCCTCGCATCGAAGTCTTGCGACCATCTTGCGAAGCTCGCACACGCCACCAAGCCCATGCGCTAATGCATAGCCTCACTTAGTCGAAGTCGAATTCGACTCGGGGTTGATGCTCGAACGAAATCCCAATTTTTTTGAAGAGGGTGATTTCGATTTGGTTATGGAAAGAAAAGAGGAGGATATGATTTTCACGAATTTGGTCTGCCATTTTTTTTTGTTTACGAGAGGGGAGTTTAATTCAAATAGGCTACGGCCATTTATTTTGATTTGAACGAGACTTGGGGGAAGAGGGGAATAGATGTGATTTTAACAATTGAAGGAGCGTGATTTTAGGCTGAAACAAGGGGCGGGTTTTAAGGAGAGGAACGTGCTGTCTTTGACCAAAAATTTAAATTTAAATTTAATTTGAATTTGATTAAATTCCAATGCGTTTATACGCCGTACGCTCGCATAACAACTCTGATAAATACGAAAATTGAAATCCGGTAATAATTCAATATTACGGACCCAATGGAACTGGTTTCGTCGAATTCCGAGACTGTGCCACGGAATGCTATTTTTAAATTCAATTTAAACGATATAAATTCAAAACTGATCAAAGCAGTTTCAAATTCGATTCTGAGGCTTCTATTATCTTCAGAATTATCAATACGAATTTTAAAAGCTTTCGAAATATTTTTCTTCAACTTAAAATTGAAGATTCAAATTTTTATTCACTTTCAATAGATTAAATTTTATAATTTAAATCGTCAGTTTCAAAGTTATATTCGGGATTCAAATTAAATCATCGTTCAAATATTTAAAATTAATTAAATATTTTCACTTTAATTTGTTCAAAATTCTGGGTCGTTACAATCTACATTCGATCTCAAGAGATAGAATTCAGAATAGTAAGAGATACTAGCATCTAAACTGAGGATATATAAAATCTCCAGTGAATCAATGTCATTGTAAAGGAGTTTCACCCTTTTACAAATCATTAGAATATTGGCAGGATCGCCAATTCATTATATAGATCATCCGAAGTTGAGTTTATGGGATACTCCAAAATCAAGAAGACGAATAAGGGAGGACAAGAATGGACTTTGGAACCGAAGGGAACGTTCCAAAATTCAAAGGAAACCGAATCGAAGAAGAAGGAATTCAAGTTCGAACGAAAGTGATTCCGTAATTAAATTTACCCTATATGCTGAGTTTGCCTAAAACCAGAGCTCTAATACCACATGTAACGACCCGATATTTTCAACCATTCGCATCCGCACATGTCGGACTTGAATTGCTCAAAATACCGCGTTGTAAATAAAAATTTGGCAAACTCATCATATATAGTAAATAAATAATCACAGATCACAGACACAGAGTAATATAATGCAGCGAAAGTAAAAGAGATTGTAGTTCATGAAGCTACTATATATATATGAGAGTTAATTAAGATTTAATAGGAATACCAAGATACAACAGGGGTAACAGTATGAAAATCAGGTACAACTCAGAATACAACTGGAATCAACTGGATAACAAAATGAAAAGATATATGGTTCTTCAAAGCAAAACTCCAGCTCCAAAGGTGAGTCTCGAATGCTGTATCACTCAATCTTACCCGAGTGTAAAGCAAAACACAAAACACTCAAGTAAGGACATACATACTTATACAAGGTAAACCAACTCAAGTGAACTGTAATAAAAGTACAAGTAACTTAAAGAATGCTTGGTATCACCCATTCTTTAAGGATCCGTTAAACTATCTACTATGTAGTAATATTCGCTATTATAATAATGTCTAATATAAAATAAACATACTTTTAAATAGCATTAAGGCTTTACATTTTCCACCTTAACACGTAATAGTCCCTGTAGTCTATCGAGTATTAGCATACTCCCAAAATGGGGGCTATCCTCGATACTCCACAAGCTACGGGAGAAATCACAACTCATAGTAAAGCTTGCTATGGTAAGTGACACGGCACAACTAGGCAATGCTAGGGCAGATATACCAATTACGCCGGGCTGGTGGTGACGCATAGCAGCCACTACCGCCCACCTCGAACAACACTCCCAAATCAAGGGGTGCACCCAATCAATCACAAAGTAATAGAATGGTATTGAAGAAGTGTGTCCGATCAGAGGTGCTACCTCCTTGGCCCGTCAATCGCTCATGTTTTAGCCACTTTATGCCAACTCATGGGAGTTGGGTCCACGTATATACCTTAGGATCGTCTCCACCATCCTACTTCATTCTGGAAACTCCACCGCGTACACAGTTGTTAAAGTGGTTTTTGGTATCGATAGAGAGTATGTCCATATCCGATCCCGGTCTCTTTAACAACCAATCGTTATTATAACCTGTGGTTATAATTTTAAAATAATATTTTATACTTCAAAATAGAATATCATTTCAAATCCAAATCTTTATCAAAATAAAGATTAAATCAATTCCAAACCATTTCAATATATTTAAAATATCATATCATTTCAAAACTTCATTTCAAATCATTTCAATATATCAAAATATCATATCTTTCCAAAACTTCATTTCAAATCATTTTAATATATCAAAACATCGTATCCTTTCAAAAACTTCATTTCAAATCATTTAATATATCAAAATATCATATCTTCCCAAAAATTCATTTCAAATCATTTTAATATATCAATATATCATTTGAGTTCAAATCTAAATATTCAACTTTAAATACTTTTTAAATTCAAAGATATCATTCATTTATTATCATTTCAAGTCACCTTTTAAATAGTTTATATTTCAATCAAAATAATTCATCTAAACCATTTAAAAGTGTAATTATTATACTTTCAAATCAAGTATTCAATTTCCAAAGTATTAAATTATTCTGAGTTCATTTACTAAGTTAAAAACCATAAACATTGAAAATTTCAGCCTTTCACATCATTCAGAAAAAGCTGTTATAAGTTATACTTGAAAACATTTTAATTCAGTAAAGACAACATTTTAAAACTGCTGTTAAATCTCAGTTTAGTTGAAATTTAGTTTAAAACAGCAAAGACAGCACTTCAAAAAATGTTGTAATAGCTCAGGTTTCAAATTAAAGGGTTTCATTAAATTCAGCAAAGACAGCAGACCACTACAGCAATTACAGAACTGCTGTAATAGACCTGAGTCAAGTTTTAGCTTATTTAGTTCAACTACAGCAACTACAGCATTTCAGAAATGCTGTAATAGCTCATTTATTCAATTTTAGTTCAAATTAGAAATCATAGCATTTCTGAATGCTGTTAAAGTAATTTCCAGATTTTAGTGTATTTCCAGCAAATAATAAACTTCAATATTAACCCTTTAAACATTATAAAAATCATATTTTGACATTCAAAAATGTTCATTAAATTTACTCTTTTAATTTAAGATTTTTATAAGAAACATTTACAGTAAAATCCAAATTTCCAATAATTTTACTTAACAAATCCAAATGTACAATTTTCTTTTCTTCACATTTTAAAAAATAAACTTAACACTTATATTTTATTTCCATTTCACAAATTTAACTAAATTTTCAATTTTATTTAATTTACTTAAACCTTTAATAAAAACCAAATTCACATTTCCAAGTCAAGTTATATTTTAAAATTACACTTTTAAGAATTCATTTATTTAACCATTAATACATAGAAAAACTCAATAACACTTTATTAAATCATTTAAATTCAAATTCAAATCAAATTATCATATTTACCATTTTCCAAATATAATTAAATTTCCATTTTATTTATATAACTTAAATATCATTTAAAAATCAAAATTCCAAATTTCCAAACTTAAGTTATATTTCAAAAATTCACTTTTACCATTCATTTAAATTACATTTTTAACTTCTAGAAAAATCCAAATTTCTTTATTTAAACATTAAAAATCCAATTTAAATCAAATTTTCATAATTTTACACTTTTAAAAATATTTCCAATATTCAAAATACTTTATAAAAATAACCACGGGCTTGTATATAGTTTTCTAACCTAGGTCAAGTGATACGGATATGTATCATTTCAATCCGCAGTTTAAAAAGCAAAAATCCGGGTTTTATCATTTCAAACCCGCAATCCCAAGTTAAAATAAAATAAATAAAAACCGTTCTGACCTATCATTTCAGCCCATAACGATTTTTCCCTATTGTAAAGTTCGTTCGGGTATGTATCATTTCAACCCATAGTGAATCTAATCTACAGGGAACTTGTAGTGTGATAAACAGGTATAAATGAACAGTTTAACAATAAATAACAGTAACAGATAATATGACAGGTAAAATAACAGGTTTAACATCATATAATTAATAATCATAGGCAGTTATAACATCATATATAATATTCTATACATTTAATTGTTGTCAATTCACATTTTCATAAGTAAAAATGTCAGGTGAGATTTACTCACCTCAAAATGCTGGAGATAACAAAACCAATGACACAACGGAAATCAAAGCACGATGACAAGATTACGGACTTGAGTGGAGAGCAAATCCAATGCTATAGATCTTGTGTTACAACCCAAACAAAAAAATCAAAACAAACCATAAATTCAATACTTTGAAATGATGTAACTTTTAAATAAAAAGAGATACGAATGCCAAATCTTTTGCCTTGCTTTCTCTATTCTTTTGTCATGGCCTAGGGATGGTTTTGGCTCAGGTTTGAACAAGTTTGGCTCAGGTTTGGTCATGTGTATGCACGGCCTAGGTAGTAGAATATGGGGAGGAAGTTTATACAAAGGAATATGAAGGTTTTAGGCAATATAGGTGGGTTTTGTTCACAAAAATGGCTCGGCCATGGGCTTGTGTGGCTCGGCCAGAGGGACATGGGTCAGGTCAGAGGAAGGAAAGGTGTGTGGTGGTCTGGTCAGAGGTGGTGGAGGCGGCCTAAGGTGGTGGTGGAAAATGGAGTGGTGAAGCAAATAGTGGTCAAACAACATGTTTTTATGGCCTGTGTTGCAATTTTTATGGAGTTTTGGCATCATGGTGGCTCGGCCTTGGTCAAGCCCAGAGGAGTAGCTGGTGTTGATGGCAGGGAAGATATGTAGGGAGTGGTGGCCGTGGATATGAAGGAGAGGCCTATCCAAAAACAAGAGAAAACAAGGCAAAAATGACATGAAAATAAGAAGAAAAGAAGAAAAAATGAAGCCATTACCCAAAGCTTTTGCTTCAGATCTGAAGTGGTCAATTGATGAAATGAAAAATGAGGTTTTTCATGTGAAAACAAAAGTAAAAGTCACGGCCAAAGCATAAAGGAGGGGTTATGGCAATTGAAAAGACTTAAGGAGGTGAAAGGACATCAGTTTCTAAGCAATTTTAAACTCTTCATATTTCTTTTTCTTTAATACAAATAAAACAAAAAATAAAATCAGTAATTTGACTTGAAAAACCGAAAAAAAGTAATATAAAATAAAAGTAAATAATAAATTTTAAAGAAAATGGAAAAAGAATTAAAGAAATTGCTTAAAATTCAAAATAGGGTTCAAAAATTACAAATAAAACATCAATTGCTTTGGAAAAATATCTACTCCGTTTAAAAAATATTCTAAAGAAAAATTTTGAAATAAAATAATTTTTAAAACATATTCAAAGTGAAATAAATAATTAAATTTAGAGAAAATAGAAAAAGAACTAAAGAAATTGTTTAAAAATTGGAAACAGGACATGACAATTACAAATAAGATACCATTGACTCTAGAAAAATTTCTACATCACTTTAAAATAAATAATAGGTCAAATAAATAAAATAAACGAGGAACAAAATAAAGTGGAAATGAAAATAAAATAATATTTTAAGAAAGTAGAAAATAAATAAAGAATTTCTTTAAATAAATGAAACTGGAAATTAGAAATTATAAACAGAATACAACTGACATTGGAAAATGTCAATTACACTTTGAAAAATGTTTTAAAACCAAAATATATACATAAAAAGTTATTTTACCCATATTAGAACATTACATGACCAAATAAAATATTATTTATATAATTTAAAATAAACAATTTTGTTAAATACAGCAAATTACACACAATATTCAAAAGGGCATAACTTTCACATTATAAATCAGATTTCAACGAAATGAAAAGCAGTATTCTTGAAATTATATATACTTTCATAATAAAGATAAAATTCAAAAATTTCAAACTTTTAAAATTTAAATTAAAAGTCAAAGTTTGACCATATTGACCAAAAATTCACTGTTCTGGAAAATACTCTATTTATTCATGTTTGGAATTATAATTCACATACAAATCATAATTAATATTTAAAATAACAACATTTTCCATTTAATAAATAAAATAAAGTTTTTAAATCAGGAAATTCAATTTAAAAATAATTGCAAAATACAGGGTTGTTACAAAGAATTTGCGTGCTATCTAGTTGAAATTCATCCTCGAGCACACATGTGTGTTATAACGACCCGTTACTTTCAACCATTCGCATCCATTATAAGTGTATAGGTAGACACTCATGCCGGAATTGAATTGCTCAAAATACCACGTTGTAAATAAAAATTTGGCAAAATCTCAGAATATACAGTAAATAAATATAATCACAGATCACAGACACAAAGTAAAATAATGCAGCGGAAGTAAAAGAAATAGTAGTTCATGAAGCTACTATGTAAATATATCAGAGTTACATAAGATACAACGTAAGAAATAAAGTACATCAGAAGTCTCAATACAATAACCAAGTACAGGCTGAATAGAACAACAGAACCGAAGTTGATAGAACAAGACTAGCAGATAATCTCCAGTGATTCAAAACTCCAGAAAGTGGAAATCCAAATCTATGAATAACTCAGGCTGACCCGAGCGTAAAGCAAAACACAAAACACTCGAGTCAGGAAAATATATACTTATATAATGTAAACCAACTCAAGTGAACTGTAATAAAGGTACAAGTAACTTAGAAGATGCTTGGGACCGCCCATCCTCTAAGGATCCGTTAAAATATCTACTATGTAGTAATATTCGCTATTATAATAATGTCTAATAAGTAAAGTATAATCATATAGAAAATAGCGTTAAGGGGATGGAGAACCTTAACGCGGTCGGATCTTAAAATCATAATCGTAGTGGGTTCGATATGGTAGGTGACACGGCACACAAGGCAATGCCAGGGTAGATATACCAATTACGCACACGGACTGATGGATATGCATAGCAGCCACTACCGTTCCACCTCGAACAACACTCCCAAATCAAGGGTGGCCATGAAAAATCACAAAGTAATAGAATGGTATCGAAGAAGTGTGTCCGATACGAGGTGCTACCTCACTGGCCCGAGATCGCTCCTGTTTTAGTCACCTTATGCCAACTCACGGGAGTTGGGTCCACGTATATACCTTAGGATCATCGCCACCATCCTACTTCATTCTGGAAACTCCACCGCGTACACAGTTGTCAAAGTGGTTTTCGGTATCGACAGAGAGTATGTCCATATCCGATCCCGGTCTCTTTAACAACCAATCGTTATTATAACCCGTGGTTATAACTTTTAAAACAATACTTTACTTCAAAATAAAATATCATTTCAAAACCATATATTTATCAAAATAAAGATTAAATCAATTCCAAACCATTTCCATATATTTAAAATATCATATCATTTCAAAACTTCATTTCAAATCATTTCAATATATCAAAATATCATATCTTTCCAAAACTTCATTTCAAATCATTTTAATATATCAAATATCAATCTTTCCAAATCTTCATTTCAAATCATTTTAATATATCAAATATCAATCTTTCCAAATCTTCATTTCAAATCATTTTAATATAATAAAATAGCATATCCTTACAAATCCAAATATTCAACTTTAAATACCCTTTTAAATTCAAAGATATCATTCATTTACTATCATTTCAAATCACTTTTAAATAGTTTATATTCCAATCAAAATAATTCATTTAAACCTTTTAAAAGTGTAATTATTATACTTTCAAATCAAGTATTCAATTTCCAAAGTTTCAAACCATTCTGAGTTCGTTTACTAAGTCAAAACCATAATTAATAAAATTTCAGCATTTCACTACATTTAAAAACAACTGCTATAAGTTATATTTGAAAACATTTTTAATTCAGCAAATACAGCACTTAAAACTGCTGTTAAAACTCAGTTTTAGATGAATTATAGTTCAAAAACAGAAAAGACAGCATTTCAGAAGTGCTGCGGTAGTTCAGATTTCAAAAACAAGGGTTAAATTTGGTTTCAGCAAAGACTGCAGACCATTATAGCATTTCCAGAGAATGCTATAATAGGCCCGAGTTCAATATTAGCCTATAAGTTCAATTACAGCAACTACAGCATTTCAGAAATGCTGTAATAGCTCTTTTTACACAATTTTAGTTCAAAACAGAATCTATAGCATTTCTGAATGCTATTAAAAGTAGATTTCAGGTGTTAGTGTATTTCCAGCAACTAAATAACTTCAATTTAAAACACATAAACATTTTAAAATCATATTTTAACATTTAAAATGTTCATTTACATATCATTTAACATATATCTTTTTCACAATAAATTTCTTATAATTAAATCCAATTTTCAACAGTTTACTTAATAAATTTAAGTGTAAAAGTTTCCAATTCTTCACATTTCAACAAATAAACTTAACACTTCACATTTAAATTACCATTTCAAAAATTTAACTAAATTTCCAATTTTATTTAATTAACTTAAACCTTTAATTAAAACCAAATTTCACATTTCCAAGTCAAGTTATATTTTAAAAGATCACTTTTAAACATTCATTTATTTAACCACTTAAACTCATAGAAAAATCAATAATACTTTAATAAATCACTTAAATTCAAATTTAATCAAATTATCATATTTACCATTTTACAAATATAATTAAGTTTCCATTTTTATTCATATAACTTAAATATCATTTTTAACCAAAATTCCAAATTCCAAACTTAAGTTATATTTCAAAAATCCAATTTAACCATTCATTAATTACATTTTTAACTCGTAGAAAAATCATAATTTCTTTATTTTAAAACATTTCAAAATCTATTTAAATCAAATTTCATAAATTTATATTTTTAAAATACTTAAAAATATCCAAAAACACTTTATAAAATAACCACGGGCCTGTATATAGTTTTCTAACCTAGGTCAAGTAATCCCAAGTTAAAATAAGTTAAATAAAAACCATTCAGGCCTATCATTTCAGCCCATAATGATTTTTCCCTATTCTAAAGTCCGTTCGGGTATGTATCATTTTAACCCATAGTGATTCTAGTCTACTGGGAACTTGCAGTGTGGTAAACAGATATAAATGAACAGAATACATTATATAACAGTAACGGATGATATAACAGGTGTATAAACATCATATGATCATAACATAGTCAAGTATAACATGATAATATATTTCTACAGATTCACAGGGTGTCAATTTACTAGTTATATAGGTACATATTGTCTGGTGAGAATAACTCACATGTTTGTGCTGGAGATATCAAAACCAATGACACAATGGAAACAAAAGCACGATGATAAGACTACGGACTTGAGTGGAGAGCGAATCCAATCTACAACTCTTGTGTACAACCCAAAACAAACAATCAAAACAGCAAAATTCAATACGACTTTAAAATGCAATAACATTGAAATAGAAGGAGATACGACTACGCAGTCTTTTGCTTTGCCTTCTCTATTGTTTGGTATGGCTTTGGGGTATGATGTGGTTCAGATGTGGTCAAGTTTTGGGTCAGTTTTGGGCTAACGTAGCTCGTGTTCAAGGCAAGACAATGTGGAGTTTGTACATGAGGAGGTGATGTGGTTTTGAAGGCAACTAGGTGGTTTTTGGTCAAAACAAGGGCTCGGCCATGGGGATTGGGCTCGGCCTGTGGTGTGTCATGACTGGACAGAGGTGGGGAGGGGTGTGTCGAAGTCAGGTCAGGGGAGTGGTGGCGGCTATGGTGGTGGTTTGGGTGGTGGTTGAAGTGGATGAGCATGTAGAGGTGAAATAAGCATGGATCTAGGCATCTAGGTTGTAGTTTGAGTGGTTTGGCCATCAAGGGGGTTCGGCCATGGTCAGATCTGGTGGGGTAGATGGTGGTGGTGGTCTGGAAGAGATGGAAGGAGGTGGTGGCCGTGGAACAAGGGGGAGAGGCCGATCTAAACAAGGGAGAAAGCAAGGCAAAATTGCATAGAAAAAGTAAGAAAAAAAAGTAGAAAGAAAAGAGGGAGATTACCAAATTTTTTTGCAAGATGGAGGCCATGATTTTTTTTAGGGTTTTGGAGCTTTGAAAATTCGTGAATAAGATGAGGGAGTCGGCTGAAAATGAATGAGGAAAAGAACGGAAAAAATAAAATAAAATAAAAGATGTATTGATTGAAAAGAAACGGTAGAATTCAAAAGGGCTAAGCACACAAAAGGTATCAAACTCTTCATATATCTTTAATTCCTTTTTTATAACTTTATATTTCTGGAAAAAAATAATAATCCCAGATAAAATTTCGAAATTTTATCAAAATATAATAATTTATATAAATATTTATCAATTATATAAAGTTAAATTAAGAAAATAGCTAAAATAGTAAACTAGTCTAGAAAATTTGGAATTGAATAGAATAAATTTTTAGAAAATTCATATGAGCTTGTAATATATTTTTAAACATAAATAATAACATGAAATAAAAATATATTCACAAAATAAACATTTAAAATTTAATTTACATATAATTTCTAATGAAGAAAATAGCAGAAAATAGGAAAACAACCTTTAAAAATAGGAAATCATCATAGTAAATTTTGGAAAAATTCTATTATCATTTTTAAAATATTTAGAGATGGAAATATACAAATAGGCAAAATTGCACAATAAAACAAATTATACTAAAAATTGAAATGTACATAACTTTTACATTTTAACTCCGTTTTCAACGAAACGAAAAGTAGTGTTCAAGTTATTACATCTATTTTTATAATAAAAGATAAAATTTATAATTTCAAACTTTTAAATTTTTAAGTTTAAAAGTCAAAGTTTGACTATTTTAACCAAAATTCACATTTTCTGGAAATATTAAATTTAGTCATATTTGGAATTCTAATCCACATACAAAATCAAAGTTTTTATATTTACAATAACAAAATTTATTCTTTTCATAAATAAAGCTTTTAAATCTGGAAATCAATTTAAAAATAATTGTAAATACAGGGTTGTTACATGTGTTTATAACAAAAATATGTGTCCAGGCATTAAAATTATATAGTGCATGCATTTTTGTGTAGCACCGAAGCTTCAATTTTTCGGTTGCGTGAAGAGTCAAGTCCAAATCACCTCTAGTGCATATTTTAATTATTTTGTTGTGCAAGCTTATGCCTAGGTTCATTTTCATTTCATATTACTTGCTTTGAAAATGTGTCCATGCATATATATATATATATATATATATTATCAATTGCATGTCAAGTATATAGTCCAAGTTGCTTTTATTTTTTTTTGCATACATGAAGTGTATAAAACAATATCATACTACATATTGTACACGTGTCGTTTATATGTTGCTGAAGTGTAATAATTCCGGACATCATTTGCATACTTGAAATTTTTTGTGTGAATACATTCAATTGCATGAGCAAAAGTATTCTAAGGTCAGATCATATTTTAATACTTGCATGTATGCGGAGTGAGGTTCAGTCATAAATATATAGTAGTGCGGTCTACTATTTAATTTACGTTGAACCGGCGTTTGGTTTTAAAACGTATTTTGCGCTGATATTTTTATAACGGAATTTTTACTTCGGTATTATATTTTTGAAGCGTTTTGTTTTGATGACATTTTTGACGAATAAAAATTACTGTTATTTTGACTTCAATAACCGTAATTTTAAGGTGAATTTTTAAGTGATTATCCCGCAACGCCGATTTGGTATCCGTTTTTACGATGTTTTGTGAAGCGCAATTTCCTCATCGAAATTGCTATAGTTGTTGCTGTTTTAATCACGTGTTTTAAAAATCATTTTAAAATAAAATTGTTTCCAAAAATTTTACAGTTTGCGCTTTCAAAAGAACGAGGAAGCGATTTAAACGCTTCAGCAAAACCGAGGACTATGAACCCTTACTTTTACCGATTCGATTAATTCCGGACTTGTCCATTTGAGAACGTAAAATGTTAAGTATTTAAAATACACAATTTTGCACTTTCAAGGAAACAATGATGAGATTTAAACGATTTAGCAAAAGTGCGGAATATGGAACCACGCTTTTATTAATTCGGTTAATTCTGGACTCGTTAATTGAAATATTTGCTGGAGAATTGCTGTTTGATGACTTTGATGTTTTTGTTGGGCTTTCGAGCCACTCTGCTGGACCTTCGGGTCAAATTACCAGTACTAGACCTTCGGGTCATTTGTTGGACCTTCGGGTCATCTGTTGGGCGCCAAAAAATTATGATGATAGTACTTGGTAGGCTTCGACCATATGAGATGCATGTGCGGCGTAGCTTAGACTCGCCATATGCTGGGATCGATCCACTTTTATGTCGACTTTTATGATGATTTTCTAGTTATCTATTTTTGATTTCTAGATTTTGTGAATTGTCGTTTTGAATTCAATTGTGAATTTGAAAGTGGATTTGATGGAGTTTAATGAGATTTCTTCATTTAAGCTGTGTTGATTATTTATGCTGAATAGTCTCATTCGAGACTATGATTGATTTGCTTTGATGTTGTTTATGATGCATTCACTTCTAAGTTTAAATTAGACTGATCCGTTTATTATTTTCTTTTAAATAATACTCGGGTCAGACCGAGTTATTTCAGGATAATCGCTATCTCTGATTCAGTTGCAGCTTAAGCTTTTGGGATTTTACTTCATCTTTTGTCTAGACTTCGAGGAGTACTTTTGGTGTATTTATTCTCATCTCATGTATGTATTGATGGATATGTATATGTACAGTTGGTTCATGTGAACCATCGATTGTTGTAGCATGTATCCAGACTTGTCTTCCGCTATATCTGATATTTCTGTTCTGATGTGATTATACTTATCTGTATTGTTGTTATTATGAGTTGTTTTGAATTTTTCTTAAGCCACCGTAGTTTCGTTTTAGATTTGGATTGAATATGTATATCGTTGGGAGTAATTTACACAACTCCTATCGATGTAATCAATACTCTCTAAGGCATAACTTACGGATGGTCGCTTCTAACAAGCCTTATTCTTTGCAATAGCAGACGTTATTCCTTATAATAAACCTTTGTTATTGTGAGCACAGAGGTGGGGCGTCACAAAAAATCCAATAAATAAAGTAAAGTCTAAACAAAACAAAATAGAAAAATAAAATAAAGAGATGGACATAGGAAAAGTATAAAATAAAACTACAGAATTTAATTGCGTGTAAAACGCTGTATTTTATCCAATTTAAAAAGTATAAATCAGAATTTAACGAAACGAATGGCAGAAAAGATATTAGAATCATATCCAACTTCAAATAAAAAGATTAGAAATAAAAAATTCAAATTTAAAAATTTAAACTTAAATTCAAAATTTGACCAAAGTTGACCAAAATATAAGATTTCCAAAAAATGATTATTTTATTATATTTGGAAAATACATTACAACAAAAATCCAAATTTACATTTGGGAAATTCCAAAACTTCAATCTTAAATGATTTAAAAATCAAAGTTTTCAAAATAAAATAAAATAAAATATTTACGAAATTATGGGTTGTTTCACTCTCCCCCACTCAAAACTTTTCGTCCTCGAAAAGAAAGAAGGTAGGAGAATAGGAATAGCTAGAACGGAAAATAGGGAATAGGAATAGCTAGAAAGGAAAATAGGAGAATAGGAATAGCTAGAAAGAAAAATAGGTTAAAAGACCAGGATGAACCATTAATTTAAAACTATATATATTCAAATCAAAATTATTTAGTATTTAATAATTTGATTAAACCCATTTTATTATATCCATAAATAGTCATTTGATTCAAATTGTTAGTTCAAAAAAAAGTAAACAATATTTAAAACATTTTAAACTATTTAGAAAGGAAAAATAAATGATCAAAATATGCTTTATATAATACTTTATCAAAATACTTCTATAACTCGATGTCTTAACAAGTTTATCCTCGTTCCTGCAGACTCTGGCCATGCGTTGATTAGGCGCAAAGCTAGAATTCTCCAGGTACTTAGTAGACTTGTTTCAACACCCAGTGAAAATACCGGAAAAACCTTTAAAAACAGATATGGAAAGTACAATCCAAACAAAACAAACAACCGACACATGTCAAATCATGGATCGCAGATACACAATGGTTATGCCTGGATCCCCCAGGAAACATCCGTACCCGTAGGCCATCGCAGCCCTACAATTACGCCATGATGACTGGTAGACAGCAGATACACAATGGTTATGCCTGGATCCCCCAGGAAACATCCGTACCCATAGGCCGTCGTAACGACCCTGAATTTTTGACATTTGAAATGTGAATATTTAATTGAGTTTAATATTCGAATGATAGTTTAATTTGAGTTTCGAGATATCAGAATGAATTTGGCAATTTAATTATTGAATTTAATCGTTAAATCTGGGTAAAAATTTGAATCTTCAGTTTTAAGCCGATTGAAAATAATATGAAGTCTTGGAAAATTCATATTAATAATACTGAAGATAATGGAAGCTTCGGAATTGAATTTGAAACTGTTTTGTTCAGTTTTGAAATTTTATCGTTTAATCGATATTTAAAAATAGCGTTCCGAGGCACAGTCTCGGAATTCCACGAAAACCAGTTCCATTGGATCTGTAATATTGTATTATTATCGGATTTTAATTTTCGTGATGTTTGGAGCTGTCGTGTGATCGTACGGTAGCGTTGAAATTAAATCGAAAATTTAATATTATAACTGGTCTAAAAAGCTATCTTCTCCATACGATCGAATTTGGACTCGAAACATTTTCCATTACGTTCGGAATAGGCGTATAACATTATAAACGCCTAGCGGCACGCCTCGATTGGAAGTCAAAATTTTTAGTTGACTTTATCGGAACAGTTTGAATTTGAATTTAAATTGAATATTTACATTTATCAAACCCTCAGCCGTATTCTTTCACATCTAAACTTTTTGTTGTCATTGTAGCCTTCTTTTGCAAGCCATCTTCTGATCGACATCACATCTTGTCCCCTTCGTTTTCTTTTATCACGCGAGCAGTTTTTATCGTTCAGAAAAATTAAATCAAAAGCAGGAAGAAGAAAAGTGGCCATAGCAAAAACTTAAATTCAAAAATCGAAAGAAAATAATTTAGCAAAGTCGAGTATTCTCCTCTCCACCCCAGTTCATAAATCAATCCATCTCAGAATATATTACGATTTCCCTCTTTCCCAAATCAAATTCAAAATCGCATGTTACTCCACCAGTTTTATCCCCAAAATCTAATTCGCTCAAGTCAAACTAAAAACCAATGGCCGACAAAAGAATCCCCTTCACCTCTGAACAAATCGCGTTTTCTCATCCTCCTTTTATAAAAAAATGAGAAGGTTTTTGAGTGCGAATCGATCGTTCGATCGAAAAAAATGGGGCTGCTCGACTTCGAGAATGTTCTTGTGCGCATAAAATTGATAAGTCGAAGTTGAAGGCGGCGAGTGCGAATAGGTGTAGCAGCCATCGGTGCAGTTCGAATCAGAAGCGCGTAGGCGCGCGATGCCGGGATGCACGACATCGATTTGTGGGTCGAGGTTGGCCGCGGTAGGGTTTGGAAGTGATTGGTTAGGGCGTCGATCGATGCGTTCGGAAGCTCACGCGCGATGGCATGGCCGCGATTTCGTTCTAGGATTTCAAGCTTTATGGAGTGGTGGCTCGACGAAGTATCGAGAGCAGTAAGGTATTTCTTTTTTTTATTGTTTCACTTAGCTAGTTTTAACTTGAAATTTAATGATGATTATGTTTTAATTTAAATACATATACCAAGGAATAAAACATGTATATATATATATATATATATATATATATTTTCAGACATTTTAATATGTATATAGTAGACAGAAATTTTTGTATATAATAATAATAAAATAGAATGAATATGGATATACAGACATAAGATTTTGTGAAAACAAAATAGAAAATATATTATAAAGGTAGTTTTATTTAATAAAACTTATTTAATTATTTTACCAAAGGTTATTTTATTAAATTTAGTTTTGAAATTTAATTTTTAGTTAAATATTTTATTTAAAAGAAAATGTGTTTAAAAATAAATTATTGGTGTAAATCCAATTTATTATCTAAAATAAATAACTAGTGAATAATTGTTTGACTAATTCAAAATATTAATCAACCGTATAAAATTGTTTATACAAGGTTTAAAAATCGAGAAAACAAGCCGGAAATGGAAATGGAATTTCAAACAATAAAAAGCAAAGGTGAGATCTTCTCACTCAAACAAAGGGTTTTGTTAAATTTTAAATAGTTATATTTAAAATTATTGATTGTGTTGATTGTGTGCTTGAATGATAGTATATATGATAGTAGTATATAGCAATATATATATTGGAGTTGTTGATTTCCCGCATTATATAGCGGATGAGACCCTATGCGCCGCATAATAGCGGATGATATTTTATAAATTCCATATACCGCGATATTCCACCTCGAAGTGGAATTGGTATTGTGCTAACATCTGTGGATGCAGGGAAACAAGTTGGAGGGATCCAACTGGATTCCTCAAAATTTTATGAATTTGTTTCATATGTTGTATGAATTTGTTTCATATGTTGTGTGATGATTATTGATAATATGTGAATGATTATATTGACGATTGAATGTGTTGAAGGCTATAATTTTGCCGAATGTATTTTTGGTATCGTTGGATACCAGAAATAAATAAAATTGGATTTTTGAAATTAAAGTTGGAAATTTTAAGTGAATTCTTTTTGAAAGAATTGGTTGAATTTAAAGGAAGGAATTTAAAAGCATAAAGTTGATTTTTATAATCTTGTCGAATTATTTCCAAAATATGGGAAAGAATTTTAATAAAAGGATTTTGAATAATATTTAAAAGCAGAAGAATTTATCGGAAATGGAATTTTGAATAATTTGGAAGGAATAAAGGAATTTATTTTAAAAGGTGATAAATTGGTTTGAAATCCAATTGATTATTGATTTGGTATTTGAAAATAAATCTTTGAGAAATCGATATGAAAATTTATTTGAGGTTGAATGAAAAATTGATTTGTGTTGAAATAAATTGGAAATCGATTTGTAAAATGATTTGGGATTTGAAATAAACTTAGAAATCAATTTGTAATTGATTTGGGGTCGAAATAAATTTAGAAATCAATTTGAAAGTTGATTTGGTGTTTGAAAGTGAATATTTGGAAATCGATTTGAAAATCGTATAAAAAGTGAATATTTGGGAATGTAAATTCAAAATGGAATTTATAAAGGAAAGGGAAATTTGTTTTAAAAATAAACACTGATTTATTTTTAAAGTGTGGAAATAAATTTACAGATTTGGGATGTAAATTTGAAATAAATCGATAAGGATTTATTTAATTGGTTTAAATGGACCATTTTGGGATGAAGTGTGAAATGTGATTTGAGATTTGTTTTCAAAGTGATGAAGTGTGGAAAATATATATCTTGTGAAGATATTTGAAAAATATAATAATTTCGGAAAATTATTTTAATTGGTTGATTGTTGTGAATGTTGTTGATAGTCAAATAACCGACTATCAATATTTGCCTTTGAAATGGCACTTGAATTTGTTTGTAAAACAAACGCTCATTATTCGGTTAAGCCGGGAGAGGACATTGTGTCATATAACCCATTCCGAATAGTGATACGTCGTGAATGGACATTATTTGAAGACCAGTGTGAAGACCGGGTAGTTTCGAAAATGAAAGGACAACCTATCGAATGTCTCTGCACCGAGTTGCTCCGGTATAGAGATTTATATCACTCTTCTTGTGATGGGAAGTCCGGACGTGATTAGTGAATACCTGGATTGCAAGGGCTTCTTTGGAAGGCCTTCGGTTCCATTCGATCTCGGAACGGACTTGTATGGATGTGTGTCTGACGTTACACTTTGAGATGTAAAGCTGGTTTCTATCAAATACATTTCTGTTGGTGGCAGAGAATTTATTCTCTTAGCTTAACACCCTTCTCTGAGACGTACGAGCTCAGAGGTTATGTAGTTGATGGTTACTAGTGATACATTCCCAATTTGGTAATGTGGCATACGAAGTGCTGTTGATCATTTGTTGATCAAAGCGTGGCTTTGTGAAAAAGCGTGGCTTTGTGGACGAGACTTCGTCGAGCCTCACAACCCAGTAATGGTCGAAACAGGAATGTTGCGGCAAGGTTTTTAGGGGTCGCGCCCCTAGGGTATGTCATTTCCTTCTGGATAAAAGGTGATATCATGGTATGGAGCCCAGATATTTTACCTATGTTGATGCTGCAAATTTATTATACTTTGTGGTTGTTGTTTTGTGGTTGAGGATCCTCAGATAAAGGTCGGTAACGACCGGGGGATGGCATAGCTCGTGTGTTAGCTACCTAGTTACAGCTGTACAGCGTGAGGTAGCGTCGGCCTTGCGTTTGCAGAGAGCAGGTTGACTCTCGGGGCGTCTTTCCAGAGGCGTTTCCATTTTGGTGTAAGGAAGTTCCTTTGCCTGACCATTTGTTGGAAATCCAAAGAAACAATAAGCGCCCTGTACGGTTTTAGTTGTATAACCTGTTATGGAATGTGGCGGTAACCTGCTATTGAACATAGTAGCTATAGTAGGCATACAATAATGGTTGTATGCTGGCTAAGATTAATATTATATTTTCGAAATGTTTTCTACACTATGCACTAGTAATAATATCCAATGATTTTGCGTAGTAAGCATGTTTGACTATCAGAAGAAGAAATCTCCTCCAATTCTGCGTTTGCATTGTGTGTGTGGCGGGAGGTCTTATGGTAGTTTCATTTTCCAAAAGCATTGCGAATCCGTTTTAATTTCTTTGTGAAAATAACTGTTTTACGATCTCACACCAGTCACCATGACTGACTCGGAGTTTATTGTTCCCTTTCTAAACTCTGGGTGCCCATAATTTTCCACACGGGCAGCCTAGAGTTATGTTATCAGGATATTCTGGATTTTCTGGAGCTTTGGAGACAAGATGGATGGCGAGACGTACTACCGTACTTGTTTATTTATTCCGCTGTGTATTCTGTATGAGGACAAGTTTATATAACTGTCCATTGTTGTATTGAGTTGTATATTGACTCTGATTGATGTATGTATAAACTGATATAGTTCTTTGTTTAAAAGACTAGTGATTATCTATTATATATTGTTCCGCTGCGAATGTGAGATTCTGATATTGTTTCTGTTTCTGTTTTTCTGTTCTTTCTTTTCTTCTGCCTTCTTCTACCTCTTCTTTTTAACCCTAATGATTCGGTTTTCCGGCATTCGATTGCACGGCATTTGATACAGTGGAGGTATTAATGTCGACTTTCGAGCATCGAAAGATCGCAACCGTTACAGTCGTCGTAGCCCCTGCGAATTACGCTACCAAGCGACCCAATAGATCGTAGATACACAATGGTTACGCCTGGATCCCTGTAACAACCCGGGGTTTTGCACTAATTTATAATCATCATTAGGCGATTAAATCTATTGGCTAATTACTGATGGGCGTTTTAATCAGTGATATTCTTTTATAAATTTGTTAAGTGTTGGTGGGCTTTAAAAGTTGAATCTTAGCCCATGTTTTATTTTTGGGACCGTGATACTTATCCAATGTTGATACCGGTTATTATGTTCATTGGATCGCTAGCCCATTTTCAAAACATACGAGCGAAATAAAAAAATGGTGGCTCGATCTCCTTCTCGTCCGTCTTCAAATTAGGGCTTTGGAAAATTCTTCGAAGCCGCGACTTTTGTTGATCGATTTAGGGTTATTGGCGTGTTGCTTTGTCGATCGTTCGTCTCATAGAGCTCCGCTCGGCTGCTTCTATGCTCGTCGAAAAAGGTGAGTGACCCTCACATCTAATTCAAGTTCGTATATTTGTTGTCTTTCGATGTTGAATTCTTTTGACGATGTTGTTTTGCTTTGACTTCGACTTGTTTTGTTGCGTGATAATTTTGCTGGTTTCGACTTGATTTTATCGATGTTGATTTGCTGTTCGATTTTTGCCCCGCCTTTATTTGAATGGATTCGACTTGATTGACTTTGTTCGAACTTGCCACCATGGTTATTGATTGTCCCTCTATGACTTCGACACTGTCACTGTTTCATGTTGCCTTTACTTTGATCTTGTTTCAATGATGCATTATGTTGTTCAGTTGTCTGCACTATGTACTCGAGTCTAATTCATGTAGTTTTGTATCTTGATTCGTGTATATTGTCACTATACACCTGTCTGAAGCACTTTTGTACAGTCTGGTTGCTTCACAGTACATTATTTATGTTCAGTCTGGACATTTAAACTGTGTTTGCATTGTTGCCATATCGACTTGTTCCTTTGAGTCAGTGAAGCTTGTTTACGATTGTTTTGTAGCCTTGCCTCACTTGCATTGCTGAGTTTGTTTCTTTGTGTTTGTTATACATATGAACTTGGTTCATATGTATGCTAAGCATTGCTTCTCAGTGTTAATTTGTTATCATGTGCACTTCATTGTTCAATTTGGATTGCCTTGATTGTGTTGAGTGTGTGAAAACTGCTGCATATATGTATGGACATTGTCACTACATACATGTTTGCATATCCACTTGTTGAAGTCATTTTGGTCCAGTTTTATGTTGTCTTCAAGTTTGAAATTCTTGGAGTTCAGTAGCTTGTAGACTTCATGTAGTCTTTGATTCAGGTTGCTTCTTTGTTTCAGTGCTTATACATATATATGTTCACTGATATATATGTCTTCATGTTGTCTGTTCCTCTGTTGCATACCTATGCACATTGCTTTTGCATTGCTGACTTCAGTATGGTTATCCACTTTGTCTCTGATCTGTTGGCACTGCATCCATGTTCATATCTATACATATTTGATGTTGAACTCGATTTTGGTTGATTGCTTTGTATTGGGTTCTGATCCCATTCTCCTATTTAGCATTTGTGCACTTGGTTTGCATACAGTCTTCACTGTGACCTTCCACTTGAGACTGTATGTAGCTGTTTTGACCACCTTGATGCTGTAACCAAACTTCGGCATGATTGTTCTTTGGCATACTCGACTTTGTTTATGCAATTTGGTTTGATACATTTGAGTTCATTTTAGTTGCTGTTTCATTTGCAACTGGTATTTCCAGTCAAGTAGTATGTGTGCACTTGGTTTGCCTACAGTCTTCACTGTGCAGCCTTGCTCATTGACCATTTGATCCATAGTTGTCTCTTACATTTGTTTTCATCAAGGATGCACTGTCCAGTTGAGTTTGGGTTACCTTTGAGTTTCAGACCTGTAGCATGCATGTCGCCATGTAGCTTCATGAATTTTATTAGAGCCTTTTTAATGTTGCTGATGTTGGTTTGGATTCTCTGGTTCAATTGTGCAGTTTTGCCCTTGTATTCATGTGGTGGCTGCAGTCTCATTTTGTTTGCAGTTGTGTTGAGTCATGCTAGCCGTGACTTGACCTTTGTAGTTTCGACTTGCTGTTAGTATTTGGTGTTGAGATGATATCAGATGCTGTAGTGGCGAGGCAGTACACGCGAGCGTGTACTACAGCCCTATCAGAATTGAAATTTTAATTGATAATTTCAATTGCTTGAATTATTTCGTGTGGCCAATTCAATATATTTTGTGTTGTATTTCGATTGGTTTAATTTGATGATTTTGTTGATATCTAATTATCTTTTAGATAATTAGATTATGTGTTTCTAATTATTTATTTAATAATTAGATCTTGTTGTTAATTGCCGTTTAGGCAATTCTGTTGTTTTCTAAATTATCTTCATTGATAATCTTTTCATTTATCTTTATTGATGACTTGAAATTGCTGATTTGTTGTTTAACACTGTTTCATGTTATATCTACCGTTATCCGATTCTCTTATTGAAGGGTTGGATATACGAGATTTATTGTGACTGTCATCTATTGATTATTTAATTATTATTGCTTCCGTGCATTAATAAAAGAGTTTGAATTAGACTGACCCGCGTATTATTTTCTTTTGAATTTAATACTCGGGTCAGACCGAGTTATTTCAGGTTGTTGATATCTTGCTTTGGGTTGCTGCTTGAGCTATGAAGTCTTTTCATGCCTTTTGGAGTAGTCGTTGTCATAGTATAAGATGATATGTATTCATGTATATTATTTATAATAATGTACTTGTATATGTAACTTCCAGAGTCGACAGTTGTAGTTGTATCATATGTATTGTATCACATGTATTGTAACTGCCTTCAGTTATATATATATGAGATTTTATATTAGTTGTGTTCCGCATTTAGCTTATCTGTGTTATTATTATACATGTTGTCCTAAACTATTATGAACCATCGTAGTTCATTTTATACTGGAATTCGGTATGTCGATGGGAGTAATAAACAGAGATTAAAGAAAAATAAATATATCACTCCTATCGAGGTAACCAATACTAGTGTAAGGCCTAACTACAGATGGCCGCTTTTATCCAGCCTTATTCTTCGTAATAACAGACAGTATTTCTTTTAATACTCTTTGTTATTGTGAGCATAGAGGTGGGGCGTTACAGTTGTTATCAGAGCGAGGGGTTTATGGACATAATATAAAACATAACTTTGATGGAACATGTGTTACAACTAATTGTTGATGTTTTATTTATGCTTTGAGTTAAAACTAAAGTTTTGAAATTATAATGAAATTTTTAAATATTCTTATTTAAAAATAAAAGTGAAATTGTGTTTTGATGATTGAGTAATTTATGTTCTGTTTATCAGAGTGCGCAGCGGAAACAGTAACTGTCTTCGCCGAGTACAGCTGATAACCCTTTTGATTTAAAAATAAAATATGAAAATGAAATTAGTTTCATTGTGTTGGTTAACCAGTGGTCTTGATTTTGTTGAGATTTTTGCTGGTTTTCTTTTATGCTAATCACATATTGATTAGATTTTTGTTGTTTCAAATATATCTTCATTGAAGATATAATCGAGTGATTTCTTTGCTCATCTTTTGGTGTGAGTGCAAATATGAGTTGCACGTTACTGCATTGACTTTACGTTGAACCGGTGTTTGGTTCAAATGTATTTTGTTGCCGTTATTTTTATAACGGGATTTTTACACCGATGCTAAATTTTTGAAGCACGGTGTTTTGTTGACATTTTTAATGAATGAAAATTCACTGGTATTATATTTTGATGTGAATTATCTTGATGAGATTTTAACGTACAAAAATTACTGTCGCTTTGACTTCAGTAACCGTCAAATTTTAAAGTGGATTTTCAAGCGGTTATTCCGCAATGCTGATTTGATACCCGTTTTTACGGTGTTTTGTGAAGTGAAATTTCCTTATTGAAATTGCTACGGATGTTGTTGTTTTAATCACGGGTTTTCAAATCGTTTTAAAATAAAATTGTTTTCAAAAATTTTTTACAGTTTGCGCTTTCAAAAGAATGATGAAGCGATTTAAACGCTTCAGCAAAATTGAGGACTATGAACCCTCACTTTTACTGATTTGCTTAATTCCGGAATTGTCCGTTTGAGAACGTAAAATGTTAATTATTTAAAATACACAATTTTGCACTTTCAAGAAAACGATGAAGAGAATTAAACGATTTAGTAAAACACGTGGTATGGGACATGTGCGTTTGCTATTTTGGTTAATTCCGGACTCGTTAATTGAAACATCTGTTGTTTGATGATTCTGATGATTTGTTGGGCTTTCGGGCCACTCTGCTGGACCTTCGGGTCATTTGTTGGGCTTTCGGGCCACTCTGCTGGACCTTCGGGTCATCTGATGGAACTTCGGGTCAAATACCAGTACTAGACCTTCGGGTCACTCTGCGGACCTTCGGGTCATCTGATGGGCGCCAAATATTTATAGTACTTGGTAGGCTTCGGCCATATGTTGTTGCACGTGCGGCGTAGCTTAGACTCGCCATCTGCTGGGATCGATCCACCTTTTATGTTGATTTTCTAGTCATCTTAATTGATTTCTAGATATTTGTTGTTTCTAATTATCTGCAGGTAATTAGATATTTGCTGATTTGAGATTCTAATTATCTTTGTTGATAATTAGATATTTGCTGATTGGAGATTCTAATTATCTTTGTTGATAATTAGATAATTGCTGATTTGAGATTCTAATTATCTTTGTTGATAATTAGATATTTGAGATTTCTGATTATCGTTTTTGATAATTAGATATTTGAGATTTCTGATTTGAGATTTCTGATTATCGTTTTTGATAATTAGATATTTGTGTTTTCTGATTATCGTTTTTGATAATTAGATATTTGTGATTTCTGATTATCGTTTTTGATAATTAGATATTTGTGATTTCTGATTATCGTTTTTGATAATTAGATATTTGAGATATATGATTATCGTTTTTGATAATTAGATATTTGTGATTTCTGATTATCGTTTTTGATAATTAGATATTTGAGATTTCTGATTATCGTTTTTGATAATTAGATATTTGAGATTTCTGATTATCGTTTTTGATTATTTGATATTTGAGATTTCTGATTATCGTTTTTGATAATTAGATATTTGTGTTTTCTGATTATCGTTTTTGATAATTAGATATTTGTGATTTCTGATTATCGTTTTGATAATTAGATATTTGTGTTTTCTGATTATCGTTTTTGATAATTAGATATTTGAGATTTCTGATTATCGTTTTTGATAATTAGATATTTGTGATTTCTGATTATCGTTTTTGATAATTAGATATTTGAGATTTCTGATTATCGTTTTTGATAATTAGATATTTGTGATTTCTGATTATCGTTTTTGATAATTAGATATTTGAGATTTCTGATTATCGTTTTTGATAATTAGATATTTGTGATTTCTGATTATCGTTTTTGATAATTAGATATTTGATGTTTTCTGATTATCGTTTTTGATAATTAGATATTTGAGATTTCTGATTTGGATATTTGCTAATTTTGCTGATTATGAGATTTTCTAGTCTCTAATTGAGTCTAGATTATGTTGATTATATTGAATTGCTATTTTCTATCTATCTCTGTTGATAGTTAGAGTTTGCTGATTATGAAGTTCGTGTTTTCTAGTTATTTGTTGGATAACTAGATATTTGCAGTTTTGCGATTTGTGATTTGTGGTTTTTAATTGTCTTTGTTGGTAATTAGATTTTGCTATTTTCTAATTATCGTGTCGATAATTAGATATTGCTGTTTTGTGATTTCTATATTCTAATTATCTAATTGATAATTAAATATTGCTGGCAATTGTATTTATTCAGTTTTGCTGTTTTCTGATTATCTATTTGATTATTAGATTTTGTTGAGAATTTGTGAATTTCCTTTATGAAATTAAAAGATTTCTTTGGCGTTTGTGTTCTTGACCTTTATTTTTCTAGCCTAACCAGTTTATCTTAGAAAAATAATGGTTATTGACGACTTTAATTATGAAAATTGCGGGGACGCAATTTTTATAAGGAGGGGAGTCTGTAACAACCCGGGGTTTTGCACTAATTTATAATCATCATTAGGCGATTAAATCTACTGGCTAATTGCTGATGGGCGTTGTAACGACCCGTATTTTTTAACACTTTAAGAATACGAATTAAAAAGAAAATTTTGGATAAAAATCCGAAGGAAATAAAATTTTGTGTTGTTAAATGTAAATTACAAGTTAAAATACAAAACTGAATTCTGAAATAACTTATTTGTAAATTAAATACGGATGTTAACTTGTAATTGAACGTAAGTAAGGATTTAAATTTGAATGTAACAAGTAATTAAATTGAATTGAATTTGATTGTAAACAATGAAATAAATAAAATGGTAGATTTAATATTGAAGTTATAATATGGAAATCAACGTAAATGAATGTAATTTAATATTACTGTGAATTTAAATAAGATGATAGCTGAAGAAAATGAAAGTAAATGAATTATAAACTATTGATAATAATGTATAAGTAAATAGTTGATTCAATAATGAAAGTGTAAATCGAAACAAAAGAATTCATTTGGAATTAAATAACTTGAATTTGAATTATAATATAATTGAACGCTGAATCTAATATAATCTTTTATATTGGATTTATAATGGAAAACTAAATTGTAAAAGATTGTTAATTACTGTGAAATTTAAAAATAGGATTTGTGAACAATTGAAATTTGATTTAAAAGTTAATAATTTAAAATTGGGAATTTTATATTGGAATTAAACAGTCGAATAATTTATTTTTCGAATATTGGATTTAATTAGGCAATTAAATCGATAATTTAATAAGTTAAATTTCGGAAATAATTGAAAATCGAGTTGAATATGATTGAAAATGATTTGTAAAATTTTATCTTATCATATTGGAGTTATAAGAATGTTATAGAACTTTTAAAATTAATTTTTGAGTTAATTTGCGAAAATTGAATATTTTAATATTTAATTATCGATTGTAAAATAGCTAATTTTTGAACAGTCTCAGAATTGAACGAAACAAGTTCCATTGGGTCCATAATAGTTAGTTATTACCGGATTTCAATTTTCGTATCAATCGAAATTACGGTTTGACCGTGGCAGCTCGAAACGCATCGAGTTATTTTTAATTTATAAATCGTCGAGTTAAAAATAGTCATTTTTCAAAAAGTCTCGGATTTCGACGAAACCAGTTTCATCGGATCCGTAATGGAATATTATTGTAAGGTTTCAAATTTCATAATTTTTGGATTTACCGTTTGTCCGGTACGAATTAAACGCATCGAAATCGGTTTAAATCGGTTTAATTTAAATCGATCGTTTATTGCCATAACTCACACATACGATCGAATTAGGTTCCGAAACCTATTCCATTGTGTCCGGAACGTGGGATAAACCCTAGAAACGCCGGTCACCGCGCGTAAATCGGAGTTCGGAAAATCGAGTGAATAGTGATTTTCGGTAAATGTCTATAAAAGGACCCCTTTATCATTTCATTAGCAAAACCCTAACCCTAATATTGCCAGCCGCCACTTGAAAATTCGAAGGCCAGAATTTCACCATCTTCTTCCCTTAATATCTCTCAATCCGTTCAACGAAATCGAAAAATTCCAAAAGCAAAGTTGTAGATCTCGGCGAGCTCTTCAAATCCATACGGAGATGATCAAAATCGGAGCATCGGATCAACGGGAATTTGCATTTAAAGTTCCGTGTTTGTCCTCGTTTTGCGTGCAGCTGAGATGGCCGAGCTCCACCCTATTATAGCTGAAGGTAGCTCTCGCCGAGGCCTTCGACATGGTGTATCCTGATCGTCCTAGAAGTCGATGTGGTGGGGTGCGAAATTCATGAAGGAGAGGCGGCTTTGGGTTGTCTTCGTGCGTGATTTCCTGGAGCATGCGAACGTGAGTTTGGGGGAGAAGCAAGGGACGGGCTGGATTGCAGGGTGATGGATCTCACGGCTTAGATTGATCTAGGTTGTGAAAAATTAAATTATGTTGTAAATTTATGAATATAAAATCGTGTAACTTCTAAAATTCATAACTTTTTCATACGAGGTCGAAAACGCGCGAAACTTTTTGCGTTGGAATCGTATGGACGAGCTCTACGCGATGCAACTAGATTGGAATCATTTTGAGCTATAGAAAATTTTGAGTTAAATCGAACGCCGTTCGATTTGATTTAAAATCGTAAAATCAAGGTGAGTGTTTTATAACGCTCACAACGTACTGAATATCTTTATGCTAGTTGAATTGACATTATGAAGGGTTATGATTTTATTTGTCGTTGTTAGATATAAATTAATTGTCATATAGCTTGTTATCTGAATCAACCATTGAAAAATGAAATTGACAGTTAAATTGAAATTGAAATTGAGTTGCGATTAAATTACCTGACATTGATAACTATGAAACTGCCATGAATTGTATTGACTATTGGATGATGTATTGTGATGGATGTCATTGGTTGATGTTTGAATGTTTGGATGTTTATTTGCTTATATATATACTGTTATGCATACACATGACACTGTGATATAATTTAAGTGACATATGTTCATCCCTGACATTTAATTGAAATAAATAATCACTTGGCCATAGGATAGAAAATTATATACGGACACTGAATTTGGCTAAATTAATAATTTTTGAAATCGTCGTTGAAATTTATTTAAATGTTTTGATATAAAAGTTATAAATAAAAATCGATTTATAGAAATTGAATTCATCGAAAAATTGAGTTTGGAATGTTGAAATAAATTTTGGTTAAAGGAATTTTGTTAAATAATTAAGTTGAGACTTTGAAATTTGAAAATTGAATATGATTGAATGTCGAAAATTGATTTGTTTAAAGATTTAACTTTTATTCGAACTTTGAATATTTCTAAGAAAAGTTATATGAAATGATATTTCAGGATTGATGTTAGAATTGAAACTTGGATTCAAAAATTTGTTATTAAAAGAAAATTTGATTTAATGTTTAAATCGATATTTTGAAATTGGATTTGGAATTGAAATTGGAATTTAAATTAATTTGGAATTGAAATTTAAATTCATTTGGGATTGGGAATTAATTTGGAATTGGAAATTAATTTGAAATTGGAAATTTAAAGTGAACGGAATTTGGTTTATTGAATTCGAAATTTATATGGAATCAAAATTTATTCGAGTTGAAATCGGAATTGAATCAATTAAATCGAAATGGACATTGAAATTGATTTGGGTAGGAAATTGGGAAGTTGACCGGTTTGACTTTGGAATTTGTTTAAATGAATATTTTAGTATAATTGATTTAAAATCTATATTCTTTAAATATTGAAATTATTTTGATTTTCAAACTGTTTTACTATATAAACCATTTTTTATATTCAAATTATTTTCGATTAAACTATTTAAATATTTTCTATTAAACTATTTTAACTATTTTAATTATTTAAACTACTTTTAAATTACTTAAAACTATTTTCTAAAATTTTCAAGCTGGTCAATAAGGTGAATTGTTTATATTTAAATCTCGAATTTAAATACGAATTGGGTTAAATGAAGTTGCAACCTAAATTGAAATTCGAAATGATTTTGAAATTGAAATGAGATATTGAGGCGAAAAATGATTTTTGAAATGGAATCTTACATTTTGAATAGATATGATGATATTTGAAATGGATTTGATTTTTGAAGCGAATATGATATTTTGATATCAATTATGAATCGAGTTAAAATGTAAAAGAGCCATCGGTGTAATAATACGTAGTTATTGAAGAGACCGGGATCGGATATGGACATACTCTCTGTCGATACCGAAAACCACTTTAATAACTATTATACGCGGAGTGTTGATCCAGAATGAAGTGGATGGTCTGGTGAACGCGTTGACTGAAGAAAGAGAACGATATTGGATGACCCCTGACATGACTAAAACAGGAGCCGCGCCGGGCCATTGAGGTTCGCCACCTCTAGCGGACACACTTCTTCGATACCATATCTATTACATTTGTGATTCGATTTGGGTGCACCCCTTGATTTGGGAGTGTTGTTTCGCGGTGTTGGGGTAGCTGCTGGCTATGCTCAACATCAGTCCGGATCACGCAACTACTAGTATCCTAGTTGGTATCGCCTCATGTACCTTGTCATACTGATTATCCTATTCGCGACCACTACGTTATGGTTTGTACCTTGAGTATATGGATTGCCCTCTGGTGACTTCCGGTTTTGGGGAAACTACGGTCTTGTATATGCTCTTGGGAATATAAATGTGTTAAGCGGCGAATGGGCGTTGACTTAACACTATTTTGATACCTTTACTTTACTTTAGACATTATCTATATAGCGTATCTTATTGTATATATAGATAGTTTAACGGATCCTTGAGAGATGGAAAATCCCGTAACATCTCTTGAGTTATTGCACGCACGTTGACACTGGATAGGAGATGTCAAACCCCGTAAACATCTCTGACGCCGTTTACACTCATATTTATTACGATTGATTTAACTTTCATAAGGATATTTTAGTCCTGACTCGAGTGTTTTGTCTTTTCATTACGCTCGGGTCAGCCTGAGCATTTCAGTTTAGGTTGAAGATCATTTCCTTGGAGGACGGAGACGAAGATTTGGTATATTATCTACTACTATTATATTTATTCCATCCCACTGCATTGTTGTATGATATTTGCTGTGTATGTAACTATGATAAATGTTGTATAATAATAATCAAATGTATTCATTTCAAATGTATTCATTTAATTAACAGCTTCATGAACTGTTATTTTATTATCA
Organism: Allium fistulosum; assembly: GCA_030737815.1. Lineage (NCBI taxonomy): Eukaryota > Viridiplantae > Streptophyta > Magnoliopsida > Asparagales > Amaryllidaceae > Allium > Allium fistulosum. The sequence continues at coordinate 193,999,095 of CM060905.1, forward strand.
TACTTTAGCCTTCCGCTGTGAGATTCTGTGTTGTTTCTTTTCCTTTATTTCTTTTCTTTTCTTATTTACCCCTAATTAACAATCCTCCATTTTGAATGGTTTGAGTTGACGTGTGTGTTTGATCATCGACTTAAACTGTACAAAAAGGCGGGTCGTTACAGTTGGTATCAGAGCTTTGGTTTAGCGATAAACCTTGGCTCTTGTGGGGAATAACTCATTGAAATAGAGGTAAACTATATGAATGAGTTGAGTGTATATGAGAGAGCGTATTTGTAATTTTGATATAAAAATGATTTTATATTGTGTTAATTTGTTCCGTTGAGTATTTATGAATTCTGGTTGGTACTTGGGACGCCAAGGCATCGATAGGAATTTCTAAACACTCGAATAGGACAGATTGACATAATATTGTTTTGGATTATATTCTATATATAAAAGACTTATCTTGAAAATTTATAAATGTTGATTGTATTGGTTGTTAGGAGATGATAATATTAGATTATCATCGTTTATTGTTGATTAGTCAATATTTCTAACTATTGACTATTAGACGATTTTAAGGAATGAAACTTGTAAATATGACTGACAATGAATATAAATGGTAAATAAAATAAAATAAAAATGAATTTAAATTAAGATGGAGAATTTAAATTCCGGTGTTTTGAAAATTTATTATCAAAAATTTGAAATGTATAATATAAGTATTATATGATAGTATATTCGATTAGAAATTGTTTTCAAAGGATTTTCAAATGAAGTAAGTGTTATACTCCCCTCTTGACACTAGAAAATGATTCCGGTGATGAGTGCATGCATCATCGACTTTATTTTCGAGAGTCTAAGTGGGGGAGATCACTTAATAGTTTTTCTAAACCCTGTTTTGATTAAAATTGAATTTTATTTTGTATTCTCTATAGTATGACTTGATATATATTAATATAAGTATATATTATTTCAAACTTGATTTGAAATGAAACCGGAGTTGAAATTCTTAAGTTCTTTAATATTTAATGACTTTAAACTATTGAAATAAACTAGAAACTGTACTCTTTTGGATTAAATAGAACTTGAATTGAGATTTTCTAAAGTATGTAATGAAAATAAGTATATATATATATATATTTCAATGCTGATTAAATTTTTCTAAAAGTATGATTTGAGATATAAAGATATTAGTATATATATATATTTATTTAAAAAAAAAGGGGGTTTAATCGAATCCGGTGTTGAAATTCTTAAGTTCTCTAATAAGGAATGATTTTAATTATTAAACTAAAGTAAATCTTGAATTGTTAGAAACTTATGAATTGAAAAAGGTGAAATTGAATTTAAGTGTTCAAAAAAAAAAAAAAAAAAATTAAAATTGTAGGAGTAACCCTTAATTTGGAAAATAATAGATTGGAAATTTATTTAATAGGTATAACACTCAAATTGAATGAAAAGAAGTTGTATATTGTTTAACTACATTCTATTTGCATAGCTATAACTTACCAAATACTTAAAAAGTTTAAAATGCTAATAAGGATAAGTAAATGAATAATATACAAGTGTGATTGCAAATAATAAAAATGTGAAGATCTATTGATAGTTGTAAATATAAAGGAAATTTAAGTTGTAAAATGAATTAAATTTAAAATTAATTAAATATAAAATTAGTAAATGGAAACTAATTAAATTTGAATAAAACTAAATGTCAATAAACTTGGAAGTGTATGAAATTAAAATTTTGACTTGGAAATGTATAATTGATTTAGTGTAGATTATGGATGGATGTTAATATTTGATATGCATTGGTTGTTAGAGGGATGGTAATTGATTAAATAGAATTCATTAGTGTAAATGGAATTGAATAAAAGGAATAAAAAAAAAAAAAAAATTTAACAATTAAATTCAAATTGAAGCAAAGTGAAATTAAATATAATTGAATTCAAATTAAATTGAAGCAAATTGACTTGAATTTAAATTATGAATGAAACAAACTTGAATAAATTGGAAACAAATCGAATGTAAACTTATTTCATGGATATATAAGAAAATAAACGACTTTATGTTTGTGATTGTTTCTTTAGAAAAATTGAAGATTGATGGTTTGTACTTTGAAATAATAAAAGCAAAATTTGAAAAATCCAAAATACTCAAAGAGAGCTGAAATGAAAATAGCCATAACTTTTAAATGGTTGAACGAAATTAGACGATCTTAGACTTTTCAGAAAGCCTGGAAACTGTGCTACATGTTTTGTTTAGAATGTTTTGATAAATACCTTCATTCACTAGGCTTAAAACACCAATATTAGTCGCTGGCCTGTGCGAAGTAGAAATCTGAAGCACCTTAGTATTCTTGCCATAACTTTTTACTGGTGTATCGGATTTTGATGATCTTGCCCTTTCTGGAAAGCTTAGAACTTAAGCTAAAACTTTTGTTTTAAATGTCTTGTGTTTTTCTGTCATTTAGAGGGTCAAAAACGTGAGGGAACGTCGCTGACCTGCGCAATTCATTGTCCAGGCTGAGGCGTATCCTTTTAGTAAAACGGCCGTAACTTTTGAACGGATGGTCCGAATTCGATGATTTTGGACATTCCGGAAAGCCTGAAATGAATGCAACAACTGTTGTTTAGATTCCACTTCCAAATTTTATCGTTTAGATGACCAAAATCTGAGATTCGTTTGCTGCCCTGGAATTGGAATTTCAGTTTTGAAGCTAAAACATGTTATATGTATGTTGTTTATGCTAAGTATATCAATCTATCTTTATATGCATGGTTCTAACTTGGTAATTGAGAATTTTAGTAGGTAGCAAAGGGGTTGCGCTTCGCTTGCGGAGCTCGCTTCTGCGCTTAATGCAAAATGTAAGTTAAAATGCTAAAAAACGCTAAATAAAAGGTACGTTCTCGGATTACGGTTTATGTTGTGGTATATTATTGTGTTCCCCATGTTTTGGGATGCCTCATTCTTGTAATGAGATGTATATCATGCAATTATTACCACTGTGAAATTTTTCGGTCCTAGCCGCGCAAAGGAGGTGCTGCCGAAATTTTTCAAAAATCCGGGAGTTAGAAAATTTTGAGATTTTAAAAATCCTATAACTAAATTTTGCAAATAAGTCGAATATTTTGAATGAATTATATCTAAATGATGGTTCCCCTTCTCCGTTCCTTTTCGAGGACGAAAAGTTTTAAGTGGGGGAGAATGTAACGACCCGTATTTTTTAACACTTTAAGAATACGAATTAAAAAGAAAATTTTGGATAAAAATCCGAAGGAAATAAAATTTTGTGTTGTTAAATGTAAATTACAAGTTAAAATACAAAACTGAATTCTGAAATAACTTATTTGTAAATTAAATACGGATGTTAACTTGTAATTGAACGTAAGTAAGGATTTAAATTTGAATGTAACAAGTAATTAAATTGAATTGAATTTGATTGTAAACAATGAAATAAATAAAATGGTAGATTTAATATTGAAGTTATAATATGGAAATCAACGTAAATGAATGTAATTTAATATTACTGTGAATTTAAATAAGATGATAGCTGAAGAAAATGAAAGTAAATGAATTATAAACTATTGATAATAATGTATAAGTAAATAGTTGATTCAATAATGAAAGTGTAAATCGAAACAAAAGAATTCATTTGGAATTAAATAACTTGAATTTGAATTATAATATAATTGAACGCTGAATCTAATATAATCTTTTATATTGGATTTATAATGGAAAACTAAATTGTAAAAGATTGTTAATTACTGTGAAATTTAAAAATAGGATTTGTGAACAATTGAAATTTGATTTAAAAGTTAATCATTTAAAATTGGGAATTTTATATTGGAATTAAACAGTCGAATAATTTATTTTTCGAATATTGGATTTAATTAGGCAATTAAATCGATAATTTAATAAGTTAAATTTCGGAAATAATTGAAAATCGAGTTGAATATGATTGAAAATGATTTTTAAAATTTTATCTTATCATATTGGAGTTATAAGAATGTTATAGAACTTTTAAAATTAATTTTTGAGTTAATTTGCGAAAATTGAATATTTTAATATTTAATTATCGATTGTAAAATAGCTAATTTTTGAACAGTCTCAGAATTGAACGAAACAAGTTCCATTGGGTCCGTAATAGTTAGTTATTACCGGATTTCAATTTTCGTATCAATCGAAATTATGGTTTGACCGTGGCAGCTCGAAACGCATCGAGTTATTTTTAATTTATAAATCGTCGAGTTAAAAATAGTCATTTTTCAAAAAGTCTCGGATTTCGACGAAACCAGTTTCATCGGATCCGTAATGGGATATTATTGTAAGGTTTCAAATTTCATAATTTTTGGATTTACCGTTTGTCCGGTACGAATTAAACGCATCGAAATCGGTTTAAATCGGTTTAATTTAAATCGATCGTTTATTGCCATAACTCACACATACGATCGAATTAGGTTCCGAAACCTATTCCATTGTGTCCGGAACGTGGGATAAACCCTAGAAACGCCGGTCACCGCGCGTAAATCGGAGTTCGGAAAATCGAGTGAATAGTGATTTTCGGTAAATGTCTATAAAAGGACCCCTTTATCATTTCATTAGCAAAACCCTAACCCTAATATTGCCAGCCGCCACTTGAAAATTCGAAGGCCAGAATTTCACCATCTTCTTCCCTTAATATCTCTCAATCCGTTCAACGAAATCGAAAAATTCCAAAAGCAAAGTTGTAGATCTCGGCGAGCTCTTCAAATCCATACGGAGATGATCAAAATCGGAGCATCGGATCAACGGGAATTTGCATTTAAAGTTCCGTGTTTGTCCTCGTTTTGCGTGCAGCTGAGATGGCCGAGCTCCACCCTATTATAGCTGAAGGTAGCTCTCGCCGAGGCCTTCGACATGGTGTATCCTGATCGTCCTAGAAGTCGATGTGGTGGGGTGCGAAATTCATGAAGGAGAGGCGGCTTTGGGTTGTCTTCGTGCGTGATTTCCTGGAGCATGCGAACGTGAGTTTGGGGGAGAAGCAAGGGACGGGCTGGATTGCAGGGTGATGGATCTCACGGCTTAGATTGATCTAGGTTGTGAAAAATTAAATTATGTTGTAAATTTATGAATATAAAATCGTGTAACTTCTAAAATTCATAACTTTTTCATACGAGGTCGAAAACGCGCGAAACTTTTTGCGTTGGAATCGTATGGACGAGCTCTACGCGATGCAACTAGATTGGAATCATTTGGAGCTATAGAAAATTTTGAGTTAAATCGAACGCCGTTCGATTTGATTTAAAATCGTAAAATCAAGGTGAGTGTTTTATAACGCTCACAACGTACTGAATATCTTTATGCTAGTTGAATTGACATTATGAAGGGTTATGATTTTATTTGTCGTTGTTAGATATAAATTAATTGTCATATAGCTTGTTATCTGAATCAACCATTGAAAAATGAAATTGACAGTTAAATTGAAATTGAAATTGAGTTGCGATTAAATTACCTGACATTGATAACTATGAAACTGCCATGAATTGTATTGACTATTGGATGATGTATTGTGATGGATGTCATTGGTTGATGTTTGAATGTTTGGATGTTTATTTGCTTATATATATACTGTTATGCATACACATGACACTGTGATATAATTTAAGTGACATATGTTCATCCCTGACATTTAATTGAAATAAATAATCACTTGGCCATAGGATAGAAAATTATATACGGACACTGAATTTGGCTAAATTAATAATTTTTGAAATCGTCGTTGAAATTTATTTAAATGTTTTGATATAAAAGTTATAAATAAAAATCGATTTATAGAAATTGAATTCATCGAAAAATTGAGTTTGGAATGTTGAAATAAATTTTGGTTAAAGGAATTTTGTTAAATAATTAAGTTGAGACTTTGAAATTTGAAAATTGAATATGATTGAATGTCGAAAATTGATTTGTTTAAAGATTTAACTTTTATTCGAACTTTGAATATTTCTAAGAAAAGTTATATGAAATGATATTTCAGGATTGATGTTAGAATTGAAACTTGGATTCAAAAATTTGTTATTAAAAGAAAATTTGATTTAATGTTTAAATCGATATTTTGAAATTGGATTTGGAATTGAAATTGGAATTTAAATTAATTTGGAATTGAAATTTAAATTCATTTGGGATTGGGAATTAATTTGGAATTGGAAATTAATTTAAAATTGGAAATTTAAAGTGAACGGAATTTGGTTTATTGAATTCGAAATTTATATGGAATCAAAATTTATTCGAGTTGAAATCGGAATTGAATCAATTAAATCGAAATGGACATTGAAATTGATTTGGGTAGGAAATTGGGAAGTTGACCGGTTTGACTTTGGAATTTGTTTAAATGAATATTTTAGTATAATTGATTTAAAATCTATATTCTTTAAATATTGAAATTATTTTGATTTTCAAACTGTTTTACTATATAAACCATTTTTTATATTCAAATTATTTTCGATTAAACTATTTAAATATTTTCTATTAAACTATTTTAACTATTTTAATTATTTAAACTACTTTTAAATTACTTAAAACTATTTTCTAAAATTTTCAAGCTGGTCAATAAGGTGAATTGTTTATATTTAAATCTCGAATTTAAATACGAATTGGGTTAAATGAAGTTGCAACCTAAATTGAAATTCGAAATGATTTTGAAATTGAAATGAGATATTGAGGCGAAAAATGATTTTTGAAACGGAATCTTACATTTTGAATAGATATGATGATATTTGAAATGGATTTGATTTTTGAAGCGAATATGATATTTTGATATCAATTATGAATCGAGTTAAAATGTAAAAGAGCCATCGGTGTAATAATACGTAGTTATTGAAGAGACCGGGATCGAATATGGACATACTCTCTGTCGATACCGAAAACCACTTTAATAACTATTATACGCGGAGTGTTGATCCAGAATGAAGTGGATGGTCTGGTGAACGCGTTGACTGAAGAAAGAGAACGATATTGGATGACCCCTGACATGACTAAAACAGGAGCCGCGCCGGGCCATTGAGGTTCGCCACCTCTAGCGGACACACTTCTTCGATACCATATCTATTACATTTGTGATTCGATTTGGGTGCACCCCTTGATTTGGGAGTGTTGTTTCGCGGTGTTGGGGTAGCTGCTGGCTATGCTCAACATCAGTCCGGATCACGCAACTACTAGTATCCTAGTTGGTATCGCCTCATGTACCTTGTCATACTGATTATCCTATTCGCGACCACTACGTTATGGTTTGTACCTTGAGTATATGGATTGCCCTCTGGTGACTTCCGGTTTTGGGGAAACTACGGTCTTGTATATGCTCTTGGGAATATAAATGTGTTAAGCGGCGAATGGGCGTTGACTTAACACTATTTTGATACCTTTACTTTACTTTAGACATTATCTATATAGCGTATCTTATTGTATATATAGATAGTTTAACGGATCCTTGAGAGATGGAAAATCCCGTAACATCTCTTGAGTTATTGCACGCACGTTGACACTGGATAGGAGATGTCAAACCCCGTAAACATCTCTGACGCCGTTTACACTCATATTTATTACGATTGATTTAACTTTCATAAGGATATTTTAGTCCTGACTCGAGTGTTTTGTCTTTTCATTACGCTCGGGTCAGCCTGAGCATTTCAGTTTAGGTTGAAGATCATTTCCTTGGAGGACGGAGACGAAGATTTGGTATATTATCTACTACTATTATATTTATTCCATCCCACTGCATTGTTGTATGATATTTGCTGTGTATGTAACTATGATAAATGTTGTATAATAATAATCAAATGTATTCATTTCAAATGTATTCATTTAATTAACAGCTTCATGAACTGTTATTTTATTATCATACTTTAGCCTTCCGCTGTGAGATTCTGTGTTGTTTCTTTTCCTTTATTTCTTTTCTTTTCTTATTTACCCCTAATTAACAATCCTCCATTTTGAATGGTTTGAGTTGACGTGTGTGTTTGATCATCGACTTAAACTGTACAAAAAGGCGGGTCGTATAAATGGTTTCTATAAAGTACTATAGTATATGGTTGTATGGATGTTAGGAAGTAATAATAGTGAATTATCATCACTGAAATTAAATAAGAAATGGAAATTGTAATTCCAAAGTTAAGAAATAAATCCATATACAAATGAAATTTGAGAATATAAATTATAAATGTGATTTGTAATTTGAAACGGAATTCCAGAGAAGTATTTGGAAATGTTTTGAAAAGAATTTGAAAATTTGGGTTTTTGTTTTGAAAATTCAAAGGATAAATTGAATTGTTTTCAACAATGGTTTTGAAAGGTTGAATATAAGTTGTATAACTTATAAAATGAGAAAATGTAAGTGAAATAAATGATGTTTAATGGGAATATAACTTAAGAAATGATGAATGAATTTGATTTTGGGTATCAAAATTTATTACTGAAATGAATATGAACTTGAGTTATATAAGTGAAATTCAACTTGAAATGTTAAGTGAACTAGCAAAAGAATAAAACTGGAATTAAAACTGAATATTGAAAATGAAGTTGAATTGTGTGAAATTAAATGAAGTTTTGAGATTAGTTTGAAGTGAACTAAAGTTAATTGATAAAATTCAATATCCAGAAGTAAACTAAATCCAAATTAGATTGGAATTGTGAATTGAATTCGAATGAGAATTGAAATGTAAAATTGAATGAAAATAGATATGTAACTTCAATAGTAAGTTAAAAGTGTGTAAACAGTTTATATTAAAATTGAAATAGAATTTGCAAAATGATTTGAATGTTGTAACTAGATATTATGGCTAGTAGATACACAGGTATAAAGGAATTGGAATTTAATTTTGAAGAGAATTTGAATCGCTCGACAAAAAGGTAAGTATTTGAATTATAATATGAGTTTTTGATGATTTCTTGTCTAGCCGCTTGGCTTTTTCTTTTCTTTTTGAAATCTGAGAGTCCGTAGGGACGTTTTGTAGTCGTGCCATGTTAACCGCGCAAAGGAGACGCTGGCAAAATTTTTCGAAAATTTCGAGTGTTAGAAAATTTTTGAGAAAATTTTGAAAGTTTGAAGTTTGAATTTAAACTCGAATTTGAATTGAGAAGTTAAACGATGTTGTTTGAACTTATAGTTGAAGTTGAAATGTTAGTTGAATGATAACGAATCTTTAGTAGAAGATTTGTTGTGATAAATTCGATAAAACTATTAGATATGAAAAATTGTAGACGAGTTAAGAACCTTTTTCTCTAACTTGTAATTTCGAGGACGAAATTCTTTTAAGGGGGGAAGTTTGTAACGACCCAGAATTTTTGATAATTAAAATTCGAATATTTAAATTGATTTTAAATATTTATAAATGGAATTTAGAAGTCGAATAATTTATTATTCGAATATTGGATTTAATTTGGTCAATTAAATCGATAATTTAATGATTTAAATTCCAGAAATAATTGAAGTATGGGTTTAATGTGCTGGAAATGATTTATAAAATTTTATTTAATCATACTGGAGTTATAGAAATATTTTAGAACTCTTAAAAGTGAATTTGGAGTTAAATTGTGAAAATCGATATTTTAATATTTAATTATCGACTGTAAAAATAGTCAATTTTCGAACAGTCTCAGAATTGAACGAGACCAGTTCCATTGGATCCGTAATAGTTAGTTATTATCGGATTTCAATTTTCGTATCCATCGAAGCTATCGTTTGACCGTGGCAGCTCGAAACGCATCGATATCATTTTAATTTAATTCGGCGAGTAAAAAAATAGTCATTTTTCAAACGATCTCGGATTTCGACGAAACCAGTTTCATCGGATCCGTAATGTGATATTATTGTAAGATTTCAAATTTCGTATTTTTCGGACTTGTTATGCGAGCGTATGGCGTATAAACGCGTTGGAAATAAATCGTAAATTCAAATTTAAAATTTTATAAACACACGTACAAATCACATCAGCTATTATTTTTCCTCCGTTGATCTCGCCTAAAATCGCGGTGCAAGATCGTGAAAACCCTACCGTATTCAATGTTAAGTGTTCGTCCCCCTCTTCCTTTATCTTTTCAAAAACATTTCAAACAAAAATAAAATAGAACGAGGAAGAAAAATGGCCGAGCTCACCTGTTCATTCGAAAACAAATCAACTCGAAATGGGAACGACGACCTTGATCTCAGAGTATAGCGCGTGATGGTGTCTGTAAATCGCGAGTTCCCTCATCAGGTTTAAATCAATAATCAAATTCGATTTCATCTTCAAATCGCGAGCAAGGGAGGGGACAGATCTGGGAGCAGTTCGTGAGGCCATTGTCGATCGCGATTCTGGTAGGCTCGCGTTCGAGCGAACGGCAGCGACCCAGGCGATGACGGCGGCGGCGTTCCTGTGCACACGGGCACGAGGTTATTGGGGGGGCGACGAATTTGGGGAGACTCGATCGAGTCTGATTCGCGACTCGAGTTCGCGTGCAGGCGATGTCGATTTGGGGGGGTTTGTCGGAGTCAAGGAGGGGCAGCGTATCATCGCTGGGCAGTGGGGTCATGGCAGTTAGGATTTCTCGATGTCGAAGTCGAGGCCGGAGACGAGTTCGTCTAAGTGGTGAAATCTGCGTTTGTCTGTGAGGTACATTTTCTATTTTAAATTTCAATTCAAAAATTTTATACAGTTGGATCTCTGTTTGTAAATAGATGTATCGGTTGAAGAGAAATTGTAAAATCAGATTCTTATTTTACAGAGATATATTGAACGAGCAAATTAATAATAATAATAGGTAGATTTGTTTTATGAAATGATTTTCCAGTAAATTTAATTACTGTTATGTTCAAAAGTTATATACAGGAATAATATAGATTGAACAGAAATAATTATATATACAGTTAAGTTTGAAAATAGATATATATGAATTTTAAAATATTTGAAGGTTTGTATAAATTAGATTTTTGAAATCTATAAATTACTTGGTAATTTAAAAATTTTCAAAGGGAAAATGAATTGATGGGTTAGTTTAAATATTTATATGTAGATTTTAAATGTAAACAGTAAAGAAGTATAGGTATATACTATTTATTTTTCAATTAAAGAAAGAAAATTTAGTTTTGAATTTAAAACTTTTTAGTTTAAATAAATTTAGCGGTTGATTAAAATTATGAAATGGATAATAGAATTTGTTTGATTAGTTCAATTATTAATTAACCGTATAAAATTTTATACAAGGTCAAAACTACAAAGAAAACAAAAGAAGGATTGGAATGGAATGCAAATTAAAAAGCTAAGGTGAGATTTTTCTCACTCAAAAATGAAGTGGAATTTTCAGTTATTTATTGATTGACTGATTGCTATGTTGATTGTGATATTAGATATTTTAGGATATATCTATATATATAGCAATATATACATATTGGCATATGTATATATTGGATTGATGATTTCCCGCCTCGTATAGCGGATGAGACCCTATTGCGCCGTTAGTAAGCGGATTTATAAAAACCTATATACCGCGATAATTCCGTACTGGAGCGGAATTGGTATTGTGCTAACGTCTTTGGATGCAGGGAAACAGGTTGGAGGGATCCAACTGGACCCCTCACATTGATTGAATTTATTTCTATTGTGATATGAATCTGTGAATGATTATAGTGATGTTATTAATCATATTGATATCTGGAAATTGTTTGAAAGCTAAAATTTAGCTGAATGGATGTTTTGACATCATTGGATTCCAAAGATAAACGAAATTGAATTTTTGAAATTCAAGTAGAAAGGAATTTTTAAAGTATAAAAAGTTAATTTTTATAATCTTATCGAATTAATTCCAGAATCAAGTGAAAATGTTAAATAAATGGATTTCGTAAAATAGTGATTATAAATTGAAGAATTTAATTTAAGAATTTGGATTTTTAAATAGATTGAAAGAAACGATTGAAATATATTTTCTTAAAAAAAAGGAATTTATTTAAAAGAAGATAAGTTGGAAATTCAGTTTGAAATTTAATTGGTAAATTGAAATAAGTTGTGAAATCAATGTAAAATGATTTCAAATTTGAAGAATCCATTTTAAACAGAATATTGAATAATTTGAGAAAAATAAGGAATTTATTTTAGTAGTGATAAATAAAATTTGAAATCAATCTGTAATTGATTTAATATTTAGAAATGAATTTTTGAGAAATCAATATGGAAATTTTATTCAAACGTTGAAAATAAAATTAGAAATCAATATTGAACTTGATTTGGTATTGAAGCTTTTATAAATAGAATTAAAATTTATAAAAGTTGTTTATAAACCCAAAGTCACTTATTTTGATAAGTTAAATATAAAAGTTGATAAAAGAAGGTTTATAAGTCGAAGTGTTATTAAAATAAAAGTAGAATTTGTAACCGTGTTTATAAATTCAAAAGCGATGGAATCTGATGAATTAAATATAGAAGATTATCAGAGTAGATATATTCGCGATTTTGGATAGCGAATTCCTATTGAAATGAAAATGTGTAGAAATGATTGGAATTGGGTTAAATGAAGTATATTCACGATTTTGGACAGTGAATATATTTTTAAGTAAAAATGGTTATGTTTGGGGAAGCGATATTATAAATGAAGTTAATTGTTTTAAAAGATGTTTTAAACCGTGTTAAATATCGAAATCATAGATTTCAACATTTATTGTTGAAATAGACGTTTTCGAGAAACTTAAGGAAATGGTGGACTATAACACTGTTGTTATAGTAAATGATTTCCGAAAGGAAATGCTTTATGTAGTATTGGGATTTATATATCTATCTAAAACCCGAATCCCTATACTAGTGATTTTGAGTCGTCGTAACGATGTTTTACGTAACCTTCGTTTTGACTCAAATAAATGTTGTTATAATAAATGATTTCCTTAAAGAATGAATATATACTTAATTTGATTTAAGTATATCGGATATTTTCAAATGTTGAAAATAAAAGATTTGTGAAACCCTTATTATTAAATAAGTATGGAATGTTTTCCAAAATGAAACGAAACGTTTTGAGATTTTATCTTCTTAAAGATAAATCGAAAATGAATATTTGGAAACGATTGAAAATCGTATATCAGTAGATATTTTGAAAATATAAATTCACTATGGAATTTATAAAAGAAAGGGAAGTTATTTAAAAATAAATATTGATTTATTTTTGAAGTGTGGAAATTTTATATCTAGTAAAAGATATTTTTGAAGATGAAATAATTTGGAAAATTATTTGGAATCTGATGATGTTGCGCATCTTTATTGATAGTTAAATAACCGACTATCAATAATTACCTTAAATAGGTATTTGTTGTGAATTGGATGAATTTGAATGCCACACTTGTTTTTAAATAATCGCTCACTATTCGGGTTAGCCGGGAAAGGACCATGGGGTCGTATAACCCATTCCGAATATGTGATACGTCGTTATGAATCGCATTTGAAGACCGGTGTTGAAGACCGGATATTTTTGAAAACGGAAGGATTACCGTCGAGTTACTCTACATCGACTGATCTTCGATTTAGAGGTTTTATCACCCTTAGTGACGGGAAGTCCTGACGTGATTGAAAACTATCCGGAAATGCAAGGGCTTCGTGAGAAGTGCCTTCGGTTCTGTTCGATCCCGGAACAGACTTGTATGGATTGTGTGTCTGACGTTACAATTTGAGATATTGAGCTGATTTCTTTCAAATACATATCTGTTGGTGGCGGAGAATTTATTCTCTTAGCTTAACACCCTTCTCTGAGACGTACGAGCTCAGAGGTTATGTAGTTGAAATTTATCAGCGATATATCCCAAGTTGGTAACGTGGCATACTGAGTGTTGCTGTAAAATGATCGGTGTTTGATCATTTGTGATATGATCATTTGTTTGATCTTATATCTTTGTGATCATAGGTTGATCATTTTGTTGGACCCGAAGCAGGGCTTTTTATAGAAAGCGTAGCTTTGTGGACGAGACTTCGTCGAGCCTCACACCCCGGAAATGGTCGAAACAGGAAGGATGCAGCAAGGTTCTAGGGAGTAGCGCCCCTTAGTGTATGTCATTCCTTCTGGATAAAGGTGGTATCATGGTATGGAGCCCAGATACTTAACCTCTGTGGTTACTGCATTATTTTTTCTATGTGGTTTGTTGCGAATCGGGGATCCTCGGGAAGATCGGTGACGATCGGGGGATGGCATACGCGTGTCAGTAGTTACCTATTTTTGCAGAGGTAACCCGGCCTTGTGTTGGCAGAGATCTAACCGTAATGTTAGGTTATTTCTCGGGTCGTCTATTCCAGGGACGTACTCATCGTGGATAGGAAGTTCCTTAGCCTGACCATTTGTTGGAAATCCAAAGAAACAATACGTGACGTGTACGGTTTTAGTTGTATTACCTGCTATGGAATGTGGCGGTAACCTGCTATTGAACATAGTAGCTATAGTAGGCATAAGTGCGGAATGCCTATGCTGGCTAAGATTAATATTATACTTTCGAAATGATTTCTACACTATGCACTAATAAAAATATCAAAAATGATTTGATTTTGCGTAGTAAGCATCTTTGACTATCATAAGAAGAAATCTCCTCCAATTCTGCGTTTGCATTGTGTGTGTGGTGGGAGGTCTTATGGTAGTTTCATTTTCCAAAAGCATTTCGAATTGACTTAAAAATTATTTTGTTGTTATAAATAAGATTAACTGTTTTACGATCTCACACCAGTCACCATGACTGACTCGGAGTTTATTGTTTCCCTTCTAAACTCTGGGTGCCCACAAATTTCCACACGGGCAGTTAGAGTTAGATTATCAGGATATTCTGGATATTCTGGAGCTTTGGAGATAAGCTGGATGACGAGACGTGGTATTTGTATCTAATAGTATTTATTCCGCTGTGTATTCTGTATGAGGACAAGTTATATAACTGTCCATTGTTGTATATTGACTCTGATGATTGATGTATGTATAAAATGATATAGTTCTTTGTTTTAAAGATTATTCATTTATCTATTATATATTGTTCCGCTGCGATATGTGAGATTCTGATATTGTTCTGTTTTCTGTTCTGTTGTTCTTCCGTGTTGTTGTTCTTCTCTATTCTCTCTTTCTTCTCTTTTTCTTCTATCTTTTCTTCTATTTCTTTTTCTTAAACCCTCACTCTTGGAGTTTCCGGCACTCGATTGCTCGACAGTCGATAAAGTGAGTATCGATGTCGAATTTTCGAAAGTCGAAAATTTTCGGGATGTGACAAAGTGGTATCGGAGCATATGGTTAAGCGACAACCCTGCTCTGTTGGGTGTTACTCATTAGAGATAGAGTCAGTAGTACTCTAGAATGAGTTGAGTGTAATAATAGATATGAGCGCGTATTTGTTAGTTAATATAAATATTGTTTTGTATTGTGATGGTTGGTTTATTGAGTGGTATATGAACCTTCGTCGGCACAGTCTTGCAAAACTGTATCGAAGGGGTTTCTAAACACTTGAATAGAACAATTCGGCACTGTATTGTTTTAAAATAGGGTGAATGAGATAATTTTGCCCAAAACTATTTTCGTATAGAAAAGAAATGTTTTTCTATAAAGTACTATAGTATATGGTTGTATGGATGTTAGGAAGTAATAATAGTGAATTATCATCACTGAAATTAAATAAGAAATGGAAATTGTAATTCCAAAGTTAAGAAATAAATCCATATACAAATGAAATTTGAGAATATAAATTATAAATGTGATTTGTAATTTGAAACGGAATTCCAGAGAAGTATTTGGAAATGTTTTGAAAAGAATTTGAAAATTTGGGTTTTTGTTTTGAAAATTCAAAGGATAAATTGAATTGTTTTCAACAATGGTTTTGAAAGGTTGAATATAAGTTGTATAACTTATAAAATGAGAAAATGTAAGTGAAATAAATGATGTTTAATGGGAATATAACTTAAGAAATGATGAATGAATTTGATTTTGGGTATCAAAATTTATTACTGAAATGAATATGAACTTGAGTTATATAAGTGAAATTCAACTTGAAATGTTAAGTGAACTAGCAAAAGAATAAAACTGGAATTAAAACTGAATATTGAAAATGAAGTTGAATTGTGTGAAATTAAATGAAGTTTTGAGATTAGTTTGAAGTGAACTAAAGTTAATTGATAAAATTCAATATCCAGAAGTAAACTAAATCCAAATTAGATTGGAATTGTGAATTGAATTCGAATGAGAATTGAAATGTAAAATTGAATGAAAATAGATATGTAACTTCAATAGTAAGTTAAAAGTGTGTAAACAGTTTATATTAAAATTGAAATAGAATTTGCAAAATGATTTGAATGTTGTAACTAGATATTATGGCTAGTAGATACACAGGTATAAAGGAATTGGAATTTAATTTTGAAGAGAATTTGAATCGCTCGACAAAAAGGTAAGTATTTGAATTATAATATGAGTTTTTGATGATTTCTTGTCTAGCCGCTTGGCTTTTTCTTTTCTTTTTGAAATCTGAGAGTCCGTAGGGACGTTTTGTAGTCGTGCCATGTTAACCGCGCAAAGGAGACGCTGGCAAAAATTTTCGAAAATTTCGAGTGTTAGAAAATTTTTGAGAAAATTTTGAAAGTTTGAAGTTTGAATTTAAACTCGAATTTGAATTGAGAAGTTAAACGATGTTGTTTGAACTTATAGTTGAAGTTGAAATGTTAGTTGAATGATAACGAATCTTTAGTAGAAGATTTGTTGTGATAAATTCGATAAAACTATTAGATATGAAAAATTGTAGACGAGTTAAGAACCTTTTTCTCTAACTTGTAATTTCGAGGACGAAATTCTTTTAAGGGGGGAAGTTTGTAACGACCCAGAATTTTTGATAATTAAAATTCGAATATTTAAATTGATTTTAAATATTTATAAATGGAATTTAGAAGTCGAATAATTTATTATTCGAATATTGGATTTAATTTGGTCAATTAAATCGATAATTTAATGATTTAAATTCCAGAAATAATTGAAGTATGGGTTTAATGTGCTGGAAATGATTTATAAAATTTTATTTAATCATACTGGAGTTATAGAAATATTTTAGAACTCTTAAAAGTGAATTTGGAGTTAAATTGTGAAAATCGATATTTTAATATTTAATTATCGACTGTAAAAATAGTCAATTTTCGAACAGTCTTAGAATTGAACGAGACCAGTTCCATTGGATCCGTAATAGTTAGTTATTATCGGATTTCAATTTTCGTATCCATCGAAGCTATCGTTTGACCGTGGCAGCTCGAAACGCATCGATATCATTTTAATTTAATTCGGCGAGTAAAAAAATAGTCATTTTTCAAACGATCTCGGATTTCGACGAAACCAGTTTCATCGGATCCGTAATGTGATATTATTGTAAGATTTCAAATTTCGTATTTTTCGGACTTGTTATGCGAGCGTATGGCGTATAAACGCGTTGGAAATAAATCGTAAATTCAAATTTAAAATTTTATAAACACACGTACAAATCACATCAGCTATTATTTTTCCTCCGTTGATCTCGCCTAAAATCGCGGTGCAAGATCGTGAAAACCCTACCGTATTCAATGTTAAGTGTTCGTCCCCCTCTTCCTTTATCTTTTCAAAAACATTTCAAACAAAAATAAAATAGAACGAGGAAGAAAAATGGCCGAGCTCACCTGTTCATTCGAAAACAAATCAACTCGAAATGGGAACGACGACCTTGATCTCAGAGTATAGCGCGTGATGGTGTCTGTAAATCGCGAGTTCCCTCATCAGGTTTAAATCAATAATCAAATTCGATTTCATCTTCAAATCGCGAGCAAGGGAGGGGACAGATCTGGGAGCAGTTCGTGAGGCCATTGTCGATCGCGATTCTGGTAGGCTCGCGTTCGAGCGAACGGCAGCGACCCAGGCGATGACGGCGGCGGCGTTCCTGTGCACACGGGCACGAGGTTATTGGGGGGGCGACGAATTTGGGGAGACTCGATCGAGTCTGATTCGCGACTCGAGTTCGCGTGCAGGCGATGTCGATTTGGGGGGGTTTGTCGGAGTCAAGGAGGGGCAGCGTATCATCGCTGGGCAGTGGGGTCATGGCAGTTAGGATTTCTCGATGTCGAAGTCGAGGCCGGAGACGAGTTCGTCTAAGTGGTGAAATCTGCGTTTGTCTGTGAGGTACATTTTCTATTTTAAATTTCAATTCAAAAATTTTATACAGTTGGATCTCTGTTTGTAAATAGATGTATCGGTTGAAGAGAAATTGTAAAATCAGATTCTTATTTTATAGAGATATATTGAACGAGCAAATTAATAATAATAATAGGTAGATTTGTTTTATGAAATGATTTTCCAGTAAATTTAATTACTGTTATGTTCAAAAGTTATATACAGGAATAATATAGATTGAACAGAAATAATTATATATACAGTTAAGTTTGAAAATAGATATATATGAATTTTAAAATATTTGAAGGTTTGTATAAATTAGATTTTTGAAATCTATAAATTACTTGGTAATTTAAAAATTTTCAAAGGGAAAATGAATTGATGGGTTAGTTTAAATATTTATATGTAGATTTTAAATGTAAACAGTAAAGAAGTATAGGTATATACTATTTATTTTTCAATTAAAGAAAGAAAATTTAGTTTTGAATTTAAAACTTTTTAGTTTAAATAAATTTAGCGGTTGATTAAAATTATGAAATGGATAATAGAATTTGTTTGATTAGTTCAATTATTAATTAACCGTATAAAATTTTATACAAGGTCAAAACTACAAAGAAAACAAAAGAAGGATTGGAATGGAATGCAAATTAAAAAGCTAAGGTGAGATTTTTCTCACTCAAAAATGAAGTGGAATTTTCAGTTATTTATTGATTGACTGATTGCTATGTTGATTGTGATATTAGATATTTTAGGATATATCTATATATATAGCAATATATACATATTGGCATATGTATATATTGGATTGATGATTTCCCGCCTCGTATAGCGGATGAGACCCTATTGCGCCGTTAGTAAGCGGATTTATAAAAACCTATATACCGCGATAATTCCGTACTGGAGCGGAATTGGTATTGTGCTAACGTCTTTGGATGCAGGGAAACAGGTTGGAGGGATCCAACTGGACCCCTCACATTGATTGAATTTATTTCTATTGTGATATGAATCTGTGAATGATTATAGTGATGTTATTAATCATATTGATATCTGGAAATTGTTTGAAAGCTAAAATTTAGCTGAATGGATGTTTTGACATCATTGGATTCCAAAGATAAACGAAATTGAATTTTTGAAATTCAAGTAGAAAGGAATTTTTAAAGTATAAAAAGTTAATTTTTATAATCTTATCGAATTAATTCCAGAATCAAGTGAAAATGTTAAATAAATGGATTTCGTAAAATAGTGATTATAAATTGAAGAATTTAATTTAAGAATTTGGATTTTTAAATAGATTGAAAGAAACGATTGAAATATATTTTCTTAAAAAAAAGGAATTTATTTAAAAGAAGATAAGTTGGAAATTCAGTTTGAAATTTAATTGGTAAATTGAAATAAGTTGTGAAATCAATGTAAAATGATTTCAAATTTGAAGAATCCATTTTAAACAGAATATTGAATAATTTGAGAAAAATAAGGAATTTATTTTAGTAGTGATAAATAAAATTTGAAATCAATCTGTAATTGATTTAATATTTAGAAATGAATTTTTGAGAAATCAATATGGAAATTTTATTCAAACGTTGAAAATAAAATTAGAAATCAATATTGAACTTGATTTGGTATTGAAGCTTTTATAAATAGAATTAAAATTTATAAAAGTTGTTTATAAACCCAAAGTCACTTATTTTGATAAGTTAAATATAAAAGTTGATAAAAGAAGGTTTATAAGTCGAAGTGTTATTAAAATAAAAGTAGAATTTGTAACCGTGTTTATAAATTCAAAAGCGATGGAATCTGATGAATTAAATATAGAAGATTATCAGAGTAGATATATTCGCGATTTTGGATAGCGAATTCCTATTGAAATGAAAATGTGTAGAAATGATTGGAATTGGGTTAAATGAAGTATATTCACGATTTTGGACAGTGAATATATTTTTAAGTAAAAATGGTTATGTTTGGGGAAGCGATATTATAAATGAAGTTAATTGTTTTAAAAGATGTTTTAAACCGTGTTAAATATCGAAATCATAGATTTCAACATTTATTGTTGAAATAGACGTTTTCGAGAAACTTAAGGAAATGGTGGACTATAACACTGTTGTTATAGTAAATGATTTCCGAAAGGAAATGCTTTATGTAGTATTGGGATTTATATATCTATCTAAAACCCGAATCCCTATACTAGTGATTTTGAGTCGTCGTAACGATGTTTTACGTAACCTTCGTTTTGACTCAAATAAATGTTGTTATAATAAATGATTTCCTTAAAGAATGAATATATACTTAATTTGATTTAAGTATATCGGATATTTTCAAATGTTGAAAATAAAAGATTTGTGAAACCCTTATTATTAAATAAGTATGGAATGTTTTCCAAAATGAAACGAAACGTTTTGAGATTTTATCTTCTTAAAGATAAATCGAAAATGAATATTTGGAAACGATTGAAAATCGTATATCAGTAGATATTTTGAAAATATAAATTCACTATGGAATTTATAAAAGAAAGGGAAGTTATTTAAAAATAAATATTGATTTATTTTTGAAGTGTGGAAATTTTATATCTAGTAAAAGATATTTTTGAAGATGAAATAATTTGGAAAATTATTTGGAATCTGATGATGTTGCGCATCTTTATTGATAGTTAAATAACCGACTATCAATAATTACCTTAAATAGGTATTTGTTGTGAATTGGATGAATTTGAATGCCACACTTGTTTTTAAATAATCGCTCACTATTCGGGTTAGCCGGGAAAGGACCATGGGGTCGTATAACCCATTCCGAATATGTGATACGTCGTTATGAATCGCATTTGAAGACCGGTGTTGAAGACCGGATATTTTTGAAAACGGAAGGATTACCGTCGAGTTACTCTACATCGACTGATCTTCGATTTAGAGGTTTTATCACCCTTAGTGACGGGAAGTCCTGACGTGATTGAAAACTATCCGGAAATGCAAGGGCTTCGTGAGAAGTGCCTTCGGTTCTGTTCGATCCCGGAACAGACTTGTATGGATTGTGTGTCTGACGTTACAATTTGAGATATTGAGCTGATTTCTTTCAAATACATATCTGTTGGTGGCGGAGAATTTATTCTCTTAGCTTAACACCCTTCTCTGAGACGTACGAGCTCAGAGGTTATGTAGTTGAAATTTATCAGCGATATATCCCAAGTTGGTAACGTGGCATACTGAGTGTTGCTGTAAAATGATCGGTGTTTGATCATTTGTGATATGATCATTTGTTTGATCTTATATCTTTGTGATCATAGGTTGATCATTTTGTTGGACCCGAAGCAGGGCTTTTTATAGAAAGCGTAGCTTTGTGGACGAGACTTCGTCGAGCCTCACACCCCGGAAATGGTCGAAACAGGAAGGATGCAGCAAGGTTCTAGGGAGTAGCGCCCCTTAGTGTATGTCATTCCTTCTGGATAAAGGTGGTATCATGGTATGGAGCCCAGATACTTAACCTCTGTGGTTACTGCATTATTTTTTCTATGTGGTTTGTTGCGAATCGGGGATCCTCGGGAAGATCGGTGACGATCGGGGGATGGCATACGCGTGTCAGTAGTTACCTATTTTTGCAGAGGTAACCCGGCCTTGTGTTGGCAGAGATCTAACCGTAATGTTAGGTTATTTCTCGGGTCGTCTATTCCAGGGACGTACTCATCGTGGATAGGAAGTTCCTTAGCCTGACCATTTGTTGGAAATCCAAAGAAACAATACGTGACGTGTACGGTTTTAGTTGTATTACCTGCTATGGAATGTGGCGGTAACCTGCTATTGAACATAGTAGCTATAGTAGGCATAAGTGCGGAATGCCTATGCTGGCTAAGATTAATATTATACTTTCGAAATGATTTCTACACTATGCACTAATAAAAATATCAAAAATGATTTGATTTTGCGTAGTAAGCATCTTTGACTATCATAAGAAGAAATCTCCTCCAATTCTGCGTTTGCATTGTGTGTGTGGTGGGAGGTCTTATGGTAGTTTCATTTTCCAAAAGCATTTCGAATTGACTTAAAAATTATTTTGTTGTTATAAATAAGATTAACTGTTTTACGATCTCACACCAGTCACCATGACTGACTCGGAGTTTATTGTTTCCCTTCTAAACTCTGGGTGCCCACAAATTTCCACACGGGCAGTTAGAGTTAGATTATCAGGATATTCTGGATATTCTGGAGCTTTGGAGATAAGCTGGATGACGAGACGTGGTATTTGTATCTAATAGTATTTATTCCGCTGTGTATTCTGTATGAGGACAAGTTATATAACTGTCCATTGTTGTATATTGACTCTGATGATTGATGTATGTATAAAATGATATAGTTCTTTGTTTTAAAGATTATTCATTTATCTATTATATATTGTTCCGCTGCGATATGTGAGATTCTGATATTGTTCTGTTTTCTGTTCTGTTGTTCTTCCGTGTTGTTGTTCTTCTCTATTCTCTCTTTCTTCTCTTTTTCTTCTATCTTTTCTTCTATTTCTTTTTCTTAAACCCTCACTCTTGGAGTTTCCGGCACTCGATTGCTCGACAGTCGATAAAGTGAGTATCGATGTCGAATTTTCGAAAGTCGAAAATTTTCGGGATGTGACAATAAGGTTCTCAATTTCAATTCGTTTCAATATCAGTTCAGTTTCAAAAATCATATACGATTTCACCAAATTATTTCTTCCAAACTAAATATCTTCAATTTCAAAGTTCCAAGGTGATAGGTTTAGAAAATAATCCAAGTTAGTTTCCAAATCAACATATTTTATGTCAGACGAATTCATTTCCAAAATCATAGTACTTTCAATGATATAATACTTTCGAACCCAAACAATTTGAAATAATAATACTTTGGAAATCATAATACTTTGAAATTTAAACTTTGGAAATCATAATACTTTGAAATTCAAACTTTGGAAATCTTAATACTTGAAATCATAACACTTTCCTTCAAACCGTTTAGATATTAATAATAGTATATAAAATAAAATAGTTTGTAAAATAAAATATTTAAATAAAATAGTAATAAGTTAAAACAACTTATCTTAAAATAATTAGTATTTTTAAAATAGTTTATATTAGAAATAGTTATATTAAAAATAGTTTATATTAAAATAGTTTATAAAATAGTTTTAAAATACTTTATATAATACAATAGTTTCTTCAAATTCCACAAATCGCTTCAACTCAATTCAAATTCCAAAATTCAAATTTAATCCAATCTCAAATCCTCAAATTTTAATTCAATTCAGTTCCTCAATAAACCATTTCAAATTTTATTGATTTCAAATACAGATTTGAACCACAAAATAAACCATTTCAATTCCAGTATATTTCAATGCTTTATATATTCAATATTTCAAAACTAAATTTGATAATTTCATTTATATCTCAAATTCACTTTACTATTATTTAGTTTGAAATATTTACTTGATCGTTTCAATAACATCTAAATACAACCTTAATTTTCAAATGTAAATAAACAAAATATCCCATTCAAATTTATATAAATTTCAAATATGCATTTAAGTCACTTTTAATCAAATCCAAGTTATAAAAATCATATCTGTGAAATTTCAGTTTTTAATAAATTCCAGATCAAACTTATTTAAGTATAATTCTTAAATAATAAAATTTCAAATCAATCTCAAATTTATCTTTCTAACCTGAATCATTATAAACTCTATATTTGAAAATATATAGATATCAAGTAAATACTGGGTTTTAAATCCCAATCTATTTTCGAAATCAAATCCTTTCTCAAAATCAATTATACCCCAAAATGATTTCCCAGTTTATAACCATCTCTTTAAATCCTTTAAACTATTTATCATTATTTGAAAGATCCACTTTACCCTTTTGAAAAATATTATTATTATATATATAATAGTTTTATAAAAGATGTTACTAAGTTAAAACATTTAAAACTAAATTTTTACTCAAAATATTCTAAAACTAAATTTCATATTAGTATAATTCAAAATAGTCTTATTCATTAACAAAATAGTTTTAAACTTATTTAAATCTTATTACTTCGTACTTTAAACATACAAAACTAAGCTTATATATTTTATCAAATAATTTGTACTTTTCAAAATTACTTAGCTTTGAAAATTAAACTTTGATTTGGAAGTGTTCGAACATTCAAGATAGTCGAAGAAATCAAATTTCCAATCCAAGAGTTGGAAATCAGCAACAAATCAGTAAATCAACTTCAAAAGATAGGGTTATACAAAATCAAATCCGGAACTCGAGGACTGAACACCGGGCTCACTTCAAACTGTTTCAAATATATATACATATATCTTTCGAATATCAAATCATACTTCGGAATTTGAAATCTAAATTGGTTTCACAAATCAATCGCATAGCAAAGCTACTAAAGTGGCCTCTCCCCCACTCTGAAACTCGAAAATCGATGTCGATGATGCATGCATTCATCACCGAAATTATTTTCCAGCGACATAAGTGAGTTCCGGACTTCTATTTTCTCGAAAACTCTTTTGAAATTTCTTAGAAATCATTGAAACTCATTTGAAATCATTTGAAACATTTCTTATTCGGAAAATACTTTCAAATCGTATTATTATATATTTCAAAATCTTAAACCAATTTCAAAATGTTGGAGTTCAATCTCTCAAATTTCGAATTCAAAACCATTCAATTTTAAATCATTTTTTTATATGAATCAATTTCTTATATAATTTCAAAATTTCAAATCCTTTCAAAACTTTAAATTCTCATTTAAAAGGTATATAATCCTTATCGAAAACATTTCACCTTCATATATAAAATATAATCATCCTTGTCAAAATAATAATTTCGATGTATAAATAATTTCTAAAATACAACAAACACAAAAATTTCAAGGGATGATTCAAGGATGGATTTCAAAACCAAGATAGAGATTCAAAATAGAGAAACTCTACTCAAATAGAATTTTGATTCGAAGATAAGCTCGAACGAAGATGAGATAATTAAATTACGAAGTAGAAGATGGATATACCTATACAAATCGCGGGTGACCTTAACCGGGTCAACCGTGACTTCAAGAATATAATTGATGCGAATATCTAAGGGAAATCGACATTCGATCGCCAGAGATAGAATTGGACATAGCAAAAGATAGAAGCATCTAAACGGGGATATAGGAATCTCAGGTGAATCAATGCGAATTGTAAGGGAGTTTCACCCCTTTACAAATCATTCAAAGATTGGCGGGATCGCCACTTTATAGAGGTCATTCGAAGTGGTGTTATGGAATGCTCCAAAAATCAAAAGAATACAAATAGGGGAGACAAGAGTGGATTTCAGAACAAATGGTAGCGTTCCAAAATTCAAAGGAATTCTAATCGAAGAAATCCCAACCAAGATAGACATCCGAAATTTTAAGGAAATCCTAATTAAGGAAATTACTAACAAGGTAGATACGAAAGGGATAAGGTTTAGAAAAATTCTTACTTTCGAAACAAGAAAATTTATATCAAAATAATCTTGAAAAATCGTTTGAAATTCATTTTATACTTTGAAAATACGTTCTTTCACAAAGAAATGATTCTGAGATTGATTTCACTCATTCTAGGGTATTTCTACCTTATTTCGAATGAGTTTTTGCTCCGCAGGCTAAGGTTTGCCTAAAACCAAAGCTCTGATACCAAATGTAACATCCCACCATTTTGGACCATTCAAATCGACAATAAATCCACACATGTCAGACTTGAATACTTCAAAATAGTGAATTGTTAAGAAAATTCGGAGCAAATAAAATCAAACACAGAATCACAGACACAAAATATCAGAATAACTCGCAGCGGAAATAAAATACCATAGTAGTGCATGAAGCTACTATATACATACTCTCAAAACATATACAAAATCTCATAGTCTAAAATAGATACAATATAAGTCTGGATACATAAATCACTAATACAGAAGCAATACCGAATAGGAAATCACTGAATAAAAATAGATGAACAGATAGACAAATAAGCTCCAGCAAATCTCTAACTCTAGAAGATGAATCCAAAGGTGTGATACTCAGGTTGACCCGAGCGTAAAGTATAAACACAAAAACTCAAGTCAGGACACACATACTTATACAATGTAAACCAACTCAAGTGAACTGTAATAGCAATGCACAAATAACTTAAAGGATGCTTAGGATCGCCCATCCTTTAAGGATTCGATAAACCATCTAATAAACAGAAATGAACGCTATCGTAGTAATGTCAATAGTAAAGTAAACTATGCAAACTAATAGTGTTAATGTGACTGGGTAGCGCAAAGCTACAGCAATCGCTCACCTCTAGCCATACTCCAAATCGAAGATGTGCATCAATAAATCACAAAGTAATAGAATGGCATACGAAGAGGTGTACCCGTGGTTATAAATTTCAAATGGTTTATAATTTCGAATTAAAATCATTCATTTAAACCATTAAAAAGTGAAGCCATTATACCTTCAAATCAAATATTCAATTCCCAAAATTATAGCATGTTCGAAGCTCGTTTATTCAATTTTTATATTTCAAAACATTGAAATTTCAGCATTCGCAGCACTTAGAAAATGCTGCGGTAAGTATAGTTATTCATTAAAAAAACAGTTCAGTGCAGAAAAGACAGCATTTATAAACTGCTGTTGTAAGTCAGTGATTTGTTGAAGAACAATTCAATTCAGAATCTGCAGCACTTATAAACTGCTACAGTAGATACAGTGTTCATTTAGAGAATAGTTCGTTTCAGCAACAGCAGCACTTATCAAGTGCTACAGTAGCCCTTTAGTAATTTCAGAATATAGTTTACTTTCAGCAACAACAGCACTTACCAAGTGCTGCGGTAGCTTTATTACTTCAGATTTTATTTAGTTTCAGCACAACAGCATTTTCGAAGTGCTACCAATACTAATTCTAGATTTATTATAAAATTTTAGAAACATTAAAACTTCAATTTTTAGCCATTTTAACTTATAAAATCATATTTTCCCACTTCAAAATGTTCATTGAAACCACAGCATTTCACTATGGCATTTTACACAATATATATTCAACTTTTCTCACTTTTAACTTATCAAACTTATTTCACTTTTCAAAATTAATTATTTGGACATCATTTAAATTTTTTTTATAAATTTCCAATTAATTATAATTCATTTATTTAAGTTAAAATTCACTATAAGTTGCTTAACTTTTATTTTAACCAACAATTGATATTTTCCTTTACTCTAATTTATCCAATCCATAAATAAATTATTTTAATTACTAAGTTAAGCTTAAAAATTCCATTTTAACTCAATTTTCAATTATTAAGTTAAATCAACTTTCAAATTAAAATTTAAACCATCTGTTAACTTATACCATTTTTTTAACCTTTTAGAAAATCACTGTTTAAATCATTTAAATCCAATATAAGTCCAAATTTCATATTTTTCATTTAAATTGCTTAATAATTTCTAAAAATCTCATTTTTAAATCAATTTTTTTATTATTAAGTTAAGTCAAATTCTTAAATTACAATCTTAATCCATTTATTAACTTATACAATTTTAACTTTTTAGAAAAATCACTAAAACTTTATTTAAATCATTTAAATCTAAATTTAAGTTAAAATATCATATATATTTTTTTACAATTGAAAATACTTAAAATTTTCAGAAAATATTTCTAATCAAATTCCAATTATTAAGTTAAATCAAATTTTTAAATTACAATTTAACCCATTTATCAACTTATAATTTTTTTTAACTTATGGAAAATCACCATTTAAAATTAACCACGGGTCTGTAAAATATTTCTAACCCAAGATCAAGTGGTACGGATATGTATCATTTCAATCCATAATTTAAAAGAAAAATCTGGGTTCTATTATTTCATACCCGCAATCCCAAGTCAAATATAAATCGCCCAAGCCTATCATTTCAGCTCGTAACGACTTTTCCCTATTCTAAAGTCCGTTCGGATATGTATCATTTCAACCCATAGTGATTCTATACTACAGGGAACTTGCACTGTGAGAAACAGAAAATAAAATAACAGTATAACATAATATAACATATCAGATGATGTAACATGTTTATAAGCAGATTTTAACATCATATCACAGGCATATATACATTACTATCATATCATCAAGTACAATTCACATGCCATTGTTTCACAATTTTATAAGTACGAATATCTAGAGTGAATAACTCACCTTTTTAGAGCTAGAGATCCAAATTCAAAATACAAATCCAAACTCCGCAAAGCACAAAAAGGCACGACTAGATTTTTGAGTAGATGAATAGTAAAGATCCAAATCTTGTACACAACACAATATCATAAATATAAGTATACAATTTCAACACAAAGATTATAATCAAAATAATGAAAAGAATACGAGTCAAAATGACATAACCTTGCTTCCACCAACAAGTGGGCTCGGCCACTTTGTATTTTGGCTTGACCACATCAATACATGGCTCGACCATGATGGTTTTGTGCAACATAGGCTCGATTTTGATAATGCAAGGCACGACTAAGGCTTGGAAGTTGAAGAGATGGTGAGTTACAAATCAATGGAAGGCTAAAAGGCTTGGAAATGAAGGGTCTAGTGGAAAAGTGGGTTCGGCCCTATGCTTCATGTGCTCGGCCATAGGCTTTGGTGGTGAGGAGGAGGTGGTGTGGTCGGCATGGTGGTGGTGGAGATGGTGATGTGGTCGGCAATAGATGGAGGCCGAGCCATGCTTAAAGAAGAACAAAAGAAAAGAGAAAAGAAAAGAAAAAAAGAAGAAGAGGAAGAGAAGGAAGCCATGGCAAAACTTACTGTATTTGTTTTTCTTCAGGAAGCAAATGAGAATTGAGATGGGATGAGATGTTTTTTTTACATGATTTGCAAAAGTAAGAGGCGGCTATGGTAAGAAATAAAGAGGCTAGGCAATTAAAGGCAAGAGTTTGAATGGTTTGGAAAATAAAAAGGCAACAAATAACTTGATGTATTTAATTCTTTTTATTTGTTAGGAAATGAGAAATGTTTGCACGTGAAAAATGAAGGTTTCTCACGGCTAGAAGGAAATAAAAAGAAACGGCTAAGGAGGAGTAAATTCTAGGAAACGGAAAAGGCAAGAATTAAGGAGAAAGAAACTTACATATATTTTATTCTTAAATGCAAATGAAAATGAGAGATGGGAAACAAATTTTTTGTGTGCATGAATTATGACGTGGAGTGGATGGCAAGAAAGGTTTTGAATGGCTAAGAGAGGAGTGAATGCCAGGAAAATAATAAAGAGGCTAGGTAAATAAAAAGGCAAGAATTTAAATAATGTAACGTATGTCTCGATTTTCTCCAAGCCATAAATAAAAAGATATAAACAAGAAAAATCCAATAAATAAAGTAAAGTCTAGACAAAAAAAAAATAGAAAAATAAAATAAAGAGATGGACATAGGAAAAGTATAAAATAAAACTACAGAATTTAATTGCGTGTAAAACGCTGTATTTTATCCAATTTAAAAGGTATAAATCGGAATTTAACGAAACGAAAGGCAGAACAGATATCGGAATCATATCCAACTTCAAATAAAAAGATTAGAAATTAAAAATTCAAATTTAAAAATTTAAACTTAAATTCAAAATTTGACCAAAGTTGACCAAAATATAAGATTTCCAGAAAATGTTTATTTTATTATATTTGGAAAATACATTACAACAAAAATCCAAATTTACATTTGGGAAATTCCAAAACTTCAATCTTAAATGATTTAAAAATCAAAGTTTTCGAAATAAAATTAAATGAAATATTTACAAAATTATGGGTTGTTACATGTTGTGTATCCCTAGCCCCTACCATTAGTGAAGCCAATTTTTCATGTTTGCAAATTGAGGAGGAGGAGACAGTGAAGCTTCAAGAGAAATTAATCAGCAAATGGCGTTCTAGACTTTCGGCATGACTTTTTCAATGAAAGGTATAAATTCTGATTCTCATACACACACATGTACGAACATATGTATATGAATATGTCTGTATATATACATATATATGTATGTGTATATATATATACGTATGGACGTGTATATATATATTCATATATTTATTCATGTATGTTTATATTATCATCATCAAATTATACTATGTTACACCTTAATACAATATAAAATAAAATATGTAACGACCCGTATTTTTAACGGATCGAAAAGTTCGTCAGAATCTGGAATTTTAGAGTTTTTGAGCCATTTCAGATTTTAGGCGAAAATGGCTAAGTCCTGAGTCGTGAACGACTTAGTGTGAGTCGTGAGTCGTATACGACTTAGGGGATAGGAGCGACTCAGGGGTTTGGCTAGTTAAGGGTGTAAGGATAAGTCGTTTGAACGACTTAAGGGGTAGGCGCGACTTAAGGACTGGGCGAGATAAGGCTTAAGTTATAACAGTTGAGTCGTACCCAGGTTATCTGATGAGTCGTGACCGAGTTATCTGATGAGTCGTGACTGAGTTATCTGATGAGTCGTACCCAGGTTATCTGATGAGTCGTACCCAGGTTATCTGATGAGTCGTGACCGAGTTATCTGATGAGTCGTGACTGAGTTATCTGATGAGTCGTACCCAGGTTATCTGATGAGTCGTGACCGAGTTATCTGATGAGTCGTGACTGAGTTATCTGATGAGTCGTACCCAGGTTATCTGATGAGTCATACCCAAGTTATCTGATGAGTCGTGGACGAGTTAAGGGATGAGTCGTAGCCTTTGTGATGAGTCGTATACGAGTTAGTAGTTGAGTCGTCTAACCAAGTAAGGCGTGCGCATTTAAGTCATAGACAGGGGGTCTGGTGAGTCGTAGGCGCATGCTATAAGTCGGAGACGACTTAGGAGATAGTTGATTTGTCGCGAGTCATAGACTGAAGTGTGTTAAGTCGTTGAGTCATAGGGCTTTGAGTCGTGAGTCGTAGACAACTCATGGAGACAGACGAGATAAGGATTTCAGCTATAAATAGGAGAGCTTCTCTTCATTTTTGGGATCCGGATTTTGAAGCGACGAAGTATTGCCATTTTGAGAGCTCGACTTCTACACTTCTTCACTTCTTTTCTCCACTCTAATCTAGTGCTTCCTTCCATCCAAATCAAAGATCAAGATTGAAGATTCAAGAGCTAAAGTTGAAGATCTTCATCTTTTCAAGAGAGATTTCATCGTTTGAAGCGGATTCGTGATAGATCAAGCTTGATCCTTCGCTGTCCAGATCTGAAGCGTATTGATTTGGGTTTGTTTAGGTGATTTGGTGAGTGGTGATTATCTCTCACACGGATCCAAAGGAGTATATCAGATTGTTGGCTCGATTTGGTGTTAAAATAGTGATTTCCATGCATTTTCTTCATCCAAAGTGTAGATCCATATAGATCCATTGTTCATGATGATGTTACATCCATTTTATCATATGATAACCTATGCAAGTTCATTCATCAAGTTTGTAGAGATATAATCCATGTTTTCATGCTTATTGAACTTTCAACTCTTTAATTACGAAAATGCCATTATTGTTATAATTGTCTACTTAGATCATTTTTGAATGCTTGATTGTTTGGATTGATGTTTGATTTGATTGATTGTTATGAACTAGATGATTGATGATTAGATTTAGACCGAAGACGATTCAAAAGCTAAGGGAAAGGCTCTTGAATTGGGAAAGCTGCTCGTGGCATATGTAGCGGGATGATGAAGCTCTTATGCATAGATTTGATGGTGTGATGATGAGATGAGGCTTTGCGAGGATGTAATGAAGCGAGGCAATCATGTGATGAAGACTTGGTTTAATCCAGACGGGATCATTCCAAGCATGTTGATAACTCGGTGATATGATTCGAGTTGAGGATAATGAATGGATATGAGAATAGTCGTCGAGGAGGATGGATAGGAGGCTTGGATAGCATCGTTGTTGAAGGTTCTAGCATGCTCTAAGCAAGAGTACGTTTGGGCAGATTCGATAGTCCCAACGGCCAACTGTTGATGGTCGAGTACTTTGGGCAGATTCGATAGTCCTAGGCACGGGCTGCGACGACGTGCGGGAGTTATGTCTAGAACCGGGGTTTTCATTAGCCCTTGACGGACGGCTGAAAGAATGTGCCGGTCATTCAATTAACGGTGATATCGAAGCAATGATAACAGTGATAGCCAGAGTCATGGATGTTTGGTTGTATCGTCATTCGGACTCAAGAGCGGTATTTTCTGGGTGCTTATCTGATTTAGGCCTTGGTACTTGGAAAACATCGCCCTTGACTCGAGTGATAGTAGCTTTACTTTAAATTGTATGCTCTGCTATGTTTGCTTCTGCTTAGTGTGTGTCTGGGGGCTATCACTGTAGAATGAGGTTGGAGTGGGAGGGTTGTATTCCTATTCCTTTTCCTTTATGCTCTTTTGGTATGTTGTTAGTTAATTTACTGCTCACTAAGACTGTTGTCTGACTCAAGGCTTTATGTTTTAATTCTTATTGCCTTGGGCTGTTCGTCCATTTTGGGACGGGCAGACTAGGTAGCAGGTGACAGGTGTTGTTCTCTTCTCACGATGCTGATATCGAAGACGAGCTAGAGGGTTGCATATTATCTTCTTATATGTACTGGATATTCCGCTGTTTTGTATTCTCTGAGGGATATGTAGTGAGGCTGGATGTATTGACTATGTGGATGCTTGTATTCAACTATTATGGAGTTTTATATGATGTCATTTTGTTCTGTAAAGCTTCACTATACATATGTTCTATTGTATTTTGTCCATGCACTGTGAGTAATACGATAGATTCTGTTGTTTTAAATCTTACCTTGACAATCGTCCATGGTCGCCTGGCACACTTTACAGCGCTCTATCTCTAGATTCGGTGCAGGGGTCATGGGCGGTCGTCACATTTGGTATCAGAGCATTGGTTAATCGATTTTACCCAACGCTCGCTGAAGTAACCACGTATGAGAGACGTAATTGTATTTTGATGGATGAATACTATATATAATATAGTAGCTTAGTAGAGTTGAGTCCTTTATGCAGTTGTTTCTCTAGATGTTCTAATCATTCCTTTTTATAGATATTGAGAATGAGTCGAAGAGGAAGACCAGCTGCTAGGGAAGGCCGTGCTACTGAAGAGACTGCTGATTATGCAGCCATGTTCGAAGCTATGATGACTTCGATCATGAGAAGGATACCAGTTCCGGGGGCAGCAGTTGATGTTGGAGTTCAAGTCCAAACTCCGAAACCAGTGGATTTTGCTAAGCTGTGCAAGGATTATACTGCTCTTGGAGGGAAGGTTTTCTTGGGAACAGAATCTACCATTGAGGTCCAGAGGTGGATAGATGCTTGTAGAAGGATCTTTGGTGATTTGGGAATTGATGATGCAACTAAGAGGAAGTTGGCATCAAGGCAGCTTCAAGGGAGAGCCTCTGATTGGTGGAACTCTATTACCATCACTACTCCGGAAGAAGAGATTACTTGGGAGCAATTCCAAGTCAGATTTGAAGCTAAGTTCATTTCTACAGCTCCGAAGTCTGTTCTGTTCAAGAAGTTCGTGGAGCTCAAGCAGGGTGGAAGATCTGTTCTTGAGTATGTTTCTGAGTTTGAAGCTTTGTCCAAATATGCCCGGTCATATATTGAGTCTGCTTATCAGAAGAATGAGAAGTTTGTGACCGGCTTGGATAGTTATCTTGGGAGACAGTTGGTGGATCATTTGGATGATTCATTTGAGAAGCTTGTGGAGAAAGCTCTTAGGCATGAGAGTCTGTTTCCTAAGGAAGGACCTGTTGTTGCTGTTACCAAGGGAGAGTCTAAACCACAGCAGGGTGGAAACCAGAAGAGGAAGCAGCAGCAGCAGAAGGGTAAGGATGGCCAGAAGAAGCCGAAAGGCGAGGTAACTTGCTACAATTGTCAGCAGAAGGGCCATTTCTCTAAGGATTGTAAGAATCCGAAGGCACCGATAAAGTGTCACAACTGTGACAAGCCGGGGCATTTCAGGAAGAATTGTCCAGAACCAAGGAAGGACAGGCAGATTGTGCAAGCCTATGCTTTAGGAGCTGTTCCGTCATCTTCGAAAGCTCCTACTACTGAAGAGAAGGGAAAGAGTGTGGTTGTTCAAGGTACTCTTTTCCTATGTGGTGTTCCAGTTAGAGTTCTGTTTGATACTGGAGCGTCGCATTCGTTTGTTTGTAATGAACTCGTAGGCCGGTTAGGTTTGGCACCGGATATTGTTGATAGGCCATTGGTTGTGACTAATCCAGTTGGGGGTTCGTCTTGTTTGTGTATGTTATGCCATGGTCTAGTTGTGTCGAGTCATGGTTGCTCTTTTGTTTGTGATTGCTTTGTTCTGAACTTTGCGGGGTTCGGAATTATCTTGGGTATGGACTGGCTTAGGAAGTATGCGGCTAAGGTTGATTGTGAGAGGCTGGAGGTGACAGTCGAGAATGTGGAGGGGCGAAAGATTGTGATACGATGTAAGCATGAGGAAGGCGTCTTCATGAGCTTCATGTATTCGCTAGTTGTTCCACGGGATGGACTGTCTTTAGTGCCAATCGCAAATGGATTCGAGGATGTCTTTGACGAAGTCAAAGGGTTGCCGCCGCATAGAGAGATCGAGTTTCGAATAGATCTAGTTGAAGGAGCCAGACCTATTGTGATGCCTCTTAGGAGGATGGCGCCTAGGGAACAGCAGGAGTTGAGGGTGCAAGTTGATGACCTTTTACAGAAAGGATTCATTCGGTGTAGTGTGTCCGAGTGGGGTGCACCAGTTGTGTTTGCAACCAAGGCAGATGGGTCGTTGAGATTGTGCGTCGATTATCGTGAGCTGAATAAGGTGACTAAGAAGAACAAGTATCCATTGCCGAGAATAGATGACTTGTTTGATCAGCTTCACGAAGCTAAGGTGTTTTCTCAGATGGATTTGGCAACGGGATTTCACCAGTTGAGAGTGGCTAAGGATAGTGTGCCGAAGACTGCTTTTAGGATACCATCCGGTTTCTTTGAGTGGCTGGTAATGCCGTTTGGATTGACTAACGCGCCAGCATATTTTGTGGATCTTATGAATAGAGTGTTCAGAGATCAGTTGAACAAGTTTGTACTTGTGTTCGTGGATGATATCCTGATTTATTCCAGAACGAAGGAAGAGCACAAGACGCACTTGCGTATGGTTTTGGAAATCTTGCGGAAACATCAGCTGAAGGCTAAGTTTTCGAAGTGTCACTTCTGGAAGAGTGAAGTGAGGTTCTTAGGCCATGTGATTTCTGGAAATGGAATAGCGGTTGATCCCGCTAAGGTGGCAGCAATCCAGGATTGGGTTAGACCTAAGAATGCATCTGATGTGAGAAGTTTTCTTGGATTAGCAGGATATTATCGACGGTTTATCAAAGACTTCTCCAAGATAGCTGCACCATTAACAGGATTGACGAAGAAGAACCAAGTGTTCAGTTGGGATGCTAAGTATGAGCAAGCTTTCGGAATCCTGAAAGAGAGATTGACGAGTGCTCCTGTTTTGACTATTCCTAGTGGGAATGATGAGATGGTGGTTTACACTGACGCATGTGGTACTGGACTTGGAGCAGTACTGATGCAGAAGGATAAAGTTGTTGCGTATGCCAGTCGACAACTGAAGCCGCATGAAAGGAATTACCCAACTCATGATTTGGAATTAGCGGCGATTGTATTTGCTCTGAGGATGTGGAGGCATTATCTGTTGGGAGTTCGATTCGAGTTGTTTACGGATCACAAGTCGTTGAAGTATCTTTTCTCCCAAAAGGATTTGAATCTTCGGCAGCAACGTTGGCTAGAGTTTTTGGCATCATATGATTTTGGTATAGCTTATACTCCGGGAAAAGGTAACGCAGTGGCAGATGCATTAAGTCGAAGACATGCAGGATTGGGAGCCATGTTTTCTGAATGGAAGAATCTCGAGTATTTAGCTGGATTTGACTTCAGGCCTAGATGCGAATTGGAACCTGAGATGTTGGCAAACTTATCGATAAGACCGACTCTTGTGGGGAGAATTGGCGAGAGTCAGAAGCGAGATGATAAGCTTGTCAAGATTATCCGTGATTTGGAATCTGGATTGGATCCAGAAAAGGATAAAGGATTCGAGGTCGATCGAGAGGGTTGGCTTCGAAAGCAAGGACGACTAGTTGTTCCCGATATAGATGAATTGAGGAGTGAAGTTCTGAAGGAAAGTCATCACTCGAAGTTGACAATTCATCCAGGTGGAAATAAGATGTATCGGGATATGAAGAGAACCTACTACTGGGAAGGTATGAAGAAGGATGTTGGAAATTTTATTTCCAAGTGTATGAACTGCCAGTTGGTAAAGGCCGAACAGAAGAAGCCAAGCGGATTGCTTCAACCATTAGAAGTTCCTACATGGAAGTGGGAACAAGTGTCGATGGATTTTATCGATGGATTGCCTAGAACCAGAACGGGAAATGAAGGGATTTGGGTCATTGTGGATCGTCTGACTAAGAGTGCACGATTCATTCCTGTTCGATCGACTAGGACTGCATCAAAGTTGGCTGAGTTGTATGTTAAGTGGATAGTTCGATTCCATGGTATTCCGAAAAGTATAGTGAGCGATCGAGACCCATTGTTCACTAGTGGATTTTGGAAGAGCTTCCAGGAAGTCTTGGGAACCGAGTTGTGTTTGTGTAACGACCCTGAAATTCCGACCCAATTTAAAATTTTTAAAACCGTTATTTTAAGTAAAAATGTGAAACTTACATACGATTTCAATCGGCGTCCAAACTTTGTTTCTAAATTGCGCCTAGATGATTGTACATATGGGTAAAGTTTCGTCGGAAAATACCGCAGTAAACTTCGTGCGCGTTTTACTGCACATCAGTTCATTTTAAGGCGTGAAAATTTCATCTTCCGGACCTAAATATTTTTACGTAGAAAAATTCTAAATCATTTTCTGACAAAGGCGTCATTTTTCGTTTTTCAAAATTCGGACATCTTTAGCTCCGTCGATCTTATTCTTCGGTGTTTTGCTGCATTCTCCGTAATAGAAATTTCAAATATTCACAAACGATTTCCGTTACCGTTCAAACTTCACATTTGGAATACGCCTAGAAAGACATAGGTGTACGCCAAATTTCGTCGAAAAATATTGTAGTAAATTTCGCTCGTCAAATTTACATATTAGTTTTAATTTTATGTATAAATTTTCTATCGTCCGAACCCAAATATTTTTCACAATGTTGCATAAGAAAAATATTCTGATCATAACGGCGCATTTCGTTTCGTCAAATTTCGCTTTTAATTGCTAGTTAAAATGTTCACTCGTGCAAATGGGTTAATAAGATTCGCCACTTCGCAAACAATGTCAAACCATCAATATCTTCATACCGTTGGGTCCGCCTCGTCGCGCTGATCAAAACGGTATATTTGTTTGCGTCAATCGGAGTTCGGCGTTGCAAATTATAATTGTTAACGGAGCACACACCGGTCCGTTACACAGCGCAAACCGGTACCCAACATTTCAATATTTAAAATTTGAGAGAGCCTTTCAGCTGACCTTGGGAACACAAATAGCCACCACTGTAAAAAAAGAATCATCATTGCATTACCTGTGCACACTGAACCCTCTGCCTTCTTTCTGCTTCATTAATGGCTCTGCACTCATTGTCCTACGCAATAGCTCTGTCCCCTCCCTCTGCAAAATTCTTTTCTCTCTCCCTTTCCTTACTTCTGTTATGATTTATTAGGCCTCCCAGTAAACGAAACACACCCCTCCCTTTCTTCTTCTTTCACATTTTCTTTTGTTTTCTTTAACCATT
Organism: Allium fistulosum; assembly: GCA_030737815.1. Lineage (NCBI taxonomy): Eukaryota > Viridiplantae > Streptophyta > Magnoliopsida > Asparagales > Amaryllidaceae > Allium > Allium fistulosum. The sequence continues at coordinate 194,036,958 of CM060905.1, forward strand.
CACCTACAGGTACGTCTTTGCTCTCTTCCTCCTTTCCCCTGCATGTTTTATTTCTTTCTTACTTCAGCTTGAGACTCACCCTTCCCAACTCCAGGAAATGGAAACTCTCCCCTCACCCACACCATGCAGCTCCTTCCGCCATGCCACTTCCCCGGCAGCCCAGCCCTCCCCGGCAACCCGACTCCGCTCCGCCTCCACGTCGCCCCAGCCATGCCACCTTCGCCCGCCACCAGCCCCACCTCCAGCCCGCCTGCTTCGTCCCCACCCCACCACCTCCGCCCTACCAGCGCCACGCGCCACTGCCCCGCGCCACGCGCCACTGCCCCAGCGCCACGCGCCACACCCACGTCCCAGCCACCTTCGCCCGCCACCAGCCCCACCTCCAGCCCGCCTGCTTCGTCCCCACCCCACCACCTCCACTGCCCCAGCGCCACGCGCCACTGCCCAGCGCCGCGCGCCACTACCCCGCCACTGCCCGGCTCGCCGCCGCCATTGCAGCCTCCTCCGCCCAGCCAAGCCCCGCGCCAGCCCGCCCAGTCTTCCAACCACCTGCCTCCGCTCCCACGGACCCACCACCAGCCTGACCCCAGCCGAGACCCCTCTGCCCCGTTCGCCACCACCAGCCGAACCACCAACAGCCCACTGCCGAACCCACTACCCAGCTGGCCACCCGCGTAGTTCGTCAAACGTTGGTCCTCGTCTTGTCCGGAGATAGTGTTGCATATAGTGTTGTTTATATTTGTCTAGTTATTAATATACAACGTTGTCTTGTTATTTCAGCTGCTGATCCGGAATCTCAAGCCTAGGCTTCGTCTATTTTGTCGTCATACCCTGCTTCTTTGATTGGTATGAATATATATGTACAATCTATACATATATCTTGTATTGAACAAATCGTAATTGAATTATTATTCGCTTGCAGTTTGTTGTTCGTTAGTGTTGTGCTTGTTCGTGCCTCTTATCTATCGTCTGCGTGCTTCGTTGTCAAACTTCTTACCACGCAAGGTGAATATTTTATATTCACGACTCAATCTATTATGCTATGATAATCAAGTGATAATTGTTGTTAATATTAATCTGGATATTAAATTGTTGATAGTTAAAATTTGGTTGAAATAAATTGTTAATTTCTAAAATTTTGACGCCATGTATGGTTTAAATTGATTAAACATGTTGAACTGAAATATGATGTTAATTAGAGTAAATAATAGTGACATTAAAATTGATAAGTACGACTGATGTAGAAATTTGATAACGGACACCAAGTAAAATCATAATGTAATAATCTTTAATCCGTAGGATTCTAGGAATAATTATATTAATTTGCATAAATAACGAATGTAAGTAATATGGTTATTTCGGGATTATTTGAATAAATTGTTAATTTGATATGTATGGTTGCTATTGCTTGTTTATTTACTTTGACACCATCCCAGTTATCACACTGCAAGTTCCCTTTGCTATGCCTTGTTTTATATTAAATGATATCGGGTTGAAATGATAAAAAACCCACTTAAATAACTTGGCCTAGGATAGATAATTAAAAATAAGAAACCCGATTGGTCAACAAAAAAAAATTATTTTGAAATTGAAATCTATTTGAAATTAAGAAATGAACTTAATAATTTGTTTGGAAATCAAGTAACGACTTAATGGATTTAATTGAAATAAAATTATGGATTTAATTGAAATAAATTTATGGATTTAATTGAAATAAATAAATGGATTTAATTAAAATGAATTAATGGATTTAATTGGAATAAATTAATGGATTAGATTGAACGGATTAATAAATCTATTTAATTGAAGAAAAATGAATTGGAGAATTTGATTGAAATAAGATTTAAAACAAGTGAGTTTAGAATTTAATAATTTAATTTATTAAATTGGTAGATTTAGATTTAAACTGAGTTTTAAATTAAATAGATTTGAACTTGTTATAAATAAATTTAGATTTAGGAAATTTTGACTTAAAATGGAATACGAAACTAACTAAAGTTTATGGATTGAATTTAGCGACAATTTAAAGGTAAATGATTTTTAAATCTAATAAAATTGATTTAATCAAATTTATGATTATATTTAATGTAATGATGAATGTAAATATGAATTGAGATAAATAGAATTTGATTTAACGATTCGAACTTAGTTAACCGGTAAATTTGAATTAATTGATTTGAACTAAATTTAATAAGTGAGTTATTAAATTTAACTCGAATACTTAATTATATTGTTAATTCAAATGTTTGAACTACAGATTTCCTTCGGAAATATGATTTTAAATATCCGAAATAAATTGAATCGTGAAATGTCAAAATTTGGAAGTCAAATTTGCACCTTGACTTCCGGACTTTGATTTGTTTTAAACGTTAAGTTAACCGACCATTGGGCAATAAATACGTAGTTATTAAAGAGACCGGGATCGGATATGGACATACTCTCTGTCGATACCGAAAACCACTTTAATAACTATCACACGCGAAGTGTTGATCCAGAATGAAGTGGATGGTTTGGTGAACGCGTTGATTGAAGAAAGAGAACGATATTGGATGACCCCTGACATGACTAAAACAGGAGCCGCGCCGGGCCATTGAGGTTCGCCACTTCTAGCGGACACACTTCTTCGATACCATATCTATTACTTTTGTGATTCGATTTGGGTGCACCCCTTGATTTGGGAGTGTTGTTTCGCGGTGTTGAGATAGTATCTGCTATGCTCAACATCAGTCCGGATCACGCAACTACTAGTATCCTAGTTGGTATCGCCTCATGTACCTTGTCATACTGATTATCCTATTCGCGACCACTACGTTTTGATTTGTACCTTAGTATATGGATTGCCCTCTGGTGACTTCCGGTTTTGGGGAAACTACGGTCTTGTATATGCTCTTGGGAATAAACCATGTTAAGGATGGAATGGGCCATGACTTAACACTATTTTAATATCGTACTTTACTGATTAGGCATTACCTATCTATCATATTCTACTGTATATATAGATAGTTTATCGGATCCTTAGAGATGTTATTTCACCCATCTTTAAGTTATGAACTATTACCTTGCACTTGATTTAATTGCATAAGATTTTGAGTCCTGACTCGAGTGTTTCCTTTTGCATATGCTCGGGTCAGTCTGAAGCTATCCAGATTTCTGATCAAGGTTGGTTGAAGATGCTGAAGGCTTAGCATTTATCTTTATCAGTCTATTTATATTCCTGTATTGATGTCCTAGTCTGTTGGACATTTTTGGTATTAGTCACTTGATGTTAAGACATTGTTGTATATTATATAGTGGCTTCATGAACTGCTATTATGACGATGTATTTTCCGCTGCATTATTCTGTGACTGTTCTGTGACTGTGATGTTGTATTGATTCTCATTTACATTTATGTATTTATAATCCCATAATGATTCGTGTTTTGTATTATTTAAGTTGACATGTGTGGATTATTGTCAATTTAAATGGTACAAATATACGGGTTGTTTCAGTTGATATCAGAGCTTCGGTTTCCCTAAAAACCTTAGTTTGGGATTATATATAAACTCATTAGAGATAGGGTAGCAATACCCTAGAATGAGGAGAATCGATTCAATATCCAAATCCTTTCATTTCAAACTTCTTTGATTCGTTGATTAGACTTTCCTTAAAATTCTATGATTTTCTATCCTTTGGCTTTAACAATCTCTTTGGTATTTCAGGATGGGTACCAGAGGAAACCATAGGGGAGGAAGGGGCCATGGTCCTGCTCAGGCTGCACTTATTGCTCCAGCTCCTGTCAAATTCACCATTCTTAGTAAGGAGTATTCACAGCTGGGAGGTATTAAATTTTCTGGATCCGAGAACATTATTGAGGCTCAGCAATGGCTTAAAGGCTTAGAGAAGATATTTTCTGGTTTAGAGATCACTGATGCTCAGAAGCGTCAGCTTGCTGCCTGGCAACTTCAGGATGCCGCGCAAGATTGGTGGGAATCAGTTACTTCTCGTATCGAGGAGAACACCATTACTTGGGCCCAGTTTAGGTATAAAATTTAATTGGAGTCCGTAGTCTAAATTCTTCTTTTAATCTTGAAATGTTATTCATCTTGCCTATCTTTTGATTAGGGATACTTTCTCGGCACAATGGATGCCCGCTGCTGGGAAAACCCAACTTTATAGAGCTTTTATGGATCTTAAGCAGGGCAGTATGACTTTTTCTGAGTACGAGAGGAAATTCAACGAACTCTCCAAGTTCGGCCCGGGATTGATTGATACACCGCTTCTAAAGAACGAGAAGTTCATTTTGGGAGCTAGACCAGAGTATTATGACTTGCTTACTGGCCACACTCACTGCACCTTCACAGAGCTTGTTGACTATGCTCTTAGATATGAGGCAAAGCCTAGGGGACCTACCGCCAAGGCTGCTCCTACTCAGCCCTCCTCTAGTCAGCTCGGGAAGAGGAAGATGAACTTTGATCAACAAAAGAAATCTTGGCAGAAGACTACAGGATTGGGATATGCTCAGAAAAGCCCAATCGACCTTGCTAATATCACTTGCTTCAAATGCGATAAGAAGGGCCATTATGCTAATAGTTGTCCATCTTCAGGAGCTGCTGTTCCACCACCTTCTTCGACTAGGAAAGATTTATGCTATGTCTGCCTCCAGCCGGGTCATTTCAAGAAAGACTGCCCACTGTACAAGCGTGGCACACCATCTGGAGTTTTTGCCATCACCACTCCTACACCGCCTGCTCAGGATGACCAAGGTACCTTACGAAGTACTTTTTCATTACATGATTTACCTATTAGGGTATTATTCGATACTGGTGCTTCTCATAGCTTCATATCTATTGATCTTTGCAATAAGCTCAAATTAGAACCTACTCTTGCTACTACTTCCTTATGCGTCTCCAACCCTATTGGAGGACTTGCCAACCTCATTAGAATTTGTAAAGAGGTTGTGCTCTTGTATGGAAGATACCGTTTCACTTGGGATTTTTATGTACTTGGCTTCGCAGCATTTGACATCTTGTTAGGTGCTGATTGGTTAAGGAAATTCGATGCTGTTATTTCTTGCAAAGCTCGTTCTGTTTCTCTAGTCAACGACAAGGGCCTACCGCTTGTCATTGAATGCAAATCACCGCAGAAATATGCCGGAAGCTTCATATTCTCCCTTGATGCTCACCCGGATGATCTTAGTACTACCCCAATTGTTCAGAAATTTCCCGATGTATTTGGAGAGGTCAACTCCCTACCACCTAAACGGGAAATCGATTTCCGCATTGACCTTATTCCTGGAGCTACTCCTATAGTTCTTCCTCACAGAAGGATGGCGCCTAAAGAAAAAGCTGAACTTAAAACTCAAATTGTTGATCTATTCGCTAAGGGTTTGATTAGGAGAAGTTGTTCTGAATGGGGCGCAGTAGTTGTATTTGTCACCAAATCGGATGGGTCCCTTCGCATGTGTGTTGATTACAGGGAGCTGAACAAACGCACTCTCAAGAACCGCTATCCGATGCCTCGCATCAATGATTTATTCGATCAGCTTCATGGAGTTAAAGTTTTCTCCCAACTTGATCTTGCCACTGGGTTTCACCAACTCAGGGTAGCAGAAGATAGTATTCATAAGACAGCTTTCCGTACCGAAAACGGATTCTATGAATGGTTGGTTATGCCATTCGGTTTGACCAACGCACCTGCTTATTTCGTCGACTTAATGAATCGAGTCTTCCGCGATGTTCTTAACAAGTTTGTTCTTGTTTTCATTGATGATATTCTTGTCTTCTCCAAAGACAAGAAGGAGCATGAGACACATCTTGCTTATGTTCTGGAAACTCTCCGAAATCATCAACTTAAGGCCAAATTCTCTAAATGCCACTTCTGGCGAGACGAAGTGAGATTCCTGGGCCATATAGTTTCTGAAAATGGGATTTTGGTCGATCCAGCTAAGATCGCCGTAATCAATGTAAGTTCTATCCTATTCGCTATTTCTATTCAATTTCTCTTATCCCTTTCTAATTTGAAATTTATCTACAGGATTGGGAGACTCCCAAAACTCCTACTGATATCCATAGCTTCTTGGGCTTGGCCGGCTATTATCGTAGATTTATTGAGCACTTTGCCCGGATTTCTGCCCCACTCACTGCTTTAACCCGAAAGGATGTCAAGTTTATTTGGAGTGAGAAGTGCGAATCAGCTTTTAATGAATTAAAGCGTAAGTTAACTTCAGCCCCAGTTCTTGCGGTAATCGATGGAAGTGAAGAATTAACTGTCTATACAGATGCTTGCCGAGAAGGTTTAGGCGCTGTTCTTATGCAAAGCGGAAAGGTTATTGCTTATGCTGGCCGCCAGTTGAAGATCCATGAAGTAAACTATGCAACTCATGATCTAGAGCTTCTTGCAGTTGTATTTGCTTTGAAATTGTGGAGGCATCATCTTTTGGGAATTAAATTTGAATTATTCACCGATCATAAGTCCTTGAGGTATATCTTTTCTCAGAAGGATTTGAACCAGAGACAAGTTCGATGGCTTGAATTCTTAGCTGCGTACGATCTCGATATCAATTATACTCCTGGGAAAGCAAATGTTGTAGCTGATGCTTTGAGCCGTAGCAAAGCATTGTCATGCTGTAATCTTGTAGAAGGCATGCTATTTCAGCTTGTTATCTCTCCATCCCTTGTGGATCGCATCAAAGACAAGCAATATGAGGACACCTTGCTCTATCGCATGAAGGAGTTAGTTCTTGGTAGAGTTGGAAATACCGACAGTAAAGTGGGAGCACGGATAGATAATAATGGAGTTCTGAGGATTGACAACCGTATTTGCGTTCCTAATGTCGATGGATTGAGACAAGAAGTGCTTAGAGAAAACCATCGGTCATCACTTTCATTTCATCCTGGTGTCACTAAGATGTACCGGAATATGAAGCGTTTATATTGGTGGAGTGGGATGAAGAGGGATATTTCTATATATGTCAGTAGATGCACCACTTGCCAACAAGTTAAGGCCGATCACCAGAAGACTGCAGGATTACTTCAACCCCTAGAGATTCCGTGTTGGAAATGGGATCAGATTTCTATGGACTTCATTGATGGATTACCGAGGACCAGAAAAGGTAACGAGAGTATATGGGTGATTGTTGATAGGTTGACAAAATCTGCTCACTTTATTCCTGTTAAGGCCACTCGGACTGCTTTGAGTTTGGCCGAGATATATATGAGAGAGATTGTTAGACTTCATGGAGTTCCATCTAGTATTGTGTGCGATAGAGACCCTTTATTCACTAGTAAATTCTGGAAGGCATTTCAGGACGTCTTGGGCACTAAACTGAATCTGAGCACAGCTTATCATCCTCAAACAGATGGCCAAACTAAAAGGGTGAATCAGATTTTAGAGGATCTGCTCCGTGCCTGCATTATTGATTTCGGTGGATCTTGGGAAGACCATCTCCATTTGGTTGAATTCACTTATAATAACAGTTATCAGGTAAATAAAAATTTCAAATTGAATAAGTAAATTTGAATTGAAATTTAACCACCTTTATATTCAGGCAAGTATCGATATGGCACCGTTCGAAGCTTTATATGGACGGCCATGCAAATCGCCAGCTTGTTGGATTGAGCCTGGTGATCGATTAATTCTTGGCCCAGATATGATTATAGAAGCATCCGAGAAGGTAAATGAAATCAGAAGAAAGATGAAGACCGCACAGGATAGACAGAAGAGCTATGCTGATAGGCGTAGAAGAGATTTAGAATTCCTGATTGGGGATAAGGTATTCCTTAAGGTATCACCTTTGAAGAATGTTATTCGATTTGGTCGTAGAGGGAAGCTCGCTCCTAGATTTGTTGGACCATTCACTATCACTGAGAGAATTAGTACACTAGCCTACAGAGTTGCACTACCAGAGAAATTTGAGGGCGTGCACAACGTCTTCCATGTTTCACATCTTCGGAAAGTGGTACACGATCCATCCTTGACCATTCCTATTGCTCAGTTAGATGAAGTTGATATTGAGCCGGATTTGACTATAGAGAGGAGACCACTTCGTATTGTTGATAGGGATACAAAGCAACTTAGAAGGAAGTCGGTTAGCCTAGTCAAAGTCCAATGGAGTCCCGATGATCATGATTGCACTTGGGAAACCGAGGAGAGTATCCGGGATTCTAATCCAGAATTGTTTGTTGAAGGTAAATTCCATTCTATACTCTTTACTAAAATCAATGATCTATTCGGAATCCATTGTATCTCTGTTATCTGTTCTTCCACTCTTTACTTTGTTCCTTTTCGAGGACGAAAAGTCTTGAGTAGGGGAGAATGTAACGACCCTGAAATTCCGACCCAATTTAAAATTTTTAAAACCGTTATTTTAAGTAAAAATGTGAAACTTACATACGATTTCAATCGGCGTCCAAACTTTGTTTCTAAATTGCGCCTAGATGATTGTAGATATGGGTAAAGTTTCGTCGGAAAATACCGCAGTAAACTTCGTGCGCGTTTTACTGCACATCAGTTCATTTTAAGGCGTGAAAATTTCATCTTCCGGACCTAAATATTTTTACGTAGAAAAATTCTAAATCATTTTCTGACAAAGGCGTCATTTTTCGTTTTTCAAAATTCGGACATCTTTAGCTCCGTCGATCTTATTCTTCGGTGTTTTGCTGCATTCTCCGTAATAGAAATTTCAAATATTCACAAACGATTTCCGTTACCGTTCAAACTTCACATTTGGAATACGCCTAGATAGACATAGGTGTACGCCAAATTTCGTCGAAAAATATTGTAGTAAATTTCGCTCGTCAAATTTACATATTAGTTTTAATTTTATGTATAAATTTTCTATCGTCCGAACCCAAATATTTTTCACAATGTTGCATAAGAAAAATATTCTGATCATAACGGCGCATTTCGTTTCGTCAAATTTCGCTTTTAATTGCTAGTTAAAATGTTCACTCGTGCAAATGGGTTAATAAGATTCGCCACTTCGCAAACAATGTCAAACCATCAATATCTTCATACCGTTGGGTCCGCCTCGTCGCGCTGATCAAAATGGTATATTTGTTTGTGTCAATCGGAGTTCGGCGTTGCAAATTATAATTGTTAACGGAGCACACACCGGTCCGTTACGCAGCGCAAACCGGTACCCAACATTTCAATATTTAAAATTTGAGAGAGCCTTTCAGCTGACCTTGGGAACACAAATAGCCACCACTGTAAAAAAAGAATCATCATTGCATTACCTGTGCACACTGAACCCTCTGCCTTCTTTCTGCTTCATTAATGGCTCTGCACTCATTGTCCTACGCAATAGCTCTGTCCCCTCCCTCTACAAAATTCTTTTCTCTCTCCCTTTCCTTACTTCTGTTATGATTTATTAGGCCTCCCAGTAAACGAAACACACCCCTCCCTTTCTTCTTCTTTCACATTTTCTTTTGTTTTCTTTAACCATTCACCTACAGGTACGTCTTTGCTCTCTTCCTCCTTTCCCCTGCATGTTTTATTTCTTTCTTACTTCAGCTTGAGACTCACCCTTCCCAACTCCAGGAAATGGAAACTCTCCCCTCACCCACACCATGCAGCTCCTTCCGCCACGCCACTTCCCCGGCAGCCCAGCCCTCCCCGGCAACACGATTCCGCTCCGCCTCCACGTCGCCCCAGCCATGCAACCTTCGCCCGCCACCAGCCCCACCTCCAGCCCGCCTGCTTCGTCCCCACCCCACCACCTCCGCCCTACCAGCGCCACGCGCCACTGCCCCGCGCCACGCGCCACTGCCCAGCGCCACGCGCCACACCCACGTCCCAGCCACCTTCGCCTGCCACCAGCCCCACCTCCAGCCCGCCTGCTTCGTCCCCACCCCACCACCTCCACTGCCCCAGCGCCACACGCCACTGCCCAGCGCCGCGCGCCACTGCCCCGCCACTGCCCGGCTCGCCGCCGCCATTGCAGCCTCCTCCGCCCAGCCAAGCCCCGCGCCAGCCCGCCCAGTCTTCCAACCACCTACCTCCGCTCCCACGGACCCACCACCAGCCTGACCCCAGCCGAGACCCCTCTGCCCCGTTCGCCACCACCAGCCGAACCACCAACAGCCCACTGCCGAACCCACTACCCAGCTGGCCACCCGCGTAGTTCGTCAAACGTTGGTCCTCGTCTTGTCCGGAGATAGTGTTGCGTATAGTGTTGTTTATATTTGTCTAGTTATTAATATACAACGTTGTCTTGTTATTTCAGCTGCTGATCCGGAATCTCAAGCCTAGGCTTCGTCTATTTTGTCGTCATACCCTGCTTCTTTGATTGGTATGAATATATATGTACAATCTATACATATATCTTGTATTGAACAAATCGTAATTGAATTATTATTCGCTTGAAGTTTGTTGTTCGTTAGTGTTGTGCTTGTTCGTGCCTCTTATCTATCGTCTGCGTGCTTCGTTGTCAAACTTCTTACCACGCAAGGTGAATATTTTATATTCACGACTCAATCTATTATGCTATGATAATCAAGTGATAATTGTTGTTAATATTAATCTGGATATTAAATTGTTGATAGTTAAAATTTGGTTGAAATAAATTGTTAATTTCTAAAATTTTGACGCCATGTATGGTTTAAATTGATTAAACATGTTGAACTGAAATATGATGTTAATTAGAGTAAATAATAGTGACATTAAAATTGATAAGTACGACTGATGTAGAAATTTGATAACGGACACCAAGTAAAATCATAATGTAATAATCTTTAATCCGTAGGATTCTAGGAATAATTATATTAATTTGCATAAATAACGAATGTAAGTAATATGGTTATTTCGGGATTATTTGAATAAATTGTTAATTTGATATGTATGGTTGCTATTGCTTGTTTATTTACTTTGACACCATCCCAGTTATCACATTGCAAGTTCCCTTTGCTATGCCTTGTTTTATATTAAATGATATCGGGTTGAAATGATAAAAAACCCACTTAAATAACTTGGCCTAGGATAGATAATTAAAAATAAGAAACCCGATTGGTTAACAAAAAAAAATTATTTTGAAATTGAAATCTATTTGAAATTAAGAAATGAACTTAATAATTTGTTTGGAAATCAAGTAACGACTTAATGGATTTAATTGAAATAAAATTATGGATTTAATTGAAATAAATTTATGGATTTAATTGAAATAAATAAATGGATTTAATTAAAATGAATTAATGGATTTAATTGGAATAAATTAATAGATTAGATTGAACGGATTAATAAATCTATTTAATTGAAGAAAAATGAATTGGAGAATTTGATTGCAATAAGATTTAAAACAAGTGAGTTTAGAATTCAATAATTTAATTTATTAAATTGGTAGATTTAGATTTAAACTGAGTTTTAAATTAAATAGATTTGAACTTGTTATAAATAAATTTAGATTTAGGAAATTTTGACTTAAAATGGAATACGAAACTAACTAAAGTTTATGGATTGAATTTAGCGACAATTTAAAGGTAAATGATTTTAAATCTAATAAAATTGATTTAATCAAATTTATGATTATATTTAATGTAATGATGAATGTAAATATGAATTGAGATAAATAGAATTTGATTTAACGATTCGAACTTAGTTAACCGGTAAATTTGAATTAATTGATTTGAACTAAATTTAATAAGTGAGTTATTAAATTTAACTCGAATACTTAATTATATTGTTAATTCAAATGTTTGAACTACAGATTTCCTTCGGAAATATGATTTTAAATATCCGAAATAAATTGAATCGTGAAATGTCAAAATTTGGAAGTCAAATTTGCACCTTGACTTCCAGACTTTGATTTGTTTTAAACGTTAAGTTAACCGACCATTGGGTAATAAATACGTAGGTATTAAAGAGACCGGGATCGGATATGGACATACTCTCTGTCGATACCGAAAACCACTTTAATAACTATCACACGCGAAGTGTTGATCCAGAATGAAGTGGATGGTTTGGTGAACGCGTTGACTTAAGAAAGAGAACGATATTGGATGACCCCTGACATGACTAAAACAGGAGCCGCGCCGGGCCATTGAGGTTCGCCACCTCTAGCGGACACACTTCTTCGATACCATATCTATTACTTTTGTGATTCGATTTGGGTGCACCCCTTGATTTGGGAGTGTTGTTTCGCGGTGTTGAGATAGTAGCTGCTATGCTCAACATCAGTCCGGATCACGCAACTACTAGTATCCTAGTTGGTATCGCCTCATGTACCTTGTCATACTGATTATCCTATTCGCGACCACTACGTTTTGATTTGTACCTTAGTATATGGATTGCCCTCTGGTGACTTCCGGTTTTGGGGAAACTACGGTCTTGTATATGCTCTTGGGAATAAACCGTGTTAAGGATGGAATGGGCCATGACTTAACACTATTTTAATATCGTACTTTACTGATTAGGCATTACCTATCTATCGTATTCTACTGTATATATAGATAGTTTATCGGATCCTTAGAGATGTTATTTCACCCATCTTTAAGTTATGAACTATTACCTTGCACTTGATTTAATTGCATAAGATTTTGAGTCCTGACTCGAGTGTTTCCTTTTGCATATGCTCGGGTCAGTCTGAAGCTATCCAGATTTCTGATCAAGGTTGGTTGAAGATGCTGAAGGCTTAGCATTTATCTTTATCAGTCTATTTATATTCCTGTATTGATGTCCTAGTCTGTTGGACATTTTTGGTATTAGTCACTTGATGTTAAGACATTGTTGTATATTATATAGTGGCTTCATGAACTGCTATTATGACGATGTATTTTCCGCTGCATTATTCTGTGACTGTTCTGTGACTGTGATGTTGTATTGATTCTCATTTACATTTATGTATTTATAATCCCATAATGATTCGTGTTTTGTATTATTTAAGTTGACATGTGTGGATTATTGTCAATTTAAATGGTACAAATATACGGGTTGTTTCAGTTTGAGTACAGCTTATCATCCCCAAACAGATGGTCAGACCGAGAGAGTCAACCGAGTTTTGTAAGATCTTCTCAGAGCATGTGTTTTGGACTTCGGAGGATCATGGGAAGATCACCTTCATTTGGTGGAGTTTGCGTACAACAACAGTTACTAGTCAAGCATTAGTATGGCACCGTACGAGGCCTTGTATTGAAGACCGTGTAACTCTCCAACATGTTGGTTGGAAACTGGAGAAAAGTTGATGCTTGGGCCAGAGATGATTCGTCAGACTTCAGATTGTATAGAGATCATTCGACAACGAATGAAGGCAGCCCAAGACCGTCAGAAGAGCTATGCCGATAAGCGTCGTAAGGATTTGGAATTCGACGTAGGAGATATGGTTTTTGTGAAGATTTCTCCACTGAAGAATGTTATTTGATTCGGGAAGAAAGGAAAATTGACTCCGAGATTTGTTGGACCATTCCCGATCATCGAGCGAATTGGAAAGCTCGCCTATAGGTTGGAGTTACTTGAGAAGATGTCGAGTGTGCACAATGTTTTTCATGTATCATATCTACGGAAGTATGTGCACGACTCGAATACAGTGGTTTCTGCTGATAGCTGTGAAGACATCGAAGTTGATCCAGTCGATAGAAGACCTCGTAAGCCGCTTCGTGTTGTTGAAACCGACACGAAACAGCTTAGGAGGAAGGTAGTTAAGTTGCTCAAGATACAATGGAGTGACGATGATAACGACTGTACGTGGGAGGTGGAAGAGAGGATGAAGGCAGCTCATCCTGAACTCTTCAAGGTATGGCCCTAAGGTGTCGTATCATCTAACAACATTGTAACTTGTTCTAAGTCTTAGAATTCTGTACGCTAAGCTAGAATTGGATGCATGGTTTGATGATTGTTATGGTTGGTAGGCGTACAGAATAGTCTTCGATTGCTTTGTTTGTTTGGAATTTCGGGGGCGAAATTCCTAAGGGGGAGAGAATGTAACGACCCGTATTTTTAACGGATCGACAAGTTCGTCAGAATCTGGAATTTTAGAGTTTTTGAGCCATTTCAGATTTTAGGCGAAAATGGCTAAGTCCTGAGTCGTGAACGACTTAGTGTGAGTCGTGAGTCATATACGACTTAGGGGATAGGAGCGACTCAGGGGTTTGGCTAGTTAAGGGTGTAAGGATAAGTCGTTTGAACGACTTAAGGGGTAGGCGCGACTTAAGGACTGGGCGAGATAAGGCTTAAGTTGTAACAGTTGAGTCGTACCCAGGTTATCTAATGAGTCGTGACCGAGTTATCTGATGAGTCGTGACTGAGTTATCTGATGAGTCGTACCCAGGTTATCTGATGAGTCGTACCCAGGTTATCTGATGAGTCGTGACCGAGTTATCTGATGAGTCGTGACTGAGTTATCTGATGAGTCGTACCCAGGTTATCTGATGAGTCGTGACCGAGTTATCTGATGAGTCGTGACTGAGTTATCTGATGAGTCGTACCCAGGTTATCTGATGAGTCGTACCCAGGTTATCTGATGAGTCGTGGACGAGTTAAGGGATGAGTCGTAGCCTTTGTGATGAGTCGTATACGAGTTAGTAGTTGAGTCGTCTAACCAAGTAAGGCGTGCGCATTTAAGTCATAGACAGGGGGTCTGGTGAGTCGTAGGCGCATGCTATAAGTCGGAGACGACTTAGGAGATAGTTGATTTGTCGCGAGTCATAGGCTGAAGTGTGTTAAGTCGTTGAGTCGTAGGGCTTTGAGTCGTGAGTCGTAGACGACTCATGGAGACAGCCGAGATAAGGATTTCAGCTATAAATAGGAGAGCTTCTCTTCATTTTTGGGATCCGGATTTTGAAGCGATGAAGTGCTGCCATTTTGAGAGCTCGACTTCTACACTTCTTCACTTCTTTTCTCCACTCTAATCTAGTGCTTCCTTCCATCCAAATCAAAGATCAAGATTGAAGATTCAAGAGCTAAAGTTGAAGATCTTCATCTTTTCAAGAGAGATTTCATCGTTTGAAGCGGATTCATGATAGATCAAGCTTGATCCTTCGTTGTCCAGATCTGAAGCGTATTGATTTGGGTTTGTTTAGGTGATTTGGTGAGTGGTGATTATCTCTCACACGGATCCAAAGGAGTATATCGGATTGTTGGCTCGATTTGGTGTTAAAATAGTGATTTCCATGCATTTTCTTCATCCAAAGTGTAGATCCACATAGATCCATTGTTCATGATGATGTTACATCCATTTTATCATATGATAACCTATGCAAGTTCATTCATCAAGTTTGTAGAGATATAATCCATGTTTTCATGCTTATTGGACTTTCAACTCTTTAATTACGAAAATGCCATTATTGTTATAATTGTCTACTTAGATCATTTTTGAATGCTTGATTGTTTGGATTGATGTTTGATATAATTGATTGTTATGAACTAGATGATTGATGATTAGATTTAGACCGAAGACGATTCAAAAGCTAAGGGAAAGGCTCTTGAATTGGGAAAGCTGCTCGTGGCATATGTAGCGGGATGATGAAGCTCTTATGCATAGATTTGATGATGTGATGATGAGATGAGGCTTTGCGAGGATGTAATGAAGCGAGGCAATCATGTGATGAAGACTTGGTTTAATCCAGACGGGATCATTCCAAGCATGTTGATAACTCGGTGATATGATTCGAGTTGAGGATAATGAATGGATATGAGAATAGTCGTCGAGGAGGATGGCTAGGAGGCTTGGATAGCATCATTGTTGAAGGTTCTAGCATGCTCTAAGCAAGAGTACGTTTGGGCAGATTCGATAGTCCCAACGGCCAACTGTTGATGGTCGAGTACTCTGGGCAGATTCGATAGTCCTAGGCACGGGCTGCGACGACGTGCGGGATTTATGTCTAGAACCGGGGTTTTCATTAGCCCTTGACGGACGGCTGAAAGAATGTGCCGGTCATTCAATTAACGGTGATATCGAAGCAATGATAACAGTGATAGCCAGAGTCATGGATGTTTGGTTGTATCGTCATTCGGACTCAAGAGCGGTATTTTCTGGGTGCTTATCTGATTTAGGCCTTGGTACTTGGAAAACATCGCCCTTGACTCGAGTGATAGTAGCTTTACTTTAAATTGTATGCTCTGCTATGTTTGCTTCTGCTTAGTGTGTGTCTGGGGGCTATCACTGTAGAATGAGGTTGGAGTGGGAGGGTTGTATTCCTATTCCTTTTCCTTTATGCTCTTTTGGTATGTTGTTAGTTAATTTACTGCTCACTAAGACTGTTGTCTGACTCAAGGCTTTATGTTTTAATTCTTATTGCCTTGGGCTGTTCGTCCATTTTGGGACGGGCAGACTAGGTAGCAGGTGACAGGTGTTGTTCTCTTCTCACGATGCTGATATCGAAGACGAGCTAGAGGGTTGCATATTATCTTCTTATATGTACTGGATATTCCGCTGTTTTGTATTCTCTGAGGGATATGTAGTGAGGCTGGATGTATTGACTATGTGGATCTTGTATTCAACTATTATGGAGTTTTATATGATGTCATTTTGTTCTGTAAAGCTTTACTATACATATGTTCTATTGTATTTTGTCCATGTGCTGTGAGTAATACGATAGATTCTGTTGTTTTAAATCTTACCTTGACAATCGTCCATGGTCGCCTGGCACACTTTACAGCGCTCTATCTCTAGATTCGGTGCAGGGGTCATGGGCGGTCGTCACAAAATATTTCAAAAATTATTTTTTATATAAAACCTTTTAAATATTAATATTATAATAAATATACAAACA
This sequence comes from Allium fistulosum, assembly GCA_030737815.1. Taxonomy (NCBI): domain Eukaryota; kingdom Viridiplantae; phylum Streptophyta; class Magnoliopsida; order Asparagales; family Amaryllidaceae; genus Allium; species Allium fistulosum. Next base: position 194,053,638 of record CM060905.1, read on the forward strand.
TGTATATATTTTATTAAATTTTATTCTCGGTAAATTTATTAAAAAACATTATATTTGTATATAACCAATTTAATAAAAATGAATTCTATAATGTTTTTGGTTTTTAAATTTATACAAATATTATTATTGTTTTTTATCTTTACTATTTTATATAAAATTTTGTGTTATATATATAATTAGATAATCTGCATGGAAATTCAATTAAAAAAAATTCAAAACAGTAAAGATATATACATAAATTATACACTATCCATATACATACATATATAATATATTAACAAGTCAGGTATTTAAAAATTATATTTTATAATTTTTCAGCCACATAATAATTTCGGTCGGATTTAATTTTAATAATTATAAAAAATTAGCTGGCTGCTATAGCTATTTAAAGTACTTTTATTTTTTTATTTGAACGAGTCAAATATTTAAATCTGAATATTTAGACATTTTATTAGTAGGAAAAATTAGTTTAATAATATGTATATATTATATATTTAATATATATATATATATCATATAGCAATTAAAAATCTTTTTATAGTAATTTCTTTTTTTATTTACATAATTTAAATTTTATATATGTTTCATATATTGTTTAAACATAAATATTATTTATAAATATATTTTAAGGGTTGAAATAAAAAATTATTTGCTATATGTACACCGAGGGTAGTTTATGTGTGACGCCCCACCTCTATGCTCATAATAACAAAGAGTATTAAAAGAAATACTGTCTATTATTACGAAGAATAAGGCTGGATAGGAGCGACCATCCGTAATTGGCCTTACACTAATATTGGTTATCTCGATAGGAGTGGTATATACTTTTTATCTTTCATCTATTATTTATTTACTCCCATCGACATATCCAATTATCAGTATAAAACAAACTACAATAGTTCATAATAGTTTAGGACATTAGATATAACAATAACATAGATAATATAATTGCGGAACACAGATTAACAAAAATCTCATATATATATAACCGATGTCAGTTATAATATAGTTGACACGATACATATGATACAACTACAACTGTCGACTCTAGAAGTTATATATACAAGTACATTATCGACTAATATACATGAATACATATCATTCTATATAATGACACGACTATTACAAAATGACACTGACAACTTCAGAAGATGTGAAAAGTCTTCAAATCTCGAACATCAACTCAAAGAAGGAAATCTACAACCTGAAATAACTCGGGTCTGACCCGAGTATTAAATTCAAAAGAAAATAATACACGGGTCAGTCTAATTCAAACTAAGTTATTAGTGCATAGAAGCAATAATAATCAACATCAAATAGACAACAGTCACAGAAATCTCGTATATCCAACTTCTCGATAAGAGAATCGGACAACGGCAGATATAACACTAAGCAGTGTAAATCAACAAATCAGAAATCTCAAAATGATAAAACACCTCAAATTTCTGTGTGGCTGCAGCACACGCACGCGTGCACTGCCTCGCCACACAGTACGTGAAATCTCATAGAGGTGGGGCGTCACAGTACGTGAAATCATCACGACGGTGAAAACTAACAGCAATCAAAACGGTAGAAGTCAACGTAAATAAACTTACAGGGTCAAACCCGGGTCTTTGAGACCGGATTCAACTCGCTGTAAAAATCTCAAAAATCAATCTGAAACAATCAAGAACCAGCAACCCAACGAAGACCGGAAGTACAAAATAGCTAAGCAAATACATCACTAAACCATAACCAAGATCAAAGGCAAATCTGTAAAACGAATTAACAAGGGAGGCAAGTGCTGCACTGCTAATCAATTCAAAACAAGGTCAAACCCAAGTTCCAAATAACACACGGGTTCAACTCAAGACAACTTGTAGCATACAAGCTCAAATAAGCAAACTGCAACACAGAGGAAATAAGATACATGCTGATCAATATCCAAGTAGACAACATTAAGTGATGCAACTCACTAGAATACAAATGTAAACGTACACACTGCAGTGAAGCATGTGTATGTGTAAGTGACAACTACAACTGCTCAGAAACACAACTAGAGTTCAATTACATGTGAACTCAATTGGACAGTACGTGGTAAAGAAATGGTAATGCAAGTGAACTAGGTCACTACATAAAAGAACTAGCATTAAACTTTATGCAGAAATATGCACAAAACAAAATGTTAAAGGTCGAAGCCATACTGGCAGCGAGTAAAACTGAGCAAGGGTGACAGTGCAAGCAATTTCTACAATGACACTGCAACCGTACATCTAGAAACCGAGTGTACAACAACAAAGGTCATCGATGATACTTCAAATAAAGGCTGAATTCATAGCATAAAAGTCAACCCGGAATAAGGTCGCAGAATTTACAAATTAAAAGAAGAAGCCATAGTCGGGTGATCATCAACAGTAAACAAGTCAGAAAGCAAACTATCATCGCTAATCACCAGAAAATAGATACAGGTGAACACATTCAAGCATCAAGCTGTTACAGTGATGAACAGAAGTGCTTTAAACAACAACGCATTGACTATGTCAAAGAATTCATCAAACAAAGTCATAGTCAAGCCATGGTCGAACGAATCACTTCGTTAAAATCAAAACTTTATGCAGAATAAGTCACGAAAAGAAATCAAAACTTTCCATTTTGCCCAAGTATGTCGAAACTTCAAAACAATGCCGTGTCGAACGAATCACTTCGTTAAAATCAAGTCATAGCCGAGACCACCTTAACATAAGCTAAAGTCGGTGATAAACAAATTAGAGTTGAAAACAAAAATTCAAGTTAACAGCAAAATGACAACCAACCAAAATCACAGTAGAAGTCAATGCCACCAGCATGTATATGAAAACAAGTTTCAGACTGATGAATGCAACAGTGACATTGAAGGCAACCAGGAATTAATTTGAAAGAAATGTTATAGATATTGTCAACAAAGCATAGCCGAAGTCACAAGATTTATAACAGGGTAAAACTGAATTATTTCCAATCAAGTAGTAGTGTTGACCAAGGAACAAAAAGCATAAAATCAATGATATACTATCACAAAGCTCAAGCAGACCCAAATCACATGAATGAGATTTCCATCACCAAGACAAGTTGAATTTAAAAATATCCACTTAACAAAATGATCAAATTATATCACGAAACCAACCACCGCAGCTATAACCATGACCGATACTAAGGGCGACAAAAATCAAAATCATGGTGGCTACTAACCAAAATCGATATTGTCAACCAAGACCGAAGCTGTGATGCTCACAAAAGAATAACAATTCAAATCAACATCGAAGTCAACCAAAAAAATGAAAGCAGACTTGAAGAAGTCAAGAATACCTCACCTAAACAACATAAATCGAATCGGCGAACAATCGACCAACCCGACAATTGAATACAACCAAATCATAGAATTCAGTCCCTAATTCAACCAGAGGCAAGAATTAGATGTGAGTAGGAACTCACCTTAGCATCGACGAACAAGAAAGGAACTTCGATCGAGTTGCACGAGTCGACAGAAGCCCTAGCTTTTCGAACGAACGAACAAGGAAATTTGTGGCCGCCATGATTCTTTCTTTCGTTTTTGGGTTTGGCTAAGGAAATTGAAAAGAGGATCGAGTGAGAACGAATTTGTGTCGCCATTTCCTTTTTCTTCCGCTCGTATGATTTAGGGTTATGTAAATTGAAATGGGGAACGGGTCGAGAGAATGCAATTCAAAATAAAAGGGAAACCGGGTTATCACTTATCACGGCAACTAAAGAAAATACTTGGGCCAATTCAATTTCAAAGCCCACAATTCCTTTTAACAATTTATAAAAGAATTTCAACTTCAATTTTTAAAAACTTCAATTGCAATTGCTAAATGAATTAAATTGTCATTTGACGATATTCAACTGCTATAAAACCCTGGGTTGTTACATTATGTGTGTGTGTCTTTTTGTGTGTGTATCATCACCTAACATCTTATTAGTCGTATGAAAAAGCGGTCAATTTTCCCCATAAACCTTTAGGATAGTTTATATATGTATATATTATTTTGATGCTCGTATTATAAATATGAATATCATAACATTAAAATATAAATCAAAATAAATTATTTAATAAGTTTTATATTAAATTATTAATAAATTTATTTTAAACATTGACAATATTAATATATTCATTGTTAATTAACATTAACAGATTGAAATGCTAAAATGATGGACCAACAGGATCAACAAACATGCTAGCTAACGATCATCCAAGGCAGATAATGACGAGGAGGACAACGCAGGTTGATTCACCATTTGAATTCAAAGCCACTCACTTACAAGATGTCATAGGTTACCAAAACTAGAATAATATGGTTCAGCAAGTTAAAAGCAAAAGTAGAAAATCAAAGAGGTCTAAAACTTCAAGCGGGTTCACTCCTACCCTTGATCAAGGGAGTGAGCCTTCCTCCTCGAACTATTATCTTTGCTTTTCTGGACCGTTAAGGGGATGAATGCATTCCCAAAGCAACTGGATATCAGAAATTATTTGAAAACTAAAAACCTTTCTTTTATAGGTTTGTTGGAAAACAAATTATCTACTCATAAAATTCCTGAAGTAGGGAAGTGGATTAAAAGGGATAGGCATTTAATCATGAGAATGATCGGCCCCACAAATATAAAATTCTAATTTTATGGGACATGAACTAGTGGAGTAGTACTATTATTCATAGCAGTGAGTAGTATATCACTTGTAAATTAACTCAAATAGGGTCTGTAGGATCATTTATGCACACAACATAGTTGAGGAGAGGAGATTACTTTGGGATTACATCAAATTTTAAGCATCTCAAATCAAACTACCATGGATTTTAGCAGGGGATTTCAATTTGATGCTACACAACAATCAGAGAATTAATAATGATTCCTCAAATATATCCTTTGATTATGATTTCCTAAAATGTATGACTAACTCAAACATTTACGAACCTATTTTCACTGGTAATTTTTTTACATGTTGGTGAGAAAGGGATTATAAAATTCATAGTAAAATTGATTACCTATTTGTAAATTTAGAATGCTATAATAACTTCCATAATTTAGAGTTCATTTTAATATCACTCAACAAGTGACCGTATCCCTATTGTTTTTGAATTAATTTCTTCTAAGGCTTTGTTCAAACAAAAGTCTTCTAGATATGATAATTCTTAGATTAGATAGGTAGGATACATGGAAATAGTTGATTAAAGCTTCCACAAGCAAATCTTTGGCAATAATCTTTCAACTTGTTGCAAAAGATGAAGACAACTAAATTTACTCTTGAGCCATGGCAGAAATCAAAAAGCAATTTCAACACACAATGAAATAATCAAAGAACCCAAAATGACCTAATTTACAAGAAGTAAATACAGAACCCCTCGGATGAAAGCCTACTAGAGCCATACTAGGAGAGTGCAAAATCTGAACGATTTGCTCTAAATGAAATCTATTCAAAACTTGTAATAGAGCAAGCTCAGGTGGTTAACCCAAGGTGACAAATCAACAAAATTCTTCCACTCTAAATTTGCTGAGTTCTCTCGAAGTACTAAGACAGTATAATATATCGTGTTAGAGCAAGTATCTTAGAATTTTTATAATGACAACTTCGTACATTAGTCATAGTAGAAAAACAGAAGAGGATATATCAATAAGAGCTCAGATTGAAGTAAAGAATGCTTGCTATCTTAATTGGAGTTTGACGAACGAGAAAACCATTTAGGACTTTAACATTGTAAGTCCATAATCATAGATACATCTTGTTAAAACTCATAAGAATCTCACCATAGTATCCAAGGCTTCAAAGTTGCTAAACACATTTTTTAATATTTTTAGAAGCCTTTTAAATAGATTTAGAATTTTGAAAAATCATGTACACTAGTCCACCGTTGGGGCCAACCTGTGCACTAATGCACACGAACTTTCGAAAATTCTGAACCCGTAAGAAAATTTTCAAATATCGCATCTCTTCAACCAATCGCAATCTTTCCCACAGAGTTCCACGGCGATAGACTTTGCTCTTTGGCAAACCTCTTCAGTTTTTATAAATTCACAAGGATTTTGAAAGGTGTTCATAACTTGCTTCCTGATTTCTTATTTTCTAATTTCAAAATCTCTTGATTTCTAAAAGAAATAAAAAAATCAACGTTCGTTCAATTATTAAATCAGTTCTCTGATTTCTACTTGTCCTAAAACTCTTGCTTGTTCAACTCCATAAAGCTTCTTATGAGTTATAGACCCTTATACTCAAGTCGGCAAATCAGTGTATTAAGACACAACCATTGCAAAAGATAGTTTTTCTTTTGAGTCAGTGGAAAGACTTATTCAGTGGTTCAGACATTGTGTAAACCTATTCCTCCTGGTGAAGTGAGGGGTTAGATAGTGAAAAACCATAATATAGATTCTTGGATTGGACGTAGGATGGTGTTCTAAACCCATATGAAATTTTTGGTGTGCCGAATCTTATTTACCTTATTTTACTACATGCTAGCCAACTCATATATATATATATTAGCATAGCCATATACTAGATCCACTAGAATTTCATTTCATATCAGAGCATGATCATTCATAAACTATAACACAGTATTGAATAATATTTAATATGGCACATATAAGCATGTTTGTTGAAGGTCGGTCCACTGCATGACCCCCACTATTCACTAGAAATGACTATAATTTTTGGTCGAGTAGAATGAAAATTTATATGAAAGAAAATGGTCTTGAAATTTTGGATGCAACACAAAATCAATATGTAGCTTGGCTTACACCATTAAGCACGTGGACTATTGCAAAAAAGACCTCTGTTACAAAAAATCCAAAAGCTAAGAATATATTATTTTGTGCTTTAGATAAAAAACTTATTAGAGTGATGATTTTCAAAACTTCATATGCTATTTGGCACATACTACAAGTCGCTCATGAAGGCACAAATAAATTTAAATAGTATAGAATATCCATGTTAAAATGCTTATCCCAAAAGTTTAAAATGAAAAAAACATGAAAATATATTAGATATGTACTCTCTTCTTCAAGGTATCACTTAGCTCTTATTGGATTAGGAGAGACTGTTTTTGAATTTGACACTTTACAATAATCTTAAACTCTTTAACCAATGATTGAGAAAGAAAAGTATAGTCATCAAAGAAGCTAACGATCTTTCATGACTTAAGATTGAAGAGTTAGTCGGTCATCTAATGGCTTACAAAGCAAATTTGTAGACAAGAAAAATGAAGAATCAGGAGAAGAAGACTATTGAATTCCAAATTGAAGAAGATTTTGAGCTTGATGAAGGTCAAATGGCTTTCATTGTAAAGAATTACATGGTTTAGAAGCAATGAGGAGAAGCAACAATAATGGAAATAATAATTCTACACTCAAATGCTTCAGATGCAAAAAATTGGTAAAATTGTAAAGGACTGTCTGAGTCAGAGGAAAGGGAAAAAGGAGTTCAAAGGAAAAAATATAAAAAATAAAACAAGAAGAAGAAACCAACATTTCAAGCCACATAGATTGATATTGATTCCTCGTCTTCTTCTGAATGCGATAGCGATGATGTCCAAGCCAATGTCTGCTTTATTGCTATAGAAAATGAGGTACAATGTTACTTAACATGTAATGAAAAAACATTGATTTTTGAATTTTGCATAGAATTGGATAAAAAGTTTAGAAATCTTTGTAAAACTCATGATGAAAGTATTGTAAATCTAAGTGAAGTAGAATTAAAATAACTTTCCTGAAAAATGAAAAAACTGTTTTAGAAGAAGTTATTGATAATTAAAAACTATCTTTAGAAAAACCCAACTTTGAAAATGGAACTGAAATACTTTTTCAAGAAAAGTTAGAATTGTCAAGAATGTGATCTACTAATAGATTTAAAATTAACTATTAATAATTTAACTCTAAAATTGATTATTTGGAAAAGGAAATGATGTTTTAAAATTAAAATATTGGTTTACTTAGAAAAATTCAAGATTTAGAAATTTCACAAAATTGAATTTTTGACAAATCAAATTTCCGTACTAGAGGATGAGCTTAAGATATACAAAGATGAAAAAGTCAAGTTATTAAAAGAAAATTGTGAATTAGCTTCAAACATAGAAAAATTAAAATATGAAAGTTTGGATTTTAAAGAAAAATTAGAAAATCTTTCAAACAATGTTTTAAAATTTAATAAAGGCCAAGAAAATTTATCAAATTTGATATTCAATACCACCTTATAATAAAAATGGTTTGTGATTTAAGAAAAATAGAAAAAAGAATGCTCTAAAGACATATAATTCTCCATATACAAATTTTAAAAAGTTCAAAAACAAACCAAAAATGAAGTAGAAAAATCCAAAATAAGATAATTAAAATATACGTACCAAAAACAAATAACAATTTAATTAGAAAGAAGCATATAGAAAAATTCATGATAGATGTTCACAACAACATTAATTATTCTTTCAAAGGTTCCACCAAACCCTTCTGGGTATGGTTAAAACTTAACCCCAAGACCCTAATGTAGAAAGTGATTACCAATAAATTTATTTATTTTTTACATGTATCCGCTTATATTAGCAAAAATTAAAGATGGATTTTAAATAGCGGATGTTCCAGTTTTATGACAGGAAACTCCAACACGCTTACAAATATCAAACCAATAGACGGAGACACTATTTTTCGATGATAATCTAAAGAGTATATCATCGGAATAAGGGACCTAAGTAGGAATATTAACTCAAATTCACCTTTGGTTACAAATGTCCACTTAGTTAAAAATTTAAAACACAACTTATTAAGTATTAGTCAACTATGTAACAAAGGTTAAAAATAAATTTGAAAAAGATAATTGTCCCACTTTTGGTCAAAACGAAAGAATTATTTTCGAGAGAATAAAAAAATGTAATATTAACATTTTAAATATGAAAGTTAATAATGACATTAGCATGTGTCTCGTGTCAAACTCTAATGATTCATGGCTGCGACACAAATGTTTATGTTGTGTTAATTTTAAATTATTAAATAAAATCGCAAAATACGATATAGTGAGAGGTCTTACTAAAATGAATTTTAAAGTTGATAATTTGCGTGATGCTTGTCAAAAAGGTAAATTAAGAAAATCTTCTTTTAAATCTATAAATGAAATTTCAACTAAGCAACCATTAGAATTACCACTTAGATTTGTTTAGCCTGACTCAAGTAAGGTCAATAAATCATAATAAATATGTTTTTGTAATAGTTGATGATTTTTCAAGATATATGTGGAACTTATTTTTAAAATATAAAAGCAATGCTTTAGAAATGTTTAAAAATTTTGCAAAAAGAATTCAAAATTTAAAAGATTTAAAAGTTAAAAATATTATAAGTGATCATGGAGGAGAATTCGAAAATGATAATTTTACAAATTTTTGTACTAAAAAGAGAATTAATCATAATTTATCTTTTTCTAGAACACTATAGAAGAATGGTGATGTGGAAATAAAAATAAAACTTTACAAGAGTGTGCTAGGACATTACTAAATACTACTACTTTACCTTAGAAATTCTGGGCCGAAGAAGTCGCTACTGCATGTTATGTTCTAAATCGTGTGTTAGTAAGATCTAAAACAAAATGTATCCATATGAGCGTTTTAATCAAGAAAACCTAAGATATACTATTTTAGAGTTTTTTGTGCAAAATGTTTTATTTTAAATACAAAAGATAATCTTGGAAAATTTGATTCTAAAGCTGATGAAGATATTTTTGTTGTCATTCAGAAAGGCGTAAAGCTTATAGAATTTTCAATAAAAGAACAAACGTTATTGGAGAAACTCTACACGTTTCCATTGACGAAAATTTTTATTAACTCTGAAGATGATGTATAAATTTCTAATATAAATCAATTTATAAATGTCACTCAGAATACTAAACAAAATAAACTTAATGAAAATACTCAGGAAACTAATAAATCTTTAGAACAAAATATAATGAAAGATCCGCCTCGTATTTTAAAAGATCACCTATTGAAAATTGTTCTAGGAGATGTCAACACAAATGTTTTAACTAGAAGGTGAATAAAGGAGATGAAACTTAGCTTTTATTTCAAATATAGAACCAAAAAAATTATAAAAAAGCCTAAAAAGGTGAATATTGGATCTTAGCAATGCAAGTAGAATCAAATCAATTTGATTTAAATAATGTATTGGAATTAGGTACAAGACCTAATGATTAATTTGTAATGAGAACTAAATGGGTTTACAAAAATGAAAGTGATGAAAACGCAGAAATAATAAGAAACAATCAAGATTAGTTGCTTAAGGGTACAATTAGGAAGAAGGAATCAACTATGATAATTTTTTTGCTCCTATTGCATTACTTGAAGCAATTAGAATATTACTAGCTTTGGCTTATCACTATAACATTAAATTATATCAAATGGACATAAAAACGCATTTTAAATGGTTTTATTAAATAAAATGTACAAGTAGAAAAACCATCATTATTTAAACATGAGAAATATCATGTCCATGTTTTTAAACTTAAGAAGGCTCCTTATGGTTTAAAACAAGCACCACGTACTTGGTAGGATAGGCTTAAAATTTATTTACTTGACTCTGGTTTTGAAAGTAGTAAATTTGACTCAACTCTTTTTATATAAGATATAATAATAATGATTTACTAGTTGTCCAAATTTATGTTGATGACATTATCATTGGATCAACTAATAAAGAACTCTATACAGATTTTTCAAATATAACGAGAAATGAATTTGTAATGTCCTAACTGGGTGAACTAAATTATTTTTTGGGTTTACAAAATAAACAATTACAAAATGATATTTTTATCTCATAAGAAAAATATTGTAGAGATTTAATTAAAAGATTTGGTATTGAAAATACGAGTAGTAAGCCAACTCCAATAAGCACAATGTTCAATTAGATAAAGATGAAAATGGTAAAGATGTTGATCAAAAACTGTTTATAAATATGATTGGATCTTTGCTATATTTAGCAGCAAGTCATCCAGATATAATGATGAATGTGTGTCTATGCTAGATTTCAAGCTAGTCCTAAGGAATCACACGTACATGCTGTTAAACTATTTAATTAGAACTAAAGATCATGATCTTTTTAATCTACAAGAATGTCCATTTGAATTAGTATCATATAGTGATGTTGATTTTGGTGAATGTCAAACAAATAGAAAAAGCACAAGTGACATATGTCACTTTATAGAACAATCTTTAGTTTCATGGTTTAGTAAAAAGCAAAATTATATATCTTTATCTACTTGTGAATTAGAATATAAATCAACTGCTTTAGCTTGTGCTTAAATAATTTATATGCAACAAACTCTTAAAGATTTCGATGTAAATTTAAGAGAATCACCTACATATTGTGATAACACTGGTGTGATAAATCTGGCGAAAAATCCAATTAACCATTTTCGAACTAAATACATTGATATAAGATATCACTTTTTACAAGATCATTTTGAAAAGGAAAATATTACTTTAGAATTTGTAAATACTGAAGTCAAATAGCGGATATGTTTACTAATCCATTAAATGAAAATACGTATATTAGAGTACGTAAAGAGCTTGGAATTTGTTCGCTATAGATTTAATTTAATGAGTTTTTCCAGTAAAAACATTTTTATACATTAACTTTTTACAATAAAAATATTTTTGTATATTAGAACAAATTTATTGAAATATAAAAGGTATGTGTATATTAAGAACTTCAATTAAAGAATTTTACCATAATTTATTTGTAAATTAATTCTTTTTAAAGTTATTACAAATAATTTACATTATAAACAATTTTTTTTTCATATTATCGAATTATTAAGAATTAAATTCATTAATATTATGAAAATAGATTTATATACAATAAACCTTAATTAAAAGAGTTTTATCATAATCTATTAAAATCATATTAAGTTTTTGAATAGTCTATAAACACGAGACTCATATTAATTAAGTTCATATTCAAAATTAAATTCATACTCATTATAAAGTTTCTTAATAATAAACATTAATTTAAAAGGTTTTAAAATAATTAAATAATATTATAGTTAAAAAAATAAATTCAAGGTAAGAATATATATAGCAGTACTATATAATACATACATTTTGAAAAATCATATGTAGTTAAAAAAAATTAATATTCAAAAGGCATTATATAAATACTGGTTTTTTTGTAAAAACTATGCACCAGTGCACCAATGTGAATAGCCACCATTACACGGGTTGTGGGTTTTATTGACAAAGCCAAGAGCAGTTTTACCCCTTCTTGTGCTATATTTTAAACCACCTCTTCATTTTTACTCATCCATTTCGAAATTTACCTCTCTTCTTTGGAAACCTAGCTCCCAATTTTACGAATGCGCAAATTTCAATAACGATTAAAGGAAAAAGGCTAATTTCCTCCATATCCTTTGGTTCTATCAACAAAATTTTGACCAACCAAGTGAAAGTATGGCTGAAGAACAACTGGGACAACATTAAGAGATTCAAAGCTGTGACGATGAATGATTCTATAGGGATAGGACCGGTGAATGTAGACTCTCTTTCCTTACATGATATCCAAAATATATTCACTAGAACTCAATTAGTCAATATTATTGATATTGGGAATTTTGAAGTTAATGTTATCCCTGATCTGTTGCCACTAAGTAAGTCAGGGTGATGATAATGGAATTGTAATTTATACAAGTGCAAATGGGAGGGATATCGAGTTAGTGAAGGAGTTTTAGGCGATATTTTAGGTATATCCTTTGATGTTGATATTTTGGATGAGCTAGTGATGGATGATAGAAGTATAATGCAAAGAATTCCAGAGAGATAGAATGAGAATTTGTCGGCATCAAATCTGACCAACCTAGCTTGAATTATTATTCGTATTCTCCAATATATTTTGATTCCTAAGACTAGACGTTTAACACTCTATATTTTAGAGGGTCCATAATATGGGACATTAAATTAAATTAATGATAAGAAGATATATTAAAGAGATAAATAAGATAAATTTAATTGTAAGGTTTGCCTAAGAGAGTTTAGTTAATTAAGTGTGGGAACTTTAAAAGTTAATTGAATGGACCGAAGATAATTAGAGCAATTACAGTGGCATTGTTAATGAAGATAGATAAATAAAGTTTTAGAGCGAGTAGGAATTGCATTAGGGGAGATGCATTAGTGAGACTTGACTAGAAGGGATAATAGCCCGAGCTAAAATCACTAACCCACTTCCCTTAGCCATATTCTCTCATTGCACTTCATTTTCAGTTTTACAAAACACAAACTCCTAAACTATCTTACAGTCGACTAACATTTTCAAGCTAAGGAAGTGGAAATTCAAGCTAGAAGAATTTAAGCTTTTAACTTTAAGAAGAAAGAGAATTAAAGAAAGGGTTTAATCAAGGTTTTCTAAATCTAGGTGAGTAAAATTTTCCCTAAATTATTTCCTAAACCATTTTGGTTTGGATTTGACTGTGATGAATTTTTTTGGTGATGATAAATTTGTTTGGATGATTAAACATTGTTTTGAATATGATTTGAAATTTAAATGGAATTAACTTTTTCATGTTTTAGGGTAAACATGATTTTACTATATTTATATGCTTTGAAAATTTAGTATGATGTTTACAATAATAAAACAATGATGGTTTTTAATTTCACGAATTACAGGATTATTTGGAATTGTTATGAATTTTATAAGTTGAGAAAATGATTAATCTCGAGAAAATTAATTATTAAAAATAATTATTTTGATCTGAAATATTGAAATGAGGTAAAATATATTAAAGTGGATTTTTGGTGAATTTTTAGGATTTTCCCATTGATCTTCAATTTTATATGAAATATTTTGTAAAGGAAAGAATTAATTAATTGAAGATGCAATTAGCAAGTTCAGAAAAGAAAACTGCAGAGTAATATATGGACCAACAAGAATTCAACACCAAATTGGATTTGGTGTGAAGTAATTACTTAATAAGGTAGCAAAACAGTTTTCAAGTTAGTTACGAATGTTCCATACCAACATACGATAGTTTATACATTGTCAACCTGCGATAGCATTAAAGCTATCGACCTGGGATGGCTTTGGAAAAGCCAATGTGCGATAGCTTTTAGGGAGTTCAACTTTCCATAGCTATCAACTTTCAATAACTATATGTGCCTTAACTTGCGATGGCTCAGAGGTAGATCAACATGCGATATTTGATAGGAGCTCAACGTGCGAAGGCTTTTGGAAGCCAACTTGCAATAGCTACTTGAAGCTCAATGTGCGATAGCTATTGGAGCTATTAATCTACGATAGCTAGGAGAAGTGTCAATGTGCGATAGCCATTTGGGACTTAATGTGCGATAGCTTGGGAAGCTACCAAACTACGATAGCTTATACAAAAGCTCAACTTGTGATAGCTAAAAAAACTATCAATATGCAATGACTAGTTGAGGGTCAACTAGCGATGGCCTAGGAGAATCAACACGAGGAGGCTATACGATAACTAATATGCGATAGCTAGGCTTAACTTGCAATGGCTATGGGATAGGCAATATGCGATAGCTAGGTTCAAATTGCTTTAGCTTGAGAAGCTAATTTTTTTCTAAGTAAAATAAGAAATACTTGGTGCACTTTGGAAGATAGATTCCAAGTGTTGATCACCCATGATGATATCAAACGAGTCTTGAGAGAAGTCCATGAAAAAGACTGCAGCAAACACACCAAGGGTATAACCTTGACAAAGTAAATACTTCGCTATGGGTATTGCTGGCCAACTATCAATGGAGATGTAGCTGATCACGCTAGATAATGCGACGGGTGTTAGATGTTTGCAAAAATTCCGAGAGCCCCGCCGCCGAAAATTACTAAAATGGTCAGTCCATAGTCGTTTGCCACTTTGGGTATTGACGTCATCAGCTTCTTGACGATTTTAAAGATGGTGTGAAATACGCCATTGTAGCGGTGATTACTTCACTAAATGGGCTGAAGCAGAACTTTTAACCATGGTCACGACGAAGAAAATAATCAAATTCATTGTTCGGAACATCATCTTTCGTTTTGGCCTTCCATGAATCATTATAACTGATAATGGAACCTAATTTGACAACGTTAAATATAAAGACATCTGCTGTCGGCATCATATTGAAAAGAGATTTTCGGTAGTTTCTCGCCCTCAAGCAAATGGACAGGTTGAAGCTATGAACAAAATCATAAAGTCCATTCTGAAGAAACGTTTGGAAAAGGCTAGAGGTAAATGGGTGGATGAACTCCCAACAGCCTTACGGTCTTATAGAACCACCCACGAGTTCGCGACTGGCCATACTCCATTCACCATTGCTTACGGCTCTAAGGTCGTCATCCCTGTAGAACTTGAAGTCCCCTCTCATCGAGTGGCTGATTACAACCCTTATTTCACAAAAAATATAAACAAGGAATTACAATCGAATTGCAATTAAACTGGAAGGAATTGGCGATGACTCGTGAGCTTATAAAACGCATCTGAGAGCCAATGATAAAAACGTGTCCCTGAACGTGCACGTGTATATTCAAAAAATTTGATTTCTTGAAATCGAAAGAAATTGATTTTTCACCTGGAGTTATTAATGAAAAGACGGGATTAGATAGCCAAAGCTTACTAGCCCTATAGACACAGACACAAATAGCAACTAATGGAATACAATCCTAAATTTGTACTATTGAAATCGACCAAGCATCATGACGATTAAAGTGGGATACAACACTTTGGGAAGATAATTCAATGGAAGGATAGCAACTATTCAGGAACTGAATGGATTTTTTTCCGATGACTCTAACTTGCTTCAATTCAAAGCACGTCCTGTACGCAACAAAACGTACTTTAGGGGGCAAGTGTTATCCGGCCATTTGGCCCGGCTATATTCAGACCGACTAGACAAGTTAGACTAGATGATCATTATGGAAGACAACCCGAAGAGATGATTATTAGGCTCAGAGATCAATCACAGGCAATGATATGAAGCGACGAACAACTGAGTCCAAGAAATAGACTCTCCCAAATATTCTAAATATAAAATAATGCCTCCCCTAGGCGGGGGATTAGTGCCTATCCCTTTCCCTAGCGGATCCGTACGTATCCTCAATTTTTGTCCCAAACTTGGTAAGATCGATAAAGAGTGACAAGGAAGTCCCCATGAGGCTATATTTCAAGTTTCAAGTCATTTGGAGCTCGTGTTCTCAAGTTATGGGCAAATTACTTCACCTATTAATAAGGATCGGTATAAAAGGGATCGTTCATATTCAGCTTTCACTACATATTGCAACAATGATCGGTGAATAACTCGAAATCTACATATGCTATCAACATGAAACTTGGAGTATAAGCTAATTAGGACGTGTGGCCCCATAGGGATCACATGGCATTTGGAGCAAGTTGGAGGGATCGGTACATATCCCTCTAGAGGGATCGGCAGAAATCAGAATTCAAGCAACACTACTTCATGGAAAATGCGATATCTCACAGATCGTATGTCGGAATTGCCTGAAATTTGGGGAGCGAGTAGCTAATATCATGGGGCATCCCTTATAGGGATCACAACCCATTTGGATACATTAATAGGGATCGATACCGATCCCTATTGTGGGCCTCGATGGGCATGCAAATTTTTGGGTAGCCTCATCTTGGTCTCCTGAACCTTCTGCCAGAATTTCGGTCCGATCCGTGCACATCTCCCCTATAAATACAGTAGGCATGGTGTCAGAAAAGGGATCTTGCTTTCTATACCGAGGTTCTGCCATTTCAATTCTTCACCTTTGTACTAATGGATCCTAGCTGATCCAAACACTCTTGTAATGATAATCAAGTGGAAGATCAATAAAAATATGAAGTGGACGCATGCCAAGATTGCCAAACCACTATAAATCTATGTGTTCATTTATGATTTTTGCTCTGTTTTAATTTCATTCTTTATTTAATCTCTACTAGATTCCATTGGGTGTTGATGCCCATTTTTAGCGTCAACGCTTGAGAATTAAAAAGATAGAAAGAATTGTGAATTAGTTGAATTAAATTGTTGAAATATATTTCTTTATATAGATATCCATCGGTTGGATTCGTTTATGAAGAACAACGATGAAGAGAAAAGGTTACAACTTTTGATGGAGGGAAGTATCCCTTTAGAATTTCAAACAAAAAATAGTTTTTATTTAATTCAGTCGGCTGAATGAATTATAGCAGCCACCCGAAATCTGTCAGAGAAAACCATTTTTAAAACAGACGCAAGATAGTGCAATTTTTATTATATTTAGTCAGTTGAATATTGTTGTGCTTCAGAACTTGTGTACGTGCATATATTCAATCAGCTGAGTGATCTCATTCAGTCGGCTGAATTTCGTTAATTCCTGTTTTGTGATTTGAAATTGATTTGTGCTAAATGTGTTTGTGCGTATACCACCTAGAAGAGATTTTAACAATATTTTGAACTCCAAACTAAGACATATGACTGATATTATATTGTAGCGTAATTTTGGTCTTCATTTCGTCGAGTTTGTCTCTTCCTGTAGATAATATTATTTCATGCATAAGTGTTTAGTGTATACGACATATATTTGTATAGCTGTCACTTTCAAAACATCAAAGTATGAGGTTCTAACATTCTCCCACTTTTTGATGATGGCAGCTATATAAGTTTATTTTAAAATTAATCGATATGTAGATGGTTCTCCTCATAAGTCAATACTCCCCTTATCGATATGGTCGTATAATTATTCTCCCCTTTTGTCATCGACAAAAGGGAAATAGATATCAATAGGAGTAATATGAATAATTACAAAGGTAGAACTCTCTAGTATAAATTTATAAGTATACAAAACATTAAAAAATTATGTTAAGATTTTAAAGAACATACCACTTACCATAGTCACAATTTTCGACTATCACAACATCACATATCATACGCACATAGGAAATTTGAATATCACATTTATGGCTTCATTTCCATAAGTATCAGAAAATTTGGAATATATCTCCCTTTATATTGGTGTACCTGGAAAAGATAATAATTGTTTTTGGTATGCACTTACTACGTTAGGGTCCAGGAGTTAATTATAGGGTGAAAACCTTACCAAAACAACTACAACTTATAAACCAGGGTATCAAAAAGTTAACATTTAAAGCATGCGATACCCAAGGTTCTCATAATTTCCTAAGATTTAGGAAACCATACCCATTTGGGTGCGGTTGAACATTTATAAATATATTTTCATTACAAACCACATTCTTATAATAGTTGCTAATATAAAATTGTTTATCATGATTAATCGTATTAACTGGAATCCATATTCTAATACTGTTATTTATTAGCTTAGTACTTCAAAAATATTTTCTATCATTTATATGCAAAGTACTATTATGCCTGTAAGTGGTTTTAGTATTATCATAGTTACAAGTACTAGCACTAAATTAGGATACACGAATGCATATCTTATACTATATTTACTTTTATCTTGTTTATAGCCTAAACCGCTTTTAATATTGTGAGCTTTATGAATTTGTAACTACGGAAGATAAGGTTTCTTTACCTTTGTTAAAATCTAAGATTTTTTCATTTAATCTTTTAAAATTTTATTTAGAATCGCAAACTTCTTTTTGCAAAATATTACTATTATCTTTTAAAATCTCACATTCTTTAAATAATTCTAACTTCTTTTTAATTAAAGCTTAATTCTCTTTTTCAAGAGACAAAATTAAAGAGCCAGAATTGTTTAAAGATTTTCCAAAAATATAATTTTATTTTGCAAAACATTAGTTTCCTCCAAAAGACCTTTGTTTTAATTTCTAACTGCTCATTTTCATTTTGTAGGAAATCTTTTTGCAAAACAAGTTCTTCTACCGTATTTTCAAATAAATTTGTTTGTTTTACCAAAAATTTATTTTCCTCTTTTAAATTGGAAATTTCCTGCTCATAATTTTTTAACTTAGCTAATGAAATTCTATTAACTTTATTGAAAGTTTAACAATCTTTTAATAATTCATCATGTGCTGACAAAAGATCTTTATATAAGGAGTCTAAACATACCGATTGTGATCTAAGTTTAGCCATGAGGCATTTGCTTGTTTGCTCCTTTGATTCTTCTTTATTGCTCTTCCTCTTTCTATAGCCTTAACTAGATCTTTTCATGGCCATTTATTCTAGGATGTTGTTATGATCTCTAGAATCCCAGGTTCTGATACCAAATAAAAGTGTCTATATGCGGATCGAGTAATATGAATAGTTCTACTAAATTACAACTTGTATATAATAACTAGGGAAATAAAGAACTATAAAGGAAAGTGCAGTAGATATTTTTATACTGGTTCGAACTTCCCATTCTACGTCCAGTCCCAAACTCCTTTTGCATTTAACTAATAAAGGTCATCACTTAATCTAGATGAATAGGTATTATAAACCGCCTACGCCATCGAATAGGACTTCTATATTACAAACCGTCTAAGCTACCGAATAGGACTTCATACATGAAGATCTCCAACAGGACTTCGACTACAAAGAGTAGTAAAGTGTTTTGACATCTTGTGTTCTAAATAACATGGATGAGTCGATATAGTACAACCTTCCTATAATCTTCTTCTGAGTGGTATATTGTGTGTACATGAAGATATGGAAAAGTTTTGATCACAAGAATTATATTTTTAAATGAGCATGTGATCAAAAGAGGTAAAGTAATACAAAATTATATGAATGCTTGAGAATTCAAAATATAGAAAGAATTATGAATTAATTGAATTAAATTGTCGAAATGTATTGCTTTATATAGATATCCACCAATTGCAATTGTTTATGAAGAGCAGTAATGAAGAGAAAAGGTTGCAACTGTTAATGGAGGGAAGCATCCATTCAGAATTTCAAATAAAAAAAATAGTTGTTATTTAATTTAGTCCACTGAATGAATTATAGCAGCCATCTAAAATTTTTCAGCGAAAACCATTTTCAAAACAAAAGCAAGATAGTGCAATTTTTACTATATTCAGTCAGTTGAATATTACCATTCAGTCAACTGAATATTGTTATGCTTCAGATCATCTGTACGTGCATATATTCAGTCGGTTGAGTGGTCTCATTCAATCGGCTGAATTTGTTAATTCCTGTTTTGTGATTTGAAGTTGATTTATGCTAAATGTTTTTGTGCATATACCACCTAGAAGAGATTTTAACAGTAATTTGAACTTTAAACTAAGACACTATGACAGATATTGCATTATAGCACCATTTTGGTCTTCATTTCATCAAGTTTATCTCTTCCTTTAGATGATATTATTTCCTACATAAGTGGTTAGTGTATATCTATACTTGTATAGTTGTCACTATCAAAACATCAAAGTATGAGTTTCTAACAATAACTTTTCAAATCACTATTCCATACCTTAAAATTTCAAAATATAATTTTTTTATTTTTATATATAACTCTTTTATGATATCTTTAAATTTTATACTTAGAGAAAAACTTATATAAATCTCGTTTATGTCAAATCAATAATCTTCAAAATTTGAATACCTTACAAAAATTCATTTATAAAATTCCTTACTTCACGTAAGGTATATATTGTTTATAAATACTATTTAAATATTCATCTTAGACATCAATATAATTATATGTAAAATATTTGAAAATAATTATTAACATCATTACTTATATTAAGGGTTATTTAAGTTATTAAATCTATTGTTTGACAATTTGAGCAAAATCCTTTTGATAGAGGGGAAGGACATAATGACCCAGAATTTCATCACAACAATCAACAAAGAAACAAATCAACTTAACATTATTCAAGATATTTAATGACTAACAAAAATTAATGTTTGTT
Organism: Allium fistulosum; assembly: GCA_030737815.1. Taxonomy (NCBI): domain Eukaryota; kingdom Viridiplantae; phylum Streptophyta; class Magnoliopsida; order Asparagales; family Amaryllidaceae; genus Allium; species Allium fistulosum. Next base: position 194,074,432 of record CM060905.1, read on the forward strand.
CAGATTCGCAACCTTAATGATTGCTCAAAGATAGAGATAACCTCCTAAGCATACCATTACGCTCATCAGCCCTTGGTTATTACTTAGAAGATTACCTAACTATCTTAGAATAAAATTGAAAGTTATTCCCTAAACTTTCCTATGACAACTCACCTTATAATTCCTTAAGCCATATGGTGTGCATGCATTATTCGTTTGCAATATCTGATCTGATCCCTTGCTCGAATACATACATTTCTTATCCAAACTAGTACAGATCAGTTTAAGTTCTCTAGTGTGGACTTTGATTTGATTCCTTGATTTAATAGCATTGTTTTCCTTACATAGTTGTAACTAAGATAGAATACATCCATATTAACTAAAGAATTCATCCCAAGTAGTTGCCGTTGAGAACCGGTGAAAATGCCTAGTCCAGACTGGTGTAAGTCACCTAGAAACTCTATACTCGTACTATAGATCACGATTGATCGTGCAAAAATAATTCAAGTCCAACTTACGGTACTTATCCTATAGGATAACTTATTTATTCAATATTAACCCTAACTTTTTCACATTTGTTTATACAAACTGTATCACTTTTACTAATAAAATCATTTATGAAACATTTCATAAATATAACTTAAGTTTAAACTCGTAGAATACTCTACTATGTTCTGAGAGTATATACCAAATACCGGTTTTAATTTTTTTTCTTCTTTTAAATTCAGATGAAGGCCCAAAATCATATAATAGTTTATACAATTTAGATGTAAAACAAAGACATGGTTTTAATAAGACAATGTTTATTAAAATCTTCTCCTTCAATTCAATATATTTTAAATATGGTTTACATTATTCTTCCTAAATTTAAGAATTACATAACTTATGTCAAAATTTAGTATAACTAAAACACATTATATCCAAAAAAAATTCAAGAACTTTTAGAATTAAATACCCAAGCCTTATTTTAAAAATCACTATGTATTAAAAGAATAGTTTCAACAGTTATCTACTATCACTTGCTTTAGGTTCGCTCGGATTCAAACTCGTTTTGATATATAATGAAAATGAGAATAATTTACTAAGTGCACTATGACATTTGCCTAGGTAATCATCTGATCGTCACTTAGAATATTATTCAGATTATTACAAAACTAATCAAGATGTTTCCACGAACTGTCCAAAGCAAAAATTTCCTCTAAAAATATTCGTGTTCATAAATATTTATAGGTAATACTATTATATATTTTAAAAGTCCTCCTTATTTTAAAAATTTATTCTATAAATCCTACTTATATAAAATTACCTTTTATATAAAACATTTCCTATTATAAATACTATTATTTTTATGTTCCTAACTTTTATTTAAGATAGAATTAACTTACAATACAATAAGAAACCATACAAAGTAATGTTAACAAAATATAGGTTTTATAGAGTTTTTGTAATGACCCTAAAATCGGCCTTCGAAAATCGGCACCCATACTTCACTTGTACTCAAAATGCCGCAGATTCAAACGCCGAATCTGGTTCATCGGAGCTTATAACACAATAAGTATAACAACACAGCGGAATAAAGAAATAGATGATATCATATACAACTCCAATGAATACAATATCTAGAATGAAATACAACAATGATATCAATAATACAAGAATATCAGAGATATGATACAATAACAGCGGAAAAAAAATATCATTAGAAGAGATTACTCTAAATAATCTGAAAAGAGAATGAGACCAATAACTCCAACATCAAGCTCGAACCACCATCACGTTGCGCCAAGAGAAGCAACGTCAGTCGTCAGTGAACTCCAAACACTGAACTAGCTCCAACTAGTCTACTAAACCTGACTATCTGAAAATAAACCCAACTCTAGACTGCCCGTGTGGAAAATAATGGGCACCCAAAGTTTAGGAAAGGAACAATAAACTCCAGGTCAGTCATGGGACTGGTATGAGCAAACAAAAACAACTTATCTTTAAACAAACAACAAAAGAATTTTAAACATTGAAATCCGCAATGCTTTTGGAAATTGAAACTACCATAAGACCTCCCACCATACCACAATGCAATCGTAGACTTGGAGGAGATTTCTTCTTATGATAGTCAAACATGCTTACTACGCAAGAAAAACTCTTTTGATATTATTACTAGTGCATAGTGGAAAACATTTCGAAAATACAATATTAATCTTAGCCAGCATACAACCATTATTGTATGCCTACTATAGTTACTATGTTCAATAGCAGGTTACCGACACATTCCATAGCAGGTAATACAATTAAAATCGTACAAGGTTCGTATTGTTTCTTTGGATTTCCAACAAATGGTCAGGCAAAGGAACTTCCTTACCGAAATGGAAACGCCTCTGGAAAGACGCCCCGAGAACCTAACCGGATCTCTGCAAAAACAAGGCCGACGCTACCTCACGATGTACAGCTGTAACTAGGTAGCTAACACACGAGCTATGCCATCCCCCGGTCGTTACCGACCTTTATCCGAGGTACCTCGATCACAAAGCAACAACCACAAAGTATAATAAATTTGCAGCATCAACATAGGTAAAATATCTGGGCTCCATACCATGATATCACCTTTTATCCAGAAGGAAATGACATACCCTAGGGGCGCTACCCCTAAAAAACCTTGCCGCAACATTTCTGTTTCGACCATTACTGGTCTGTGAGGCTCGACGAAGTCTCATCCACAAAGCTATGCTTTTTCACAAAGCCATGCTTCGATCAACAAATGATCTGCAGCACTTCGTATGCCACATTACCAAATTGGGAATGTATCACTAGTAACCATCAACTACATAACCTCTAAGCTCGTACGTCTCAAAGAAGGGTGTTAAGCTAAGAGAATAAATTCTCCGCCACCAACAGAAATGTATTTGATAGAAACCAGCTTTACATCTCAAAGTGTAACGTCAGACACACATCCATACAAGTCCGTTTCGGGATCAAACGGAACCGAAGGGACTTCCAAAGAAGCCCTTGTAAATCCGGATAATTTCTAATCACGTCCGGACTTCCCATCACAAAGGGTGATAAAATCTCTATACCGAGGACCAGTCGATGCAGAGACATTCGACGAGTTGTCCTTTCGTTTTCGAAAATATCCGGTCTTCACCACCGGTCTTCAAATGCTATCCATATACGACGTATCATTTTTCGAAATGGGTTATATGACACAGAGGTCCTCTCCCGGCTAAACCGAAAAACGAGCGCAATGGAAAAAAAATCATATGGATACTGGGGTCTCAGTTAAATCACAGCTTAAAGCCCAATACTTTTCATTCGAATGGTTAAAACAAATTACCATTTCCAATCTTTTAAACAAAAATATTCAATTCACAAAGTTCACCCCATTCACAAAGATCTATTCATGGATTTCAAAACAATTTCCATTTTAATAGGTTTACTCGTTAAATCTTTAAATCAAGATTTAACTTATAGCTTTCAAAACTCGTTTCCAAAGATTCATTCATAGTCTTTCAAAACAATTCCATTTCAAGTTGGATTAACTCGTCCGGTCTTTGAATTAAAGACTCATTTCATAGTTTTCAAAACATTTCAATTTTATTTCAAACTTTGGAACTTTTCAACACAATTTGGAAATTCTTTCTTAAAATGAAAGCTATTATTATTTGAAAACAAATAGTTTTCGTTTCAGAAAAATTCGATCTCATTTATACAAGTTGAATCTTTGGGTTAGTTCAAATTCCCCAAACAATATTTTAAAATGGTTCAAACCTATAAAAACACATTTATAACTTGTATAACACTCTTAAACCATAATTTTCAACATAGAATTCAATTCCTTATTTTGAATTCAAATTCAAATTGAATTATTTAAAATTCAAGATATTCAAAATATCTTTAAAACTTCTTTCAAAAGTTTTTCATATTAAACCCCAATTTCCAATTTCAAAATCAATTGAAATTAAAATTTCAATTTCAAAAACATTGAATTTAAATCATCTGTGACTTAACCGATTTCCACGTGAAATCCATATTTGTGTGTGTATGGTGTAGTCCAGGGGTTTCACACAGTAGTGCAACATCATTCAATCATCATAGATTAGAATACAGAAATATAGTTGATAAGCGGTATAAACTATAACGCTTATCTTTTCATTCACAGATCATAGATCACAGATATATAAATATTACAGATAAATAAACTACAGTACAGATCACACACAAATCAGAATATATCACAAAGCATCACAGATCAGGAAATATCAACAATTCAATCATTCAGTCAGGTCCAACATTCACAGGTAAGGTCAATTTATTTATCTGATTAAATTAAATCAGATTAGTCACTAATCCTGGTTAATTAACATTAACTAATTACAATTTTATTTTAATTAATTAACCTTTAATAATAAATTAATTAGCCTCAATTAATAAATTAATTAATTATCATTTAATTAATTATCCTTAATTACAATAATTAATTTATTAATCCTTAATTAATAATCATCTCTTAATCACTTTCAGTTATTAATTAAACTTTAAATTTATTTAATTATTCTCAAATTAATTTCCTTAATTAATTTGTCACATTAATTAATTACCTTTAATTAATTATAATAAGTGATTATTCTTAATTATCTTCATTGACATCAAAATCTTAAATTAATAACCTTACCAGTTATCATTATTAACACATTAATTAATTCAAGAAATTTAGGTTAATAAAAATATCAATTTATCTTAATTAACATTTAAAAATCTTCCTTACACTTTGAAAATCAATTTATTACAATTTTAAAAAGTTTTAATGTTGATTAACTTTAACCCATATCTTTAAGTTAACCGTTCAATTAAAATATTAATTAAGATTTAAAACAATGTTAAGTAATTACTTAAATAATTTAAAACTTAGAATAGTTTCTTAACTTAATTTGTCAGATATTAATTACTTCATTAGCACTAAATTTTTGTTTACAATATTTACTTCAAATCTACTTAGGCTAAATCCTGTCGAAAACAGAACTCGAGTTTTACCTAGGCTTTACTCGAGTGTTACACGAGTTTTCCTCCATCTTCCCCGAGTCATCCCTCTTCCCCTCTCGTACACTTCTTCTTCCTCTTTTATTTTTTTTCTAGTAAGTTGAATTTAAATTTAAATAATAACAACAGACGACATGCTCACGTACTCGAGCCTATACTCGAGCCAAAACCCATTCTTCCCGAGATCTTCTTCGGGACCACCCAGATCCAAGGCCATCTGACATGAATGGTAACTCGTACACATTCACCAGACTGGTTTCCGACCATCGACGCTCCTTCCAGCAAGTCATCAACGACCTCTACCTTTGATTCGATAACCCAGATCAACTCAAATGTCCACAAATCAAAATCGAGCACTCAAGATCAAACTGGAACCAAACTACCATCTGAAAAACTTCCTCGACACCGACGATCGGACTACTGATAACCTCGCGACTTCGAAGGTAGCTTCGCTAGCATCCAATACTTCATTTCCCATGGGCGCGATTGCTTCCGATCCACCGTGGACATCACGTTAATTCGAACAACTCTGTCGACAAAACCTGACACCAAAGCCCTAAATTGGCTTCGCGTGGCCACCACCATCATCAGAAAAATTCTCCATTATTTTTCCTAGAAACCCCAACGTTCCAGCCACCCTCACCATTAATCTCGACCACTAGCACTACGCCGATCACCAGATTTTGATAAAAATGACTTATCCGTTCAACTTGCAATACCTCTTTGAATACCAACTTAAAAATCCTCATTTTTCCCTTAAAAATCATCATTTTAGAATACGAATCAAATTATATAATCAAATCAAGGAAATTTGATAACCAAATTTTGGGATGTTTGAGTTCGTTTTACTGTATTCTCCTATTTCAAATTAATTACTTAATATAAATTTTTGAAAATCATTTTTAAAATTTGAATAAGGTGAATACAATCAAATTTCATTTAAAGATCATTACCAAAATCTTTTTAGATTTGGAGATATGAATTTTTTTTCTGGAATTTGGCTAACCTGTTGTTAAACAGAGATAGATCTGTATATACACAGACATACATTCAACCATTTACACACATATATATACATAAATACTAGCAGATATATTCACATCCATTAACATTATCATCGCAGGCATAAGATTCAAAAAAACTGGTTTAAACAATAAAGTTTGCTCACATCTTAATTTAAATTGATTTATTATTTTATTTTTCTGTAAACTAAAAACAGAGGTATATTTATATTCAGAAACATGCAGATACATATACCAGGCATAACAGATTCATATATCCATTCAAAACATTTTCACAGTCATGATTTGTCACATGCACAAAATATAAAGGGGATTTAGTTTAAGAAATGAAGTTTACTCACCTGATTTTCCAGGAAGAAAGAACAGAACTTGCTTTTCAATGTTAAATTTGCTCTGAATCCTGATTTGTTTGAGTATGTAGTTGATCATGCATTTGTTTGAATTGCGCCACTAGTTTTGATTTCTGAAAACTGAAGCTTGTTTTCAGTTTTGATTTTTTTTTCTTAAATGGGCGAATTGATGAGGAAGTTGATTAATTTATAGAAAAGAAGGTGACAGGGTATACAATATTTTGTACAGGGTGATGATATGGTTTTGGTACAAGTTGATATAATTTTGTTTTTCTTTAGTACTATATACGCAGAGATCTTTCTAAGTTTGTAGGCTGATATATATTTCTTGTGTGCTAGAGGATATGGCATTAATTGCCTTGTACAAACTTATTTTACTTCTTCTTGCTTTGACTATGCTACATTTGATTTCGGCTGGAGATATTAGTACTACATGAATTTGTCTTTCTTTACAAGCTTTACATTCATGTATTTTTTTGTTTCATTTGTTACTTGTTTCATTCTTTTGCAAGTCTCACATATTTGTTTATTTTTTCTATTTTACAAATCTACATAATTTATCTTATATACATTTCTATTTCAATCTCTAAGTTAATATTTATTATTTTGTATGTTTCTACTTTGTATGTTATCTCTTGTCTTGTTTCATTCTTGAATATGTTTTCTTTCTTTTTAACTTTGTCTTTAATAATATTACTTTATAATATAAATTCCTATTTTAATTTTGCTTTACTTTATAATATTCATTTTGTAATATAAGTGAATCTCTATATTTTAATTTGTTATTAGATTTTATCCAATGTATTTATTTTATAATTTTATATCTTATATATATATATATATATATATTTAAACCATTTATTTACGATTTAAATTCAAATCAAATATATATACATGTATATATTATTTCAAATTTACTTATATATGCTCAAATACATATATATATTCACAAATATACAATATTTACAATATTTTTAAATTTAAATGATTTATACAAAATTTATTTGAGTTCGGGGAAACTCGCTTAAATTTTCAATTAACTATACAATTTTAATTCAAAAATTCATTTAATTATCAATTAAATGTAATTAAAATTCGGGGTCTTTATAGTTTTCTTAACATATATCTGAACCTTACTTAGGCTACTTTAATTTCATTCTTTTAAATTTACACTTCTAATTTTATTTTCTTTTATGCTTACATTTAAACTTTTAGTTATTAAAGTTCACACTTTTAGTTATATTTTTAAGTTCACAGTTTATATTTACATATACTAAGTAAATCAAAAAACTAACTTTGTTTTCCTTTCACAATTTTCAAAAGAAACATTTTCTTCTTTATATTTCAAAACATTTACAAATTTGTACATAAAATCATTTTAAATTTGTTTATAACTTTTAAAACTATTATATAAGAAATAACAAGTACACTCTCATATATATTGTAACGACCCATTTTTCCATACCCTTTGAATCGACAATAAACCACACATGTCCAACTCAAATTGCACAAACAAGCAGATCATTAAGGGTGGAAAGGAAAATAAAGATAGAACAGAACAGAAAAAAAAATCACACACAAATGGAAGAAAATATATTATTTCAACAATAATCTTAAAGTGGAAAATTTAAAAACATATATCAGAATCTAACCTAGATTCAGCCTGGACAGTTATAACACCTGCCTTTTCAAATGCTGAAAAACGACAAAACCAATGCAGCGGAAAATAGAATATGCCCATACGATGATGAAGATCTCTAGCTCTCCTTTGGAAACTCCAAACGTCTTCAGCTAATCGAAAACTACTCGGATCTGACCCGAGTATTAAAAATACCCAGATCAAGCTTGATAAACCAGCGTGAGATACTCGAGATTTTAAATGTATAGCTCATGATGATGTTATCAAAACCTTGGAAAAGAAGGGTATCTCCTAAGACCACGCCCACACATAAATACGGATGGGTTTTTACCTTATGATAACCAAAACACTTTTATTACCAAAATAATTTGATATTATCTTTAATGACATTCTTTTGGAAAACATCTTTCAAATAAACCTATTCAAATAAGGTATCAATACCCGGACTAAGTTTAAGGGATATCCGAACTAAGTCAAACGTAATATACCGAACGAAATATATGATACCAAAGGGTTAGCTGAAATGTTTGCAAAGCATTACAACTATTTTGGGAATACAATCAAAACTGTAAATGTAACGATTAAATCGGTATACAGATCAACAGAGCCAGAAGAATAAGATCGAAACGGTATACAGATACCAGTGGTACGATTGAATTATAAAAATTCAAATTTTTCTACTATGGAAAATGCATGAAAAACACAGAAAAATAAGATCGATGGAGCTAAAGAAGTCCGAATTTTGAAAAACAAAAAATGACGTCTTGCTCAGAAGATGATTTAGAATTTTTCTATGTAAAAATATTTAGGCTTCAAAAACGTTTTATTTTACTTGCTTTTTAACTGATTAAATCGAAGTAAATTTACGCACGAAATAAACTTTCATATTTTTGGATGAAAATTTACCAGTTGCTATGTTTAACTAGACGCATTTCAAATATCAAAAATTTTCATTTCAAAATTTTATTTTTAAAGTTTCACAAAATTTCAATTAATAACGTTATTAAAAACCGGTTAAATTTACGGGTTATTACAGTAAACCTCGTATTGGATTGGATTTTCCAACATGATAGGGAACCTCGATAACCACACATAGCAACCGAAACCCGATGGTTTTCCGTGCAAGGACTCACACACCACTATTCATCATATTGCCACACTTATTGATATCTGATGGCTTCTCATGCAAGGACTCACACGCCACTATACCATATAATAAGGGTCCCGTCTGGACACCTTGGTGACCTAGATCATACGCCGCCAGTCACCTTGAGGGATAATACGCCACTGTCGTCATACTAAGCCCGTAATATGTAACACAGTTCCTGTATCATTTCCGAGATGTGAGGCTTAGGAGTGAGGTTACGCTCAACTTAGACAAAGGCACACTTTTCATACAAAACTCCACTTTGATCATAACAGGTTCCACTTTGAATGCCACATTGCCATTCCTTTGATCACTATTTGACTTCCACAAACATACAACCTCTGAGCTCATAGGTCTCAAAGAAGGGTGTTAAGCTAAGAGAAGTTGCCTTCTCCGCCACCAAACAGATGTACGTTTGTAGAAGTCAACGTTTGTGACTCCACAATACAATGTCAAACACTCATCCATACAAGTTCGTTCTGGGACTGAACAAAACCGAAGGCACTCCTCCTACTACCATTAGCAGCGAGTAGTCCTTGTAATCCGAAGATTTCAAAATACGCTAGGACCACTACTATAATAAATGTCTCTATATTGGGAGCTACCTAGAGAATGTCAACAAGCAGTCCTTCCGCTAATGAAGATCTTCGGTCTTCAATAATCATCATCATCAACATGTCTTCACTTTCGAACGTATAAATTGGTTCGAAGTGGTTTTCAGATAGGAATCACCCAAATCCGACCTAGGTTCCTTTGAAACCAATTATCGATAAAAAGATGTTTAGTTCATATACGCATATCAATCATCATTCAATGTTAATTCATCTTTTTATTCATTCATAAATATCTCTTAGAGATATGTTCATTGAATTATTCCTTTATCTTTTGAACAACATATGGAATCATTAAGCCTCTTTTATCAAATCATTTGGTTAATTAAACCCTTTTGAATCTTGGAATAATTCTAAATCATTTCACCTTTTACTTAGAAAAACATATTTAAATCATTTCTATGCAAACCAAGTTATTTAAATTTGGAAAATTATATCTTTATACTTTGGGAAATTTTGATCTGAGTAAACCAAACTTACTATCCCATCCATCGGGCCAGTCCGGGTAGCCAGGGAGAGCAGGAAATTGGTTTTCCAAACTCAAGCCTAGACACTATCTCTCTAACACCCATAAGGCGGTCAAGTTATTTGATCGACTCTAAATCATTAAACCTTTAATCATTTGATAAATCCCTTAAATTACCTTTAAATATATTTTATTAATCATTTGAAAACATTTTCAAAAGATTTGAAAAAGAATCGTTAAGTTTAAAACTATATTTCAAAAGTCATAGAAAAGTGTTTCGAAAAGTGCTTTTTTAGCTATATTGATCAAATCGACTTTTTATTATTTGGAAATTCATTTTTATAACTCAAATCACTTTTAAAACATTTTAAAAGATTTATTACATAATTTTTAACAACTTAAAACATCATTTCCAAAGAAATCCAGTTTTGGATTTCGAATTGCAAAACCGCGATTTTTCCAAAAACTTGTTTTACTCATATTTCAAAATCTACTTTTCGAAATCTTGATTTTCTTCCTTCGTTTGAAAACTATGGATATAATAGTTTGAAAAAAATCTTATCTCGAAGAATTCAGAGCTAAATTTCATTCTATACACTCATTTGACTTTTATAGCACGAAATCGCGAACTACCGTTACGCGACGCGCCTGTTTTTGACTAAATTTTCATTTACCTTCCAAACTTCACCAAAACACTTTCATGTGTTTATAAAACATTTATAAATCATTTTCAAACATTTAAACCAATATATTTCCATATTAGATCTCTTTATCACCTTTAAATCATTTTAGAATATTATACTATTATAATATTCATTTTCAATTTTTTTATATTTTCAAAACGATTAAGAGGTTAAATAAACTCCATACACATATTATTTGAATTCATTTCTATTAGTTAACCATTTTATTACGATTTCTCCTAATTGATCACAAACAAGTTATCAACCATATCAACATCCATATAATCAACCATAAAATCACTCAAGTTATCAACCATTCCTACAAATCATTAAGAGATTAAATGGTCATATTATCATACTTTAAAATATTTATAGAGATTAATCATTATTTAATAAATATTGAGTATTCACCTTTAACTTAATCAATTCTTCCTACCAAAATTCTTATAAATCCACACTTCACCTAAACTTTTGTTAATTAATCATCACAAATGCTCCCTCCTTTCCAAACTCTAGAAAATCCTACAACGCTTCCGCGACACCTTGAATTTCTCCAAGCTCCTTGGAATGAATTCGGCGGTACTTCTTTCTCTATTACTTGCTCCGAAGCTATACAATCTTGCTCCTCTCTTCTTGGTAGGCTCAACCTAGAGTGGCGGAGCTCGGGTTTGGGATGGTGGAGGGAGTACGGCCTTGGAGGGGGTAGGGGAAGGTATGGTTGAAGTGAAGGGAGAGGAGGTGGTGGTTTCGGCGGAGTTTTGAGGTGTTTTATTTTATTATATTATTATTATTTTTTCTAGAAAATGAAGATGGAAGCCATGGATATGCAGATGATGAAGAAGAAGAAAGTGAAGAAAAATGGAGAAGACATATTGTGAGAAAAGAAGAGAATGGAGAGGTTATTTAGAGTTGAAGTTTGCTACACAAATTACCCTATTACCCTTAACATAGAAGACCAAAATACCCTTAGTGTCTAATCACTTTATGTCCCCCTTTAAGTATATTAAAACACACTTTTCCATGCTTGATTTATCATGGCAGTAATGAGGAAGTGATGTGGAAAAGGAGTGAAAAGATGGATGGATTTGATTTTTGTACTTAAAGTAATTATTCTTATTTTCCATAAATTAATAGATTACTTTAAAAAATGAATTTGCTTCTTTTCCATGCTTGGATTACACTCCTAAGTACAAGTCATTAATGAGAAAGAGATGGATTATTTATGAGATGTAAGTCTTGGATTTGATTTTGCAAAAGTAAACTTACTTTATCATTTTGTGTTTTTCTTTACTTTAGGTAAATTAATCCTTGATTAACATAAGGGAGATGTTTATATCTGTATAAATGGGTTTACATGATACTATTCAAGTTGCAAAACGTTTGCACAACTTGTATCAAACAAAACGTTGATTTTCGAAAAAATGTTTTACGGTCACATTTTGACGTTTTTGTCAAACTTTTATTCATGTAAACCAAACTTAAAAATAAATTTCTTATCATCATTAAATAGTTAAAACGAGCGTATTTGACTTATAAAATAATATCAAAATTCATTTGCAAGTATACGACATTGATTTTGCCAATGCGCGACGAAATTTGTCAATCACTATAACATAAATATATATACAGTTATCAAACTTTTATCAACCAATTATTATCATTATATAATGATTTTAAAAGCAATTATTTATCCTTTAAAACAATTATTGGACTTTATATTCAATTTTATCGAAAACCGGCTTTTGTCAATTTTGTTAATGTTACGGTAGAAGTCTAAAATCTTTATTCAATTCTAAACATAAGTTCACCATTCTTATTTATTATATAAAAAATGATTATTTATGTATGCAAATTCTATATTTGAATATTTAAATACATTAAATATTTCATTTTCAAAGTGGTAAAATTACGAGTCGTTACAGACTTCCCCCCTTAAAAGGATTTCATCCCCGAAATTACCCCAAAACAAACCCCAAAGGTATTTACCAAAAATATTTATATTTAATCTTAATTCTTTAGGATATACATAGACCATCCATATGCAATATATGATTTGATCTCTTATTCGAATATACAACTTTTCTTCCGAACTAGTATCGATCCCTCAATCCTCTAAGGCGTACTCTAATCAGGCTTCTGGATCATAAACCTTTGCCTTCCTTGCATAGCTCTCAACTATGATAGAAAACTCAAGATCTAACCACAAACCCTCATCATTGTTCGCCGTAAAAAATCGAGTGATAAATCCATTTTCAGATTGGTGTAAACACCTCAAAGTTCCGTACTCGAATCTTAGATCAAATTCGTGTAATGAAATGATCAACATATAACATATGTATTTATTAACTTCCAAAAACTTTTCATAAAAACTCTTATCTTAAGTTCAAACATTTTATAAATATGTTTCTATATATGATCCCTTTAATTATTTATTTCCAGATATTTTTATTAAAGCAAAATATTCCAAAGGAACCATTTTTGACTCAATAGATAATTTATCTTTATTATAAAAAAATTGTTCTTTTTTTCACAATCATTTTTACTTAGTATATTTCCTTTAATACTAATATTATTTAGGAATCATTTCATAAAACTATTACTTAAGTTTGTTATATCTTACAACTTATGCAAATCAATCACTTTTAAGTCCAAATTCTTAATTTATGCTAGAAAACATTTTCCAGGTTATAATTATCTTTTTAAAGAGTCATTATTTTACTTAAGTGTATAAATAGTTTGTGACTTAAATTTGTATTTGTATGATACACCTTTACATCCTAAGAGTATATAAAAATCCCAAATTTTAATTGATTTTACTTAAATCCGTCTGTTTAAAAAATTTAAACTTTGTTATAATTTACTATTATCTTCAATTCATAAGTTATACAACTTATTTCTTATTTAATACTATTATTATTTTCTAGCTTTGAATTTTTTTTTAAAACTACCCATATATAAATCATCAAATTCTCAGCTTTTAAATACTTTTTATCTATAAATCATATTTATAAATTATACTTATCTAATTCCATTTACTCAAAATATTTCACAACCTTTAATCAAAACTTTTCATCAATTTCTTAGCTCTAAGTTAGGTATGAGTCAGAAATTTTCGACTGTCCAAAATCATCGGAAATTCCGCTTTATCTTATCTATTGGTGATCCCAATTTACCTTTGATTTAAACTCTTTTATAAAGATTACAAATCAACTTATCAATTAACGATTCACATTATTTCTTTAACTTAAGAAAATTATATAGATCGAGTATCTCCAAAACCTTACCAAGGAACTAGGTACTACCAATAGTATCACATATCCCTTTAACAAGAAGAGTAATACTTAAGAGAAGTGTTTACCATCCGAACACATCTCTTACCCATTTTTAGTTTATTTTCGAGCCGCTCAAACTAGTTATCATAAAATACTTCTTTTTATTTGAAATAATGCCATTATTATTTTCAAAATCCTTTAGAGATTACTTTGTTTATAAAATCTATTTTATAAATTCATCTTACTTTCTTTTAATCACCTTTAAATTTTCACATCTTCCATATCTACCTTTTATAAAATTATCTTATCTTTATAAAATACCTCTGCTTTTTTTATAAGACATGCTCATTTATTATCTTATATTAATTCATTTATCTTAACCCAGTATTATAATCAAACATTTTATAGTCAAATCATGAAACTTAATTCACAAGGTGTTTATTAAATCAACGGATGATAATACTTAAAGGTTATCATTCCCTTAGTTACAAGCTAACCCACCATTAATAAATATACCATTTTCGAAAGTGATTTTTTATAAATAATACATAAGCTTAGGTAAAATTATTTCATTTACCCAAAATTTTCAAAATTAGTGTATTGGTTCGCCTTGTTTAAATGTTTAGGAACCCTCATCGATAACGGTGATCAGGCGCATCGATCAAGATCCATAAATCACTTAACAGATAAATCAAAACCAAATATTTTATTAGTTACTAACAAATACGCGCTCATATATAATACTCTCAAACTCATTCTAGGGTGTTACTAACCCAATCTATAATGAGTTACTCGTCCTAGGGTATTACTAACCCTATCTCTGATGAGTCTTACCCTAACAAAGCCTAGGTGTTCGCTCAACCTAAGCTCTGATACCAAATGTAAGGACCCGTTTTTCCATACCTTTTAAATCGACAATAAACCACACATGTCCAACTCAAATTGCACGAACAAGCGGAACATTAAAGGGTAAAAAGAAAAATAAAGATAGAACGAAATAGAAAAACAGAATCTCACATGAATGGAAGAAAATATATTATTTCAACAATAATCTTTACAATGGAAAATTTAAAACATATATCAGAGTCTAACCTAGATTCAACCTGGACAGTTATAACACCTGCCCTTACAAATGCTGACAAACGACAAAACAAATGCAGCGGCAAATAGAATATGCCCATACGATGATGAAGATCTCCAGCTCTCCTCTAGAAACTCCAAGTGTCTTCAGCTAATCCTGAAACTACTCGAATCTGACCCGAGTATTAAAAATACCCGGATCAGGCTTGATAAACCAGCGCGAGATACTCGAGATTTTAAATGCAAAGCTCATGATGATGTTATCAAAACCTTGGAAAAGAAGGGTATCTCCTAAGACCACGTCCACACATAAATACGAATGGGTTTTTATCTTATGATAAACAAAACACTTTTATTAGCAAAATAATTTGATATTATCTTTAATGACATTCTTTTGGAAAACTTCTTTCAAATTAACTTATTCAAATAAGGTATCAATACCAGGACTAAGTCTAAGGGAATATATCTGGACTAGGTCAAACGGAATATACCAGACATTTGCAAAGCATTACAGCTATTTTGGAAATACAATAAAAACTGTAAAGCTTGTTTTGGGATTGGATTTTCCAACATGATAGGGAACCTCATAACCATGCATAGCAACTAGAACCCGGTGGTTTTTCGTGCAAGGACCCATACACCACTATTCCTCATAGTGCCACACTTCTTGATATCCAGTGGCTTCTTTTGCAAGGACTCACACTCCACTATACCATACAATAAGGTTCCCGTCCAGACACCTTGGTGACCTAGATCATATGCCGCCAATCACCTTGAGGGATCATACGCCACCCTCGTCATACTAAGCCTGAAATATGTAACGTAGTTCCCGTATCGTTTTCGAGATGTGAGGCTTAGGAGTGTGGTTACGCTCAACTTAGACAAAGCCACGCTTTTTATACAAAACCCCGCATTGATCATAACAGGTTCCACTTTGAATGCCACATTACCATTCCTTTGATCACTATTTGACTTCCACGAACATACAACCTCTGAGCTCAAACGTCTCAAAGAAGGGTGCTAAGATGGGAGAAGTTGCCTTCTCCGCCACCAAACAGATGTACGTTTGTAAATTGTCAGCGTTTGTGACTCCACAATACAATGTCGGACAGTCATCCATACAAGTTCGTTCTGGGATTGAACGAAACCAAAGGCACTCCTCCTACTACCATTAGTAGCGAGTAGTCCTTGTAATCTGAAGATTTCAAAATAAGCTAGGACCGCTGTTATAATAAATATCTCTATATTGAGAGCTACCTAGAGAATGTCAACAAGCAGTCCTTTCTCTAATGAAGATCTCCGGTCTTCAATAATCATCATCATCAACATGTCTTCACTTTCAAACGTATACATTGGTTCGAAGTGGGTTTCGAATAGGAATCACCTAAATCTGACCCAGGTTCCTTCGAAACCAATTATCAATAAAAAAATGTTTAGTTCATATATGGATTTCAATCATCATTCAATTTAATTCATCTTTTTATTCATTTATAAATATCTCTTAGAGATATGTTCATTGAATTATTATTTTATCTTCTGAACAGCATATGGAATCCTTAAGCCTCTTTTATCAAATTATTTGGTTAATTAAACCCTTTTGAATCTTGGAATAATTCTAAATTATTTCACCTTTTACTTAGGAAAACATTTTCAAATCATTTCTATGCAAACCAAGTTATTTAAATTTGGAATATTATATCTTTATACTTTAGGAAATTTTAATCTGAGTAAACCAAATTTACTATCGCATGCGTCGGGCCAGTCCGGATAGCCAGGGGGTGCAAGAAACTGGTTTTCCAAACTTAAGCCTAAACACTATCTCTCTGACACCCATAAGGCGGTCAAGTTATTTGATCGACTCTAAATCATTAAACCTTTAATCATTTCGTAAATCCTTCAAATTACCTTTATAAATACTTTATTAATCATTTGAAAACATTTTCAAAAGATTAAGAAATAATTTATTTGAAAATAGTAAAAGTAATTTTACAATGGCGTCTTCTTGCCCTTCTAAA
Organism: Allium fistulosum; assembly: GCA_030737815.1. Classification (NCBI taxonomy): domain Eukaryota; kingdom Viridiplantae; phylum Streptophyta; class Magnoliopsida; order Asparagales; family Amaryllidaceae; genus Allium; species Allium fistulosum. The sequence goes on from CM060905.1 coordinate 194,091,724, forward strand.
TGGTGATTTCCCTTTGCCTTCCATTACCGACCTCATCCTTCCCATCGTCTTTACGCTCTAACTCTCTTCCATCTACGCTCCGCCTCTTCTTTTCAATCTCCTCGCCCACCTATCGTCTATGGCTAAGAATCGCAAGGGAAAAATGAGATTTTTATCCTCAATTGCAAATCGTTCGAGCACCAGATCCGACCGCGTTTACGTTTCTACTTTGTCTTCCGCACTTGATTTTCCTCAATCGATTTCTGTCGTGTCTGGATCTGGGTATCTGCTTCTACCTGTTTGCGATGATTCTGCCCTTATTGAAAAGCCGAGCCCATTGGAAGTTATTGCTACAGATTGTCAGAGGTTATCTCCGGCCGTAGGTCCAATTTTAGGTATACTGAAACCTATTCCTCACTCTGCTGTATCTCCAGTTCTCCAGCTATCTACTGCAGCTTGGAATGGTCATGACAAAATACAATATGATAGTAATGATGTTAGTGAGAAAAACTATGCCAATATGAAAATAAAATTTGTTGAAATGTTTGATGTTGAGCCCGCTGGTATTAGTTTTGGAATGGACAATTCTATGACTGATCCTTCTGTGTTATTAGATAACCACGATTATGCTCGATATTCTGGTGGTCAGGTACCCCGATCTGAAGGATTGATAAATATATTAGATAACTTAGCTAGCAAAGAGTTTGACAATTCAAGACTGGAAATAAATGTTGAGGGTTGCAATGAACCAGTTACTGCCCGAAAATGTACTAATACGACTCCTGCTCTGCATCTACAGCCAATTACTGCTAATCAACATGTTGTAGCTGCTACGTCTAATGAAAGAATTCCACCTCCAACAGCACCCTAGACTAATGAACTTCGACAGATCCTGTGTTGTTTCCTAGAGTTTGATTCCTATTCTTTATAGATCTAGCCATCCCATGCTGCTCCATCCTCTGGAAGAAGCTATCCATTATCTCTTGTTGCATATTTATCATCCCATCTCGCATCTCCTTCATCATTATCTCTATCTCTTCCCTGGTGACATGGACGGAATGATTAGAATGAGAAGACACTTCCAACTGCCCCAGGTTGTAGTTGACTACCTCCAGCTCTAGATCTGGTGTTAGGTCTCCTCATTTTCTCCAAGTCTTAGATTCAAACTTTAAAGTTTTAGATCTACTTCTTGATTATCAGTGAAAGCATAAAAATGTTAACCTAAAAAATGGATCAACACCCAAAATCTAAATGAAGGCACCAATTCAGATTAAAGTAAAGTAGAATAATAGAAAGCAGTAAAAGAGACACATAATTTTTATAGTGGTTCAGCATAATCTCCGACCTATGTCCACATTAATTAAGTTTTGTTATTGGTTGCTAGTTGTTATCTCTCTGGATTACAGCTAGTTTTCCCTAGAGCTAAGTTACAATGAATTTGAATAAATTAGGAAGAGATAAGAAGTGAAGAAGGTCTTAATGAATCTCCAAGTCCAAGAGTGTCAATGGAGATTCAGCAAAGCGAAGATCCCTTTTTGGTAGCAGGTAGGTTGGTGTTTATAGAGAAATTGGGCAGCATAGAGTCAGGGGCCCAATAGCGATAAAGTCCATAAACTAGTCCAAGACAACACAAGAAATATTGTGGCTCCCCAAGTTAAGGGCTAAATTCTCCTTAATTCGATATAGAATCTAATCTTTAGCCATCTGATGGCCAAGTCCTTTTGGGTTGAGTTCCTTGCTTCATCTTGATGTCCTCCATGTAATTTGGTAGATTGTTGATGAGTTTTGATAATCGTTCTTCCATGACTTAGATTATCCTACCGTTTGGACCATTACATCTTCGTTCTTGATGATAGGCTCTCTAGAAATCTACGAAACTTCACAAATATGCATAGGAGGAATAAAGCATCACATATGCCAAGTGTGAATGTGCCAGGGCTTAGCACCTATATTTGGTACCGAATTAAGGTCCTTAATTCGATGATGAATTTAGGTGCTGTGATGAATTTAGGTGCTTAGCACAATCATGGTGAAACTTTCCCAAGTCCTTCTTTTGACTTTTTTAAATGATCTTGCCAAATTTCAAGTCATTCTGATTCCGTCTCGATGTTCTCCTTAATTCAGGATGAATTAAGGTCCTTAATTGGATGAATTAAGGTCCTTAATTCGGAGGAGAATCTAATTGATGGGGCCAAACCACTCCATAACTTTTCTAAGTCCTTCCTTGTGTTCTTCTAAGTATACATGCCAACTTTCAAGCCGTTCTGACCTAAGACTTTAATTCAGTTCCGATCTACGGCCCTAATTCGATGACGATCTAATGCCTTAATTTGGAGGAGAATTAAGGACTTAGCCAATTTTTCAACCAAATTTCCTAAGCTTAATTCTCGAGTCCTTTTAAGTGTGCCTCTCGGTTTTCAAGTTGTTTTACCCTCGTTTGAATCTTTTAAGTCCAATTGAAATCTACTTTGCTAAAACGCGGGTTAAGAACTTTGAATTTCGAACACTTCGTATTTAAATATCTTAATTATCTAAATATTTGTACCATGAATTTAATGTGAATAAATATGATGTTATAACCTTGTTAATCCTTTCTAAATAATAACTAATTATAATAAATTTGTTTTTGAAATTTTCTTACAAAAATAAATAATTCGAAGAAATATCGATAATGTGACCGAAAATCGTTTTATCGGGAAACGACTTTTTAATCACCAAAGGTTGTTCGAACTCTTTTGAACATGTTATGTAACATATAAAGATGTTTACAAGTATTAAATCACAATTTAAGGCATGGTTTAAGGCATGGATGGTGGAGGGGATTTAGGATTATTTCAAGACTTGTTTCGTGGAAAACAAGGTGGGTGGAAGGAAGCTTTTGGCAAGCCATATGCGGGCATCTTTGGTCATTCACCACATTTTCTAACTCTATAAATTCATGCCTTGGTCTTCATTAGTTTGGTTGCTAGTTCCATAAAAGAAAACACTCTTATTCTTCTCTTTCTCTCCTCAAGACTTTCTTTAATTAGAGAACCTCTTAGCTAGGCTTTGCCAAACTCTTATGTAAGCCTTTGAACAACATCTCATATCATTCTATCACCTAGGAAGTAGAAGATTCAAAGCCTTTCTCCTCATTTCATTCTTGGCCGTTAGCTTTTTAGGGTTCCTAGGCTTGGACGTGAGAAAAGTTGAATGGTAGGAGGTGTTTTGGTGGTTTGCTAGGTAGAGTTAGGAAGTGGGATCTTTTTCTTGTGTTTGGTTTGAATATATGTGAGTTTTCTCACCATCAAAATATAATAATGATGCTTATGTTGTTGTTTGAAATATATAAATGATGCTTGAATTTATATTGTGATATTGTTTGATTCTTGCTTTAGAAAGCAATAACATATGTAAATGTTGTGCATGGACTTGTATAACTTGATTATGACTTGTTGCATAGCCTTGAAACAAAGCACGTAAGGATTAGTAGGGGATGGAACTGATTTGGATTTGAAATGGAAGTGTTCGTATAACGATGGTCGCTATAGAAGCACTTTGATGTTATGTATTTTATTCTTATTCAATATTGTGTTTTCATGTATATATGTTGTATATATGTTTTCTATGCTTCTTTGTGATGTGTTTTTGAAGTTGACAATTGTTAAATGTATTTGTGAATGAATGAAGTTGAATTTGGAATTGTTTGTATAACGATAGTTGCTATAAATGCAATTTGAATCCCCTCTCTTCTATCTTATCTTTTTATGAATGATTTTTGAATGAGATGTTTTATTTGCTTTCTACACCCACAGTATTATAAAAGATATAATAAACTAAGTTGAAAAGCTATTTGTATAAAACAAAGTTGTAAAAGTTATGTTCTATATAGCGATAGTCGCTATGGATGCACTTTGAAAATCCTTGTTTTTAGTAAAGTTTAAAATGTTGTTCTATTGAGATATTTTATAAAATATTTTTAAATGAGTTTTATGAAAGGTATATAAGTATATTAAAGGAATTTGAAGTTTGAATATATTTTTAAATAATTTATTTTGAAAGTTTAAAGTAAAGGTTTTCTTATTATATATATATATAACTTGTTTATTTTGTTAAAAATAGGTTTTTAAATTAATATTAAGTAACTATTTTTAAAGTAATATTCTATATAATTACTTGTAAATTATTTATAAGAATTTTAAAAGGTATTATATGTATGTGTGTATGTGACTTTATAAAACTAGTTTAATAATCATCATAGTACAAAGAATTTTCCTTTCACTTTTCTTCATTTCGTTGATTTTAAACTCTATTAAATATAGTAAATTTTTAACTAAATTATTATACATATACTCACACACACCATTTAAAAAAATTTCTAACTAATTTACAAGTATTCTGAAAGATAATTATTTTGGAAGAAGGGATGAGAAGTTACATTTTCTGAAAATGAACGTGAAGTTAATTTGCATATGAAATGATAGTAATACTATACTTAACACTAAATGCCGAGCGAGGTAGACTTCTCTATTTGTGAGAGTCAAGATTAATTTTGAGTAGGGATGAGCAACAACGCTCCAACCTACTGGCTTCACTCTTGATCAAGGAATAGTTAAGTTGGAATGTTGGAAACGTGTTAAGTATACGAACCTTGATTTATATAAGCAATTGATTTTAGAACTAGATCGTCGATTAGTGGACTATAGAATTGACTAAATAAGATAAGTAAATTGTTTTGGGTTGTAGTAAATAAGGTATAAGTAACATTTGTTTTTAACCCTTATAAATTATAACTAGGAGTATAATTAGGAATATAATTATGACTTTAATAAGGAATACTTTAAGGGTAATTATAAATAAATTGTTTTGGGTTTGTTGTGACAATGTTTAAATAACACTTGTCCTTAACCCTTATAAATGTAATTAGATCTTTAAAAGAGGGTTTTGAAAATAATGTTTAATATAAATTGTTTTGAGTTTATTGTTACAATGTCTAAATAACACTTGTCTTTAGCCATTATAAATATAATAAGATCTTTAAAAGAGAGTTTTAAAGATAATGATTAAATATGAAGTGTTTCGAGATTTGTAGTAAATAATGTTTTACTAAAATTTGTTTTTACACCCCTGAAATATATTTAAAGTGGAAAAATATTCTTAAATGATTATGTGTATACTTAGATTTTTAATAAGGGAATTTTACAGATAATAACAAGTATGAAACCATTTTAATAAGGATTAAAAAAATATATGTTTAACATATAAAAGAGAGAAGGGGTTTATAGTAGTAGTGTTCAAGTAACATTCGTTTTTAACCACTTTGATTTTAGTTTAAAGTAAGTAATCTTTGTTAAGTGATTTGTGAATATACTTATATCATTAAGATAAGTATATGAATACTTTTTGAAGTATTGAAAAGAGTATAAACAAATAGTGAAGTAGTAGAATACAAGTATATATCTTTTATAAAGAGAAATTAAATATATATATAAGTAAATAAAAGATTTTTAGTAAATAAAAGATTTTTAGTTAATAAAGGATTTTTAATTAATAAAGGAGTTTTAATTAATGAAGGAGTTTTAATCAATTAGAAGTTTAATTAATTAGAAGTTTAATTAGTTAGGAATATCCAATTGGAAGTTTTGATTAATGAAAGAAGTTTTATTAAATACAAAGGGGTTTTACTAATAAAAAGGGGTTTTAATTAATAAAAGATAAATTAATTAAAAATTGATTAAAAGACATTTGGGCAACTTGATCGTGCTTTGTAGAGTTGATAGTGCTTGTGTGTTTACTTGCTTAGGTAAAGTATATGGGACTTGTAACGATCTACCTTTATTACACCTAAAGAGGACACTTAATACATCATCGATATTCATGTGTTGATCATTTAAGTGTCCGAAAGATAGGTCATTTGGGGTGAAAGAAAGAAAAGATGGAACAGAGTCCCACAAAAAGTGAGAGAACTCAATCAAATCATATTGATTTCTTCATTTGAAAACCTTTTCAAAATAAAAGGTATCTCGTAAAACCACACCGCATATAAACACGGATGGGTTTTTACTTATGATAAATAAAATATTTTATATTATAAAATTCAGTGATATTATAATAATGTCTAGGGTTTAAGCTATTTAATAACTAAGTTGTTGTGATGTGTGTACATGACAGCAATAATATATATACAATCAAAAACCAAAGGTGCTTATTGGAGAATGGATTTTCAACAATGGCAAGGTAACGGACTACCTTCCGAAAGCAGTACACCTCTAGATAAAATGTACTATGAGATCGAAAACCTTTCGACCTCGGCATGACAAGACAGGCCCACCCCTGACTGGATAGTATCGAATATGATCACCCCTTGATTATGATTAAACAACCATAATGGGCCCCAAAGCATACATGGATATCGACTCTAGATAAAGCGATGATCATAACCTAATGGGAGCGACCCACATAGCCTTGCAGCCTATCATGTTTTTGCCATTTCCAGGTTGTGAGGCTTGAGAGGCTACACTCTTACCATTTCCTCATAGCAAACCATCTTGGAATGATAACATGCCCTCCGGGAATGAATGCAATGGTAGCATTCATCCATACAAGTTCATTCTGGTTCTAAACGAACCGAAGGCACTACCTCTATTACATCAATTTTGGAATCACCCTCGGGATTAGTAGCAAGTAGCCTTCACTTCAAAAGCTCCATCATCGATTCCATACCATTCAAGATGTCTTCGGTTAGAAATGCTTGAGTTGGATCGAAGTGGTTTTCAGATAATTTAGACTTATCCGATCACGGTCACTCCGAACCAACAACCGATAATTTTCGGTTAACTCGTTTCTAGTTCTTTCAGAAGTATGCAACAAGTATTCGAATCCTCACCGGGGAACTCGAATATATAATCATACTTCCCGAGTCAAAATATGTAAATATTTGATAGTCGATTATTTAACTATCAAATAATCAAATAACAAAAATTCAGCGATTTAGTTACCCATAACAACCACTATGCCTTATTTAAATATATCTTTAATTTAGTAAATCTCTTTTTAGAATATTTATCAAAATATTCATATACTTATCTTGCTGGCATAAGTATATTCACAAAACATTGTGAAAGATTTCTTATTTTCAAAATCATATTAAAAGGATCAACAAATGTTATTTAAATTGGAGATAAAAATAACTCAAACACTATTCCTTCAGTGTTAAGTGTGAAATGAATGTCCATACCACCAGAATTAAGAAGGTCAGTTAAAGGCCAAATCTCAAATTCTTTTATAATTTGCTTATATAAGTCCTTTTAATAAATCTGTTTCATTTATGGAATCTCCTTTACTTAAATTCCAAACCCATTTATAAAACTCTTTACAAAACTCCAAGTTAATTACAAAACTCATTTATAAATATCAAAACCATTTATATAACTCTTTCGAAATCTCCAAAATCATCTATAAAACTTCTTTTATAAAAATCCTAAATCATTTAAAAAAATTTCTTATAAATATTCCTTATTTAAAACAAAACTCCTTTAATAAATCTCATTTAAAAAAGTTCCTTTTATCAACAAAATGATTATTTAAAACACCTTCAAACAACAAGTTATTATTTAAAAACATCCTTCACTTAATTATCTTTAAAACATATTAACAAAACAATGGTTTTAAACAATCGTTTTAAAAAGTATTCAATTAACTTCAAAAACATTTTTAATAAAATCATTGCTTAATTATCCTTTAAATATCATAATTAAAATGAAAATAAACTTTAAACCCTTTTCAAAAAGGGTAAAATGAAATATTTGACTTTACAAAATCAGACAAAGGCTTAGGGACCACAATGGTTCCTATAATTGTGTTTAACTTATTCAAGTTTTAACATGGGTATTTACATAGAAATCAGATATGTAAAAGGAATCAACAATCCACAATCAATAACATATAGATAAATGTTCAAGTTACCAAAATGGCAAACAAGGATTTGTTTATTCTTAAATAGATGTCATTATAATCTAATTGGGAAATTATGGCAGAACTGTGATTTATTTTACCAAAAGACGTCCAACATAATTTAATTAGCAGGACAGTGATTTATCCTGCTAAACAAATGTCATAGAGTTTCATATTCATTTGAGGTTACTTTAGAAAAAATATGCTATTAAAAGAAAGTTTGTTTTTAAAACAAAAATTGACCTTTGAAAATAAGTGATTTAAAATCAAAAGCTTTTTTTCAATAGCTAAGTAGCATTAAATTCTTTATTTACTAATAATTAAATCCTTTAATCAATAATTTAATAATTAACCTTTAAATGAATAATTAAATAATAATTATCCTGTAAATAAATATTTAAATAATAGTTAACTTTCAAATAAGTAATTAAACCATAATTAATATTTAATTAATAATTAAATAATATATTAAAATTTTAAATAATAATTAAATATTAATTAATCTCAGTTAGTTAATTAATTAATCCGTGGTTAACCTAAATGTTAAATTAAACATTTATTTTGAAATAATTAAATCATAATTAAGTTTTAATTAAATCTTAACTTAAATTTAACTTGATTAGTAATTAATTAAAAATTAAACCCTTTTTTTAATAAATTAACAATTTAATTCTTAATTCCTAATTAAATAGTAACTAATTCTCAAATAAATTATTAAATAAATTTTTTATCTTTAATTAATTAACTAATTATAATTAACTTACTTAATTTATAATTAAGCACAAATTTCCTTAATTAATTAATGATTAAGTATTAATTAACAAAGATAATTAATTAATTAATCATTAATTAAATAAATAATTAATTAATTAATTAATTACTTTTTATTACTTAATATATGTTTTAAAATATTTTCCAAAAAAATTTCTAAGTGAAAAAACTTTTTCAAAATATACTTAAGATGAAAACAATTTTTGATTTCAAAAAAAAAATAGTTCGTTTTTACGAACTGCACTTATAACGACTAGCGCTATGTGAACCGTACTTTTCAAAACTTGTTTTTATGAATCGAAATCACATGATTCATAAGTAAAAGAGTTAGAAACTGACAAAGTTAGAAACTTGAAATTCTTTTACTAAATTAAATTTTATAAAACATGATTTTTATTTTTCCAAAGGATCTCAAGTCACTTTATCAAGTCAAGAGCAAACTTTTAGAATATACAACATAATGTACCTCATATAACTAAACCTTCATGCTATGAACACAACCATAAGCAAGATCTTATCTTCAAAGTTAATCACAACATTTAGATTTACCATTTAACTCCCCAACTCATATACAAGCATACATAAGCAAAATTATAACATGTAAACTAACTAACTAACTTTTTATTCACAAGTTCATATCACATAACAAACAAGCATACATATCAACACCATAACCAACAAATTAAGAAATGATTTTATCAACTACGTATATAAAAATTAAATTTAGAAAATTTAAGTATAAGAGTTGGTTTTCTCACCCTAAAGCTATCCAATCGAACCAAGCTCCCACTAATCACTAGAAACCACCCTAGAGCTTCGCTTTAACTTTGGAAAAATATGACTTCAAAGGCCTTAAGGCACTAAAAGAATTCGGCCATACACTAAAAGAATTCGGCCATGGCCTTTAATGGGTGGATGAGGACTTGTTTTAAGAAGTAGGAGGGTTTGTAGCAAGAGGAGGAAAGGTTTTAAACAAGTTTTCTAAAGTATTAAAATGAATGAAACTAAGGTAGTGATTTGAGCATCTTGAGAAAGCTTGAAAAAGAATGGATAAGGTTTTAGAATTGAGAAAATGAAATGAGAAAAAAATTGGTTTTATATAAAATGAGATAGCTAAATTACCAAATTAACCCTTGGTAAATGCCCTCCACCATTTTGTTGCCACCTCAACACCTTTGTCCCCTCCACCTCATCAAAATTCAAAAATTATGTCCCTATTGAGCCAACATTGACCAAACATGCTCTAGCACTCAAGAAATGCATGAGTACTTATGCTTAAACATGTTTTACTCCTAATGTCTTTTCATGTCTAAATATTTTGTATGTTTTTATTTTAATGTCATAAAATGTCACTTCAATTTTTAGATAAATTTAAGTGTATGTATGTATATATATAAATAAAACTAACTTTATTCATATATGTAAGTATATATGCATGCAATAGCGTTATGACATTCCCGACAACTTTTGGCCGACGAAAAGTCAAAAATTCGAAAAACGAATTCTGGTCACATTTTCGATTCTTCTTTGAATTGAATATTTTTGTAAACTAATTTTGAAAACTACCTCACCATCATTATTTATTATTTAAGAGGTTTATTTTCATTTGAACATCTATTATTTGAATATTTAAAATTAACTAAATATCCGCAAATAAAAGCGGTGAAATTCCATGTAAAGACCCGCCAATCCGTACTATTCAAGTTGACAATAAACCACACATGTCCAACCCAAATCGAACGGAGAGACCGATAGTTATGGGAAAGAAGAAGAGAAAAGAAATTAAAACAACACAGAATCTCACAATCGCAACGGAACAATATATAATATAATATCAATGGTCTTTACAAAGAGAAACTGTTATATTCATACATCCATAAGAGTACAACAACAAATCACAATCATCATCCTAGATAGTTATTGTGATGCCCCAGCTCCAGTGACCGAAATATCAGAGGGAGTTTACCGTCCGATAGCTCGAATCAATGGGCACTAAAGGAGCGATCTCTCGTCTACACTACTTTGGATCAACATGGATACGTTTAAAATACTTGAACATTTCTAAAATGATACGTATGTCGTGCAGGATCGTATTTTTATTTCAGTTGTTCGCGGTCCGTATGGGAACAGAATATTGCATAGCGTTGTACTCTAAAACTTTTTGGTTTTTCTCACCCCTCTACACACCTCCGATGAGCGAACCGAGACCATCGTTGTGATGCGCTACGCAATACGGTCCTGCTGGTACCTTCTATTTTTGTTGTAACGCTTCCAACTAGTAATTCCCTACCTCGTAAATGAATGACTTGACAGTGGTATGTCTATTGAATAATGAATGCAACTTATAAATGAATAGGATGTGATATCCCGGTTGATTAGAGTTGCAGTTGTGATTCACTTTAAATAGTTCCATTACACGTGTATTTGAGTTGAAATAATTTAATGGGATGTGGACGGGTTTAGATTATAGAGTGTGTGGCATATTTATTTCTTTTAATATCACATATATAACCCGACTCCACACACTCCATAATCTAAACCCGTCCACATCCCATTAAATTATTTCAATTCAAATACACGTGTCATGGCTCTATTTAAAGTGAATCACAACTGCAACTCTAATCAACCGGGATATCACATCCTATTCATTTATAAGTTGCATTCATTATTCAATAGACATACCACTATCAAGTCATTCATTTACGAGGTAGGGAATTACTAGTGAATCCTATTCATTTATAAGTTGCATTCGCCCACAATTTCTGATCGAAAGATATACAGATGAAAAAGGCTATAATATCGGTTCGATATATAGTCTAGTAAGAGTGAATAATGAATAGGATTCACTAGTAATTCCCTACCTCAAAAATGAATGACTTGACAGTGGTATGTCTATTGAATAATGAATGCAACTTATAAATGAATAGGATGTGATATCCCGGTTGATTAGAGTTGCAGCTGTGATTCACTTTAAATAGTGCCATGACACGTGTATTTGAATTGAAAAAATTTAATGGGATGTGGACGGGTTTAGATTATGGAGTGTGTGGCATATTTATTTCTTTTAATATCACATATATAACCCGACTCCACACATTTATATGAATCATTGTTACACTATTATACTCACAGCTAGATTTATAGCCTGACTCGAGGTTTTGTTTTGTGACAACTCCTCGGGTCAGACCGAGGATTTTCAGGATGATTACCTTTTCACGTTTTGAGGTGATTTCATACGACATTGAGATGGACGACAACTGGCATACAGTGTATAAGTTTAAGGTAGTTGTAGATTTAGAGCTTCACGGACGCACGCTTGCTACATGCCTCAAAGGAACTGTTAGAGTTATCTGGAGGAGTAATGTTAGAGAGATACATTTAGAGTCCGTTGAACTATGCTAAGTTGATTTTGTGTAGTCATGTCGTATGTCCTTTGTATATATTTGTCTGTGTATGTATTAGGACGTCATTTTTGGGACAGTTATGTATAGTTGTAGATATATGGTGTAGTCTGACGTCTGTTCGTACCTATCTATATGCATATATATCTATCTTTTTGGTCCGCTGTTTTGTGAAACCATTATTTATTGTGTTCTTCTATGTGATTTAAATACAAATTCTCTGAACTCGTGTATACTACATTGTGTCAAGATGAGATACATATCATTTTAGAAATGTTCAAGTATTTTAAACGTATCCATGTTGATCCAAAGTAGTGTAGACGAGAGATCGCTCCTTTAGTGCCCATTGATCTGAGCTATCAAACGGTAAACTCCCTCTGATATTTCGGTCACTGGAGCCGGGGCGTCACAGTTATAACAACCTGTTCTCACAATTGCTAATGATTTCAACAACAAAGCAGTGGAAAATGAACATATATGTGAATACGACTTGAAAACCTCCAACTCATCTCATGAGCTCCAATGCTTCCAAAGCATTCTGTATATATGCTCAGTTTGACCCGAGCATTATAATACAATAATACCCGAGTCAGTCTGGAAAACCAGTGTGAGAAAACACACCCAACTGGATTTTGAAGTTTTAGAAAACCATTTGAAAATCAAAAGTATCTCGTAAGACGACGCCGCACATAAACACAGACGGGTTTTTACCTTACGATAACCAATTTTTTTTTTGTAGAAAATCCATTTATATTATAATAATGTCTAAGGGTCAAAGTAAAATATGAATATAGCTGAAATGTTTTCATCTCATGTTTCAGCATAGTTGGGCACAACTAAGTCCGTACGACGCTTATTGGAGAATCGATTCCATACAATGACTGGGCTATTGGGGTACAGCCCATCATGGTGCATCTCTAGACAAATAACACCGAGGTCAAACCTATCGACCCCTACCAACACAAGACTGGCCTACTCTTTACGGTATAGTACGAAATATGATCACCTCGCTTTTGGGCCCCGAAGCATACAATTTGAGAGATAATAGCGACTCTAGATAGGGATGATTATACCCTACTTAGGAGCGACCCACTTAGCCCTGCTACATCTCCCCTGTTTTAGTCCTTCCCGGTTGATGAGGCTTGAGGCTACATTTTACCTTTTTGTATAGCACTTCCTACTTGGAATGCTAATACTGCCCACTAAGCAACAATGCAGTATCAGCATTCATCCATAAAAGTTCGTTCTGGGACTGAACGAAACACTTAAGAGCTCCGTCTCCAAATTCTATCATCTTTAAGATGTCTTCACTTCAAAACACATTCATTGGATCAAAGTGGTTTCCGAATAACATATCTAATGCCGGTCTCTTCGAAACAACTTTTCGATAATTCCTGGTAAACTCAACCCCGGTTCTTTAGGAAATGAACAGTCAAAGATAAGATTGGAGATCACCTCCTAACCGTTAGTGGATGGATTTCCTTATCATTGTCCTAGGAGAATGAAACGAGATTTATACGCACAGTACAACATCATCGGAGATGACTGTGCTATATAAATCAACTGTTTCTTCGAAATATTTCCGAAGTTGCGTTTATGGTCCAATTTCGATAGTCGGTTATTTAACTATCGAATAACAAACAATCAATCAGGAATTTAATTCCATGGGAAAACCCAACATTGGTTAAACAACAAATAAAACTAGGCCTCTATTAATTAATGTTTTAATAATTAATTTCACCTTGTAATATTCATCTCAAAATCCTTTTTCAAAGATATATATATATATACACACACACATCCACAATCCCTATATTTTAAATACTTGGAGAATATCCATATACTTATCTCAATGTTATAAGTGTATTCACAAAACCGAGAAAGATTTCCTTTCTATATAGTTCAAAAATCATTTACAAATCCCTTGCCAATCTCAAAAACCATTTATAAAACCATTTATAACCTTTTAAAACCATTTATAAAAATCATTATTCCAGTCATTCATAAACCATTTTATAATCCATGCAATTATTTATAAAGCTCTTCTTATAAATCTATAACCCATTTATAAATCTCCTCTATAATTATCTAAAACCATTTGCAAAGCTCTCTTCATACGTTATAAATGATTCTCCTTTAAGTCTCCAAAACATTTTACAAACTTGTCTTATAAAGCCTAAACCTATTTATAAAACCTTATTTATAAATCTCGAAAACATTTATAAATAAATAATAATCATTTACTTTAAAACACTATTATATAATAATAAACGTTATAAATAAATAAGTATTAACTTTAAACATCTTAAAAATAGTAGTTGATAAATTTCACACATTCTTAATAAACAATAATAAATTATCTTCAACATTTATAATTACTAATAATTAATTTCCAAATCTTTACTGATAATAATTAAAAGTAATTTCAAACCATATTAACAATTTAAATAATAAACTTTTCAAAATATTAAAATATTGATGAACCACTTTTAAATAGTATTAATATAAATAAACAACTTTTAAAACATAATTATATTGCTTTGATAAAAATCAATACTTAATTTCCAACATGATCATTTCCATATTTATAAAATTTTATTTATAGATCTCTTCTATTTTATGAAACATTCTTTTAAAAATCCCTTTTATTTATGAACCCCATTTATAATCCCATCCCTTTATAAATCTCACTTATTCATAAAATACATTCAAAACATGATTTCAACCCGTTTGAAACGTTGCTCCCATATTTATGAATTCCTTTTAAATTTCTTTTTATTTATAAAATCATTCGACATCTTCCAATTTACCCCCACCTTTAATTTCCAAAATAGAATCAACTATTTTCTAAAATGACATTCCACATCATATAATAGATCCACCATTAGATTTATTTTTTCCCTATCTATCCCATTACAATGTTTCCTTTTATTTATAAACACCGTTGATAAATCCCCACTTTACTAACGAAAATATGACTGTACAAATCTTCGCTTTCTTTATAAAATATCACTTTTATAAATTATCATATTTATAAATTCCACCTTTATAAATAAATTATAATATATGTACCTGTATATATATATCACTTTATATAAAATGGTTAATAAATATTTATATCAAACTATTTCTATTTTCCTTTTAAAACAATATCCATTTATTATAAAGATTGACTTTTCTTCCAAGATCTTAAAAATCTTTATTTACTATTCAAAATCTCTATTTAAAATATTTTATAAATGTAACGACTCGTAAATTTCAACTGTTTTAATAACGTAATTTGTTGAAATTTTGTGAAATTTTAAACGATAAAATTTTGAAATAAAAATTTAATATTTGGAATACGTCTAGTTAAACATAGCAACTGGTAAATTTTCGTCCGAAAATATGAAAGTTTATTTCGCGCGTAAATTCACTTCAATTTAATCAGTTAAAAAGCGATGAAAATAAAACGTTTTCAAAACCAAAATATTTTTACATAGAAAAATTCTAAACCATCTTTTGAGCAAGATGTCAGTTTGTAGTTTTTCAAAATTTGGACATCTATTGCTCCGTCGTTCTTATTTTCTGCAAAATAGCAGTATTCTGGTACCGATATCGATTTTTATCGGATGATCAAACCACTGATATCTGTGCACCGTTTCGTTCATCTCGTCGTGTTGATCTCCACAGTATATTCGTTTGTCAATTTTGGAGTTTGGCACGTCAGGAAATCGATAAAATGATTTACCGTATCGGCACCCGTACTTGAGCCTTTTGGGTTCCTGTCCTTTCACTATCCACTGTGTAAACGTATGGCCATCGGTTATTAATATTTTGAGAATCCAACTGTTGACTTTCTCTATTCCCACCGATCCAATATATTATTTCCTGGATCTCCATTTCCAATCTTCCCTCTTCACTTCTCTCTGGTTTTTGGTTTCAAAAAGAAAATGGGAAACATATACATGTAGTTTGTTTTTTTGTGGCAACCCTGCTCGTTTTCTTCATTCTTGCCGGCAAGCTGCACACATTTTCCCTAACCCACACACAGCCACTTGCAACCTTCCCACTTCCATCGAACATCTCCCTGGCCACCATTTCTTCTCCACGTGCCCACTGATCGCCTCGAGCAACCAACCATCGCCCAGCTAGCGCAACACGCCCATCCACAACCGAACATCCCTTCCACGTGTAGCCGCTTCCACAAACTCACCTTCCCTACCAGATAGCCACATGAACCAAACACCACTGTCCATGCCTATGCATCACCACCTTGCTTCTCACTTCCAAACCCTCCACCCTCCCTCGCCTGAGACAGCCACACACCGGCCCCATGTCTCCACGACCAAGTTCTCCCCTGACATCCCGTGACCAGATCCGCCCCTGTCCTCGTCGAACACCAGCCAGTGAAACCCATACCCACTTCCACACTGACAGCCCAACATCACGCCGAGCCACCGCCTTGTCATCTATTTCCCCTTGCCGTGCGCCTCCATGACTTCTCTCGCATGTATGAAAAGGTAGACGTGTTTTGCGTGAGTTATATGTGTTCTAAGTATGGGTTTTAAAATGTAAGTATATATTTATATTAATTGTAAGTATGAAGTTAAAGATCGTATTATATCTGCTATAGTCTTCGCTCTGTTTTATTATTGTATTATACCTTTTAAACTAGGTGTGAGTATATATAGTAAGTATTTAAAATGGGTGGTCTATGTGGCCTGTCTACATTGGTATTGTCTGCATTTATGTATTGGTATATATGTGGTCTGGATATATAGTGTGCGTGGCTGGCATGTTTTATATAAAGTATGCTAGCTAGTTATTTTATATATGTGTGTATACGTGAATTTTGGGTCTGCTGCATTTCAACTATTTATGGGCTAGTTTTAACTTATATACTAATGTCTATATATTTGTTTATATATAGAGTCGGTCGGGTTATGCATCTTTTGGTCTTGTTTCTTTGAATTGCTTTGGATTTTATTATATTATTTTATACTATACTGATATTTCATGTGTCATTTAAGCCATTTAAATATTGGTCAGTGAGTATGTATTCATATATTAGATATGTTCGTATATATGTAATTGTTAGTTATATTAAGGTTATGTGTTAGTTACGTATGTTAGTATTTTTAAATGCAAGTATATATATAGAGAGAGGTTTTTTAAATGAACATACAACGTATGTAAGTATATTTTAATATGTATACGTTTGTTTATATATGGGTCGGCATGCATCTGAATATATTTCAGTATATGTATATTGTCCAATGATTTCATACATCACTATATATTGATTTTTTGTTCCAAACATTATTCATATATATGTGGAGAAATATATACATGTTTAAAAAAAAAAAGATACAGTATCAATTTCAAAATATATGTATTTTTCATATGCATTTTATTTTAACATTGATTTAAGAGGATAATATGATAAAATCATATATAATTTATTTTAGTCTATATCAAACGGATTCTGATTTATTTCGCTTATTTCGATTTATCAACTGTGTCCGTCGAATTCGTGCCCAACCCACTTCGCTTTGGAATTCATACTTGGATTGTAACTCACTTCGTTATCAAATTCCTCTAGCCTCGAAAGGTGAGCAATCACTCACGATTAACGTTCTTTTATTTATTAAATTTGATTTCAACTGAAACGACAATTGAAATATGCTGCTGTTAGTTAATTAAACTGTTATATATGTTATTGCCTGTATCAGTTCACCTGTGACATCTGACACCATTATCTGTTAATTATTTATGCGATGATAATACAGTTTGGCTGATAATTGATTGATTGTTGATGTTTATATTGGACGTTAAATTGTTAATGTTAAATTGATAAATAGTATGAAATTGAACTGGATATAGGATAATTAAATGTTAAATTTGATTAACGGACATTTGTATAATATGATCCCTTTAACTGTTAAATTTATTGACACGTAGGATTGTTAACTACACCTTGAACCATCAATTGTATGTTGCTTAAACTGATGATGTATGAAATTGTAATAGATGACAAGTGAAAACCGTAATGTAATAACCCTTAATCTAAATGAAATGATAGTGTAGATTCTAGAAATAATTATATTAATTCGTACAAATAACAATGCGAATTAATACGATTATTTCGGGATTATTCGAATTGATTATTGGATTGTTATTAGTTGTTGTTATTGCTTGTTTATTTACTTTGACACCATCCCAGTTATCACACTGCAAGTCCCCTTTGATATGCTTTGATTTTGAATTGAATTGGAATCGGGTTGAAATGATAAATACCCAAATTAAACTTTGACCTAGGATAGAGAATTAAATAAAACCCGATTGGTCAATAATTTGATTTAAAAATAAAACGAAGATTTTATTTGAATAAATAATATGGTTTTGAAATGAAGTTGAAATTTGAATTTTTAATGAAAGGAAAATGTTAATATTTAAAAATCTGAAACAAAATATTAACAATGTAACTGATGAAAGAATGTTGTTTAATTTGAGAAATGATTGAATTAACTTCGAAATGATTCAATAATTAGGTTTGAAATTATAATTAAGTTTGAAATAATTAAATTTTGAAATTATTTGATAATTAAGTTTTGAATTATTTAATAATTAAATAAGATTGAATTATTAAATGATTAAATTGAATTGAATTCTTTAATAAGTAAAATTGAACTTTTGAATAAGTGAATTTTTACTTTGTAAATAATTGAAATTGAATTTCTTTATTAATTAAGTTTTGGAAAATTATTTAAGTAAGTGAATAAGTGAAATTGAATTTCTTTAACAAGAAATAAATTGTGATTTATTGAAATTAATGTAAGACTTGAAATTTAAAGAATTTGGTTTGATGAATTTAATTTAATCAAATTTGTAAGTTTTGATATAATGAAGTTGAATTTAAATAATGGGTTTAATGAATTGGAAATTTAATAGAAATTGTTTTGAATGGAAAATTTACTTAATGAATATTGAATGAAATCGATAAATGAATTTAAATTTGATTTGGATGTTAAATTAAATTAATTTAAATATTTTTGAAATGAAACTTATATACGAACTTGAATCAAAATTTTGAATTGTTTTAAATAGAAATCGAAATTGAATTATAAGCTTTTGAAATGGTAATTTGGAAGTTTTGAAACGTAAATTATTGGAAATTGGTTTTGAAAGACAAATGAAATGTTGATTTACGAATTGAAATTGAAATTGAAATTGATTTGGTTTTGAAATAAATAAACGACCAATCGGTGTAATAATTACGAAAGTTATTAAAGAGACCGGGATCGGTAATGGATATACTCTCTATCTAAACCGAAAACCACTTTAATAACTATACGCGGAGTGATGATCCAGAATGAAGTGGTTGGAAATGATGTACGTGATGACTGAAGAAAGTGAACGATAATGGATAGCCTTGACACTTGTGTCAAATTGGAAATGACTAAAACAGGAGCTGTGTCGGGCCAATGGAGGATTGATACCTCAAGTGGACACACTTTTTCGAACTACTTATACTTGTTGTCGATTGGTGCACCCTTGATTTTGGGAGTGTTGTTTCACGGTGTTGCGGGCGCTGCGGCGTTGCGTTCTCACCAGCCCGGATCAGGCGAACGGTAGTATCACTACCTTGGGTATAGCCTCATGTGCCTTGTCATACTTGTATTCCATTTATGCGCGACCACTACGATTTTGATTTGTACCTTTAGTATATGGATTGCCCTCTGGTGACTTCCGGTTTTGGGGAAACTACGGTCTTGTATATGCTTTTGGGAATAAAAATGTGTTAAGGGTGGAATGGGCCATGACTTAACGCTATTTTGATATCTTATTATTACTGATAGACATTATCTATTTAGCGTATATTAATACCTAGTAGATAGTTTAACGGATCCTTAAAGGATGGTTATTCCAAACATCCTTTGAGTTACTTGTATTTCAATTGCTATTTCACTTGAGTTGGATTTATTAATATAAGAATGTTAATCCTGACTCGAGTGTTTTGTATTTTGCTTTACGCTCGGGTCAGACTGAGTGGTTCAGCTTTCGAGACTCACCTTTGGAGTTGGAGCTTTGCTTGAAGATCCAGCCATCTATTCTGCTTTCAATATTCGATGATTCCAGTGATGTATTCTGATTTGTATCTGATGTATCGTATTACTCTTCTGTTGTAAACTCTGATGTATTTTATATATTCATATAGTAGCTTCATGAACTACTATCTCTTTTATTTCCGCTGCAAATTATTACTCTGTGTCTGTGATCTGTGATTATTTATTTACTGTATATGTTCAGTTTTGCCAAATTTAAATTAACAATGCGGTATTTTGAGCAATTCAATTCCGGCATGAGTGTCTACCTATACACTTATAATGGATGCGAATGGTCCAAAATAGCGGGTCGTTACAGTTGGTATCAGAGCTTTGGTAGCTCTAGGCAAAACTCAACATATAGAGTAAATGTATTTACAGAACCACTCTCATTCGAGTTTCAATCTCTTCCTTTGACTCAATTCCTTGAATTTTGGGACGTTCTCCTCGGTTCCGAAATTCATTCGTGTCCTTCACTATTCGTCTTCTTTCAATTCTGGAGCACCCCATAACTCCATTTTGAATGATATCTATAATAGATCGGCGGTCTCGCCAATCTTAGAATGATTCGTGAAGGAGTAAACTCCTTTATAATAGGCATCGATTTACCGGAGATTCCTGTACCCTCGGTTTACGATGCTATCTATCTCCTGCTATACCTGAATACTATTTCTTGAGATTGAATGTCGATTTACCACGGAATTCCACATCGATCTTATTCTTGAAGTTACGGACGATCCGGTTAAGATTGCCCGTGAATTAAATAAGCTTATCCAACCCGATTCTGTTAATTGAATCATCTTATCTTTCCTTTCGAACTTGTATTCAAATCAGATTTCTCTTTGATTTGAGTCCATCAAAAATGTGAATCCCTATCCTTGCTTTGAAATCCATTATTGTATCGTTAAGTGAGGAAGTGTATTGAAAATTAATTTTAACATATCGTTTCCAAATTTGATAAATAAAATAAAAGTTTTGTATGATTATATTATATATAAATATAAGTTTTCTGAAATTAAATTGTTAATGAATTTGTTGTCAGAAATAATAATATTTGATTTTCATTCATTGTTTTGTAAACCATTGGCTATTGCATAATATAAATGAATGAATTTATAAACTTGGTTAAAAATTGATTTGAATTTGAAATGAATCTAATTCAGAAATTTGAGAATTTATTAGTTTCCGGTGATTTTGAACTTTGGTTTTTTTAAAATTTTAAAGTATATAGTATAAAGGTATTTTCAAATAGAAACCGTTTTCAAAAAAAAACAAATTTTAAAAATGTTGAAATCAGTGCTCTTCTCTTTGTCGCTGGAAAATAATTTCGGTGATGGCGGCCGCATCATCGACATTCATTTTCGAGTTTCGAAGTGAAGATACCATTCTGTAGCTTTGCTACGGTTTTGTTTTGTGGAAAAAAAAATTATTTTGATTTGAATTTCTTCAGTGTATTTTGATTTATATATATATGGGTATCTTATTTTAAAAATTTAATTTGATTTGATATAAATATATTATATATATCTCTAAATTGTTTAAAGTTAATCGGAAATCTAATTTTAAATTTTGTAAAAGGATGATTTTAATTATAAATAAAACCAAAATTTGGAATAAATATTTAAACTTGAATAATTGAATTGGGAAAATTTTATTTGTATATTGTTCAACTGCATTCTAATACAACTTACCTAAATCATTCAGAAGTTGAATATGTAATTGGATAATATATAAGATAAATTGAATTTATAAATAAAAATTTGAGTGTTCATAATAAAGGTTATACACTAAAATTTTGATTATAAAGATGTTAATAGAGTTAGATGGGATAATAAGTAAAACTCAGTTAATAATAAAATAAATTTGTTTTGAAAGAATTAATAAATTGAAATTTGATCAACATATGAAAATACCTTGAATTTGAAAGAAATTAATAGATGTAAATTAATTTAAATCGAAACTTTTCTGTTTTAAATAAATTTATATGGGTTAAATATATGTGATAAGATATATTAAGTGAAATAAATTTATAATAATTTGGAATTAAAGGATTTAATCTGTTGAAAATAAAATATAATTATAATAAAAGATTATTCAAATTTATGGTTTTAGAAATTGTAAATTGAAGATAATTGGATAACAAGATAATGAATTTAGAAATAGTTGAAATTGATTTTAGTGAAATCAAACGGATTAAATCAATTATTGAATATCAATTAATTTAAATTTGAATTTATATGGTTTAAATTAATTGTTATTTTGTATTTCAAATCTATTTTTCTTTCTGGTTGTTTCTATTCTCCTACCTCGTTCCTTTTCGGGGACGAAAAGTTTTGAGTGGGGGAGAGTGTAACGACCCGTAAATTTCAACTGTTTTAATAACGTAATTTGTTGAAATTTTGTGAAATTTTAAACGATAAAATTTTGAAATAAAAATTTAATATTTGGAATACGTCTAGTTAAACATAGCAACTGGTAAATTTTCATCCGAAAATATGAAAGTTTATTTCGCGCGTAAATTCACTTCAATTTAATCAGTTAAAAAGCGATGAAAATAAAACGTTTTCAAAACCAAAATATTTTTACATAGAAAAATTCTAAACCATCTTCTGAGCAAGATGTCAGTTTGTAGTTTTTCAAAATTTGGACATCTATTGCTCCGTCGTTCTTATTTTCTGCAAAATAGCAGTATTCTGGTACCGATATCGATTTTTATCGGATGATCAAACCACTGATATCTGTGCACCGTTTCGTTCGTCTTGTAACGACCCGATATTTTGGACCATTCGCATCCATTATAAGTGTATAGGTAGACACTCATGCCAGAGTTGAATTGCTCAAAATACCGCGTTGTTAATTATAATTTGGCAAAACTCAGCATATGCAGTAAATAAATCAATCACAGAATCACAGACACAGAGTAATACAATAATACGCAGCGGAATAGATAAAATAGTAGTCATGAAGCTACTATATAAACATCAGAGTTAGAAACAAAATACAACAGAATATCTCAAATGCAGTGAAGTCTTCAATACAACAGATGACTTCTCTGAACAAATCAACTAGAAGAGATGAAAGCTGAGGCGATAGATGGATCTCCAAACGAAGCTCCAAACTCCAAAGGTGAGTCTCGAATGCTGTATCACTCAGTCTGACCCGAGCGTAAAGCAAAACACAAAACACTCGAGTCAGGATTAACATTCTTATATAAATAAATCCAACTCAAGGGAAATATCAACTGAAATGCGAGTAACTTAAAGGATGTTTGGGATAACCATCCTCTAAGGATCTTCAGAACTATCTACAAGGTGAAAATATACATTTTTACACCGTGGTCATTTCAATTTAAATTTATACTTCAAACCCAAATATCATTTCATTTCAAATATATTTATTTTCCAAAATATTATATATATTAAATGATTTAAAAGGTAAAGTATTTAATTTTCTCAAGTCTCGCAAATCGATTCAAATTAACTCAAATTCCAAATTCAAATTTATTCAAAGATCAATTCATCAATTCAATTCAGTGCTAAAGATACCATTTATATTTTCAATATATATCAAAGCTTTAATATTCTACAATTTCAAAGTTCAAATTAACAGTTTCATATAGATCTTGATTTAACTTTATTATTATTATTTAATCAGGGAATATTCACTTAATAAATTCAATATCATTTAACTCACCTTAAATTACACTTTACTAAATATTTCCTTAAACTTTATTTAAACAAGAAATATTCATTAGATTACTTATAAATCAAACTCAAGTTATAAATCATATCTTACATCCCAATTTCAATAAGCTTTAAATTGGTCTAATTAAATAAAATTCTTTACTAAACTCAAATTATTTTCCCAACCTTAACTTATTCAAATTTTTACCAAAAATCTATTTTGAAATATAAATTTTTATACTTAACATATTATATGTATTAAATCCATCTTAATTAAATTAAATATCATTATTTAATCTATATATATCATTACCATTCACATATAAAATTTTAAGAATCAACATTTGTTAAAACCATATATTTCTTTCCAAAACCATAGAATTCAATTTCAAAATATATATATATATATGGACCAACGGTGTCTGTATATATATTTATCATATGGTTAAGTGATACGGATATTTATCATTTCAATCCGAATTTTAAATATATACGGGTAGATATCATTTCGACCCGTAATCCCAATTTCAATTCAAATGAAAATCGCTTGGGTTTATCATTTCAACCCATAACGATTTTCTCCTATTCTAAAGTCCGTTCGGGTATGTATCATTTCAACCCATAGTGAATTCTATACTAACAGGGAACTTGCAGAGTGATAACAGATAATATAAAATAAAACAACAGGCATATATCATCAATAGAATAAGAACAACGGGACATGGTGTCATATCCCACAGGTGCACAGTTACAGATAATAGTATATATAACAACTTAAAAAACTACAGCAGCATATTTCAATTGTCGTTTCAATTGAAATCAAATTTAATAAATAAAAGAACGTTAATCGTGAGTGATTGCTCACCTTTCGAGGTTAGAGAGAATAGATAACCAGACAAGCTACGATTTGAGTCACGATATAGTCTATCGATCGATCCAACAACAGATCTCAAAGCGATGTAAGCAGAATACGGATTCGACAGTCAAAGCTGATAGATAAGAATCGATGAGAGCTAATCAGAATCAGTTAATAAAATTGAAATGAAAAGTATATTGTATTATTTCCAGGAAGTCAATACTTAAGTTAAACACAAGTATTAAAATAACATATAAAATTAAAAATCATTGTTTTACATTAAATATATACATCAAAATCAACCATATACAAATGCAGGTTAGTATATATACATCCTACGTGCAGACCACAAACCAAACTAATATGCAAACAATATACATATATATATATATGCAGACTATCCACAAAACCACATGTAGACACTATATATATTTATATATGCAACTAAATATACGTGAACCCAGTATGGTAAAATACATAAGTTACAGACTAAACATATATATAACTCTGTAAATAAGTATACTACCTATAACTAATATATATAATACAAGTAAAATTTATACGAAAGTAGTTATAAAGTAAATTATACAACTATATGCAAATGTGTACCACCAGATTCTATATTAAAACCTGAATCTAGTCACCTATATGTATACCAATAGACTATATTTGTTTATTATATAGTATACAAACTTATAGATAAAAGTGCACAAACATATAATACTTCCCAAAAAAAAAAAATGGTCTATGGCTTATATAACAGAGCTAATATGTATACAAACCTATATAACTTCTCTAACCTATAATATATGTGTAAAACGTAACTGGTCTATACTGAGTTAAACATTTAACGAAACTTAGTTTAGATATATATTACTGCTGTAACTTTATGTACAATTAAACCTTTATGCCAGAGAACTGATTTACAATCTATCAATATATAAATCTCTCTTTTGTAAATATATAAATTCCAAGAAAACTCTACCAACATATTCATATATATTATACTAATATATATGCCATACGTATACTGCCATCTATAAACAATCAGCCTAAGTTTCTGAACAAACTTCCTTGTATGAATACTTACCGTATTATTATATAAACAAAATATTTTGAATATATAAATTTTTAAATATACTTATACAATAGATAACATAACAGCAAATGAAGCTATGCTGCTTAATACATATAATATGTAAAGAGTAATACTAATATAAACTAATATAATTTATATAAATTGAGCACTAACCTAAACAAGTGATGGCCAGAGGTGAGCTCGGATTTGATGAGAGGAGTTGCAGGGTGGCCGGCGTCACGTTGTGGTCGGCGGTGATGGATTCAAGATGAGGTGGCGGGCATGGGGAGTGGATGGCTTTCGTTCGAGCAGTAGGTGAGGGGTCTACTGCTGAGGTCAGGGGAGAGGAACGCTCGGGTGGCTGATCTGGAGATGTAGGCGGGTTCGAAGTAGGGCAAGGTGGTCGGGGTAGATGGGAAGTGGTTCGCTGGGAGTGGTTATGCGAGGGGAGGTCGAGATTGGGTGGTTGAACGGTGGCTGCGATGTGAACGAGGTGGTGGTTGCGTGGATGGAAAGGGGTGGCTGGTGGTCGAGGCTGAGGTGTGGCAGCGGCTTGTTGGATTAGGCGTGGTGGAGGAATCGGTGGACGAGAAAGCCAAGTGGTGGTGAGAAAATTTAAAGGGGAAGGAAAGAGAGTGGGAGGCAGAGAAACAGAAAATGAACTTGTAATAATATTCTCTGCCGAGATATTTGCAAGCGAACCGAAACGTGGGGCGAAAAATAACGTGTGATCAATTCAAACGTCAGAGAGTTTTGAACGAACTAAAATGAATGAAATATTAACGGTCACCCCATGATAGCTGGAATCCAAAGCAATTAATTGATGTTTGTACAGCACGTCATCAGATTGAAAAAGGCAAGGATACAAAAAGTCACAAATTTTGGTACCGGTACAACATACAGTTTTATTGTTTCCGTCGCGTACCGGTATTCAAGATACAAAATTGAATATACCACAGAGATCAGCATGACGAGACGATCAAAACGGTATACGGACATCAGTGGTACGATTATCCGGTCAAAAGTCGATAATCGGTACCAGAAATGCTGCTATTTTGTCAGAATTAAGATAAACGGGGCAGTAGAAGTCCAAATTTTGAAAAACGAATTCCGCAATCTGATTCAGAATGATCAGAATAAATTTTCTCCTGTTGACATATTTTGGTTTCGGAAAACTTTTAAATTCACTTTTATTAACCGGTTTGATTTGAAATGAAATTTCACAGGAAAACAAACTTTAATATTATCAAATGAAAATTTACCAGTTGCTATATAAAAATAGACGTATTCCAAATAATAAATTTTTAATTTCAAATTTTATTGTTTAAAATTTCACAAAATTTCAATTAATTACGTCATAAAATTATTAAAATTTACGGGTCGTTACACTCTCCCCCACTCAAAACTTTTCGTCCCCGAAAAGAAAGGAGGTAGAAGAATAGAAACAACCAGAAAGAAAATAGATTGAAGGTTAAGATTAAACAATTAATTTAAAACTATATAAATTTTACTTGAAATATTCACTTGAAAACTTCATTTGCAATCAATTATCTTTAATACCTTAATACCTTTCAAAAATCCATTTGTAAACTCTTGCCTCATTTATCAATACCTTTTATATGTTTAAATAATATCTTTATAAATATATAAAAACTATTTGAAAACAGTTATTTACATTATTACTTATATTTGAAAACATTAAATCCATAATACATAAATTTATAAAAAAAATGAGGACTTGGAAAAAGAATATTTAAAAGGATATAGTCAACAAGGAAAAAAAATGAGGACTTGGAAAAACAGAATAGGTGAATAAATAAAGCTGAGCAGATAAGGTAGATTCAAAGGAATAATATCGGGCATGAATAATTAATTCAAACCATTAGAAATTTCAATTTCGAATAGTAATACAAAATTTCTTTGTTAGAAATACTTTTATAATAAAATATATTTTTTTATAACGAAACAAATTTTATTTCCAAAATACTTTTATAACTCGATGTTTCAACAAGTTTATCCTTGTTCCTGTAGACTCTGGTAGTGCGTTGATCACGCGCAAAACTAGAATTCTCCAGGTACTTAGTAGACCTGTTTCAACACCCAGTGAAAATACTGGAAAAACTTTTAAAAACAGATATGGAAAGTACAATCCAAACAAATCAACCAAACCAAACCTTTGTCCGATCATGGTTCGCAGATACACAATGGTTACGCCTGGTTCCCCTAGGAAACAATCCATATCCGTAAGCTTTCTCAGCCCTGCGAGTTACGCCATGATGACTAGTAGAATGCAGGATACACAATGGTTACGCCTGGATCCCCCAGGAAACAATCCGTACCCCCAGGCAAGACTCAGCCAAGCATTTGCACTACTATTCGCGACCTACACAGATTGCAGGATACACAATGGTTACGCCTGGATCCCCCAGGAAACAATCCGTACCCCTAGGCAAGACTCAGCCAGGCAGTTGCGCTATGCAGTCACGAGAGAACGATAAGACCATGGGTAACGCCATGGAATTCGAAGGACACTCGAGTATCATATCCGGAAAACCAAAATCAGAGAGAATAATATCGATAGAATGAATCCAAGATGTGGCCACAAATCGGATATCAAGCAGAAGGCACTTTCCATATCTTTACTTCGAAAATATGTACCATATAGTACCTTTTCAAATCACTTTCAAATATCGTACTTATATAAAATCCATTATATATAAGATTTAATTTTCAAATCCATTACTTTCCAAAATCAATAGTATATCAAATCATACTTATATAGACTTCAATTATATAAGATTTCACTTTCAAATTGAGTATCCTTTCAAATCTATAGTTTTCAAATCAATTTCATACTCATACAAGTCAATTTTATATAAGTTCGACAACTCCCAAATCAAGTATTTAGTAATACAAGGTTCTCAAATTTCAGTTTGTTTCAATATTAATTCACTTCCAAAATCATATACGATTTCACCAAATTATTTCTTCTCAAATTATATATCTTTAGTTTTCAAAGCTTCCAAAATAATAGATTTAGAAAATAAATCCAAATTTCCAAATCAATATAATTTAAGTCAACCAATTCATTTCCAAAATCAAATGTTTTCAAAACCATCTTATACTTATGTAAGGTCCATCTTATATAAGGATCAAATTAATTATGCGAATAAAACAACATACGTACAACTTATATATTTATTCCAACTAGTTAAATATATAGTTTCATAAAGATGTTACTAAATTAAAACATTTAAACTAACTTTTATTCAAAATATTTTCAAGACCAACTTCTTCTCAAATTATTTCAAATCTAAATTTCATATTAGAGAATTTAAAATTTTCTTACTCATTTACTTAACCAAACAGTTTCAACTTATTTAAATCGTACTACTTCATACTTAAACATTCAAAACAAACTTATATACTTTATCAAAATACTTTTCAAAATTTCTCAGCTTTGAAAAGTTAACCTTGATTTGGAAGTGTTCGAACCTTCAAAATAGCTGAAGAAATCATTTTAAAATTCAAGAGTTAGAAATCAGCAACAAATCGGTAAATCAATTTTAATAGATAGGGTTATATCAAATCCAAACTCGAGGACTGAACACCGGTTCATTTCAAATCGTTTCAAATATATATATATATATACATATATCTTTCGAATATCAAATCTTACTTCTGAATTTTGAAATCAAAAATTGTTTCGCAAAATCACTCGCGTAGCAATGCTACTAAAGTGGCCTATCCCTCACTCTGAAACTCGAAAATCAATGTCGATGATGCATGCACTCATCACCGAAATTATTTTCCAGCGACATAAGTGAGTTCTGGACTTCTATCTTCTCAAACTTCTTTGAATTTTCTTCGAAATTATTCGAAACCCATTAAAATCATTTGAAACATTTCTTATTCGGAAAATACTTTTAAATCATATTATTATTATATATTCCAAAATCTTAAAACCAATTTCAAAATACCGGAGTTCAATTCTCAAATTTCAAACTTAAAATCCTTCAGTTATAAATTTTTTTTTTTTTTTTAGATAAATCAAATTTCTTATTTAAAATTTTTCTTCCAAAATTGCAAATCCTTCCTAAACCTCAAATTCTCATTTTTTTAAAAAAGGTATATAATCTTTATCGAAAACATTTTACTTTTATATATAGAATATAATAATTTCGATATATAAAACAATTTTTAAAATATAAACAAGCTTGATTTTTCAAAGGATGGTTCAAGAATGGATTTCAAAACAAAGATAGAAATTCAAATTAGAGGGACACTAATCAAATAGGATTCTGATTCGAAAATAAGTTAGAACGAAAATGAGATAATTAATTACAAAACAGTAGATGGATACACTTATATAAATCGCGGGCGACCTTAACCGGGTCAACCGTGACTTCAAGAATATAATCGATGCGGAAATCTAAGGCAATCAACATTCGATCGCAAGAGATAGCGACATCTAAACCAAAAATATAAAAATCTCCGGTGAATCAATGCCAATTGTGAAGGAGTTTCACCCCTTCACACTCATTCAAAGATTGGTGGAACCCTATTCTTATAGAGATCATTCGAAGTGGAGTTATGGGATACTCCAGAATCAAAAGAATACAAATAGGGAGAGACAAGAATGAGTTTTGGAACCGTAGGGAACGTTCCAAAGTTCAGAGGAATCCTAATCGAAGCAAATCCCCACCAAGATTAGAGATACATAACCTATATCGATACAAAAGAATTTCCCTTCAAAATTTGGAAAGACTCGAATTCATAACATACGAAAACAGAAGCATAAATATCTCCAGTTTGACAACTTCAGTTAAGCAAATGATACAATCGAGTTCGCTTAAAGCAACCTAACATACAACAGATAACAAAAGGTCCACAGGTTTACCACTCCTACATAAACAAAGCATCAGTATTAATTCTTCCAGGTGGTACATCAACGGGTCCAGAACACTCCCCCTCAATGTGCCCCCAACATCTGCATTTCTGGCATAGGTGCACTACACTCCCATCTTCCTTAATGAACTGCGGGTACGCAACCTTCTTTCCATACTTTCGCACAGAACAATTCCTGGCTATATGCCCAGGCCTCTTACAGTGATAGCAAATGGTTGATAGGTCGACAGATGTAGTGTGTGCAGATTTCACTTTCTTCACCTTCTGGCAGCGACTGGGAAAGTGCCCCTCACTACGGCATCTAAAACAGAAGATCTTGGATCGAAAACGCTTGCCCTCCTTCTTCTTTCCTACATTCCTTTTCCCGCACATGACTGCATAGTGTCCCTTTTCCTGACACCGATAACAAATGACATGGTCATAAGGACCCGGTTCTGCCCTTTCTCTCCACAGCCTCTCTTGTTCCTCGATTGCTTCCTCCCGTTCCTTACGGGCCAGTGCTCTCCGTGCCCGACGGGCTGCTTTCTGCTCTTCTGATTTTGCCATTACAAGATAGTTTCCTATCATTCAAATATTCAATGAGTCAAAAATCAACATGATAGAAGTTCAAAATTTAAGGGGAAATTAAATCAAAGGGAGTTTCAAAACAAAAGGGAAAGGACTCGAACGAAAATGAGGTAATTAAAATTCAAGAAGAGAAGATGGATATACTCAAATAAGAGTATAATCAGGGAGAGGCCAGAACGAAAGTGATTCCGCAAATCAGTTTACCATATATGCTATGTTTTGCCTAGAACCTGGCTCTGATACCAACTGTAACGACCCGATATTTTGGACCATTCGCATCCATTATAAGTGTATAGGTAGACACTCATGCCAGAGTTGAATTGCTCAAAATACCGCGTTGTTAATTATAATTTGGCAAAACTCAGCATATGCAGTAAATAAATCAATCACAGAATCACAGACGCAGAGTAATACAATAATACGCAGCGGAATAGATAAAATAGTAGTTCATGAAGCTACTATATAAACATCAGAGTTAGAAACAAAATACAACAGAATATCTCAAATGCAGTGAAGTCTTCAATACAACAGATGACTTCTCTGAACAAATCAACTAGAAGAGCTGAAAGCTGAGGCGATAGATGGATCTCCAAACGAAGCTCCAAACTCCAAAGGTGAGTCTCGAATGCTGTATCACTCAGTCTGACCCGAGCGTAAAGCAAAACAAAAAACACTCGAGTCAGGATTAACATTCTTATATAAATAAATCCAACTCAAGGGAAATATCAACTGAAATGCGAGTAACTTAAAGGATGTTTGGGATAACCATCCTCTAAGGATCTTCAGAACTATCTACAAGGTGAAAATATACATTTTTACACCGTGGTCATTTCAATTTAAATTTATACTTCAAACCCAAATATCATTTCATTTCAAATATATTTATTTTCCAAAATAGTATATATATTAAATGATTTAAAAGGTAAAGTATTTAATTTTCTCAAGTCTCGCAAATCGATTCAAATTAACTCAAATTCCAAATTCAAATTTATTCAAAGATCAATTCATCAATTCAATTCAGTGCTAAAGATACCATTTATATTTTCAATATATATCAAAGCTTTAATATTCTACAATTTCAAAGTTCAAATTAACAGTTTCATATAGATCTTGATTTAACTTTATTATTATTATTTAATCAGGGAATATTCACTTAATAAATTCAATATCATTTAACTCACCTTAAATTACACTTTACTAAATATTTCCTTAAACTTTATTTAAACAAGAAATATTCATTAGATTACTTATAAATCAAACTCAAGTTATAAATCATATCTTACATCCCAATTTCAATAAGCTTTAAATTGGTCTAATTAAATAAAATTCTTTACTAAACTCAAATTATTTTCCCAACCTTAACTTATTCAAATTTTTACCAAAAATCTATTTTGAAATATAAATTTTTATACTTAACATATTACATGTATTAAATCCATCTTAATTAAATTAAATATCATTATTTAATCTATATATATCATTACCATTCACATATAAAATGTTAAGAATCAACATTTGTTAAAACCATATATTTCTTTCCAAAACCATAGAATTCAATTTCAAAATATATATATATATGGACCAACGGTGTCTGTATATATATTTATCATATGGTTAAGTGATACGGATATTTATCATTTCAATCCGAATTTTAAATATATACGGGTAGATATCATTTCGACCCATAATCCCAATTTCAATTCAAATGAAAATCGCTTGGGTTTATCATTTCAACCCATAACGATTTTCTCCTATTCTAAAGTCCGTTCGGGTATGTATCATTTCAACCCATAGTGAATTCTATACTAACAGGGAACTTGCAGAGTGATAACAGATAATATAAAATAAAACAACAGGCATATATCATCAATAGAATAAGAACAACGGAACATGGTGTCATATCCCACAGGTGCACAGTTACAGATAATAGTATATATAACAACTTAAATAACTACAGCAGCATATTTCAATTGTCGTTTCAATTGAAATCAAATTTAATAAATAAAAGAACGTTAATCGTGAGTGATTGCTCACCTTTCGAGGTTAGAGAGAATAGATAACCAGACAAGCTACGATTTGAGTCACGATATAGTCTATCGATCGATCCAACAACAGATCTCAAAGCGATGTAAGCAGAATACGGATTCGACAGTCAAAGCTGATAGATAAGAATCGATGAGAGCTAATCAGAATCAGTTAATAAAATTGAAATGAAAAGTATATTGTATTATTTCCAGGAAGTCAATACTTAAGTTAAACACAAGTATTAAAATAACATATAAAATTAAAAATCATTGTTTTACATTAAATATATACATCAAAATCAACCATATACAAATGCAGGTTAGTATATATACATCCTACGTGTAGACCACAAACCAAACTAATATGCAAACAATATACATATATATATATGCAGACTATCCACAAAACCACATGTAGACACTATATATATTTATATATGCAACTAAATATACGTGAACCCAGTATGGTAAAATACATAAGTTACAGACTAAACATATATATAACTCTGTAAATAAGTATACTACCTATAACTAATATATATAATACAAGTAAAATTTATACGAAAGTAGTTATAAAGTAAATTATACAACTATATGCAAATGTGTACCACCAGATTCTATATTAAAACCTGAATCTAGTCACCTATATGTATACCAATAGACTATATTTGTTTATTATATAGTATACAAACTTATAGATAAAAGTGCACAAACATATAATACTTCCCAAAAAAAATGGTCTATGGCTTATATAACAGAGCTAATATGTATACAAACCTATATAACTTCTCTAACCTATAATATATGTGTAAAACGTAACTGGTCTATACTGAGTTAAACATTTAACGAAACTTAGTTTAGATATATATTACTGCTGTAACTTTATGTACAATTAAACCTTTATGCCAGAGAACTGATTTACAATCTATCAATATATAAATCTCTCTTTTGTAAATATATAAATTCCAAGAAAACTCTACCAACATATTCATATATATTATACTAATATATATGCCATACGTATACTGCCATCTATAAACAATCAGCCTAAGTTTCTGAACAAACTTCCTTGTATGAATACTTACCGTATTATTATATAAACAAAATATTTTGAATATATAAATTTTTAAATATACTTATACAATAGATAACATAACAGCAAATGAAGCTATGCTGCTTAATACATATAATATGTAAAGAGTAATACTAATATAAACTAATATAATTTATATAAATTGAGCACTAACCTAAACAAGTGATGGCCAGAGGTGAGCTCGGATTTGATGAGAGGAGTTGCAGGGTGGCCGGCGTCACGTTGTGGTCGGCGGTGATGGATTCAAGATGAGGTGGCGGGCATGGGGAGTGGATGGCTTTCGTTCGAGCAGTAGGTGAGGGGTCTACTGCTGAGGTCAGGGGAGAGGAACGCTCGGGTGGCTGATCTGGAGATGTAGGCGGGTTCGAAGTAGGGCAAGGTGGTCGGGGTAGATGGGAAGTGGTTCGCTGGGAGTGGTTATGCGAGGGGAGGTCGAGATTGGGTGGTTGAACGGTGGCTGCGATGTGAACGAGGTGGTGGTTGCGTGGATGGAAAGGGGTGGCTGGTGGTCGAGGCTGAGGTGTGGCAGCGGCTTGTTGGATTAGGCGTGGTGGAGGAATCGGTGGACGAGAAAGCCAAGTGGTGGTGAGAAAATTTAAAGGGGAAGGAAAGAGAGTGGGAGGCAGAGAAACAGAAAATGAACTTGTAATAATATTCTCTGCCGAGATATTTGCAAGCGAACCGAAACGTGGGGCGAAAAATAACGTGTGATCAATTCAAACGTCAGAGAGTTTTGAACGAACTAAAATGAATGAAATATTAACGGTCACCCCATGATAGCTGGAATCCAAAGCAATTAATTGATGTTTGTACAGCACGTCATCAGATTGAAAAAGGCAAGGATACAAAAAGTCACAAATTTTGGTACCGGTACAACATACAATTTTATTGTTTCCGTCGCGTACCGGTATTCAAGATACAAAATTGAATATACCACAGAGATCAGCATGACGAGACGATCAAAACGGTATACGGACATCAGAGGTACGATTATCCGGTCAAAAGTCGATAATCGGTACCAGAAATGCTGCTATTTTGTCAGAATTAAGATAAACGGGGCAGTAGAAGTCCAAATTTTGAAAAACGAATTCCGCAGTCTGATTCAGAATGATCAGAATAAATTTTCTCCTGTTGACATATTTTGGTTTCGGAAAACTTTTAAATTCACTTTTATTAACCGGTTTGATTTGAAATGAAATTTCACAGGAAAACAAACTTTAATATTATCAAATGAAAATTTACCAGTTGCTATATAAAAATAGACGTATTCCAAATAATAAATTTTTAATTTCAAATTTTATTGTTTAAAATTTCACAAAATTTCAATTAATTACGTCATAAAATTATTAAAATTTACGGGTCGTTACACGTCTCGTCGTGTTGATCTCCACAGTATATTCGTTTGTCAATTTTGGAGTTTGGCACGTCAGGAAATCGATAAAATGATTTACCGTATCGGCACCCGTACTTGAGCCTTTTGGGTTCCTGTCCTTTCACTATCCACTGTGTAAACGTATGGCCATCGGTTATTAATATTTTGAGAATCCAACTGTTGACTTTCTCTATTCCCACCGATCCAATATATTATTTCCTGGATCTCCATTTCCAATCTTCCCTCTTCACTTCTCTCTGGTTTTTGGTTTCAAAAAGAAAATGGGAAACATATACATGTAGTTTGTTTTTTTTGTGGCAACCCTGCTCGTTTTCTTCATTCTTGCCGGCAAGCTGCACACATTTTCCCTAACCCACACACAGCCACTTGCAACCTTCCCACTTCCATCGAACATCTCCCTGGCCACCATTTCTTCTCCACGTGCCTACTGATCGCCTCGAGCAACCAACCATCGCCCAGCTAGCGCAACACGCCCATCCACAACCGAACATCCCTTCCACGTGTAGCCGCTTCCACAAACTCACCTTCCCTACCAGATAGCCACATGAACCAAACACCACTGTCCATGCCTATGCATCACCACCTTGCTTCTCACTTCCAAACCCTCCACCCTCCCTCGCCTGAGACAGCCACACACCGGCCCCATGTCTCCACGACCAAGTTCTCCCCTGACATTCCGTGACCAGATCCGCCCCTGTCCTCGTCGAACACCAGCCAGTGAAACCCATACCCACTTCCACACTGACAGCCCAACATCCCGCCGAGCCACCGCCTTGTCATCTATTTCCCCTTGCCGTGCGCCTCCATGACTTCTCTCGCATGTATGAAAAGGTAGACGTGTTTTGCGTGAGTTATATGTGTTCTAAGTATGGGTTTTAAAATGTAAGTATATATTTATATTAATTGTAAGTATGAAGTTAAAGATCGTATTATATCTGCTATAGTCTTCGCTCTGTTTTATTATTGTATTATACCTTTTAAACTAGGTGTGAGTATATATAGTAAGTATTTAAAATGGGTGGTCTATGTGGCGTGTCTACATTGGTATTGTCTGCATTTATGTATTGGTATATATGTGGTCTGGATATATAGTGTGCGTGGCTGGCATGTTTTATATAAAGTATGCTAGCTAGTTATTTTATATATGTGTGTATACGTGAATTTTGGGTCTGCTGCATTTCAACTATTTATGGGCTAGTTTTAACTTATATACTAATGTCTATATATTTGTTTATATATAGAGTCGGTCGGGTTATGCATCTTTTGGTCTTGTTTCTTTGAATTGCTTTGGATTTTATTATATTATTTTATACTATACTGATATTTCATGTGTCATTTAAGCCATTTAAATATTGGTCAGTGAGTATGTATTCATATATTAGATATGTTCGTATATATGTAATTGTTAGTTATATTAAGGTTATGTGTTAGTTACGTATGTTAGTATTTTTAAATGCAAGTATATATATAGAGAGAGGTTTTTTAAATGAACATACAACGTATGTAAGTATATTTTAATATGTATACGTTTGTTTATATATGGGTCGGCATGCATCTGAATATATTTCAGTATATGTATATTGTCCAATGATTTCATACATCACTATATATTGATTTTTTGTTCCAAACATTATTCATATATATGTGGAGAAATATATACATGTTTAAAAAAAAAAAGATACAGTATCAATTTCAAAATATATGTATTTTTCATATGCATTTTATTTTAACATTGATTTAAGAGGATAATATGATAAAATCATATATAATTTATTTTAGTCTATATCAAACGGATTCTGATTTATTTCGCTTATTTCGATTTATCAACTGTGTCCGTCGAATTCGTGCCCAACCCACTTCGCTTTGGAATTCATACTTGGATTGTAACTCACTTCGTTATCAAATTCCTCTAGCCTCGAAAGGTGAGCAATCACTCACGATTAACGTTCTTTTATTTATTAAATTTGATTTCAACTGAAACGACAATTGAAATATGCTGCTGTTAGTTAATTAAACTGTTATATATGTTATTGCCTGTATCAGTTCACCTGTGACATCTGACACCATTATCTGTTAATTATTTATGCGATGATAATACAGTTTGGCTGATAATTGATTGATTGTTGATGTTTATATTGGACGTTAAATTGTTAATGTTAAATTGATAAATAGTATGAAATTGAACTGGATATAGGATAATTAAATGTTAAATTTGATTAACGGACATTTGTATAATATGATCCCTTTAACTGTTAAATTTATTGACACGTAGGATTGTTAACTACACCTTGAACCATCAATTGTATGTTGCTTAAACTGATGATGTATGAAATTGTAATAGATGACAAGTGAAAACCGTAATGTAATAACCCTTAATCTACATGAAATGATAGTGTAGATTCTAGAAATAATTATATTAATTCGTACAAATAACAATGCGAATTAAAACGATTATTTCGGGATTATTCGAATTGATTATTGGATTGTTATTAGTTTTTGTTATTGCTTGTTTATTTACTTTGACACCATCCCAGTTATCACACTGCAAGTCCCCTTTGATATGCTTTGATTTTGAATTGAATTGGAA
Source organism: Allium fistulosum (assembly GCA_030737815.1). NCBI lineage: Eukaryota > Viridiplantae > Streptophyta > Magnoliopsida > Asparagales > Amaryllidaceae > Allium > Allium fistulosum. The sequence goes on from CM060905.1 coordinate 194,130,083, forward strand.
TCGGGTTGAAATGATAAATACCCAAATTAAACTTTGACCTAGGATAGAGAATTAAATAAAACCCGATTGGTCAATAATTTGATTTAAAAATAAAACGAAGATTTTATTTGAATAAATAATATGGTTTTGAAATGAAGTTGAAATTTGAATTTTTAATGAAAGGAAAATGTTAATATTTAAAAATCTGAAACAAAATATTAACAATGTAACTGATGAAAGAATGTTGTTTAATTTGAGAAATGATTGAATTAACTTCGAAATGATTCAATAATTAGGTTTGAAATTATAATTAAGTTTGAAATAATTAAATTTTGAAATTATTTGATAATTAAGTTTTGAATTATTTAATAATTAAATAAGATTGAATTATTAAATGATTAAATTGAATTGAATTCTTTAATAAGTAAAATTGAACTTTTGAATAAGTGAATTTTTACTTTGTAAATAATTGAAATTGAATTTCTTTATTAATTAAGTTTTGGAAAATTATTTAAGTAAGTGAATAAGTGAAATTGAATTTCTTTAACAAGAAATAAATTGTGATTTATTGAAATTAATGTAAGACTTGAAATTTAAAGAATTTGGTTTGATGAATTTAATTTAATCAAATTTGTAAGTTTTGATATAATGAAGTTGAATTTAAATAATGGGTTTAATGAATTGGAAATTTAATAGAAATTGTTTTGAATGGAAAATTTACTTAATGAATATTGAATGAAATCGATAAATGAATTTAAATTTGATTTGGATGTTAAATTAAATTAATTTAAATATTTTCGAAATGAAACTTATATACGAACTTGAATCAAAATTTTGAATTGTTTTAAATAGAAATCGAAATTGAATTATAAGCTTTTGAAATGGTAATTTGGAAGTTTTGAAACGTAAATTATTGGAAATTGGTTTTGAAAGACAAATGAAATGTTGATTTACGAATTGAAATTGAAATTGAAATTGATTTGGTTTTGAAATAAATAAACGACCAATCGGTGTAATAATTACGAAAGTTATTAAAGAGACCGGGATCGGTAATGGATATACTCTCTATCTAAACTGAAAACCACTTTAATAACTATACGCGGAGTGATGATCCAGAATGAAGTGGTTGGAAATGATGTACGTGATGACTGAAGAAAGTGAACGATAATGGATAGCCTTGACACTTGTGTCAAATTGGAAATGACTAAAACAGGAGCTGTGCCGGGCCAATGGAGGATTGATACCTCAAGTGGACACACTTCTTCGAACTACTTATACTTGTTGTCGATTGGTGCACCCTTGATTTTGGGAGTGTTGTTTCACGGTGTTGCGGGCGCTGCGGCGTTGCGTTCTCACCAGCCCGGATCAGGAGAACGGTAGTATCACTACCTTGGGTATAGCCTCATGTGCCTTGTCATACTTGTATTCCATTTATGCGCGACCACTACGATTTTGATTTGTACCTTTAGTATATGGATTGCCCTCTGGTGACTTCCGGTTTTGGGGAAACTACGGTCTTGTATATGCTTTTGGGAATAAAAATGTGTTAAGGGTGGAATGGGCCATGACTTAACGCTATTTTGATATCTTATTATTACTGATAGACATTATCTATTTAGCGTATATTACTACCTAGTAGATAGTTTAACGGATCCTTAAAGGATGGTTATTCCAAACATCCTTTGAGTTACTTGTATTTCAATTGCTATTTCACTTGAGTTGGATTTATTAATATAAGAATGTTAATCCTGACTCGAGTGTTTTGTATTTTGCTTTACGCTCGGGTCAGACTGAGTGGTTCAGCTTTCGAGACTCACCTTTGGAGTTGGAGCTTTGCTTGAAGATCCAGCCATCTATTCTGCTTTCAGTATTCGATGATTCCAGTGATGTATTCTGATTTGTATCTGATGTATCGTATTACTCTTCTGTTGTAAACTCTGATGTATTTTATATATTCATATAGTAGCTTCATGAACTACTATCTCTTTTATTTCCGCTGCAAATTATTACTCTGTGTCTGTGATCTGTGATTATTTATTTACTGTATATGTTCAGTTTTGCCAAATTTAAATTAACAACGCGGTATTTTGAGCAATTCAATTCCGGCATGAGTGTCTACCTATACACTTATAATGGATGCGAATGGTCCAAAATGGCGGGTCGTTACAATAAAGCTATTAAATTATAATATTCAAAAATCATACCTTTGATTTTAAAATAAATTACTTCTCCAAATAATTCAAGAATAATTATTTAAAACATATATAATTTCCAAATTAACTTTGAAATCCCTTTACAAAACCAGCCACTATTTTATGGTATTTTAAAATACCAAAATAAAAGGTCCAGTGCTACTAAAGCACTAAATAAACAACATCGTGTCCATGTCATCAATTATAACATCCAACATATCATATATTGATTTATATGAAATTAAATCAACAGTTTGAGGAATCCTATTGAATCCCTCCAACTTGTCCTCCTGCATCACATATAGTATATAATCATAAAAATATAAATCAACCACTTTAAGGCGGATTCGTATACAAAGGGTCATCCGCTCTTACACGGGAACGTAATAGAGTCTGTTTCGCTCCAAAAGGTGAAAATATATCCAATCCAACTAATAATAATTAGTAAATTATCCAAACAGCCGACAACAACCAACAATAAAATATTCACACATCCAATAAATAATTTTGTCGATTAAAAATATTTATAGTTAAACAAAAAGGTGAGATTAACTCCCATTGATTTTTGTTTTGTCAAAACATTCCGTTTAGAACTAAAATCGAACAGCCATTCGATTTTAGCATTAATTCCAACAAGCTCAAATCTCGTTCAATCCAACTCCATAGTGTACCCTTCATCGATACGATTGTAACGCGACTTGTCGCGTTTAATTTGGACCTCGCATAAGTTTAATACAAATTCACGAACTTTCAAAATAATTAAACATAATTACCCTAAAATTAATAAAGGTTTAAATTTTAATTACCCTTCCTCAATATCTCGTTCTGGCGTTCGTGCTCCAGCAACCCATCGCGACATCACGACTTTAACTCCCCACCGTGCCACCAACCACTGCCGCCGCACCGCTTCCCCTTTGCTCCACCTCATCGCTGCCATCTGTTGTCATGAGCGTGCGTACTAAATCGAGGAACCCCATTTGTTGCTCACGATCGGGAGCCTCCAGCCACCACCGCTGGCCATCGCGGCCTAATCCCACTATCCATCTTCATCAATGCCTCGAGTTCTTCACTTTCCTAGTTGAAGACTTCGCTTGATATGGTCGATAATGGCTCCGATCGTCGAAGGCCGTTGGATCGGCCATGGTAATACTTGAAATCGTGATTTTTTATCTGCTATATGAACGCGATATAACAGGAAGGAGAGGGGTATGGCCAGGTATCCGCTCGCGTACTTTGTTATGGGCTAATGTAGATGTGGGTATGGCCTAATAAAAAAAATATATTTTATATTATAAAATCCCGCTTTAAACGTCTGAAAATCTCGATCTTCAATGAGGTGTGCTTCCTAGTGTTCTATATGTTATAACCCTATCCTGAAAGCAATGGAACAAGTCCCAAACCCTAATTCGATCATATGCAGAAGATATCTTTTCAAACCCAATTATTATATAAAATTTTGAAATTAATTCCTACGCTTTTCGATTTCGCATGCCCAAACGATACGTCCAATCGCCAAGAAATTCGACGGCGTACTATAATTCACTATTACGGATCCAATGGAATTGGTTTCGTCCAATTTCGAGACAGTGCTTCGGAAGGCTATTTTTACATGTTAATTAAAATGAATATTTCCAAAATTAGTTTAATCACTTTTAAATCCAATTTAAAGGTTTGCTATCTTCCTCCTTATTTAAATAGACTTAAAATAAACTTTCTAAATCACTTTCATTCATATTAAATTCAAGATTTAATTATTCAGACAATTCCAAATATGAAATTAAACAATTTAATTTCCAAAAAAATTGCTATATTTCGAAGTCCAATTTATTAGCTTATAAAATTAACTTTTCAATATTTAAAATCAATTAAATATTCCAATTTCAAATGACTAAAATTCCAGGTCGTTACATTCTCCCTCCCTTAAAAGAATTTCGCCCCCGAAATTGCCAAGGTAAGAAAAATGCCCAAAACCCAATAACCTTTCAAAACCAATTAGTTAAAACTTGTTATTGTAATTTTTATAAGTCTTTAATATCATTCATAGACTCCAACTAATTTCCATCCATTCAATAATTTCAAGTTATAACTCAAACCAAACTTTACTTATCAAAAATATTTTCAAAATTCTCAAAAAATTTCTAACACCTTAAATTTATGAAATATTTCGCCAGCGTCTCCTTTGCGTGGCTCGATCGTAAAAATTTACAATATGTATATATATATATATATAATCACAAATATACATCTCATCTTCGAGGATGAGGCATCCCGTAGGGAAAAATATAAAAATACGATATGTAATCCGAGTTGCGTACCTTATTTTAGTATTAGTAAGCATATACAATGAAATAATGCGAAAGCAAGCTCCAAATGCAAAGCATACGCCATCTGTACCTACTAATCACTCAACAAACAATGAGAATATGTAGATAGAAATAACATCACTATATAATATAGAATAAACCATAACTATATGCAATTTTATCGAATGTAACAAGAGAACCCATTAACAAATAACATCCATCCAATTTATTTGTCATCATATAAATTTGCATTTTCAAGTGTCAACATTGTACTTGTACACTTTCATCTCTTATTAACATTCAATTTATTCTCATTCAATTAATCTACATTATGTTTAACAACATTTCATTCCATAATTAATTTATTTATGGATCATTTTATAAAATCATTTCATTTTAACTCTTCCTAAGTTAAATTTTATCTTATCTTACTTTCACTTAGTATATTTTTCAATACTAATATTATTTATGAACCATTCCATCAATTCTTTTACTTAAGTTCATTATAAACATTTTATACCACACTTCTAATATTTATTTTCACTTTATAACTTAAGTTCAATTTGTTTCTATCAAACAACATTCTAATCCATATTCAATTCATTTTACAACTCAAATTGAATTGCATTTTATAATTTAAGTTCACCTTCATTTCGAAAGCCAAATTCTAATTTATTTAACTCGTTTGATCCAACTTTACTTATCTTGAGTTAAATTTCATTTCAAAATTTATTTTCTTTAACTTAAGTTAGATTTCATTTATAACTCAAATTCTTATCCATTTCATTCATTCACTTTATTAATTCATCTAATCCATTTCAATCCAATTCAACTTCATTTAATCTTTCTTAAGTCAAACTTCATTTAATCCATTACTCAATTATTATTTTTTCCACTTTAATTAAGTTGAATTTTTTTTTCATATGTCACTTCCAAATGTTCTCCACTTGTCTATACCATTTCCAATTTATAAGTTCAAAAACTTATTATCTTATGCCTTCTCAACATTTAGATAGAATTTTCCAGGATTTTAAACACACAGTTTTATTTTAAATCATTTTGAAATTATATATATATACACACACATAACTCCTTTATATTTCAAATTGCACTTTTGGAATCTAAAACAATTTTTTTTTACCAAAACAAAACTTCAATGGTAGCGATTCCTCACTTAGAAACTTGAAAATGAACATTGATGATGCGGTCTTTACCATCCAAATTATTTTCCAGCGACTAAAGTGAGTTCAGTGCTTTCTATTTCTTTTAAATTCTATTTCAAAATATTTCTAACAATTTTTTTTTAAAACAATACTATTACTATTTTTCCAAACTCTTAGAAAAATAATTTCCAAACCAATGGAATTTAAATTCTCAAATTCCTTGTTTTTAAACCATTTTCATTTAGAAAAACATATTTATAAATATGCTTCTGTAATTTCATTCACAAATATTGATTATTTTAATATTAATCAATAATCTATAATTCATATTTATACATTCACCTTCTAATATAAAATTATTTCTCAATTATTTAACTTTGTTTAGATTATAATAACAACAACTTTTATTAGATCAACAAACAAAATATTATCATCCACTAACAACCAAACACTCCATATATAGCTTATAACAATTTTTGAATTATTATTCCTTTATATATAAAATATAATTTAGGTAAAATTATTTCATTACCCACTTTTAAAACAATACTGTGTCGGTTTGCCTTATTTAAGTGTTTAGAAACCCCTATCGATATTGTGGTGTCCCACAGACCGACAAAAATTCATAAGCCACTCAACAGATAAATTAACACAATATAAAACATTTTTATATCACTAACAAATACACGCTCATATATATAATACTCTCAAAACTCATAATAAGTCATTCCATTACCCTTTCTCTTAATGAGTTACCCCACCAAAGCCAAGGTTCTTGCTTAACCTTCAGCTCTGATACCAAGCGTAACGACCTGCTAATTCGTACTATTTAAGTTGACAATAAATCGCACATGTCCAAACCAAAACAAATGGAGAGACCGATAGTTGTGGAAAGAAGAAAAAAGAAGAAGAGAAGAAGAAGAGAACAAAAATTTAAACAACACATAATCTCACAATCTCAACTGAATAACATATAACATAATATCAATGGTCTTTACAAAGAGAAACTGTTATATACATACATCCATAAGAGTACAACAACAAATCACAATCATCAGCCTGGACAGTTATAACAACCCGTTCTCACAATTGCTAATGATTTCAACAACAAAGCAGGGTAAAATAAACATATATGTGAATACGACTTGAAGACCTCCAACTCGTCTCTTAAGCTTAAATGCATCCAAAGCAATTTGTAAATATGCTCGGTCTACCTGAGCATTGTAATAAAATAACACTTGAGTCAGTCTGGCAAACCAGCATGAGAAAACATACCCAACTGGATTTTAAAGTTCTAGAAAAACATTTGAAAATCAAAAGTATCTCATAAGACCACGCCGCATATAAACATGGATGGGTTTTTACCTTACGATAACCAAAAGAATTTCTATAGAAAATCCATTTATATTATAATAATGTCTAGGGGTCAAAGTAAAATATGAATATAGCTGAAATGCTTGCATCTCACATTTCAGCATAGTTGGGCACAACTAAGTCCGTACGGCGCTGATTGGAGAACTAATTCCATACAATGACTGAGATACTGGGGTACCGCCCATCACGGTGAATCTTTACACAAATAACACCGAGGTTAAACCGATCGACCCCTGCCAACACAAGACCAGCTTACTCTTTACTGGATAGTACTGAATATGATCACCTTGCTTTTGGGCCCCGAAGCATACAATTTGAGAGATAATAGCGACTCAAGATAGGGATGATCATACCTTACTTGGGAGCGACTCACTTAGCCCTGTTGCATCTACCCTGTTTTAGTCATTCCCAGTTGATGAGGCTTGAGTCTACATTTTACCTTTTATTTAGCACTTCCCACTTTGAATGCTAATATTGCCCTTCGGGCAACAATGCAATACCAGCATTCATCGATACAAGTTCGTTTTGGGACTAAATGAAACACTTGTGAGTTCCGTCTCCAAATTCCATCATCTTCAAGATGTCTTCACTTTGAAATGCATTCGTTGGATCGAAGTGGTTTTCGGATAACAAGTCCGATCCCGGTCTCTTCGAAACAACTTTTCGATAATTCCGGATAAAATCAACCCCGGCTCTTTAGGAAATAAATAGTCAAAGATAAGATCGGAGATCACCTCCTAACCATTCGTGGATGGATTTCCTAATCATTGTCCTAGGAGAACGAAATGAGATTTATACGCGTGATACAGCATCATCGGAGATGTGCCATATAACTCATGTGTTTCTCCTAGATATTTCCAAAGTTACGTTTATGGTCCAATTTCGATAATCGGTTATTTAACTATCGAATAACAAACAATCAATCAGGAATTTAATTCCAAGGGAGAAACATACATTGGTTAAGCACCAAACAACACTAGGCCTTTATTAATTAATCTTTTATTAATTAATTTCACTTTGTAATATTCATCTCAAAATCCTTTTTCAAAGATATATATACACACACACACACACATGCACAATCCTTATATTTTCAATACTTGGAGAATATCCATATACTTAACTCAACGCTATAAGTTATTCACAAAATTGAGAAAGATTTCCTTTTTATACAATTTAAAAATCATTTACAAATCCCTTACCAATCTCAGAAACCATTTATTAAACCTGTGATGCCCCACCTCTATACCCACACTAACCAAGAACACTACGAGGTAGTGCTGTCAATTAGCACGGAGAATAAGGCTGTGGAGGAGCGACCATCCATGTAACGTCTTTAAGCGAGCACCGATATATCAGATAGAATAGAATGCATATCTTTAAAGGAGGAAATCCGACATACCGATACAAACTCAAAGCTATCACACGGTGGCTATATATAATCTTCGGAAACAAACGTAGAAGTAATCATAACATAAATCAGTCACAGACATCCATATCACAAAGGCGGAAGAAGATATGAATATGTATATAACACGTGAAAGTGTACATCAGAGTAGTGGTTAGAAAGATCCACGATAATACAAAAAGAATAGCAACATGTGCTATACAAAAGAATACATCAATGAGTCAATATCTCAAATGTGTACAACATAAACTACTTATCTAAGTAGTTAGCCAAAAGTCAGAGTAATAGATCCCTGGAGAGAAGTCAAGCAGAAGCACCTGTAACATCTCGATCTGACCCGAGTATTATTTATAAGAAAATAATAAATGGATCAGTCTAGCTATAAATATCAGATGATATGGTATAAAGTAAAAGACATGGCATGAACATGTAATGACCATCGTGGCATACTACTATAAGTATGTAATTGAAAATCAACAAGAGATTAATCAATATCACAAGAATCATCTCTAAGATAAAATAGGGTATCATACCCTAAACTTGTATTCATAACAAGTCAATGACACACAAATTCACCAATGCACAAAAATTTATATCATATCAATGAAAATCATGAAAATTGGTGAAGCATAAATTCCAGAAATCAACACAAGAAATCCAGAAATCACATAAAAAGGGGGGAGGCCTATCACAAGAACGGGAGCATGAAAACTCACTAATGCGTGTAACACATGAACGAGAAGCTATCTCATGGAAGCTATCCATTAAATTTTAACACATGAACGGCCCGAAGACCATGGGGCGCTACCCCACATATGTGATGGTGAAACATCACACAAACGGGGTTTAGTCTCCCTCGTAGACAAAGAGACATCGCACAATTGCTAGTCTAAATCAAATCACAAAAATGATCGTCATGATCATCGAGAAGTGTCAATCACACCAAGCTAGTAAATATATGAGTTTAGCTTCATGTCCCATAACCACTTGCTTAACTTAAATATTTACGAACAAGCTGTGAATCTTCACTAAAAAATTGTCACAAAAGGGTTCAATCGAACAAGTCCAAGAGCTAACCGACAAAGTGAACGCGAGCGTTTCATACCACTCATTTTACTAAATCGTTTAATTCGATTTCTCATCCGAGTGAAGTAAAGGCTTGTATATACTAGTAGATTAGAAAACGGTTTGAGCAAAAGAGCTTTGTAGTAAAATAGAAGATTTTTGATATTTACTACTAGTACTGAAACCTTCATATCTTTAGAGTGACAAGTCACAAAACGATTGTTGAAACAAATCGAGTCACATAAATTCACGTTCGAAGACATGAGTAAAGTCCAAAGAAATCAATCCCAAAACCATCAAAGTAGGAATACACTTGCGACCTAACGTGGTCGAATTAAAGTGCAAAGACTTTAAGTCAAATAGGTCGAACCACCTAAGGGTAGACTGTCGTGCGACCTAGCAGAAGAACAGCACGACCAAATGAGGCGACCTGGCTAGGTGAGCGACCTAGGGGCCACCGACCTAAAACATAACAGGTCAAGTGACCTAAGGGAAGAGCTAGGCATGTGACCTAACTGTAATAAGGTATAACAACCTAAAGAAATAAGGTCTAACGACCTAAAGGTACTGGGGTCTTGCGACCTACTACCTAATGGTGCAAACGACCTAAATTAGGCGAGCGACCTAAAGGGGACAGGTCGAACTACCTAGTGGATGAGCGACCTAACAAGGTCGAGAAAAGGAAAGGCGTGACCTAAGTGTTTGTGAGGTCGAGCGACCTAAGGGATAAGAGACTCGCGACCTAAAGACTCGCGACCTAAAGACTCGTGACCTAAAGACTCGCAACCTAAAGCGAACGACCTAACAGTTCACTAGATGCTTTAATGGTCAAGCGACCTAAGGCGAGCGACCTAAATATTCAAGGCAGAACGACCTAAGGCTTAGAGACCTAAGGAAGTGTACGACCTAAGCCCAGAACGAGCTTATATTTGAAGGCAGCACGCCAGAGCGGCTTAAAAGAGATGGGGTCAAACGACCTAATGTCTCACGACCTAAAGCCAATGCGACCTACGACCTAAGTGCCGATGCGACCTATGTTGGCCGAGAGCTACGCAGAACAGTTGATGGCATAGGCAAAATGACCCAAGCCCAGTTTTTTTTCAAAACACACGAAAATTTGGGGTTTTTTCACCAATCCAATCCAAACCAAATGCAAATATGCATGCTAAAGTGATGGGGAATCATTCCCAACAATCCAATGACAGTTATAGGCAAGATGTGAGATTAAAAATCTCACCTTTTCCACGAAATTGATGATGGAGAGCTTAAGAGCAAAGCAAGAATCAACCACAAGCTTGAATCTATATTCTTCACTATGAATTTGGAGTTTGATGTTGAATTTACTAAAGATCTTGAGCTTGGAATTTTAATTTCCCATTCCCTCCACCATTTTTGATAAAGCTTGAAGTGTTTGATGAAGTGATGAAGAGGAGATGGGTTGGGGCTGAGTTAGAAGAAGTTCAGCCCAAACCAAAAGCCCAAAGCAAAAAGTGATGAAAATTTCACTATCCCCAAACATATCGAAGTTTACACTCAAAAAGATCGCAAACGTCATTTGAACTCAATGGAGGTGGTCTCGAGTCCTAATTTGACCGTATGCAAAAAGTAGCTTTTTGGACTAACATCCGATTAACGATAAAATATTTAAATATAAAATTGACAAATATGCGGGTTGTTACAGACTCCCCTCCTTAAAGAAATTGCGTCCTCGCAATATATAAGATGGAAACAAAAAGTAACAACCATAAAAGCATATTAACACAAAAGAAATTTGAAATGAGAAGTTTTACCTCAAAGAGCATGAGAAAGTAATTCCGGATGTGTACGCTCGATGAATTCTCTAGACTCCCAAGAGCAATCCTTAGGATTTGAGGACCATTGAACTTTAACAAGCAGAACATCTTTATTTCGAAGTCGTTTGATGTCACGACCCGGCTTTCTATGCCCAGAAAGACGTATCGTGAATTAAGAAAGAAAGGGATAGAAGAAGAAAAGAAAGAAAAGAAGAAAGAACAACAACATCAGAAACTCACAGCGGAACGAATGAAATATAATATATCATATAAAATATTACATAGTATCATATACATCAGAGTTACACAACTTATACAACACATATTAGACAGTTATAAACATCTGTCTAATTCATACAACTCAAGTATCACAGATACAGACACAACATATACACAGCGGAATCATCATATATCTACACGGTGAAGCCTCCTGTTCCAAATCTCCTCCAGAATACGTCAAAGCTAACCTGAATCCCTCGACTACTCAATACAATATTGAGTACCCAAGAGTTTAATAAAACAGAAAATAAACACTTGGGTCAGACATGGGTCTGGTGTGAGTAAACGGTTAGATTGCTTAACTTTGAAAACTTTTGAAAACAAAAGTATCACATAAGACTCCCCACAAATAAACATGGGTAAGTTTTTACCTTACGCTAACTAAAACGTTTGATAGGAAATCTGATTGTATTATAATAGGGTCTAAGGTTTTCAAGTAAAATACAGAAATAGCTGAAATGCTTACATCTCACATTCCAACATAGTTGGGCACAACTAATACGTACGGCACTTATTGGAGATTGGATTCCATACAATGGCAGGGCTACTGGGGTACCGCCCGTCACAGTACGTGGCCTAGATCACCGTACCGAGGAGTACGCTCGCTCCCCTGCAACACAAAGCCGGAACCATCCCTTACTGGATAATCCCGAACAAGACAATCCCGTAGTTGGCGCGACCAACCACACACTAAGCCGAATAAAAGAAAAGGGACCTCTAGACAGGGATCTATCTTGCTCTCAGTGGGTGCTACCCACGAAGCCTTGCTGCACCTCCCCTGTTTTAGCCATTCCCGGTTGATGAGGCTTGAGGTTACGATTACCTTTAATCAGAACATATCACTTAGAATGCTCATCGTCCGCCTGACGATGTGCTGAAAGCATTCAATCCATACAAGTTCGTTCCGGGTTCGAACGAAACCGAAGGCATTATCTCGTTACACTCGTTTTGGAATCACCCTCAGAGTTAACGACAATAACCCTTGCACTCTGAATCTTCATCTTCACTTGAGATTCACGACCTATCGTTAATTTGGATCGATGTGGTATTCGGGTCTCCAGACCTGGAATACCGGTATACGGAAACCCGATCCCGGTCTCATCGAAATCCAAAACGTATCTTTTAAGGCCAAGTTGTTTAAAGGTTTAAACATTTAAACTTATATTCAGATGATATAAACAGATAGATAAATCACATTATCACAGTAGATAATTCATATCAACATTCATCTCACAAAGCAACATATCACATATCATCATATCCAAATCATCCAGTATCAACCAATCACTCAATATCAATCATCCAATATTAATCAATCATCCATAAGCAGGTTTGATTAACTCTTAATCAATTTAATCAACCTTTAATTAAATTAATTACTATCCTTTAATTACTTGGATTACCTTAATCCAGCTTACTATCATTAATTAATTAATCATCTCTTAATGATCTTCCTTAATTAATCTTCCTTTGATTAATTATCTTAATTACATTCAAGTAATTATCCTTAACATATTCAGTAATTAACCTTTAATTACTATCATTAAATAATTAATTAATGATCGTTCATTTGCTTTCATAAATTAATTAATTATAATTATTTACATTAATCCTCAATTAATTATAATTAATTAATCATACTTAAATTAATTACTTTTATTAATCAAACTTGATTAGTTTTATTAATTATATTAATTAATAATCCTCTAATTACTTCATTAATTAATTAACCTTTTAATTAATTAAATAATTAATCTTTAATTAACCACCTACATTAATTAATCATAATTAATCATAATTTCTATTACTTAAGAAATTATCTTTTATTAATCACCTTCATTAATTATTCACTAATTATTTATTAATTAATCACATTCATTTATTATTCATTAATTAATCACATTAATTAATTAATTAAACTCTAATTAATTATCAAAGTAATTAATCCTTAATTACTTCCCTTAATTACTTCATAAAGTAATTATTCTCTTAAATTAATTATATTAATTAATTACACCTTAGTTACTTACTTTAATTAATTAACTCTTTAATTAATTATATTAATTAATTACTCTTTAATCACTTATTATTGATTAATTAATCTTAATTAATCAACCCTTAATTAATTAATTACTTCCTTAATTAATTACTCTCTTTTAATTAATTACCTTAACAAATAATTAATCTCATTATTAATTAACCTTAATCCTTAAATTAATTACAACCTTAATTAATTTAAGATAAATTCTTTTATCTTAATTAAATACTTAATTACATTATTTAATCTTCATTAGAAAACATTTAGAAATAATTTATATATAGTTAAAGATATATAATTTATTTAAATAAAACAAATTAACCATTAAAATTTAACATTTAAAATCTTTGGAAAACTTGATAAATCTTGTTTCATAAATTTAATCAAAACCTCATCCCTTTAAATTCTTAAATTTATTTAAATATACCTTTAAAACTTATACATTTGAACTTGATTAAATTTCTTTATTAAACTTAGTTAAACATTACTTTATTTATATTTATTTTTAACTTGGTCAAGCCTCTATTAAATACCTGGCTTTCAACATTTATCTTACATTAAAAATCTGATCACTGTTTTCTTTAAATTAAAACTTAACATGAGTATTCTTTTAAACTAAAATCTGGAATACTTAAACAACCCAAAACCCGAGTCTAAACAAAAGAAAACCCGAGCAAACATTTCTAAAACCCCGAGTCTTTCTCCCCTCTCGTATACTTCGAGTCGTCACGCAATCTACACGAGAGTTTCCCCGAGTTTCCCCCTTCTTCCCAAACCAAAACAATCCCAGGCACCCAAACGTTCACGTGCACGTGGTGCACTTGCACCATCGTCTCCGACCACCGTAGGTCACCGCGACGATCCTCGACAATCGCCTTCAACCTCACGAACCCACACGCAACTCCAGATCTTCCATATGTCACACGAATCGAAAACGATCCTATCGATCAAAAATCTGGAACCCACAATGATGCAATTGACCTCGCCGCCGACGATCAGAACGACCAGAGTTCATGTCGACTTAACTGAAGCTTCGCCACGTACCCATCCATCGATTTCACTCCTCGCGATCATCTCCGATCTACCCTAGTCATCGAATCAAGCTCCGATAACATCATCGACTAAAACTGGGAAGAAACCCTACTTCACCAACGCCTGGCCACCACGGTCTTCAATAAATAGCTTCGACATTTTTCCCACACTTGCCGACCACCCAGCCATCTCCGACTCAGATTCACGCCACCCCTTGCCCACCATCGATGGCAATTGATCAAAACGTCCCTGACGTTCAACTCGAGAATTCTAATTGACTATCAAATTAAAAATTCAAACTTTAATACCTAAATTCATGATTTCCTACCCTGAATCCATTCATGAAATCAAATTATGAAATTGTCTCCATAAAATTTTGACCAATATCTGATTATCACTGTATTTTCTTATTTCAGAGATAATTTTTTTGAATTTAAACCTTGGAAACATTTTTAGACTTTCCATCATGTTGTTATCTTCAACTTTTATTCAAAGATTCAGGCCTAAAATTTCTTGTATTTGGAGATATGGATTTTTAACAAGAAATTCAAGAACTATAAACAACAAAGACTCAAAATCAAACATTTGTACAGGCATACTTTAAATATTAATTCAAGTCATATTCAATGCTAAAACATCCATGCAATCCATTATTATCACACACATTTCACATATATTTAAGTTCATCTCAAATCTTAAACTGTTTTTAAAAGCAACAGGTTTACTCACTTGTTAAACAGAGCACAGGATATACATTATATACATGCATTCATATCAAATTCATATAAACAATTTAATCTATCACTGAAATCAATTATAATCATCAGGTTAAACTGTTTTTAAAATAAATTTACTCACCTGTTATTTTCCAGAGAACAAAACAGAGCAGGTTTCCCAGGCTTTTATATTTTGAATTCCGGAAACTTGCATTTGATTTCCTTTGCTGTTGAAATCCTTTGTATGCCTTTAATTTTGATGATTTAACTGAAGCCTTTGCATTTGAATTTAGTTTCCAGGTTGAAGATTGAAAAAAACTGATGTTGAAATGAATTTGAACTGAACTTGCATTTTGGTTTCTGCTTTGATTTATTTATTTCTTTGTTTCAGTTTTTGGAAAGATGAGGAGAGAAAAAGAAGATGGAGGAAGAAAAAGATTCGAACTGAAGAAAAATGAAACCAGGTTTCTTCTACAACTACATTATTTATAAAATAAAATTTTTAAATAAAGAGAATGTTGCCACTTGTTTTATTACTAATTAGACAAATGTCCAACTTGTTTTTATATGTTTACAAGTGTTAAAACAATGCATAATTATGTCTAAACCCTTATTATAAAAGAAATTATATTTTAAAACCTTATTTACAAAAGTATTTATGTTTTCTTAATATGTAATTATGGATTTATATAAATTCATTTACTTATTTACAAACTATTTTAGTTTAAGAGATATTTTAAAAAGGAAAGTTTATTTAAAACCATATATACACACTTATAATCATTTTAAATTTGAGCATTTAAAAAGAAGACAAAACAAAGCTTGTTTAAATCCTTTTTAAACAATTTCATTTAAAATAAACAATTATCTTATATTTTGAAAATAATTGAATTAATCTAAACTATTCTTTAAAAAATATTAATTTTAAAACAAAGCTTTTAAATTCACAATTCATACATATATATTTATCAATAGATTTAATTAAATTTCAAACAATCCAAATTATAACATATATCTATATATATATTACAATTTGAAAAATTCATCTTTTATTTAAACAAAAGATTTCTATTCAGAATATATATAGCAAAATATATATTATAAATAGATTAAAACTTTATTAATTTTAACAATCAAATCTTATCAATATTGCCAGATTCAATATTTATTAACTTTTAAAAGATTAAATTATCAATTTAAATTAGAATTATAAGGGAAGATTATCAATCCAAATAAATTATTAATACAGATTATTAAATTTATATTACCCAAAAACCCGGGATATCACATTCCTCCCCCCTTAAAATAATTTCGTCCTCGAAATTAAAAGAAAAGTTAATTTAATAATCCAGCAAAGATTTTTAAAACAGCAACCACATACCTATCATCCAGTTTCTAACAACCATAGCAATCAATCAAACAAACAAACAAACCTAACTAACTATTCTGATACAAATCAGGATAGATCTTTATAATACTATCTAGAGTTTCCTAAGTATAAATTACAGGGAGACTCGCTCTACAGAAGCTAAAACAACACCACTATAATCCAGAGCTCTTCTCATCTCTAGATCCACCAATCTGAATAGCATATCAGATCACACTCAAGTCCAGCTCAACTCCAAATCCAACTGAACTGCAGATCCCACAACCAGCGATGAATCATACACGTACTCCCTCAGAGATACTTGAAATACAATGAATTACAGCTATCCAAACTGGCCATTCAATCCTATAGACAAAATAACTCTCGAGAATACAGGAAAATCCAAAATACCTCGGAGTTAACTTTCCAGACTTACAAAATCTTATAGTTTTATATCGGACAAAACTTAAACAAATTTCTAATCTCCAATTCCGAATTCCAAACTCTGACTCATCTCTGCATAACTCACCAGAAAATCTTGGACTACCCCAACTCTTTCTGATCAGCTCAACCCTTGCTGATGCTTCTTGAACAAATCTGAACCAAGCACAAGATGATCTCTAGATCCTATCAACAATATGATCTTTCCAAAATAAACTGAAATCCAAACTTGAAAACTAGATCTGACCAATCCATTTCCAAAAATTCCTGAGTGGCTATACCAACTCTTCTAGGAATCATCCTACTACCAGATTAACCATCGGTATCGCTTCTGGAACCAAATCGATACGGAACTCTAACTCCAAATGCAGCCAAACTTCTACTTCTTCGAAGACATCCGAAAAAAAAATTGCTGACTACTTCAGTAGCTCCTACTTCCACATGAGAAGCCTCAGTCTCAAACAAAAGATTGCCCAAGATGAATTCCCAAACTAATCGCAAGTCACTTTTGCGTTACTACCTAGTTCGGATTCCAAAGATACTGTTCTCTCTTTACCAATTTAAAACAGCCTTAAGCTTTTCCAAACAAGGTTAACCCTTCAAGAAAAACTTCACCATCTACTCGGACTGCTGATAGAAGAACCACAAAGATTCCGGAACCATCGAAGAAACGAACCACACTGCTGCTTCCAAACTCTATCTCGACAGCACACCGAACACTCCGAGCTGCACTGCTATCACAGCTAACCATGAACTTCTAATCCAAAGGCTTCTCAAAACTAAAACCATCAACTAATCTCACAACGGACTTCCGAGATGGCAGACATCCCAAAAGAAACTCGGGCTCCAAACCAAACGCCAACAACTTACTCTTCTTAAGGGAAACAATGAGACCATGTCCGAAGAAACAACTAATCGACCTTAGTCCCATACTTCAAAATAGATAAAACTCTCTTACTCGATATCAAAGAATTCCTATACAGCCGAGTCTTTCCTGCGGTAGACATCAACTGTTCCTCCAATACCTTCTTGATCTTGCTCCAAAAAGAACATCTTCTTCGGGAACATCCATAGATACTGCGTTTCATCACACAGCTGCTCCTTCCTGAAGTCGCCAAGCTACCATCACTTACTTCTGCACAACCGACAGATTTAACTCTAGAAAATCTGCTCATCCGAGCTCAACCAAACTTACACTCCAATAATGGACTCCGAATCTTTTAAAAAGATTTCCTTCAGAGATCCGAGAAATTCTTACACCATACTGCCAACTTACTCGAGACGGTATTGGGTCTACAGTCTCGATATATACTTCCAACCTCAAACATTCAAACTCCAACTATTGGTAATTGTGTTACACACACTACCACCTTATCTACCTTTATAACTTATATTGGAAAACCCGAACAGGTAACCCAATAAATAGGTAGAAATACATAAATATATATATTTAAAATGATATATTTTTTTTATATAGAAATTATTTCTGGGTAAAATTATTTCATCTACCTCTTTAAAACAATATTGTGTCCGTTGGCCTGGTTCAAGTGTTTAGAGATCCCTATCAATAACGTTAGCTACTCGTATTGACCAGAATCCATATACCACTCAACCGATCAATTAACACAATATAAAACCATTTTTATATAACTAACAATTACGCGCTCTCAAGATAGACACCACTTCAGAGCCTAGGTATTCACTCAACCTACTGCTCTGATACCAACTGTCACGACCCGGCTTTCTATGCCCAGAAAGACGTATCGTGAATTAAGAAAGAAAGGGATAGAAGAAGAAAAGAAAGAAAAGAAGAAAGAACAACAACATCAGAAACTCACAGCGGAACGAATGAAATATAATATATCATATAAAATATTACATAGTATCATATACATCAGAGTTACACAACTTATACAACACATATTAGACAGTTATAAACATCTGTCTAATTCATACAACTCAAGTATCACAGATACAGACACAACATATACACAGCGGAATCATCATATATCTACACGGTGAAGCCTCCTGTTCCAAATCTCCTCCAGAATTCGTCAAAGCTAACCTGAATCCCTCGACTACTCAATACAATATTGAGTACCCAAGAGTTTAATAAAACAGAAAATAAACACTTGGGTCAGACATGGGTCTGGTGTGAGTAAACGGTTAGATTGCTTAACTTTGAAAACTTTTGAAAACAAAAGTATCACGTAAGACTCCCCACAAATAAACATGGGTAAGTTTTTACCTTACGCTAACTAAAACGTTTGATAGGAAATCTGATTGTATTATAATAGGGTCTAAGGTTTTCAAGTAAAATACAGAAATAGCTGAAATGCTTACATCTCACATTCCAACATAGTTGGGCACAACTAATACGTACGGCACTTATTGGAGATTGGATTCCATACAATGGCAGGGCTACTGGGGTACCGCCCGTCACAGTACGTGGCCTAGATCACCGTACCGAGGAGTACGCTCGCTCCCCTGCAACACAAAGCCGGAACCATCCCTTACTGGATAATCCCGAACAAGACAATCCCGTAGTTGGCGCGACCAACCACACACTAAGCCGAATAAAAGAAAAGGGACCTCTAGACAGGGATCTATCTTGCTCTCAGTGGGTGCTACCCACGAAGCCTTGCTGCACCTCCCCTGTTTTAGCCATTCCCGGTTGATGAGGCTTGAGGTTACGATTACCTTTAATCAGAACATATCACTTAGAATGCTCATCGTCCGCCTGACGATGTGCTGAAAGCATTCAATCCATACAAGTTCGTTCCGGGTTCGAACGAAACCGAAGGCATTATCTCGTTACACTCGTTTTGGAATCACCCTCAGAGTTAACGACAATAACCCTTGCACTCTGAATCTTCATCTTCACTTGAGATTCACGACCTATCGTTAATTTGGATCGATGTGGTATTCGGGTCTCCAGACCTGGAATACCGGTATACGGAAACCCGATCCCGGTCTCATCGAAATCCAAAACGTATCTTTTAAGGCCAAGTTGTTTAAAGGTTTAAACATTTAAACTTATATTCAGATGATATAAACAGATAGATAAATCACATTATCACAGTAGATAATTCATATCAACATTCATCTCACAAAGCAACATATCACATATCATCATATCCAAATCATCCAGTATCAACCAATCACTCAATATCAATCATCCAATATTAATCAATCATCCATAAGCAGGTTTGATTAACTCTTAATCAATTTAATCAACCTTTAATTAAATTAATTACTATCCTTTAATTACTTGGATTACCTTAATCCAGCTTACTATCATTAATTAATTAATCATCTCTTAATGATCTTCTTTAATTAATCTTCCTTTGATTAATTATCTTAATTACATTCAAGTAATTATCCTTAACATATTCAGTAATTAACCTTTAATTACTATCATTAAATAATTAATTAATGATCGTTCATTTGCTTTCATAAATTAATTAATTATAATTATTTACATTAATCCTCAATTAATTATAATTAATTAATCATACTTAAATTAATTACTTTTATTAATCAAACTTGATTAGTTTTATTAATTATATTAATTAATAATCCTCTAATTACTTCATTAATTAATTAACCTTTTAATTAATTAAATAATTAATCTTTAATTAACCACCTACATTAATTAATCATAATTAATCATAATTTCTATTACTTAAGAAATTATCTTTTATTAATCACCTTCATTAATTATTCACTAATTATTTATTAATTGATCACATTCATTTATTATTCATTAATTAATCACATTAATTAATTAATTAAACTCTAATTAATTATCAAAGTAATTAATCCTTAATTACTTCCCTTAATTACTTCATAAAGTAATTATTCTCTTAAATTAATTATATTAATTAATTACACCTTAGTTACTTACTTTAATTAATTAACTCTTTAATTAATTATATTAATTAATTACTCTTTAATCACTTATTATTGATTAATTAATCTTAATTAATCAACCCTTAATTAATTAATTACTTCCTTAATTAATTACTCTCTTTTAATTAATTACCTTAACAAATAATTAATCTCATTATTAATTAACCTTAATCCTTAAATTAATTACAACCTTAATTAATTTAAGATAAATTCTTTTATCTTAATTAAATACTTAATTACATTATTTAATCTTCATTAGAAAACATTTAGAAATAATTTATATATAGTTAAAGATATATAATTTATTTAAATAAAACAAATTAACCATTAAAATTTAACATTTAAAATCTTTGGAAAACTTGATAAATCTTGTTTCATAAATTTAATCAAAACCTCATCCCTTTAAATTCTTAAATTTATTTAAATATACTTTTAAAACTTATTCATTTGAACTTGATTAAATTTCTTTATTAAACTTAGTTAAACATTACTTTATTTATATTTATTTTTAACTTGGTCAAGCCTCTATTAAATACCTGGCTTTCAACATTTATCTTACATTAAAAATCTGATCACTGTTTTCTTTAAATTAAAACTTAACATGAGTATTCTTTTAAACTAAAATCTGGAATACTTAAACAACCCAAAACCCGAGTCTAAACAAAAGAAAACCCGAGCAAACATTTCTAAAACCCCGAGTCTTTCTCCCCTCTCGTATACTTCGAGTCGTCACGCAATCTACACGAGAGTTTCCCCGAGTTTCCCCCTTCTTCCCAAACCAAAACAATCCCAGGCACCCAAACGTTCACGTGCACGTGGTGCACTTGCACCATCGTCTCCGACCACCGTAGGTCACCGCGACGATCCTCGACAATCGCCTTCAACCTCACGAACCCACACGCAACTCCAGATCTTCCATATGTCACACGAATCGAAAACGATCCTATCGATCAAAAATCTGGAACCCACAATGATGCAATTGACCTCGCCGCCGACGATCAGAACGACCAGAGTTCATGTCGACTTAACTGAAGCTTCGCCACGTACCCATCCATCGATTTCACTCCTCGCGATCATCTCCGATCTACCCTAGTCATCGAATCAAGCTCCGATAACATCATCGACTAAAACTGGGAAGAAACCCTACGTCACCAACGCCTGGCCACCACGGTCTTCAATAAATAGCTTCGACATTTTTCCCACACTTGCCGACCACCCAGCCATCTCCGACTCAGATTCACGCCACCCCTTGCCCACCATCGATGGCAATTGATCAAAACGTCCCTGACGTTCAACTCGAGAATTCTAATTGACTATCAAATTAAAAATTCAAACTTTAATACCTAAATTCATGATTTCCTACCCTGAATCCATTCATGAAATCAAATTATGAAATTTTCTCCATAAAATTTTGACCAATATCTGATTATCACTGTATTTTCTTATTTCAGAGATAATTTTTTTGAATTTAAACCTTGGAAACATTTTTAGACTTTCCATCATGTTGTTATCTTCAACTTTTATTCAAAGATTCAGGCCTAAAATTTCTTGTATTTGGAGATATGGATTTTTAACAAGAAATTCAAGAACTATAAACAACAAAGACTCAAAATCAAACATTTGTACAGGCATACTTTAAATATTAATTCAAGTCATATTCAATGCTAAAACATCCATGCAATCCATTATTATCACACACATTTCACATATATTTAAGTTCATCTCAAATCTTAAACTGTTTTTAAAAGCAACAGGTTTACTCACTTGTTAAACAGAGCACATGATATACATTATATACATGCATTCATATCAAATTCATATAAACAATTTAATCTATCACTGAAATCAATTATAATCATCAGGTTAAACTGTTTTTAAAATAAATTTACTCACTTGTTATTTTCCAGAGAACAAAACAGAGCAGGTTTCCCACGCTTTTATATTTTGAATTCCGGAAACTTGCATTTGATTTCCTTTGCTGTTGAAATCCTTTGTATGCCTTTAATTTTGATGATTTAACTGAAGCCTTTGCATTTGAATTTAGTTTCCAGGTTGAAGATTGAAAAAAACTGATGTTGAAATGAATTTGAACTGAACTTGCATTTTGGTTTCTGCTTTGATTTATTTATTTCTTTGTTTCAGTTTTTGGAAAGATGAGGAGAGAAAAAGAAGATGGAGGAAGAAAAAGATTCGAACTGAAGAAAAATGAAACCAGGTTTCTTCTACAACTACATTATTTATAAAATAAAATTTTTAAATAAAGAGAATGTTGCCACTTGTTTTATTACTAATTAGACAAATGTCCAACTTGTTTTTATATGTTTACAAGTGTTAAAACAATGCATAATTATGTCTAAACCCTTATTATAAAAGAAATTATATTTTAAAACCTTATTTACAAAAGTATTTATGTTTTCTTAATATGTAATTATGGATTTATATAAATTCATTTACTTATTTACAAACTATTTTAGTTTAAGAGATATTTTAAAAAGGAAAGTTTATTTAAAACCATATATACACACTTATAATCATTTTAAATTTGAGCATTTAGAAAGAAGACAAAACAAAGCTTGTTTAAATCCTTTTTAAACAATTTCATTTAAAATAAACAATTATCTTATATTTTGAAAATAATTGAATTAATCTAAACTATTCTTTGAAAAATATTAATTTTAAAACAAAGCTTTTAAATTCACAATTCATACATATATATTTATCAATAGATTTAATTAAATTTCAAACAATCCAAATTATAACATATATCTATATATATATTACAATTTGAAAAATTCATCTTTTATTTAAACAAAAGATTTCTATTCACAATATATATAGCAAAATATATATTATAAATAGATTAAAACTTTATTAATTTTAACAATCAAATCTTATCAATATTGCCAGATTCAATATTTATTAACTTTTAAAAGATTAAATTATCAATTTAAATTAGAATTATAAGGGAAGATTATCAATCCAAATAAATTATTAATACAGATTATTAAATTTATATTACCCAAAAACCCGGGATATCACATTTGATCTCCGAAGCAATAATTCGAATAGGCCGTTGCTCATAAGTTAAATTAGGAGAGACTTCAATCTCTTCCACAACACTGGGCTCAAGAATAGAATCGGAATCCCGAAGGCACTTCCGTAATTGAGAAACGTGAAACACGTCATGCATGGCAGAAAACTGAGCCGGTAATGTAAGGCGATAAGCCATGAAACCAATACGTTCAGTGATAGAAAATGGCCCAATATATCGAGGCGCTAACTTTCCCGATCGACTGAAGCGTACGACACCCTTCATAGGTGAAACACAAATAAATACAGGATCTCCCACAGAAAATTCTAATTTCCTTCTCCGGTTATCGGCATAGGATTTTTGTCTACTCTGAGCTTCTTTCATCCTATGTCGAATAAGTTCAATCTTTTCTGTGGAATCCCGAATAAAATCTGGACCTAAGACCAGCTTCTCACCGGCCTTAAGCCAACAAGAAGGAGATCAGCATGGCCTCCCATAGAGTGCCTCAAAAGGAGCATACCAATGCTAGATTGGAAGCTATTATTGTAGGAAAATTAAACAAGTGAAATATGATCTTCCCAACTTTCACCAAAGTCAAGCACACAAGAACGAAGAAGATCTTCAAGTGTTTGATTCACATGCTCAGTTTGTCCATCGGACTGGGGGTGATAAGCGGTGCTAAAATTAAGCTTCGTTCCCAAAGCTTTTTGAAGACTCTTCCAGAATCCACTAGTAAACAATGGATCCCGATCACTAACAATAGAAGTAGGAACTCCATGCAGTTTGACAACTTCTTTAATAAAGAGTTTGGCCAGAAGAGGAACGGTTCGGTTCGACCGAACAGGAATAAAATGGGCAGATTTAGTAAGTCTGTCAACGATTACCCATAAACTATTATGACCCGAACGAGAACGGGGAAGGCCATCTATAAAATCCATGGAAATTTGATCCCACTTCCAAACTGGAATTTCCAATGGTTGCAATAACCCACCAGGCCTTTGATGTTCAGCCTTAACAAGTTGGCAAGTCATGCAACACTTAACAAAGTTAGCGATATCAGATTTCATTCCCTCCCAGTAATAAAGTCGCTTCATATCTGCGTACATTTTACTGCTACCGGGATGAATGGAATAGTTGGAACGATGAGAATCTTCTAGAATATCTTTACGAAGATCAATAATATTTGGTACGATAATTCTACCAAATTTTCGAATGCCGCCATGAGAATCGATATCAAAGTCTTTCAAACCTTCAATATGGGTTTTATCCCTAATATTCTGGCTAAGAAGAGCCAATTCGGGATCTAGCCTCTAAGCTTCAAGAATGCAGTCTAAAATAGAAGAATGAGCCTCAAGGCTACATAAAACAAGAGATGAACATAAATTGGAAACACGATCTCGAATTTCACAAGTGGATAAAACCTCGAGATCCCTCCATTCGGATATCATCATAGAAACAACCGCTTGTTGCTTGCGACTAAGTGCATCGGCAACTCGATTTTCCTTAAAGGGAGTATAGAGAATATCAAGATCATAAGAGGCAAGGAACTCGAGCCAACGCTGTTGACGCAAATTAAGTTCCTTTTAAGAAAATAAATATTTCAAAGACTTATGATCTGTATAAAGTATAAATTTCTCTCCCAAAAGATAGTGTCGCCAAATTCGAAGGGCGAAAACGATAGCCACGAGTTCTAAATCATGTGTGGCATATCTAGTCTCAGCCGGCTTCAATTGCCTAGGAGCATAAGCAATAACACGTTCTTTTTGCATAAGAACGGGAACCAAACCAACGCGACTAGCATCGGTATAAATGACAAAATCTTGATTACCTTCGGGAATAACAAGAATAGGAGCATCAGAAAGGAGTTCTTTTAATTTCTGAAAAGAAGTTTCACATTTGTCCGACCAAATGTATTTAACACCTTTCTTTGTTAAGCCAGTAAGAGGCACGCCAATCTTAGAAAAGTCTTTTATGAAGAGGCGGTAATAACCTGCCAATCCGAGAAAACTAAGGATTTCTGTCACGCTTTCCGGTCTCTTCCAATTTTGAATCGCTTCAATCTTTGAAGGATCCACTGATATTCCGGATTCGGAAATAATATGACCGAGAAACTTCACACTAGATTGCCAAAAGTGGCATTTAGAAAATTTTGCCTTTAATTGATTGTTCCTAAGAGTTTCCAATACAATCCGAAGATGCTTTTCATGTTCCTCCTCGGTTTTGGAATACACAAGAATATCATCAATAAAGATGAGAACAAACCGATCGAGGAAATCTTTGAAAACTCGATTCATGAGGTCAACGAAATAAGCCGGAGCATTCGTTAAACCGAATGGCATAACTAGCCATTCATAAGATCCATAACCTGTACGGAATGAAGTCAAAGGAATACTATCCTCTGCAATATGAAGCTGATGAAAACCGGTAGCCAAGTCCAATTGTGAAATGACTCTAGCACCACTAAGTTGATCAAATAGATCATCAATCCGAGGTAAAGGATATTTATTATTAATAGTAAGATCATTAAGCTTGCGGTAGTCGACGCAAAGCCTAAGTGTACCATCGGACTTATTTACAAAAATAGCTGAAGCTCCCCAAGGCGAGGAACTAGAGCGAATAAGTTGCTTCGTATCCAACTCGGATAGTTGTTTGCGCATCTCTTCATTCTCCTTATTGGACATGCGATAAAGAGGGCGGGTAATAGGTTGAGCTCCAGGTATAAGATTAATTTTGAACTCAATTGCTCGCTTAGGGGGTAATCCTAAGCCGGCTCAAAAATGTCGGAAAATTCATGAACGACGCGAATAAGAGAAATGACATCCTCCTCACCATCATTGTCATCATCATGAGGATTCAAAGAATATAAAGATGCAACCAAAGCGGAATCCGAGTCTTTAAGAACAATAGAAATCTGCTTAACAGATAGTGGATGTCGAAGACAAATAGTCCGCTCAGGACATAGGATATGAGCTTCATAACGATTAAGCCAATCCATACCCAAAATCATTCCAAAGCCTAAGTAACGCATGACATGCAAATCGGCTAGGAAAAAAAATCACACAAAATAATCTCGACATCTTTACAAAGCAGACTAAGAGTTGCGGATCCACCAACTGGATTCGCAATTCTTAAAGAAGTCATTAAAGCAACAACACTTAAAGAAAAAGTATCGATAAGTTCCATTGATATAAAAGAATGGGATGCACCCGTATCAAAGAGAACTCTAATAGGTTGATCATGAAATATAATAATGCCATCAAGGACAGAATGAGACATACCTTGACCGCGAGATGTGTTGCTAGGGGCTTGAGCAACGTTTAACGTTCCCTCCTTGCCTTGAAGCCTAGGGCATAAATGCATAAAATGATCTGGACTTTTATAATAGCGACAAGAGCGGGGCTTTGAACATTTGTTCGCAAAATGACCCTTAGCACCACAGTTGAAGCATTTCTATCACTGGGGGAAAATTTCTTTGCAGCAGGAGTTGCTTGTTTACCCTTTTTGTTTGGGTAAGGACCATTGAACTTATTAGGCCTTTTCTTGTTGTTGAAGTTTGGTTTGGCAGCCACCACTTCAACATCACTGTCCTTATCAGCCTCTTCAAGACGAAGAACGATATCAATGAGTTGATCGAAAGAAACTTCTAATTTTAGAAGTAATGGCTTCTTGAGATTCTTGTTTAAGCCATAGACGAACCTCTGGTTCTTCTTCAATGGGGTGTTGATGTATTCAACCCCATATTTGGACAGTGACTCGAAGGATGCGACATAGTCTGTCATAGAGGATTCACCTTGAACAAGGTCTATGAAACGACGAGCCAATGCCACTTTCTCTGCTTCTTGTACGAATTTTAATTCGAAGCGTTCCCAGAATTGCTCCTAGGTGAGATCCGCTTCATTAATCTCAAAAATAAGAAGTTCGTACCAATCCAATGCTCTCTCTTGGAGCATACTGGAGGCCACCTGAACACGGTGAAGATCGATAAGATTCATGCGAGAAAAGATTCGATCGCATGTTCTTAACCAAGCCTGGACCTCAATAATGGTTTTGGAACCTTTGAATGGTTTCCCACCCAAGTTGGTATAATCGTTGCACAAGCGTGCAAATCCAGACTTAGGATGAGTAGGTTCCTGATTAGGACCAGCTGCCTGGGCATTCTTTACTAAATCAAGAAGCTGTTGAGCAGTCATAAAAACTCCATCCTGGGGAGTAACAGTAGATGGTCCAGCTCTGGGACGACCTGGTCTAGACATTCTCTTCTTTAAGGAAGAGAAAAGAAGAAAAGTTATTCTCCAAGTAAATATCAAGCAAATCTTGATAGATAAAACAAGGATTCATAAGAGGAAATATGATGAGTCGGTTCGAAGACTCGAATTAAATCCTAAGGCACGACTCCTAAGTTGGACTTAGGACGATGATCCTTGTTAAGTTGTTCTACATTGTTCCGAAGTTTGGCTCTGATACCAAGCTGTGACGCCCCACCTCTATACCCAAGCTAACCAAGAACACTATGAGGTAGTGCTGTAAATTAGCACGGAGAATAAGGCTGTGGAGGAGCGACCATCCATGTAACTTCTTTAAGCGAGCACCGATATGTCAGATAGAATAGAATGCATATCTTTAAAGGAGGAAATCCGACATACCGATACAAACTCAAAGCTATCACACGGTGGCTATATATAATCTTCGGAAACAAACATAGAAGTAATCATAACATAAATCAGTCACAGACATCCATATCACAAAGGCGGAAGAAGATATGAATATGTATATAACACGTGAAAGTGTACATCAGAGTAGTGGTCAGAAAGATCCACGATAATACAAAAAGAATAGCAACATGTGCTATACAAAAGAATACATCAATGAGTCAATATCTCAAATGTGTACAACATAAACTAATAATCTAAGTAGTTAGCCAAAAGTCAGAGTAATAGATCCCTGGAGAGAAGTCAAGCAGAAGCACTTGTAACATCTCGGTCTGACCCAAGTATTATTTATAAGAAAATAATAAACGGATCAGTCTAGCTATAAATATCAGATGATATGGTATAAAGTAAAAGACATGGCATGAACATGTAATGACCATCGTGGCATACTACTATAAGTATGTAATTGAAAATCAACAAGAGATTAATCAATATCACAAGAATCATCTCTAAGATAAAATAGGGTATCTTACCCTAAACTTGTATTCATAACAAGTCAATGACACACAAATTCACCAATGCACAAAAATTGATATCATATCAATGAAAATCATGAAAATTGGTGAAGCATAAATTCCAGAAATCAACACAAGAAATCCAGAAATCACATAAAAAGGGGGGAGGCCTATCACAAGAACGAGAGCATGAAAACTCACCAACGCGTGTAACACATGAACGAGAAGCTATCTCATGGAATCTATCCATTAAATTTTAACACATGAACGGCCCGAAGACCATGGGGCGCTACCTCACATATGTGATGGTGAAACATCACACAAACGGGGTTTAGTCTCCCTCGTAGACAAAGAGACATCGCACAATTGCTAGTCTAAATCAAATCACAAAAATGATCGTCATGATCATCGAGAAGTGTCAATCACACCAAGCTAGTAAATATATGAGTTTAGCTTCATGTCCCATAACCACTTGCTTAACTTAAATATTTACGAACAAGCTGTGAATCTTCACTAGAAAATTGTCTCAAAAGGGTTCAATCGAACAAGTCCAAGAGCTAACCGACAAAGTGAACGCGAGTGTTTCATACCACTCGTTTTACTAAGTCGTTTAATTCGATTTCTCATTCGAGTGAAGTAAAGGCTTGTATATACTAGTAGATTAGAAAACGGTTTGAGCAAAAGAGCTTTGTAGTAAAATAGAAGAGTTTTGATATTTACTACTAGTATTGAAACCTTTATATCTTTAGAGTGACAAGTCACAAAACGATTGTTGAAACAAATCGAATCACATAAATTCACGTTCGAAGACATAAGTAAAGTCCAAAGAAATCAATCCCAAAACCGTCAAAGTAGGAATATACTTGCGACCTAACGTGGTCGAATTAAATTGCAAAGACTTTAAGTCAAATAGGTCGAACGACCTAAGGGTAGACTGCCGTGCGACCTAGCAGAAGAACAGCACAACCAAATTAGGCGACCTGGCTAAGTGAGCGACCTAGGGGCCAGCGACCTAAAACATAACAGGTCAAGCGACCTAAGGGAAGATCTAGGCATGCGACCTAACTGTAATAAGGTCTAACGACATAAAGAAATAAGGTCTAACGACCTAAAGGTACTGGGGTCTTGCGACCTATGACCTAATGGTGCAAACGACCTAAATTAGGCGAGCAACCTAAAGGGGGCAGGTCGAACGACCTAGTCGATGAGCGACCTAACAAGGTCGAGAAAAGGAAAGGTGCGACCTAAGTGTTTGTGAGGTCGAGCGACCTAAGGGATAAGACACTCGCGACCTAAAGACTCGCGACCTAAAGACTCGCGACCTAAAGCGAACGACCTAACAGTTCACTAGATGCTTTAATGGTCAAGCGACCTAAGGCGAGCGACCTAAATATTCAAGGCAGAACGACCTAAGGCTTAGAGACCTAAGGAAGTGTACGACCTAAGCCCAGAACGAGCTTATATTTGAAGGCAGCACGCCAGAGCGGCTTAAAAGAGATGGGGTCAAACGACCTAATGTCTCGCGACCTAAAGCCAATGCGACCTACGTCCTAAGTGCCGATGCGACCTATGTTGGCCGAGAGCTACGCAGAACAGTTGATGGCATAGGCAAAACGACCCAAGCCTAGTTTTTTGTCAAAACACACGAAAATTTGGGGTTTTTTCACCAATCCAATCCAAACCAAATGCAAATATGCATGCTAAAGTGATGGGGAATCATTCCCAACAATCCAATGACAGTTATAAGCAAGATGTGAGATTAAAAATCTCACCTTTTCCACGAAATTGATGATGGAGAGCTTAAGAGCAAAGCAAGAATCAACCACAAGCTTGAATCTATATTCTTCACTATGAATTTGGAGTTTGATGTTGAATTTACTAAAGATCTTGAGCTTGGAATTTTAATTTCCCATTCCCTCCACCATTTTTGATAAAACTTGAAGTGTTTGATGAAGTGATGAAGAGGAGATGGGTTGGGGCTGAGTTAGAAGAAGTTCAACCCAAACCAAAAGCCCAAAGCAAAAAGTGACGAAAATTTCACTATCTCCAAACATATCGAAGTTTACACTTAAAAAGATCGCAAACGTCATTTTGAACTCAATGGAGGTGGTCTCGAGTCCTAATTTGACCGTATGCAAAAAGTAGCTTTTCGGACTAACATCCGACTAGCGATAAAATATTTAAATATAAAATTGACAAATATGCGGGTTGTTACAAAACCATTTATAACCTTTTAAAACCATTTATAAAAATCATTTCTCAAGTCGTTTATAAAACTTTTTATAATCCATGTAATTATTTATAAATCTCTTCTTATAAACCTATAACCCATTTATAAATCTCCTCTATAATTATCTAAAACCATTTGCAAAGCTCTCTTCATACGTTATAAATGATTCTCTTTTAAGTCTCCAAAACATTTTACAAACTTCTCTTATAAAGCCCAAATCTATTTATAAAACCTTATTTATAAATCTTGAAAACATTTATAAATAAATAATAATCATTTACTTTAAAACACTATTATATAATAATAAACGTTATAAATAAATAAGTACTAACTTTGAACATCTTAAAAATAGTAATTGACAAATTTCAAACATTCTTAATAAACAATAATAAATTATCTTCAACATTTTTATAATTACTAATAATTAATTTCCAAATCTTTACTGGTAATAATTAAAATTAATTTCAAATCATATTAACAATTTAAATAATAATCTTTTCAAAGTCTTAAAATACTGATAAACCACTTTTAAATAGTTATTAATATAAATAAACAACTTTTAAAACATAATTATATTCCTTTGATAAAAATCCATACATAATTTCCGACATGATCATTTTCATATTTATAAAATTATATTTATAAATCTCTTCTATTTTATGAAACTTCTGAAAGTTACTATGCTACAGGATCGTGTAATATGGATAAACTACTTGTGCGGAATATAAACTAAGTAAGAAAATAATTAAGGCAGTAAAGTAAATGACACCAGAAATTTTTATATGGGTTCGAACTCCGTTCTACGTCCAGTCCCAGACTCCTTTTGGAATTAAAATAACAACCCTCACTTAACCCGGAGGAATAGGTTTACACCGCCTGAGCAACGGAACATGAGTTCTACCACCTAAGCAACAGAATAAGACTTCTACCGCCTGAGCAACAGAATAGGACTTCTTTAAAAAATAAAAAGTATATGATGGTAGTGTGCTCTTTAAATAGCACCGATAAGTCAATTAAGTACAATCTATCTATAGTCTTCTCCTTTATGATATATAGTGTAATGTGCTTGAAGAATGTGAAAGATAGAGTGATCAACAATCAGAGATTGCATGAAGTTTGAGTGCAAATTGAAAATAGAGAATAAGAGATAAGAATTCAAGAATACTAAAATCAGTTAAGTTAATTGTTTGTTGAATTCTAGACTCTATTTATAGAGTTTTAAGAGTTGCATTGTTTGATGAAAAGGAACGATGAAAAGAACAGATGCAACTATTAGATTAGAAGATGTTTCTCTTCATTGAAGAGAAGCATCCCTTCAGAAAACTAGCTGTTATATATAATCAGTCGTCTGAATTTTTCAATTCAGCCTTCTGATTTATTTTAAATTTGATACAGCAAGCAAATATGCTATTTTTGGCCTTATTTAGCCATCTGAATAATACCATTCAGTCGGTTGAAACTGCATAGAAAATATTCTATGTTTCAGCAATCAGACGGCTGAATGGTGTCATTCAACCGGCTGTTTATAGCCTGTTTTGTGCATATGCATGGTTTGTGTACTTGTTAGTGTGTATATACCATATTGGAGAGATTTTAACATATTTCTAATAATATACAGACTCTAAACAACATATATATGGACCATATTTCATATTGTCGAGTCCGGTCTTCGTTTCTTTGTCGTAAGTTCATGAATCTTCGTGTCGGTTGAATTTCTTGTCATTAATCAAAACATAAGATCCAACATTCTCCCCCTTTTTGATGATGACAACTCCACTTGTTATATGAATGAAACTTGACAATATTGCATTGTATTTATATATCTCCCCTGAATATATGCAAGCCTTATCTTTCAGTGTCTCCCCTTGAATCTGTGCTTTTATTCCTGCTGCAAATAGTGTTAGAGCAATATCTATATCTTTCTTCCCCTTTATCATCGACAAAAAGGAGAGTTTATATGACGATATAATTCTATTAAATATATGGAACATCCATTATAAATTCCAAAATCTATCATTTTCTTTTGTTTCTCCAAGTACCTACAATAAATAATAATCATTTTTGGTACCCACTTATTATATTAGAGTCCAGGGGGTTAGGTCTTGGGAAACCATACCCATTTGGGTGTGGTTGAACCTTTATAAATATAATTTTCATTATTAACTACCATATCAAAATAATCATCAATGTATTTTTCTCTAATTTTCCAATTAACAGGAACCCAAATACTTAGATAATTTATATTTATATTTATGGTCAATGATTTTGTACTTCTAGAGAAATTATAAACATTTTTGGTCATAGCAGTATTTGAATTTCTATAAAAATTGGATTTAGACTTTACTCGAAATTTAGTAATAGCACTAACATTTTTACGATACATGAAAGCGTAATTGATTGTGCTATATCTACGATCAGTTTTATTATATCCTAAACCACTTTTATCATGCAAAGGTCGAGAACTAGATAAAATCATGTTTAAATCATTTTGACCTTTATTAAATTTTGTGGCTTCAGTGATAAGTTTATCAAATTTAGATATAAAGTCACAATTATTATTTTCAAAAGAAATATTACTGTTTTTCAAAATATCAATTTGCCTGTTTAATTCAAAATTCTACTTTTTTAACCTACAGTTCTCATTTTTCGAGAAGAAAAATTCGAGATTCTGAATTATCTAAAGATGATTGTAATAAATCATTTTGTCTTTTCAAATCCGTAATTTCTTTTGAAAAAATTTATTCTTCTTTTTCAAACATAGTATTTTGTTCATTTAGAAAATCTTTAAGAGCCTCAAAATTATTTTTCAAAACACCATGTTGATTTTCTAAATCTAATTTCTCATTTTTCAATTTCTCATTTTCAATTTTGATTGATTTCATCTTTTCTAAAATAAGAAAATTATGCTTTGAGATTTTATCGCATATACTAACTAATTCATTATTACCATTTACTGAAATTTGTAAATAAGAAAGTAAATTTTTATAGTCCTTATTGGTGGCTTTGTCATGGATGTTGCATGTTGTATTTCGATTGGATCTTTTTCTAGCCATTATTCTATGATGGTGTGACGATCGATAGAATTCCAGGCTCTGATACCAAATGAAAGAGACTATGCTATAAGATCGTGTAATATGGATAAACTACTTGTGTGGAATATAAACTAAGTAAGAAAATAATTAAGGCAGTAAAGTAAATGACACCATAAATTTTTATACTGGTTCGAACTCCCGTTCTACGTCCAGTACCAGACTCCTTCTGGAATTAAAATAGCAACCCTTACTTAACCCAAAGGAATAGGTTTACACCGCCTGAGTAACCGAATAGGTCTTCTACCGCCTAAGCAATCAAATAGGACTTCTACTGCCTGAGCAACCGAACAGGACATCTTTAAAAACTAAAAAGTATATGACTGTAGTGTGCTCTTTAAAAAGAATTGATAAGTCAATTAAGTACAATCTTCCTATAATCTTCTCCTTTATGATATATAGTGTAATGTGCTTGAAGAATGTGGAAGGTAGAGTGATCAACGATCAGAGATTGTATGCAGTTTGAGTGCAAATTGAAAATAGAGAATAAGAGATAATAATTCAGGAATACTAAAATCAGTTAAGTTAATTGTTTGTTGAATTCTAGACTCTATTTATAGAGTTTTAAGAGTTGCATCGTTTGATGAAAAGGAACGATGCAAAGAACAGATGCAACTATTAGATTAGAAGATGTTTCTCTTCGTTGAAGAAAAGCATCCCTTCAAAAACTAGTCGTTATAGATAATCAGCCGTCTGAATTTTTCAATTCAGCCTTTTGATTTATTTTAAATTCGATACAGCAAGCTAATAGGCTATTTTTGGCCTTATTTAACCGTCTGAATGATACCATTCAGCCGACTGAAACTGCATAGAAAATATTCTATGTTTCAGCAATCAGACGGCTGAATGGTATCATTCAGCCGGCTGTTTATAGGCTGTTTATAGCCTGTTTTATGCTGCATGGTTTGTATACTTGTTAGTGTTTATATACCATATTGGAGAGATTTTAACATATTTCTAATAATATACAGACTCTAAACAACATATATATATGAACCATACTTCATATTGTTGAGTCCGGTCTTTGTAGTTCTTTGTCATAGATTCATGAATCTTCATGCCGGTTGAATTTCTTGTCATTAATCAAAACATAAGATCCAACAAATTCCTTCCAAAAACCCCTTTTATTTATGAACCACATTTATAACTCCATCCCTTTATAAATCTCGCTTATTCATAAAATCCATTCAAAACATGATTTCAACCATGTTTGAAACGTTGCTCCCATATTTATGGATTCCTTCTATAAATTCCTTTTTATTTATAAAATCATTCGACATCTTCTAATTTCCAAAATAGAATCAACTATTTTCTAAAACGACATTCCACATCGTATAATAAATCAACCATTTGATTTATTTTTCCTAATCTATCCCATGATAATAGTTTCCTTTTGTTTATAAACACCGTTGATAAATCCATACTTTACTAACGAAAATATGACTTTACAAATCTTCGCTCTCTTTGTAAAATACCACTTTTATAAAGTATCATATTTATAAATTCCACCTTTATAAATAAATTATAATATATGTTCATGTATATATATCACTTTATATAAAATGGTTAATAAATATTTATATCAAAATATTTTTATTTTCCTTTTAAAACAATATCCATATATTATAAAAGACTGACTTGTCTTCCAAGATCTTAAAAATCTTTATTTACTATTCAAAACCTCTATTTAAAATATTTTATAAAGCTATTAAATTATAATATCTAAAAATCATAATTTTGATTTTAAAATAAATTACTTCTTCAAATAATTCAAGAATAATTGTTTAAAACATATATAATTTCCAAAATAACTTTGAAATCCCTTTTCAAAATCAATCACTATTTTATGGTATTTTAAAACACCAAAATATAAGGCCCAATGCTACTAAAGCACTAAATAAACAAAATCGTGTCCCAGTCATCAATTATAACATCCAACATATCATATATCAATTTATATGAAAATAAATCAATAGTTCGAGGAATCCCGGTGGATCCCTCCAACATGTCCTCCTGCATCACATACAGTATATAATCATAAAAATATAAATCAACCGCTTCGATGTGGGATTCGTATAGAAAGGGTCATACGCTCTTACACTGGAACGTAATAGGGTCTCATCCGCTCCAATAAGCGGGAATATATCCAATCCAACTAATAATAATTAGTAAATTATCCAAACAGTCAACAACAACCAACAATAAAATATTCACACGTCCAATAAATAATTTTATCGATTAAAAATATATATGGTTAACCAAAAAGGTGAGATTAACTCACATTGATTTTTATTTTGTCGGAACATTCCGTTTCGAAGTAAAATCGAATGGCCGTTCGATTTGAGCATAAATTCCGACAAGCTCCAGTCTCATTCAATCCACCTCCATAGTGTAGCCTTCGTCGATACGATCGCAACGTGACTCGTCGCGTTCAATTTGGACTGCGCTTGAGTTTAAACGAATTAAAGAACTTTCGAAATAACTAAACCTAATTAACCTAAAACTAATAAACGTTTAAATTTTAATTACCCTCCATCGATATCTCATTCTCGCGTTTGTGCTCCAGCAACTCATCACGACATCGTGACTTTAACTCCCCACTGCGCCACAACCCACTATCGCCGCGCCGCTTCCCCCTTGCTCCGCCTCGCCGCTCCCATTTGTTGTCGCGCGCGTGTACGGAATCGAGGAACCCTATTTGCTGCTTGCGACCGCGAGCCTCCAACTGCTGCCGCTGGCCATCACGGCCCCATCCCACCATCCATCTTCATCAACACCTCAAGTTCTTCACTTTCCTAGTCGAAGACCTCGCTTGATATGGTCAATAATAGTTCCGATCGTCGAAAGCCGTTGGATCGGCTATGGTAATATTTGAAAACGTGATTTTTTTCTGGTATGTGAACGCGATATAACAGGAAGGAGAGGGTGATGCAGTGCAGAAAGCTAAGGGTCTAGGTCGCTCACGACCTAAGGAGTGTGTAGGTCGCTCACGTCCTAAGGAGTTAAAGGGGGGAGTGAGTGATACCGAGAAGAAAGTCCAATTCGGTGAAGTGTTAGGTCGCATACGACCTAACAAGGCTTTTAAGTTGGAGCTACGACCTAACAGAAACGAGGTGCTGAAACGACCTAACATGTTCTTAGGTCGCGTACGACCTAACTGTGCAGTGCAACATGGTGAACGACCTAACATAACACCAAGTACGGAGCTACGACCTAACGGGTTAGTGGATGGCGAGCTAAAACAAGGAGATAGGTCGCTGGAACGACCTAACATACCTTTAGGTCGCATACGACCTAACAAGATAGGGAAGAAGGTGCTGGAACGAGCTAGCGGGGTGCTCCGACCTAACAGTCTGAAGGGAAAGGTGATTCGACCTAACGAGTTGCGAGCTAAGTTAGGTCGCAAAGGCTTAAGGTCGCAAAGTCTTAGGTCGCGAAGGCTAAGGTCGCAAAGTCTTAGGTCGCAAAGGCTTAGGTCGCGAAGGCTTAGGTCGCAAACAATTTCTGAAGCCGCTTCTGTTAGGTCGCAAACGAAGGGATGCCGTTCATTCTTAGGTCGCAAAGCTCTGGAGGCCATTGATTTCCCCAACTCGCCGATCTGGAATGCTGTGTGTTCATTTGTTAAGTCGTGGAATAATGTAATTAGGTCGTTACCGACCTAAGTGAGTTGTTTGTCTTTTAACATGTTTGTTAGGACGCGTCTGTACTAGGTCGCAACATTCAAGGTCGAAGGTCGTTTTCGACCTAAGTACTTGTAATATTTTGAAACTTTTCTGCTGTGTTGAGTTGTAGCCTATAAATAGGCGTGTATGGTCATTTTGTAAAGGTTGTTGATTTTTGAATAAAATTCTCTTTTGATTGCTTTGTGCTTTCATTCAAATTGGTAGTTGAGTGTAATCTCCTATCTCCTCTTTCGGTTAATCGAGTGCGCTCGATTCAACGATTGTAGAAGCCGATTCGCGGAATCAAGTGCGCTTGATCAACGCTTGAAGAATTGAAGATCTTTGAACCCGGTATCGTGCGCGATCAACGAGTTCGAGATAGCTAGAGTTCGGCATCTTCGGATCAACGAATTCGGGCAATTCAGCATTCATCAATCCATCGACTGCTACTTTCACAGATCTACATTGTTTTGAATTATCCGCTGCGTCAGTTTTTGGTATCAGAGCTTGTTCTAGCCAATCATAGCTAGATCGAGACTTGGAGCCTATTCAATTTGAAGTTTGAAGAGAAGCCGAGCTTGGAGTGTTAGGCCGTGCTCAAGAGTGAAGTGTTCATCATTGTTCGAAGATTGTTTGATCGGATTTGCATTGGAGGCCGAAACTTTGTCCATCGTGTTCATCGCGATTTGCTACAAAGTGGAAGTTTTCGATCCGTTTCATTTTGGATCAAAATCCGAAAAGTGTTAGAATTTGTGAAGTTTCCAAGTATGCCGCCAAGAAGAGCTAATCGCCACCAAAACGTAGAAGCTTTGTATCGAAGAGAAGAAGCTGATGAGATGGAGCAAAGAATCAATGAGAATTTTAGTGAAAAGCTTAACGAAGGAATTGGCCGGTTAGAGAGGCTTATGACAGAGATGAATCAAAATCGGAGAAGGGTTTCACCAGAATCTAACCATGGAGGTAGTAGAGTCTCACCACATTCCAATCGAGACCGAAGTGTTGAAAATGACCAAGGGCGTGGGAGGAACGTGAATGGTCGTGAACGGAGGAATGTCGATAGAAGGGATGAAGGTGGAAGGCGTAATGCTAGTAGAGATGTTGGTGGTCAGAATCGACATCGTTATGCATCTGATTTTGAAGAAGAGTATGATGGTGGTAGTGTTCAAGGAAGAGGTCAAGGAAGAAATTACTCTGAGTATGATCACAAGTGGGAGTCGGGGGTGAAGACTGAAATTCCTGAATTCAAAGGTGGTATGCAAGCAGAGGAGTTTCTAGATTGGGTGGCTAATGTAGAGGAGATTTTTGATTTCAAAGAAGTACCAGAACATCGTAGAGTGAAGTTGGTTGCTACGAGGCTGAGGGGTAGAGCTTTGGCATGGTGGCAGCAAACCAAGCTTACACGTGAACGTATGGGAAAGTCAAAAGTTGAATCTTGGGAGAAGATGAAGAAGTTGATGAAAGCAACGTTCTTACCTTACAATTATCAATCTTTGATGTATCAACGTTTGCAAAACTTGAGGCAGGGCACAAAGACAGTTAATGACTATGCTGATGAATTCTATCAACTTATTGCGAGGAATGATATTATGGAAACAGAAGAGCAGCTGACATCTAGGTTCATTGGAGGATTGAGAATGCAGATTCAGGATATGGTTAATATGTTCGATCCAAGATCTGTAGCAGAAGCACATCAGAAAGCGTTGGCGTGGGAAAAACAAGGGAGACGAGGAGGAGGTGTGTTTACAAATTCCAACAATCCGATGAAGGGAGTTAGTGGGAGTTCGAATGTTTCAAAAGCTATTGCAAAAACAGTTGTGAAGGAGGCTGAGAAGACAAGGGTTAACAATGGGTTCAAATGTTACAATTGTCAGGAATTGGGTCATAAAAGCAGTGAGTGTCCAAAGCCAAAGAAGAGAACCATGATTGTGGAAGTTGATGATGAGGATGTTGATGAGGAGTGTTCTAGTCCAGTTGAGGAGGATAAGCAGGATATTGCGTCAGGAGACGAAGGTTGTAACCTAATGCTGAGGAGATCGTGTTTAACACCGAAGCAGGAAGAAGCTAGTTGGTTGAGGAGTAATATCTTTCAGTCAACATGTACTATTCTGGGGAAGGTGTGTAAGTTTGTAATTGACGCAGGAAGCTGTGATAATATTATTTCAACCGAAGCTGTGACGAAGTTGAAATTAAAGACAGAGAAACATCCGAGTCCATACAAGTTAGCATGGTTGAGAAAAGGAGGAGAAGTGAAAGTGGATAGACGAGTTCGTGTACCATTCTCTATTGGGAAGAAATACAAAGATGAAATATGGTGTGATGTAGTAGAGATGGATGTTTGTCATTTATTATTGGGAAGACCATGGCAGTATGATCGAGCAGTACAACATGACGGTCGGACCAATAGCTACAGTTTTATGTTTAAAGGCACGAAGATTATCTTAGTTCCAAAGAAGAGATCACAAGAAGAAAGTAAGTCCGAAGAAATCGAAGAGCTGAAAACTTTATTGACTTTGAAGGAGTTTGTTAAAGAAGTTGAAGAAGAACCGGAAGTATTCTTGTTGATTGGACGTGAGAGTAGTGAAGAAGTTGAAATTCCTGAAGAAGTTAAACCAATCTTGAAAGAATTTGACGATGTATTTCCAAAGGAGTTACCAACGGAGTTGCCACCGTTGAGGGATATACAACATCAGATAGATCTTGTTCCAGGTGCTGTGTTGCCACACAGACCACATTATCGAATGAGTCCGAAGGAACATGAAGAATTGCAGATTGCAGAAGATTCTTACTTTAAGAAATTTGTTGAAGGGAACAATGAAGGGAAGACTGATGAGTTTATGTTGGTTGACGGTTTTCTTTTTAAAGGAAGTCGATTGTGCATACCGGAGGGTAGTCTGAGAATGAAGATTATCAAGGAGTTACACGAAGAAGGGCATGTTGGAAGAGACCGTACCTTACAGTTAATTTCACAATCCTACTTTTGGCCATCGATGAGGAAAGAAGTGGAGAGGTTTGTGGAGCGTT
Source organism: Allium fistulosum (assembly GCA_030737815.1). Classification (NCBI taxonomy): domain Eukaryota; kingdom Viridiplantae; phylum Streptophyta; class Magnoliopsida; order Asparagales; family Amaryllidaceae; genus Allium; species Allium fistulosum. The sequence goes on from CM060905.1 coordinate 194,171,341, forward strand.
GTCATATTTGTCAGGTTTCGAAAGGAACTGCGACTAATGCAGGTTTATATATGCCATTACCTGTACCAACTAAACCATGGGTTGATGTGAGTATGGACTTCGTGTTGGGATTACCAAGGACACAGCGTGGTAACGATTCCATATATGTGGTGGTTGACAGATTTTCAAAAATGGCACATTTCATTGCTTGCAAGAAGACGGCAGATGCGGTTCATGTTGCTCAGTTGTTTTTCAGGGAGATCTATAGACTTCATGGATTGCCAGAATCTATTGTGTCGGATAGAGATACTCGATTTCTGAGTCATTTTTGGTTGAGTTTGTGGAAAATGGTGGGAACGAAGCTGAAATTTAGTAGTGCTTATCACCCGCAAACGGATGGACAGACTGAGGTGGTTAATCGATCGTTGGGAAACTTGTTGAGGTGTCTTGTTCAAGATAATCTGAAGAGTTGGGATGTGAAGTTATGTCAGGCAGAATTTGCCCATAATCATGCTGTGAATCGAAGTACGGGGTTCAGTCCGTTCCAGATTGTTTATTCAAGTTTACCGAAGGGACCGTTAGATTTAACGATGATACCACACTCGAAGGGGACAATTAAGAAAGCTGCTGATTTTGTTGAAGGGCTGACGGAGTGTCATAAAATCGTTCAAGAACGATTAGAGAAAGCAAATGAGAAATATAAACAAGCTGCAGATTTGAAACGACGAAAAGTTGAGTTTAATGAAGGAGATATGGTTTATGCAGTGTTAACAAAAGATCGTTTTCCAGTGGGCGCGTACAACAAGTTGAAAGCCAGGAAAATTGGTCCGGTGGAAGTTGTGAAACGAATCAATGAAAATGCTTATAAACTGAAGCTGCCAGATGATGTGTATGCATCTGACGTATTCAATGTTAAACATCTTGTACCATATCATGGGGAAGAGTTTGTTGGGGATGAAGAGTGTGCGAATTCGAGGTCGAATTTCTCTCAACCAGGGGAGGATGATGCAGTGCAGAAAGCTAAGGGTCTAGGTCGCTCACGACCTAAGGAGTGTGTAGGTCGCTCACGTCCTAAGGAGTTAAAGGGGGGAGTGAGTGATACCGAGAAGAAAGTCCAATTCGGTGAAGTGTTAGGTCGCATACGACCTAACAAGGCTTTTAAGTTGGAGCTACGACCTAACAGAAACGAGGTGCTGAAACGACCTAACATGTTCTTAGGTCGCGTACGACCTAACTGTGCAGTGCAACATGGTGAACGACCTAACATAACACCAAGTACGGAGCTACGACCTAACGGGTTAGTGGATGGCGAGCTAAAACAAGGAGATAGGTCGCTGGAACGACCTAACATACCTTTAGGTCGCATACGACCTAACAAGATAGGGAAGAAGGTGCTGGAACGAGCTAGCGGGGTGCTCCGACCTAACAGTCTGAAGGGAAAGGTGATTCGACCTAACGAGTTGCGAGCTAAGTTAGGTCGCAAAGGCTTAAGGTCGCAAAGTCTTAGGTCGCGAAGGCTAAGGTCGCAAAGTCTTAGGTCGCAAAGGCTTAGGTCGCGAAGGCTTAGGTCGCAAACAATTTCTGAAGCCGCTTCTGTTAGGTCGCAAACGAAGGGATGCCGTTCATTCTTAGGTCGCAAAGCTCTGGAGGCCATTGATTTCCCCAACTCGCCGATCTGGAATGCTGTGTGTTCATTTGTTAAGTCGTGGAATAATGTAATTAGGTCGTTACCGACCTAAGTGAGTTGTTTGTCTTTTAACATGTTTGTTAGGACGCGTCTGTACTAGGTCGCAACATTCAAGGTCGAAGGTCGTTTTCGACCTAAGTACTTGTAATATTTTGAAACTTTTCTGCTGTGTTGAGTTGTAGCCTATAAATAGGCGTGTATGGTCATTTTGTAAAGGTTGTTGATTTTTGAATAAAATTCTCTTTTGATTGCTTTGTGCTTTCATTCAAATTGGTAGTTGAGTGTAATCTCCTATCTCCTCTTTCGGTTAATCGAGTGCGCTCGATTCAACGATTGTAGAAGCCGATTCGCGGAATCAAGTGCGCTTGATCAACGCTTGAAGAATTGAAGATCTTTGAACCCGGTATCGTGCGCGATCAACGAGTTCGAGATAGCTAGAGTTCGGCATCTTCGGATCAACGAATTCGGGCAATTCAGCATTCATCAATCCATCGACTGCTACTTTCACAGATCTACATTGTTTTGAATTATCCGCTGCGTCAGAGGGGTATGGCCAGGTATGGGCTCACGTACTTTGTTATGGGCTAACGGAGATGTGGGTATAACCTAATTATATATATATATATATATATTATAGTATTCCGCTTTAAACGTCTGGAAATCTCGATCTCCAAATGAGATGCACTGCTTGGCATTCTATATGTTATACCCCTAACCCGAACGCAATGGAATTAGTCCCGAACCCTAATTCGATCATATGCAGAAGATGGCTTTTCAAACCCAATTATTATGCAAAATTTTGAAAATAATTCCTAAGCTTTTCGATCTCGCACGCCCAAACGATACGTCGAATTGCCACGAAATTCGACGGCGTACTATAATTCATTATTACGGATCCAATGGAATTTGTTTCGTCCAATTCCAGGATAGTGCCCTGGAAGGCTATTTTTACATGTTAATTAAAACAAATTATTTGCAAAATTAGTTTAATCACTTTTAAATCCAATTTAAAAGTTTTCTATCTTCCTCCTTATCTAAATAGATTTAAAATCAACTTTCTTAATCACTTTCATTCATATTAAATTTAAGATCCAATTATTGAAACATTTCCAAATGTTAAATTTAACAATTTAATTTCCAAATAAATCGCTATATTTCAAAGTCCAAGTTATTAACTTATAAAATTAACTTTTCAATATTTAAAATCAATTAAATATTCCAAATTCAATTGACTAAAATTCCAGGTCGTTACATTCCAGACCGTTACAATCTCCCCCTTAAAAGAATTTCGACCCCAAAATTTTACCACAGCTCTAAACCCCAAAACACTTAACACTACTCATCAGTTCATATGATGTATATAGATCATTCATATGGAAGATCCGATTTGATCACTCACTCAAATACATAGTTTTACTTCCAAACCATTATCGCTCACCCGACTTCCTAGTGCGGATTCCGATTAAGCTTCTTAATTAAAAACATCGATTCTCCTTACATAGTTGTATACTATGATAGAAGACTTTTGGTTCCATATTAAGAACCTCCACCCAATGTTCGCCATCAAAAATCAAGTGATAAATCATTCTTCAAAACGGTGTGAAATACTTTATGTCATGTACTCAAATCTTGGATCAAGAATTATACAAAAAAGAGGAAGGATCTACGTACAACTTACATACTGACCTGAAGATTCTTACTAACCAACTACTTTCTACCCTCCCAAAATATTATGGAAATATTTCATAATAAATCCAACTTAGGTTCAAACATTTTAAATGATATAACTTAATTTATAAAACCTTTCATAAAAAAAATCATTTTAGTCTATTAACTTTTCTAATACTCTCCCACATCCTAAGATCATATACAAAACATCTGATTTTAATTCCATTCACATTTAACTATTCAGATGTAGGCCCAAAATAATTTGGGTCTCAAAACTGAGTCGACCAATCCAACCTCTTTACCCAATCGGTTTGGTAAGTAGCTAAGAAGAGTAGGATGCTACTATCCAAACTCCATCCTAGAGTTTACTTTTTCTTAGATACCTCTAAGGTAAAGACATTTATTAGCCGACCTAATAAAATCAATTAATTTTTCTCTTCCTATATGTTAAAATCAAAAGACATGGTTTAAATAAATAAAGTTTATTAAACCTCATTATTAAATTTAACCCAATTAAAACTTCATTTACTAACCCATTCTTAAATCAAAATACCTTATTATTTTGAAAACTTAGGTGCCAATCCCAGTTTTTATTTCAAAAATCTTTTGAAATGATACTATATATTTAACTCATAGAAATATACATATAGCCTGTGTAACCCCAAAATGATATCAAGGAACTGGGTACTACTAAGTAGTATCATATATCCCTTTACAAAGAAGTGTAATACTCAAGAGAAGTGTTTACCGTCCAAACACATCTCCTGCCCATTTTTAGTCACTTTCGAGTCACTCGAACTTGTTAATCATAAAAATATTTCTTATTTTCAAATCCCCCTTTTGAATTAATACTATATGTGTGTGTGTATATATTTCCAGCTAAATAGGGTAACAATTGGGGATTTTGGACCCTAGAAAATTGACACTAATATGTCCACTATATTAACTCGATTGTTAGGGGAAAAGAAGGAAGAAGAAGAGAAAAGAAATAGAAAAAACAATACAAAATCTCACAATCACAGCGGAACAATATATATAATATAATATCAATATCTTTGCAAAAGAGGTACTGTTATATACATACATCCATCAGAGTACAACAACAAATCACAATCATTAGCCTGGACAGTTATAACAACCTGTCCTCACAAATGCTGATGATTTCAATAACAAAGCAGCGGAAAATAAACATATACGCGAATACGACTTGAAGACCTCCAACTCGTCTCCTGAGCTCCAATGCATCCAAAGAAAATCTGAAAATATGCTCGATCTAACCCGAGCATTATAACAAAATAACACCCGAGTCAGTCAAGAAAACCAGCATGCGAAAACACACCCAACTGGAATTTAAAGTTATAGAAAACCTTTGAAAATCAAAAGTATCTCGTAAGACCATGCCGGACGGATTTTAACTTACGATAACCAAAACATTTCATATGAAATTCTCTGATGTTATAATAGTGTCTAAGATACAAATACTTATAAATCATAGTCGAAATTGTTACATTAATTAAATTCCAGCGTAATAGGTATACAACTTAAACTATAAAGGCTCGTATTGGAGAATGGATTCCATACAATGACTGGGCTACTGGGGTACCGCCCGTCATGGTGCATCTCTAGATAAAATAACACCGAGGTTGAACCTATCGACCCCTGCCAACATAGAACCGACATACCCTTTCTGGATAGCACCAAATATGATCACCCCTTCGTTAATTGGTCCCGAAGCATACAATTGAGAGAATATATCGACTCTAGATAAGGATGATCATACCTTACTTAGGAGTGACCCACTTAGCCTTGCATCATCTTCCCTGTTTTAGTCATTCTCGGTTGATAAGGCTTGAGGCTACGTTTTGAATTAAAATTGAATAGGCGATCAATTTTAATTCAAATTCCTACGATCTCCAAATCTATCTGATCCAACTCCATAGTATAGAATTCGTCAGTATGATCGCAACGCGATTTGCCGTGCTCAATTTGGACCTCGTATGGAAAAGTTGTAAATAAATGAACGATTAGATTAATTAAATTATAATTAACCTTTAATGTAACGACCCAGAATTTTGGTTAATTGAAATTGGAATATTTAATTGATTTTAAATATTTAAAAGTTAATTTTATAAATTTAATAACTTGAATTTCAAATACAGCGATTTATTGGATAATTTAATTGTTAAATTTGTTAATTGGAAATCGTTTAATAATTGAAATCTTGGATTTTTATTTGGATAAAAATGATTTAAATGCTTATTAAATTTATATTAATAAGAACGAAGGCAATAAAAACTTTTAAATTTGATTTAAAAGTGATTTACTCGATTTTTAAAATAACTCATTTTAATTAACATATAAAAATAGCCTTCCGGGGCACAGTCTCCGATTTCGACGAAACCAGTTGTGACACCCCACCTCGAGACCTACATTAACAAAGAGTATTACTGGATAATACTGTCTACTAATGTACATAATGGGGCTGGTTAGGAGCACCATCTATAGTCTTGTCTTAAATATTTATTGAATACGTCGATTAGTGCTCTATATTTTTTTTCCAACTCAAGTGGATCGATATATCCAATAAATGCTTAATACAAAAAAACAGGTGGCTATAGGATCTATCAGAACAAAATACAACAACTCAAATGCATAACACATCACAGAACAGTAAACAGATATACATATATATATATATATATATACACTGATACATCCCAATACAATACAAAAAATACATCATAAGTGGTATGACGACCACAATATACACACGAGTTAAAATAATATACATATCAGTGTAGCGACAAAAAGACTATAACAAAAAGGGCTAGCAAATAAGTCCATGCGGAAGCAGAATAGGCTAAGTCCATAAGGGTACCTCACCTGAAACACCTCGGTCCGACCCGAGTATAAAATTCATGGGTCAGTCTAGCTACATAAATCAGTTTAAGGATAAGTGATATTATGAGCATAAGGCAAGGTGATAATCTTCTCAAGTGATAAGGAATAATTCAAGGGTATATGGTTACTTCACATGGCATAACTAAGTAGGTATAGTAATTTCAAGTGATATAAGGATATCACTAAATATGAATGCAACTCAAAGGCGATAAAACTTCATAATAAATCTCGCAATAAAAGCGGTATATCACAAAACATCAAATATGGTTTAGGAGAAAAACATAACTCTAAAGAGGAGAAATCCCAAACCCGCCATATTGACAAACTCAAAACAATCTCAAAGAAATCACCATTTCAAAATACGCCAAAAGGCAATCAAATATAATTCTCCAACATAGGAGAATATAATCCCAAATAAATGCCAAAAGGCAAATCTCATATAACAACGCCAATAGGCCAATCTCAAATAATACGCCAATAGGCAAATCTCAAATAATGTCAAATGTTGGCAAACCCAAATCTCAAATATAGAACTCGATAAGAAGTTCAATTTCCAAAGATGTAATCGCCATATATAATATCTCGAACGGCTCCAATGGCTAATAATGTAAAAAGGCGATACACTTGGACAATCATGAAATGACCCTCCTATTTCTACCCTAATTTCATAAGGATTTTTTTTTCATCAAAGGGAATTTAAATCACGTAGAAGTCAAAATGCCATACAAGCTATTGACATAGCCACTTATTTCTTTTCTAAATAGGCAAATTAGGCAAAATCAGCAGTTCAGACGTCTAAATTCTTATGACAGGCGTCTAAACTTAATTACAGACGTCTATCTAATTATGACAGACGGCTCAGAGATCAAAATTTGAAACAGAGAGAAAAAGACATTTTGAACTGAATTCAGACATCTAATTATTTTGTGACAGACGTCTACATTTAACCTTAGACGTCTAAATTATTTAGACTGTCGTCTAAGTTTAATCTCAGACGTCTAAATTATTAAGACTGACGTCTAAATTCGATTTCTATGTACATGCATATGCACATTCAATTTATATGTGTCTGGATGTCCACCTACATTCATTTACACTTTTAAGTTCGATTTAAACTTCCTTAGAACTATCAGAGATGATATATGGATTGATCATTTATTACAATTACATTTTCCAGGGTCATTTTCTTTTTCCAATAAACCAAAATATATCCAGGATTAAAACAATTAACCAATATAAATATATCAGTACTTTCACAAAGATAAGCACATACATGTGAGGATGTATATGCCTCTCTTGTTTAAATCAGAGTTCTGGAAAACAAGAGGAGATTGGATTGATTGGATTTAATCAATCCACACATAGTACAGTGTTATATGCAATAAAATTTCCATTCATGTTTGATTTTCTTCTTATAAAATCTGTCTAGAATTTAAAATGCATTTGGTTAAAATCTGAATGAAAATTCAGATTCCTATTACAGATACAAAGGAAAAGGTGTGTTAATATTTGCACAAAACATGTTTATGTGCATATATAACTGCAACTATTTGGATCTGGCTTTCAATTCCCTTATTACAGATCCTTCCTTTATTTAAAAATAAGACATGAAACATTTGTATGAAACAAGTTAGATTATGGGAACCTTGCAGTCATATAAAAACATTCAATCTATGCCTATTATCTTTTGTATACACTTACCATGTTTGAAAGACAAAACCCTTTAATTTTTCTGAGAATCAACTATCCAGATTTCCCAAAACTTAAATCCTTTATAAAGACTCAAAATTGACTAATACATTTATAAAACGTAATCATTCAGTCTTCAACATGGTGTTCTTACTAAATCCACTTACAATATTTTGATTAACTTCTTTAATATCAGATATTATCTAGATTCATAAATTCCAGATACAAGTCAATCTCTTAATAAAATACTTAACAAAATATCCATCCCATATTCAACACTTAATACAAGTAACAATTTAAATCATTAATACATGCGGATTTTATCATTTAGGCTCTTATCTAACTAAGTTTAGCATGCTATAATCTTCTTCTCAAAGCCTTGCTCCTACTCCTACTTAGTTGCTGCAATCCCTGAAAAAGCATTTGAAACTGCCTCATTTTTAAATGAGACACCCCAGATGCCATTAGCACACTAGGGTCAGACACATGTCTGGTATGAGAAAATTCACAAAAGCAATTAGTTAATTAGGTTAAAATCAAAATTAAATACATATACATAAAGTTCTGCCCTTTGGAATCAGATCATACTTGTGTGCATGCTCTGTGTCATTGTGCATGTGCACACTTTAATTTTCCTTTCCAGAGACTACATATATCAATATGGCACATACATTCAAGCATACAATTCAGTCATAATCAAACAATCATTCATACCAAACAGGAAAATAACCAATATGAGTTAAATCATTTATTCAATCCTCATATTTCAATTCTGGGAAAAACTCTAGTTTTCTCATCATCTCAAATATTATTCCCTTGGTATATTTATCTATCCTGGTATCACCTGCAATATTTATGAATCAATGGACACACTGTAATGAACTAATTCACTCCATTACACAAAGATCTCAGGACTTAAACAAGCCATGTGTCAACTTGTGCTACTCAAGAACACAAGTCATTCCTGCAGTGTTCTTGACCCCAATTTCCTAATCAGGTTTAAGTTAATAATAACTCTTTTGATTTTTCATGACTAAACCATTCAGTGATCCATTTCACTAACTAAAACATCCATATCATGGCATCTCATATTATTCAAAACCATACAGAGACAAGCAAGCAAACAACCATTGGTGACTACAAAATAAGGTTCTGTATATATATATATATATATATATATACATTCTGGTATTTTAAAAGGGTATAGGCAACTAACATTGGCTTATGGCTTTTGAGAGAGTTTTTTTTTCCTCTTTTTTTTTGCAAACATTTGTGCTTGAGTTAAACTCAGAATGACCTGGTTTCACTGAATCACAAAATTTTGTTTGCTATGCATATGAACATATATATATTTTCATTGAATCAGGAGCATCAGCACATAGGCAACCCTATTGCACCCCTAATTCCTTTTTGTCTCAAGCCTCAGCACTTATACATGATTATATTGCAGCTCAACATTATTTACATCTTTCTGGGTTGAGCCAAAACCAATACTACTTGCCTATTTTCAACATTTTATTTTCTGGGTATTTGTTTATGTTCCTAAACATTAACATATCATAGATCTGGATTTATAAAACATATATGTATACTAACAACACATAAAGCTTTCTTATAATAAAACAAGTGATCAACCAAAGAGAATCAAAACATTTTCAGTTTTAAAATCACAGATAAGCATTCTCATATGAAAGTATATTTTTAAGAAAATTACTTATAACTGGCTGCCTACATTAGGACTTATTGCCTTAGATTTTTGAGTGAGTTTTCTCACCTAGCTCTCTTCTTTGCTTTCTTAATTAATTGATGAACTTCTGCCTTTAGCCTCAAGCTCTTTTCCTTCCCTTGCCTTATGATTTCTATGGTGTTGTTTCTTTTCTTTTTTTTTCAAAGTTCTTTTCTGAGAAGGAGAGGAGGCTGCTGCATATACATGTATATATACAGGGTCTTCCTTAGGGTTTTGGGTATTGGCTAAAGCCATTTTTGCCCACCAGAAAAATCATGTTATCTGCATTTTATTTAAACCCAAAGTTCTACCCTTCCCGGCTTAATTTAGGTGAAGAGAAAAGTGGTTACATTCTTTTCAGAATTTTGCTTTTCAGAAAATACTTTTTCCTTTGTCTACAATCATGCCAAAAATGTGACTTGATTTTATTATTTATCAAATACTCTTCCTAATTTTGCCTATAGCAAACATTTCCCTGTTTTGTCTTATTTTTCCTATTTTTAGCTTTCATGTAAATGGTATGTACCTTCTTTATTTATTTACAAGAGGACTACTCCTTTTTATATCTTCAGTTTTTCTTTCTTTCTTCCTATATACTAAAATATGTCTGTATATTTTATCTTACTAATTTGAACTCTAGTATTTTATTAACACATATATATTTTTATATAAGTCTTACTGAAATAATTAGTACACATATATATATATATATATATTTATACATCATACTGTATTGACACACACATGCACATGTATACTCAAAATATTCAGTAGCATCCATATATGTATATTTACTTATGCATTCAGCTTTTAAGGATTTAATCTATATATATATATATATGTATATATATATTCCCATACATATCAATATGTATTTATTCTTAGAGTTCAGGGATTTTAGCTTTAGTTCATGTGCATCTCCTGTGCACACATGTACACACATACTGATACACTATCAAGCTATATCACTCCCCTTTCAAAATTTATTCAAAAATTATTTTGAATTCATTTATATTTTTCAGAATAGATTCCTAAAATCTTGGGTCATTACATACACCCCTCCTTTTAGAAATTGTGTCCCACAATTTTCCTAAGCTTAAAATAAATTTTAAACTTAATTCAGAGAACAAGTACATTCTCAACCAAATAATTTTTTTTTAGTTTTATTATAACTAAACACACATGCATCTAACAAAAGAAAACAATCAAAAATCAGAATTACCTTTAATCTGAAAATAGCTTAGGATAATTCATCCTAACTTTGTCCTCTAATTCCCATGTGCAATCACTAGGATCAAGACTCCACTGTACCTTCACAAGTTTCAGAGATTTATTTCTCAACTTCTTCACATCTTTTGCCAAAATTCCCACTGGATCCTTTTCATAAATCAAATTAGGATTTATCTGCACTTGGGTTGGGGTCTCAAGAATTTCTGCCTTGTCATGGACCCACCTTCTCAATTGTGATACATGAAAAACCTCATGCATGCCTTGCATGTTTTCTGGTAATTCCAACTTATATGCCAAGGGACCAATTCTCTCCAGAATTTTGTATGGTCCAATATATCTTGGGGTTAATTTGCCTTGTTTTCCAAACCTCAGCACATTTTTCATAGGTGAGATTTTGATGAAAACAAAATTTCCCACTTCATATTCTACCTGCCTTCTTCTCATGTCTGCAAATTTCTTTTGCCTATCTTGAGCTGCTGCCATTCTTCTTCTTATCAACTCAATTTTCTCCTTAGTTTCTTGTATGTACTCAGGTCCTAAAATAGACCTTTCTCCTGCTTCTACCCAACAAACAGGTGACAAACAGGGTTTACCATATAAGGCTTCAAATGGAGCCATTCCTATGGTGCTTTGGTAGCTGTTGTTGTATGTAAATTCAACTAGATGAAGATAATCTTCCCAGTTGCCCCCAAAATCCAGTATACATGCCCTCAACATGTCCTCCAAAACTTTGTTTACTACCTCAGTCTGCCCATCTGATTGAGGATGGTAGGCAATACTTAAACATAGTTCACTTCCCATTGCTTCTTGAAAGCTTCTCCAGAATTTTGAAGTGAAGATGGTATCCCTATCACTCACAATGGTTTTGGGAATGCCATGTAACTTTACCACTTCCTTTATAAAAATTTGAGCTAATTTTGGTGCTGTTCTTTCTGACTTGACTGGGATGAAGTGTGCTACCTTGGTTAGCCTATCAACTATCACCCATATACTTGTATTACCTCTCTTAGATCTAGGAAGTCCATCTATGAAGTCCATAGATATGTCTTCCCACTTCCACTGTGGTACACTAAGAGACTGCATCAACCCTGATGGCCTTTGGGTTTCAGCCTTGACTTGTTGGCAAGTCATACATTTGGCAATGTATTTAGCTACATCAGATTTCATCCCCTTCCACCAGAAGTCTCTTTTCAAATTTTGGTACATTTTTGTGTTGCCTGGGTGTATGGAGTATTTACTTCTGTGATATTCATTCAATATCTCTTTCTTCAATTCTGTGTCCTCTGGTACACACATCCTATTTTGGTATCTCATATAACCATTTTTATCAATATGGTGATTCATCACTTCCTCCCCTCTTGAGAGGAGCACTTTCTTCTCTAACAAGTTGGCATCTTGTTCTTGCATTTTTCCTACCTTCAGAATTAAATATGGTTGGAGTGTCATTAAGCTTAACTTCCCTTTATCTTCTTGTGCACCATGCATCTGCTCATCCATGTGCACACAACCATTCTCCCCAATTTCTAACTCAGTTAGCAAAGACAAGTCTTTAAATTCTTCTATCATCATCATAGCCAATTTAGCATGCTGTCTACTTAGAGCATCTGCAACTTTGTTTGCTTTGCCTGGTGTATAGAGTATGTCAAAGTCATAGGCAGCTAAGAACTCCACCCATCTATGTTGCCTCATGTTCAAATCTTTTTGTGAAAATAAATATTTCAGAGACTTGTGGTCAGTGTACAGTTCAAACTTTGTGCCTAACAAATAATGTCTCCAAAGTTTTAAAGCATAGATCACAGCTGCTAATTCGAGATCATGTGTGGCATACCTTACTTCATGGGGTTTAAGTTGTCTGGATGCATATGCAATGACTTGGCCTTGTTGCATCAACACTGCACCCAAGCCAAATCCACTAGCATCAGTGTATACCACTAGTTCTTCATTTCCATATGGTACCTTTAAAATTGGAGCATTCACCAATGCCTCCTTCAACTGTTCAAAAGACTTCTCACATTTTTCTGACCAAACAAAAGCTTGGTTCTTCCTGGTTAGGTTAGTGAGTGGTGTAGAGATTTTTGAAAAATCTTTTATAAACCTCCTATAATACCCTGCCATCCCCATAAATGACCTCACTTCACTCACAGTGCTTGGCCTCTTCCATGCTTGAATAGCCACTACTTTATTGGGGTTCACAGAAATTCCTTGAGCAGATATAACATGGCCAAGGAAATGTACTTCCTCTTTCCAAAATACACATTTTGAAAATTTTGCCTTTAAATCTTTTTCCCTTAACATAGACAAAACCAGGTGCAAATGATGCTTATGTTCTTCCACTGTTTTGGAATAAATCAAAATGTCATCAATAAAAATAAGCACAAACTTGTCTAAATAATCTCTAAAGGTTCTGTTCATTAAATCTACAAAGTATGATGGTGCATTGGTCAAACCAAATGGCATAACCAAAAATTCATACAACCCATACCTAGTGTTAAAGGCAGTGTACTTGATGCTTGATTCTTCCACCTTCATTTGATGAAAACCAGATGCTAAGTCTAGTCTAGAAAACACTTTTGCCCCTGCTAATTGATCAAAAAGATCATCTATTCTTGGCAATGGGTATTTATTTTTAATAGTTACCTTGTTTAATTCTCTATAATCTATACAGAGTCTTAAGGAGCCATCTTGTTTCTTAACAAATACCACTGGTGCTCCCCAACAAGAATTACTTGGTCTTATAAAACCCTTTTCTTCCAGTTCTTCTAACTGTTTCTTTAATTCCTTTAGTTCATTTGGCCCCATTCTAGTTGGCTTTTTAATCACTGGGCTTGCTCCTGGAACTAGATTGATCTGGAACTCTACTGGTCTATGGTGTGGAACACCCTTGACCTCACCAAACACATCCAAATATTCATTGACTATGGGAATTTCCTCAATGGTTAGTTCACTAGAATCTTTTTCTGAGTCAACTAAATGATATAGTTTTCCTTCCTTAGCTACTTCACATAAAACTGTGATTCTCTGACCTCTAGAATTTTGCAATGATATGGTGGATGAGTCTAAATTAATTATGGCTTTAAATTGCCTTAACCAGTCTACCCCCAATATAACACCTATATTTGGGTAATTCAAAACATATAAATTGGAAATAAAAACATTTCCTCCTATGTTTAATTCCACATCCACACAAATCATATTTAAAACACTAGAACTCCCCAGTGGACTTTGTATATGCAATGGGGTTTCAACCAATATGCAATTCATTTTTAGCATTTTAACTAGTTCATAAGAAATTAAAGAGTGAGTTGCCCCAGTATCATATACTACTGCTATGGGTATGGTACAAATAAGTAATGTACCTTCCACTTGGCTATGGTTTTCAGTGTTACTCTCCACTGTGGCTTTGCCTTTTCCTTCCAAATTTGCCAATTTTCCTTGCTGTTTGTACTCAGGACAATTCCTCTTCATATGCCCCTCTTTCCCACATAGATAGCACTTGAAAGCTCCTCCTTTCAATTCTGGACATCTTGGTTTGATATGTCCTTCTTTTCCACACTGATGGCACACAATTTTCTTCTTGGTTTCCTTAGCTTTGACATCTCCAGTGCCTTTGTTACTGGCCTCTTCCTTCTTCTTATCATAAGGGTGATACCTCCCCTTACTCTTCTTGGTATTATTGTTCTTAAAATTTCTGAACTTCTCCCTTTCCTTGTCATGCTGTTCCAACCTCAAAGCTAAGTCTATCACATGGTCAAAAGTCCTGTCTGCATAAGGTAACATGGCTCTGCTAAGTCCTGGGTTCAACCCTTTTATGTACCTATCATTTTTGGATGCCTCATCTGCCACAAGCATTGCTCCATATGTGGAAAGCCCCTCAAACTTTTGAGTGTATTCTGTGACAATCATGGTTCCTTGTCTAAGTCTAATAAATTCTTCTAGCAAGGTAGTCTTTGCTGATGCTGGTACAAACCTTGCTTCCAACATCTCTTTGAATTGATTCCAAGTGATTTCATTCTCATTTCTTCCTGCAATGATAACTTCCCACCAGCCTAAAGCTACTCCTTTTAGCTGTCTTGAAGCCACTTGCCTCTTTCTTTGATCATCAAGTTGCATGTCATTGAAAATTCTTTCCAATGTTCTCAACCATGTTTGAATTTCCATGATACTCTCTATTCCTTCAAAGCTTTTGCCTCCTAAATGAGTATATGTCTTAAGTAATTTTGAGAGTTCTTCATAGGGATTTTCTTGCCTTTGTCCTGCCCCATCCCTAAATGCTCTCACCAAGTCTTGCAGATTGACCATTGGTGGTGCATGGGAAGATCCTGCTCCATGATTTGGTGGTCTCCCTACCATAGTTTGCTAATAATAATTTACATAGCTGGTTAGTTTGATTGGTAATTTTATTATTTCAGTGGTTTTTTTTTCACACTGAAAACATTGATATATATATATTTAGTTCCTTTAAATTTTATTTCTATCTAAGAACTTGATCATTACTTCTACTATGTTGAATAACATAGCTCTGATACCAACTGAAATGACCCTCCTATTTCTACCCTAATTTCATAAGGATTTTTTTTTCATCAAAGGGAATTTAAATCACGTAGAAGTCAAAATGCCATACAAGCTATTGACATAGCCACTTATTTCTTTTCTAAATAGGCAAATTAGGCAAAATCAGCAGTTCAAACGTCTAAATTCTTATGACAGGCGTCTAAACTTAATTACAGACGTCTATCTAATTATGACAGACGGCTCAGAGATCAAAAATTGAAACAGAGAGAAAAAGACATTTTGAACTGAATTCAGACATCTAATTATTTTGTGACAGACGTCTACATTTAACCTTAGACGTCTAAATTATTTAGACTGTCGTCTAAGTTTAATCTCAGACGTCTAAATTATTAAGACTGACGTCTAAATTCGATTTCTATGTACATGCATATGCACATTCAATTTATATGTGTCTGGATGTCCACCTACATTCATTTACACTTTTAAGTTCGATTTAAACTTCCTTAGAACTATCAGAGATGATATATGGATTGATCATTTATTACAATTATATTTTCCAGGGTCATTTTCTTTTTCCAATAAACCAAAATATATCCAGGATCAAAACAATTAACCAATATAAATATATCAGTACTTTCACAAAGATAAGCACATACATGTGAGGATGTATATGCCTCTCTTGTTTAAATCAGAGTTCTGGAAAACAAGAGGAGATTGGATTGATTGGATTTAATCAATCCACACATAGTACAGTGTTATATGCAATAAAATTTCCATTCATGTTTGATTTTCTTCTTATAAAATCTGTCTGGAATTTAAAATGCATTTGGTTAAAATCTGAATGAAAATTCAGATTCCTATTACAGATACAAAGGAAAAGGTGTGTTAATATTTGCACAAAACATGTTTATGTGCATATATAACTACAACTATTTGGATCTGGCTTTCAATTCCCTTATTACAGATCCTTCCTTTATTTAAAAATAAGACATGAAACATTTGTATGAAACAAGTTAGATTATGGGAACCTTGCAGTCATATAAAAACATTCAATCTATGCCTATTATCTTTTGTATACACTTACCATGTTTGAAAGACAAAACCCTTTAATTTTTCTGAGAATCAACTATCCAGATTTCCCAAAACTTAAATCCTTTATAAAGACTCAAAATTGACTAATACATTTATAAAACGTAATCATTCAGTCTTCAACATGGTGTTCTTACTAAATCCACTTACAATATTTTGATTAACTTCTTTAATATCAGATATTATCTAGATTCATAAATTCCAGATACAAGTCAATCTCTTAATAAAATACTTAACAAAATATCCATCCCATATTCAACACTTAATACAAGTAACAATTTAAATCATTAATACATGCGGATTTTATCATTTAGGCTCTTATCTAACTAAGTTTAGCATGCTATAATCTTCTTCTCAAAGCCTTGCTCCTACTCCTACTTAGTTGCTGCAATCCCTGAAAAAGCATTTGAAACTGCCTCATTTTTAAATGAGACACCCCAAATGCCATTAGCACACTAGGGTCAGACACATGTCTGGTATGAGAAAATTCACAAAAGCAATTAGTTAATTAGGTTAAAATCAAAATTAAATACATATACATAAAGTTCTGCCCTTTGGAATCAGATCATACTTGTGTGCATGCTCTGTGTCATTGTGCATGTGCACACTTTAATTTTCCTTTCCAGAGACTACATATATCAATATGGCACATACATTCAAGCATACAATTCAGTCATAATCAAACAATCATTCATACCAAACAGGAAAATAACCAATATGAGTTAAATCATTTATTCAATCCTCATATTTCAATTCTGGGAAAAACTCTAGTTTTCTCATCATCTCAAATATTATTCCCTTGGTATATTTATCTATCCTGGTATCACCTGCAATATTTATGAATCAATGGACACACTGTAATGAACTAATTCACTCCATTACACAAAGATCTCAGGACTTAAACAAGCCATGTGTCAACTTGTGCTACTCAAGAACACAAGTCATTCCTGCAGTGTTCTTGACCCCAATTTCCTAATCAGGTTTAAGTTAATAATAACTCTTTTGATTTTTCATGACTAAACCATTCAGTGATCCATTTCACTAACTAAAACATCCATATCATGGCATCTCATATTATTCAAAACCATACAGAGACAAGCAAGCAAACAACCATTGGTGACTACAAAATAAGGTTCTGTATATATATATATATATATATATATATATATATATATATACATTCTGGTATTTTAAAAGGGTATAGGCAACTAACATTGGCTTATGGCTTTTGAGAGAGTTTTTTTTTCCTCTTTTTTTTTGCAAACATTTGTGCTTGAGTTAAACTCAGAATGACCTGGTTTCACTGAATCACAAAATTTTGTTTGCTATGCATATGAACATATATATATTTTCATTGAATCAGGAGCATCAGCACATAGGCAACCCTATTGCACCCCTAATTCCTTTTTGTCTCAAGCCTCAGCACTTATACATGATTATATTGCAGCTCAACATTATTTACATCTTTCTGGGTTGAGCCAAAACCAATACTACTTGCCTATTTTCAACATTTTATTTTCTGGGTATTTGTTTATGTTCCTAAACATTAACATATCATAGATCTGGATTTATAAAACATATATGTATACTAACAACACATAAAGCTTTCTTATAATAAAACAAGTGATCAACCAAAGAGAATCAAAACATTTTCAGTTTTAAAATCACAGATAAGCATTCTCATATGAAAGTATATTTTTAAGAAAATTACTTATAACTGGCTGCCTACATTAGGACTTATTGCCTTAGATTTTTGAGTGAGTTTTCTCACCTAGCTCTCTTCTTTGCTTTCTTAATTAATTGATGAACTTCTGCCTTTAGCCTCAAGCTCTTTTCCTTCCCTTGCCTTATGATTTCTATGGTGTTGTCTCTTTTCTTTTTTTTTCAAAGTTCTTTTCTGAGAAGGAGAGGAGGCTGCTGCATATACATGTATATATACAGGGTCTTCCTTAGGGTTTTGGGTATTGGCTAAAGCCATTTTTGCCCACCAGAAAAATCATGTTATCTGCATTTTATTTAAACCCAAAGTTCTACCCTTCCCGGCTTAATTTAGGTGAAGAGAAAAGTGGTTACATTCTTTTCAGAATTTTGCTTTTCAGAAAATACTTTTTCCTTTGTCTACAGTCATGCCAAAAATGTGACTTGATTTTATTATTTATCAAATACTCTTCCTAATTTTGCCTATAGCAAACATTTCCCTGTTTTGTCTTATTTTTCCTATTTTTAGCTTTCATGTAAATGGTATGTACCTTCTTTATTTATTTACAAGAGGACTACTCCTTTTTATATCTTCAGTTTTTCTTTCTTTCTTCCTATATACTAAAATATGTCTGTATATTTTATCTTACTAATTTGAACTCTAATATTTTATTAACACATATATATTTTTATATAAGTCTTACTGAAATAATTAGTACATATATATATATATATATATTTATACATCATACTGTATTGACACACACATGCACATGTATACTCAAAAATATTCAGTAGCATCCATATATGTATATTTACTTATGCATTCAGCTTTTAAGGATTTAATCTATATATATATATATATATGTATATATATATATATTCCCATACATATCAATATGTATTTATTCTTAGAGTTCAGGGATTTTAGCTTTAGTTCATGTGCATCTCCTGTGCACACATGTACACACATACTGATACACTATCAAGCTATATCACTCCCCTTTCAAAATTTATTCAAAAATTATTTTGAATTCATTTATATTTTTCAGAATAGATTCCTAAAATCTTGGGTCATTACAAATCATAAAGAAATCAATGAAATCATCTTAAAGATATAACACGTGCATATGGCCGAAGCATGCCAAGTACTACTCTCTCAAAATAAGGCGCCACGTCTTATAAACAAACGTCCCGAATAACAAATAAATACGTCTCTCAGACAAACATCCCGAAGGAAAAATACATTACAATGACAAACGTCTCATAGACAAACATCCCGAAGGACAAATGACCTGAAGGTCCAGTACTGGCTTTTACGTCTCTTAGACAAATGTGTCACAAACTTTTGGACAGGAACCCGAACAGTGTTAACATGTGTCCCATACCACACGCTTGCACTAAACGGTTTACTAACCGCTAGTAAATTTCGCACCCAAATCAGTAAAAAGTTCACCCCATCTCATCGGTAAACTCGACCCGAAGGTCAAAACGATCAAACAGACAAGTCGGGAATTAACCGATAAGATAAACATACGTGTCTCATACCACGTGTTTTACCAAACCATTTAATTCTCCCTCTCATTCGCTCGAATAGTGAAAAAACGTGTATTATATATATATATGTATATATGTATATATATATATAATAATAATTTACTTGAGAAAACAAGCTTTTAAAACCAATTTTTGAAATCAATTTTGAAAACCGTATTTGAAAATTCCCTTATTATAGAGAATAAGTAGATTTTATATTTGAAAATACTTTAAAAATATCATACAATAATTAATTGAAATGCCCATTTATTTTAAAAATTATTTCAAAATCGTTTGGAAAAATCCGTGCTCGAAATCAAAAAAATCGCTCAAAACTGTCATTCAAATTCAATTCAAATTCAATTCAAATTTGAATTTCAAATTCATCAAAACTTGGCTAGTCTATTGATAGGCATCATAGCCCTCAAATCAATTCAGAGATATCACAAAAACATGAAGTAAAAGTCAAAAGTCGGACGGAAAAAGAACATAAAAATGCATAGGCAAAATAATACCCAGGTCTAAAATCTTCTCTGGGTTCAACTTTCAGATACGAAGTAGGTAGCTAAATGACCTCTGATTGAACTAAAAATTAGAGTATAAATAGTAGAAAACTTCAGCTTTCAAACAAAAAATGAATCAATGAATTTAGATTGGAAATGAATAAGTTACGCTGTCTCAAACATGGACTCGGGCTATGTTTGCAACAGTTCAAAAAAAAACGTGCCCAGGCCTGAAAACTATCTTGGGTTTAACTTACAGGCCTAAAACAAAGGACCAAATGACCTCATATTGAGCTGAAAATTGATATAAACATACTAGGAAACTTCCTCTTTCTAACTAAAAAAGAATGAATGAATTCCGACTGGAAATGAAAAGGTTACACTGTCTCAAACATGGATTCAGGCATTGTTTGCAACAGTTCAAAAATGTACAGGCCTGAAACTCATCTCGGTTTTAACTTTCAGTCATGAAACAGAGGGCCAAACTACATCAGATTGAGCTAAAAATTGGTGTGCATATAGTAAAAAACTTTATCTTTCAAACAAAAAAAGAATCAATGAATTTTAGTAAGAAATGAAAGAGTTATGCTATCTCAAACATGGACTCAGGCCATGTTTGCAGCAACTCAACACAATTTCTACAAGCAAAAATCTATGTTTGAGTTGATTTTCTACCACTGTTTTAAACATCCAAATGACAATATTTTTCAACCAAAATGTGCAGAGATGAAGTTTAACATGCAAGCTATTTAATGCAAGAAATCCGGCAGCATTTCCTTACCGGAATAAAAAATTATAGGCTTTCAAAGAGGCAATATAAAACAGATTTCAAACAGAGAAGCTACTACAAATTTATCAACAGAAGCTAAATTTTGACTGCTTTTGCAATTTTTTAAGCTTGACTCAGCTAGATTATGTGAGTATTTCAACTCACCTTGCTGTTTGAATTCAATTACCCAGATTTATAAAGAAAGATTGAAGATTTGGTTGAATAATTAGCCTTCAAGAACCTGTACAGCAAAAAGAAATAGCATGCAAGAAGGAATTTTACTGTAAATTAGAAACCCATCTCTGAAATTGGGAATTTTGATGAAATTATGAGGTTTGGAATTTGATTACCATTAGATTACACTCTAGTTTGCAAAAGATTTTAGTTTGTTAAATTGATTTGGAGAAATGAGCTTGAAATTGAAATTTTGAACAGTGGGTTACAGTGTTTCTATTTTCTGGAAAGATGAAGGAGTTGTAAAAATGAACATATAGGAACCTGTTTTTCCTCCTTCTCAAATATCTGGTAAGTGCTAATGGGCCAAATGAAGTTAAAATTGAAAGAAAACCATTTAGCTAAAAGAATCTATTCACCCAAATCAAATGTACACACATATTACACTATATTATAAAAAATGCATTTTTCTTTCAATTTTTATACAAGAAAAATATTTAAACTTACATACTTATAAAATAAAACATTTTCCACCATATAAAAGATAAATTTATACTTTTAAAACATTTTTATTATTAAAATCCTTTATTTTACAAAAATACCCTATTTTACAAAGATAAATGTAAAAGTCCACATTTTTAACTTCTAAAATTCCACAAAAATTATTTTCTTACTTAGAAAAATATAATAAACCATTTCAAACGCAATTTTATAATTAAAACTCAATTTTACACCAATTTCCATCTTTTTATTTAATTAAACAACCTTTAAAAATCACATACTTCTTTTACAAATTATTAAAAGAAGTAATTGACAATAATTATTAAAATTATTGCATTTCTCTAAATAAAAATCATTTTCCATTCATTCTAAATCCAAACAAATAAATAAAGTTCCAAACTTTATTTTCACAATTTTATTTCCAAATTCATTGTTTATTCCAAATAAACAATTTAATTCACCAATATTATTTTAATTTACTATATTAAATTATAACTGCCGTTATAATTTAATTTTAACAGGTAATCTCCAAACCAGAGTTATTACACCAGTTCTATTGGATCCGTAATAGTGTATTATTATTGGATTTCAAACTTCATAGCGTTTGGAGTTACTGTTTGGTCGTACGGTATAGAAACGCGTTGAAGTTTATATTGAAAATTTTAATATAATAATTGGGTTCAAAAAGCATTCTTCTCCATACGATCGAATTAAACTTGTTCCATTTCATTCAGAATAGGGGTATAACAATAGGAACGCCGGGCGGCACGCCTCGATTGGGATCCAAATTTATAGCTAGATATTTTGGATATTTAAATATTTATTTGCATTGATTTGACTAGCAGCCTCCATTCCTTCATTTCAGCCGACCTACCATTCTCAGCCACCCTAATCATGCCTACCTCTTTAAAAGCGTGTTTCCTCTTCATTTTAAACACAGGAGAAGAAAGAAAAAAAATGTTGAATTCAAAAAAATCAATTTCTCAAAATTTACTTAATAAAAAAATATGAAACCAGCTTTAAAAATCGAGATTCATCATTTGCTTCATGCTGATATGGGTTACGATGGGTTCAAATCCTGTTTGGGGGAGGCCATGGAGGACAGTCAAACTAGGGTTGGGAAATTTGGAGGATTGGTCGACGAGGAGGCGAGCGGAGAATGGATTTGGGTTCGTCGTTGAAAGTAGAGGCTGGAGATGAATTTTAGGAGCGTGCGACATTCCATGGTGGAGCGCGAGTTTTACTGTGCAAGTAAGGGTGGTTACAAGTCGCGATGAAGGGGGAGGCTTTAGCCGTGGCGTGGTGGTTCCAGACAAGTCGTGTTCGATGAGAGGAATTCAACGGCGAAGGCGGATTCGAATTTCGCGCGGTGTAGCTCTGTATCATCGATGGGCATGCATACAACTTTGGGTTGCTCTGTATCATGCACAGTTGAGATGAAATGGGGAAGATAAAGTTTAGTGGGAAGGTAAATGTGTAATTTAAAAATAAGTTGTTTGATTTAAATTTTAAATTATCGATATCTTATAAAATGTATATCTCTCTCATACGTGGTCCTATTGGGACGAAACTTTTTGCATTGCGATCATGATGACGAGAGCTTTGCAACGGAACTAGTTTAGATGCTTTTGGAGACCTTCGAAATTTAGGCTAAAATCGGACGTCGTTCTATTTTAGTTCCAAACTGGAATGCCTCGGCGACAACATAAATAAATGGGAGTAAATCTCACTCATTTTTGATTACTGGATTTAATTTATAATAATTAAAATTAACTTTTGGATGATTAGTTGAATTGATATATTATTATCAGTTGGATGTTATATTATATATATATATATATATATATTAGTACATATATTAGTAGTTGGATATATTTCCCACCGATTGGAGCGGATGAGACATTATGAGCCCCGCATAATAGCGGATGACCCTATATTACTGCGATATCCCGCCTCGAAGTGGGATTGGTATTTTATGTTATATAACTTCTGTGGTTATAGGGAAACAGGTTGTAGGGATCCAACTAGATTCCGCAAATATATTGATTATTTTCATATATAGCGATATATGACGTGTTAGAATAATCTGTTACAGGCTATGTGATTATTTGACTTATTGGATGCTATAGTAGAACTGGCCTTAATTTTGGTATTATAAATACCATAAATAATATTTTTGAATTTCAAAAAGAATTTCAACGTCGATTTTGGAAATAATAATACTGATCTTGAATTTAGATTATTTTGAAGGGATGAATTTAAATTAAATAAAAGATTGATTTTTGGAATACTATAAGTGGTATTTTGAGTTTTAAAAAAGGAATTTAAAAGTAAAATTTTGAAATAATAAGTGATTCGGAGAAATTTTGGATTATTTAAAAAGAAACTGATTGCATAAAATCAATGACTTGATTTTGGATTTTTACTTAACTATTTCCTAAAGGATTTAAATTGAGATTTTAAAGTGACGGATAAAGTATTTATATAAGAAATTTTAAGTGATATTTCTTAAAATATGGAAAAGGAGTTGAAATCAAGATTTAAAATAATTAGAAAATAAAATGGATTTATAAAGGGATGGATTTATCAATGAAATTTTATAAATGCGGATATTTTATAAACAAGTAAAACTCGAATGAGTTTGTAAATTTATAAAAAATGTTTATAAATAAAGTGATGATTATCATTTAATAAATTGCAAATATAAATTCACAACATGAATTTAAAATGAGAAATGGAAATCGGTTTAGAAAGAAACAGTAATTCTATTTTGGAATTTGGGAATAGTTATGAAATTGGAAATGTAATTCGATTGGTGATAAATCAAGAGAGATTTATAAGTATAAAAATTGGGTATGTTAAATGTTAGAAATAATTATTCACAAGAAGTTAAGGTTTGTTTTTAGAAAGGATTTTTATTTATTAAACTATGTATTTAAAAAACTATTAATTGGATTAAATTATTTTAGAAGGTTAGTTATTTAAATATTTAAATTTGTTGAAATGAATCCTAAGTTTTATAAATAAGTTTTGGTAAATCGATTAGAAATTTTATAAAAAAATTGGAATTAGTTATTGACGTTTGTTTTAAAAGTGGTTTGATATTTTAAATAATTATTTAACTATGTTTTTTGAAATTTATTATTATTATATATATATATATGGTTTAAAAGTAAGTGATTAAAATTTATTTATAAATGCTCTCGGGATTTGTGAACAGGGTTTTATTTAATGGATGTGATTTTATAAGTGTAAATCTTATAATGGAATTCGGGAACTTAAAAAATTTGAGAAAAGAAAATTTCCAAATTGTTCAAATACGGGAACTTCAAAAATGAATCTGAATTCATTAAAGGAGTTATAAATTGTTAGTTGGATTATAAATATGTATAATCGATAATTTTTGGAAATTGTAAAGGGAATTAATAGAAATTCCGGAGATTTATGAGATAAGTATGGAATATTTCCTAAGTATGGATATTAGAAATGATTTGGGAAAAGACTTATAATATTTTCCTAAGTACTGGAATTAAAGGTTTTGGAGATATTTTATTGACGAAATGATTTATATAGAAAAAGAAATTTCTAAGTAAGGAATTATAAGTTGGATGTGGAAACATTTCTAAGTGTTGATATGGGTTGAAATATCCAGTTATGGATCTAAGTATTTGAAATCGTGTTCAAATATTGAAATACTGGAATAGATTTGAATATATACTTTTGTAAAGATATTTTGAAATGAATGTTTTTGAAAGATTTATAATATGGGACTAGTGATTTCTTATGTCTGAAATTTGATGGTTAGATAATCAACTATCAAATCTGGCAAATTTCGTTGATCGTTTCGAAGAGACCAGGATCGGATTTGATTATCCGAAAACCACTTCGATCCGATTTGAGCATTGTGAATTGTGATATCGTGAAGATAGTGAAGATAATGATTTTAGAGATTCGGTTAGTTCGGACCCAGAACAACTTGTATGGATGAATGCTATCAACACATTGTCATCGGAGGGCAGTGGGCATTCTAAGTGTAAATTTCTTGAAATTTAATTGTAGCCTAAAGCCTCATCAACTGGGAATGACTGAAAATCAGGGGAGATGCAGCAAGGCTAAGTAGGTCGCACCCATTAGGGTATGTTGTCACCTTTCTAAATACCCTACATCTACATATTTATGGGTTAGTTGTGCATGAGATCTCAAAGGTTTGGAACAACAGAGGTGATGACATATTCGATACTATCCATTAAGGGATAAGCCGGTCTTGTGTTGGCAGGGATAGATAGGTTCGATCTCGGTACATTTTTCTAGAGGTGTACTATGATAGGTGGTACCCTAGTGCCTAGTCATTATATGGAATCCATTCTCCAAAAAGCGCCGTACAGTTTTGATTATGCCCACCTATGTTGAAATATGAGATGAAAGCATTTCAGCTATTTTAATAAGCACTTGTACTTAGACACTATTATAATATCAAAGTATTTTTATATAAAAGTGTTTGGTTATCGTAAGGTAAAAACCCGTCGTATTTATGTGTGGCGTGATCTTACGAGATACCTTTGTTTTCAAAAGATTTTGATAATAGTAATAATTCAAATTGAGCGTGTTTCCTCAAGCTAGTTTTCCAGACTAACTTGGGTGTTATTTTGTTATAATGCTCGGGTCAGACCGAGTATATTACAGTTTAGTTTGGATGCTTGGAGCTTTAGGAGATCAGTTGGAGGCTCAGAGACGTATTTACGTAGATGGTTATTTTCCGCTGTATTCATTGTTGTGTTATCAGCCATTGTGAGGACAGACTGTTATAACTGTCAAGGCTAAGATAGGTTAGTATACTATGATTGATGTTTGTATATATACATATAATAGTTTTTCTTTTGTGTAAAGACTTGTGATATAGTATAGATTGTACGTTCCGCTGTGACATTCTGTGTTGTTTAGTTTTCTTCTTATCTTCTTCCTTCTTTCTTTCTACCCTGACAATCGGTTTTCCGGCATTCGATTGCTCGGCATGTGATATAGTGGATGTATCAGTGTCGATTTTCGACCCATTTGTTACATTTAATTAATAACTTTTAAAGTATAATTCATCTTCCTCCCTTAAAAATTCATTCCAAGCCATGCTCATTCGAACCAACTCACGTGACTATAACTCGTCACCATTCCGCCTCTGCATCGCCAAGCGCCACTACAACATCACCGAATCACCGCCACACCACCATGCATCCAATGCCGATGGTTTCATCCCCCCTCACCTCGCCAATCACCAGAAAACCAAGCTTGAACAGTGCGCATTCGCATGGCCGTAGCCGCCGCCACGCCTCGCCGTCCAATCCAACCATTGATCGCATATGCCTTGACGTCGTCGACATTCCATTAGTTGTAGCCTTCGCCTAATTTTGCCCTAGTGGCCCCATCGAACTACGACCGTTCGATGAGGATGACTTGAGTTTGAAATTTTAAAATGATTCTTTGATATAATGTGAATATACATAAAGAAGGAGAGGGTATGGCCATCGTGGAGGGTATGGTGCCTAATATGGTCTGAATAGATGTGGGTACTGCCTAATATATATATTATTTAAATTTAGAAATATCAAGATTTTAAACGTCTAATAATCTTGAACTCCTATTGAAACGTGTCGCTTGGCGTTCGATATGTAATACCCCTATTTCAAACTTAATGGAACTAGTCTTGAGACTTAATTTGGTTATTGTAACGACCGGCATTTTCCGATAATTTAATATTGGAAGAAATAAAAATTTGTGGTTTACTAATGTGAGAAAATTTAATAAATTTAAGATTTGATAATGAAAAGAATAACTAGAATTTAATGTTAATAATGTTAATTTAAGGCAATTGATAACTATTTTAGTGTAAGTCCAATTTATTGAAATGACTGTAAAGTCAGAATTGGTTATAAATTGTAAATAGGGAAATAAACAAAATATTGTATTAATGGGTGAAATAATATGTAATTAATTGTAGTTGGATAAAATCAGTGTTGTGTAAGTAGTTATAACATTTGTTTGTAGATAATAAACTTATAAATGTGATTAAATTAAGTAAAAGGTGACAATTGTTAATTGTTACCCATTTATTTAATTTGTCGAATCAAATTGGGAATCAATGTGGAAATCGATAAAAATTCTATATAATTGAAATGTTGCAATTAATATGGTAAAAGATGATAATTGTAGATTATTTTTGCAATAAGATGTAAACCAATGTTAACTAGGTCCATTAAATAAAGATTGATTGAATAAAAAGATTGAAATCAAAATGAATCAATTTATTGGGTTTTAAATTATAATTAATGAATTTATTACAATTGGAATTGGAACGCTTTAACTAGTGCAATATTAATAGTTGAATTTGACATGGAAAATTTGTTTTAAAAGATTATAATTACTAGTTAATCAAAAGTGATAAATATTTGTTAGTTATAAAATTTGAATTTGAAAAGTGATAAATTTAATTTGATAATAATTTATTTAATTAACGTGAAAATAGCCATTTTGGCTACTGTCTCAGATTTTGACGAAACTAGTTTCATCAGATCCATAACAGTGAATTATTTTAGGGTTTCAAGTTTCGTAGCGATCGGACTTGTCGTTTGATCGTGCGGGCTCGAAACGCGTAGAAATCAATTTAATTGAAATCAAATTGAAATAAGCTAATTTTTAAAGCTAACTTCTGTATACAATGGAATTGGGACTTAAAACTTGTTCCATTGAGTTTAAAAATATCGAAAACATCTATTTTGAAATATGGGATGACTTATTTTAGTTTCGGGATCAGAACGGGCTTTTTGGGTCGCGTAGTCGTTTTGGTCAATCCAATCTGGTCCATTCATTTCTAATTCAGATCTGCCTATATGTAGGCTGTTATAAACCCTAATGATTTCTCATTTCTTATTTCTATATGTACTATTACTTCTACCAGTTCCTCTTTCTTAAACGACAGATTATGAAACCCTAAATCCCAATTCAATTTCAAATCGATTCCAAAATTCAAACTCCACCAAACCATGACATATTATATACCGATTCAAAGCTCTCGACGATCGCAAGTCAAATCTGCAGTTTGTTTTTTGATTTGGGTCTCTGTGTTTAGAATTTGGTGATTAAATCTAGACCGTTAATTGGGGTTTGATCATAGTCGACGGATCGTCGATTCAAGGGCATGGGCGGGTGGAGAGTGACGAGAGGAGTTTATCCATGTGGTTCGCACATCGTATCAACAGCTGGATCGCCGTGACAATTCACCTAGGCTTTCAGAAAAAACACCGCGGCTGACTTTTGTTTGCTCGCGAACGTTGACATTGGGGAGATCAAAGGAGGTCGAGGTGGCTGAGGATGTCCGATGCGATCGCCTGGCAGGGTGCGGCAGGCCCTCGTGGCCCTAGCGGCGGCAGTGAGGATGGCTTCATGGTGGCTCTGTTTGGGTTTGAACGAATGATGGGTTCTAGGGTTCGCGTGTTTCTCCTTCCAACTGAGTGACGTGTAATAGGTGACTAGGCAATCTGATTATTAATTTAATTGTTTTATAATAGGGGCATTTCACCAGAAGGACAAACTTTGCAGTCCAATTAGTTTCTAGGACACACATTCAAAGAAATTACTTTCAAGGCCAAAGTCGGCAGAATAATTATTTTCAAGGACAAAGTTAGCAGTCCAATTACTTTCAAGGACATAATTTCAGAGGCTTTTAGGCCCCTAGAAACTAATTATTTTACGTTTTGTCCTTGAAAGTAATTATTTCAGTTGTGTGTCCTAGAAACTAATTCCACTTGCTAAAGAGGCCCTTGTGGCTAATTTCCACTTTATAATATATATTGTTTAACATCTAATCACAATAACTTTTGCATACGAGGTTGAATTTACGCGCGGTTTCCTCCACTGCGATCGTATCGGAATTCCGGACATTTTGGCATTGGTTTGGACGAATTCTGAGACTGTTAGATTTTGGGCCTTTATTGGATTTTAAATCGATTTGAAATCAAAGGTGAGTGTTTTAACCCACTCACAACTACTAAAATTTTCTTATGTTAGTTAAATTAAATTTATGATTTGATTAGAAATTTATTGGTTGATGTTTGGTACTTTAAATTGTCATTCCAGTTAAATCTAACATTTATTGAATTTAATGGCCATTTAATTTAATATTGAATTTTAAATTTCATGTTCATACCTGTTATTGATAATCAGTCAATTGTTGTTATTTTTGGTTGATTGAATGGTGATTGTGATGGATGTTTGAGTGTTGATAGTAGATGACTGGATGTTATATTTATATTGTTATAACACTGTAGTTCCTTTAGTTTATTGTTAGAAAATCCTTATGGGTTGAAATGATATATACCCGAACAATCTATAGATTTGGGAAAAATCATTATGGGTTGAAATGATAAACTCGAGCGATTTTATGGATTTTGAATTTTATCCGAGACAACGGGTTGAAATGATATATATCCGTAAATATAAAATATTCACGGATTGAAATGATAAATATTCGTATCACTTGACCATAAGGTAGAAAATTATATACGGACACCGGATTGGTTAAATTAAATGATTTTAAATCCTTAAATTTTGAATTTAGTTAAATGATATTTTGAAGAAAATTTGATTTATATAAACTGGATTATTTTTGAAAACCCGAGTTTTAAATGTGAAATTTGAATTGGTTTAAATTGAAATTTTAAAGTTAGATTTGAAGTATAAATGAAATTTATCGAAATTGAGTTATTGAAAACGTTTGAAAATGTAGCTTTGAAATCTACTAAATTTGAAATAGTTTGGATCTATTGTTCGAACTTGAATTGGAAATCGATATTGATTAAATGGTTTAAATGAGAATTTGAATTGAAGAAAAAAATTTGGTTTGTTGATTTGAAAGCTGGACATGGTCCAGTCGTGTTGAAATAAAAGAAATAGTTTAATTTGATATTAATTTCAAATTTACCATTTCAATATGAACTGTTTAAAAATATATTATTTTAAATCCTGATTATTAAGATTTTCCAACTATTAAACTAATTTAATATATTTTAAACTATTTTAATTAATTTAAACTATTTTTATTTATTTAATCTCTTTTAATCTATTCAATCCAATTTAATCTATTTTAACCTATTTTAAACTAATTAACCTATTTTAATCTATTTCAAATCTATTTAATCTATTTTAAAACTATTTAAACTATCTTAAATCCATTTAAACTATTTTTAATTTTTTTTTACTATTTTAGAGTATTTTAACTATGTTAAACCATTTATAACTATCTAAACTATTTCCTAAATTTAGGACTAAGTAAAGTGGAAGTGTTTATATTCAGATCCTTGATTTAAAAGCAAATACAGTTAAATGATGTTATAACCTAAGCTGGGATTTAAATGACATATTTGATTGAATATGATGATTTTGAAATGAGGGTTTCACCTATTTTGGAAGTATGATTTTGAAAGAAAATATGATTTCGAAAGTGATATGATTTCAAATGTGATATGATTTCGAAAGTGGATATGATTTCGAAAAGTGATATGGTTTGAATTGAACATGATATTTTGATATCAGTTATGAATTGGTTTTGAAAATGTAAAAGAACCGTCTGGTGTGAAATAAGCGTTTAGTTGTTAAAGAGACCGAGATCGGATATTGTCATACTCTCTGCCAATACCGAAAACCACTTTAACAACTGTGTACGTGGTGGAGATTCCAGAATGAAGTAGGATGGTTTGGCGAATGATTCTGTATGAGCTATTTACGTAGCTCTGACTCCCGTGAGTCAGCTTGATGTGGCTAAAACAGGAGCCATGCTGGACCAAGTGAGGTCGCACCTCCGATCAGACACAATTCTTCGATGCCATATTATGACTTTGTGATTGATTTGGTGGCCACCCCTTGATTTAATTTGGGAGTGTGTTCCGAGGTGGGCAGTAGTAGCTGCTATGCGTTACCACCAGTCCAAATCTGCAAAACGGCAGTATCCTACCCTGGGCATTGCCTCGCGTGCCCTGTCACATGCCTTATCGCGCCTTCTACGAGTTTGGTTTGTACCATGTCTATGGAGTGCCCTCTTATAGTCCTCCAGTTTACGGAAGAATTACGGTACTGTATAGACTACGTGAATATATAAAAATGTGTTAAGTGGGATATGGGTAACGCCTAAACGCTATTTTAATACTTTACTTTAATGTAGACACTATTATAATAGCTTATTGTACTATGTATGTAGATAGTTTAACGGATCCTTAGGAGATGGAATCCCGAACATCTCTTAAGTTATTGCACTCACGTTAGACACTGGATAGGAGATGTCAAACTCCGTAAACATCTCTAACGCCGTTACACTCATATTTATTTACTATTGATTTAACTTACATAAGATCTTTTTGTTCTGACTCGAGTGTTTTGT
The DNA here is from genome assembly GCA_030737815.1 of Allium fistulosum. Classification (NCBI taxonomy): domain Eukaryota; kingdom Viridiplantae; phylum Streptophyta; class Magnoliopsida; order Asparagales; family Amaryllidaceae; genus Allium; species Allium fistulosum. The sequence continues at coordinate 194,203,423 of CM060905.1, forward strand.
CTTTTCATTACGCTCGGGTCAGTCTGAGCTTTTTAGTGTATTGAAGACTACTTTTCTGGAGGACGAAGACGAGATTTAATACTATTATTATTTATTATATTATTTCCACTGTATCATGTTGTTCCGATGCATTTAGTTATTTATTCCCGTTGTATGTAACTCTGATCTGTATTGTAAAAGTGTAATCAAATGTTATTTGTAAAATAGCTTCATGAACTGTTTATTTAATTATTATATTTTGTAATTCCGCCGTGAGATTCTGTGTTTGTTTTCTTTCTTCCTCGGCCTTTTCTTATTTACCCCATAAAAATTCTCCTTTTTAAATGGTTTGGGTCTGACGTGTGTGGTTTATCGTCGATTTAAACCATCCAAAAAGGTGGGTCGTTACAGTCGTATACGTAAGATAGCTTTTAAAATCCAGTTATATTATATAAATGCTGAAATTAATTTCTACGCGTTTCGATCTCGCACACCCAAACGATACGTCCAATTGCTATGAAAATTGTTAGCTTACAATAATTCACTATTACGGATCCAATGAAACTTGTTTTGCCAAAATCCGACACAGTGCCTCCGAAGGCTATTTTCACAAGTTAATTAAAACGATTATTATAAAAACCCAATAAAATTACTTTTAAATCTAAATTAAAAGTTTACTATCTTCATTCTTATTTAAATAGAATTTAAATCAACTTCTGAAATTATTTTCATTCACACTAAATTCAGGATTTAATTATTTAAACAATTCAAAATATTAAATTTTACAATTAAATTATTAGATAAATCGCTATACTTGAAATTTAAGTTATTTAACTTATAAAATTAACTTCACAATATTTAAAATCAATTAAATATTCCAATTTCAAATGACTAAATTTCTGGGTCGTTACACTATTCCCCCCTTAAAAAAATTTCGTCTCTGAAATTGCCGAGGTAAGAAAAATGCCCCAAACCCATTAACTTTTCAAAACCAATTAGCTATAATAGATTCTAAAATTTCTAAGTGTAACAACCTGCTATTTTGGACCATTCAAATCGACAATAATCCGCACATGTCGGACTTGAATTGCTCAAAATATCATATTGTTAATTTAAAATTTGGCAAAACTCATCATATATAGTAAATAAATCAATCACAGAATCACAGACACAGAGTAATACAATAATACGCAGCGGAATAGATAAAATAGTAGTTCATGAAGCTACTATATAAACATCAGAGTTAAAAATAAAATTCAACATAATATCTCAAATACAGTGAAGTCTTCAGTACGAATAGATGACCTCTTTGAACAAATCAACTGGAAAAGCTGAAAGCTGAATCGATAGTTGGATCTCCAAATGAAGCTCCAAACTCCAAGGGTGAGTCTCAAATGCTCTATCACTCAGTCAGACCCGAGCGTAAAGCAAAAACAAAACACTCGAGTCAGGATTAAAATTCTTATATCAATAAATCCAACTCAAGTGAAATATCAACTGAAATACAAGTAACTTAAAGGATGTTTGGGATAACCATCCTCTAAGGATCCGTAGAACTATCTACAATGTAGAAATATACACTATAACACTGTGGTCATTTCAATTTAATTTATACTTCAAAATCCAAATATCATTTCATTTCAAATATATCTATTTTCCAAAATAGTGTATATATATATAGGTTAAATAATTTATAAAGTAAAGTATTTATAATTTCCTCAAGTCTCACAAATCGATTCAAATCAACTCAAATTCGAAATTCAAATTTATTCAAAGCTCAATTCATCAATTCAATTCAGTTCTAAATAGACCATTTAAATTTTCAATATATTTCAAAGCTTTAATATTCAACATTTCAAAGTTAAATTTAATAGTTTCATATAGCTCTTGATTTAACTTTATTATTATTTAAATCATGGAATATTCACTTAGTAAATTCAATATCATTTAACTAGCCTTAAATTACATTTTTACTAAATATTTCCTTAAATTTATTTAAACAAGAAATATTCATTAAATTACTTAAATCAAACCCAAGTAATAAATCATATCTTAATCAATTTCAATAAGTTTCAAATCGGTTTAATTAAATAAAATTATCTTCCCAACCTTAACTTGTTCAAATTATTACCGAAATCTATTTTGAAACATAAATTTAAATACTTAAACATATTATATGCATTAGATCAATCTTAATTAAATTAAATATTATTATTAAATCTATATATATCATTACCCTTTATATATAATAATTTAAGAATCAACATTTATTAAAACCATATATTTCTTCCCAAAACCATAGAATTTATTTCTAAAACATTTATATATAGACCAACGGTGTCTGTATATAATTTCCTATCTATGGCCAAGTAGTACGGATATTTATCATTTCAATCTGTAATTTAAATATATACGGGTAGATTTCATTTCGACCCGCAATCCCAAATTGAATTCAAATGAAAATCGCTTTGGTCTATCATTTCAACCCATAACGATTTTCTCCTATTCTAAAGTCCGTTCGGGTATGTATCATTTCATGTGACGACCGTCCATAATCCCTGCACCGAACCTAGAGAAAGTGCGCTGTAAAGTGTGTCAGGCAGCCATGGACGATTGTCAGGGTAAATTAAAAACAACAGAATCTATCGTATTACTCACAACACATGGACAAAATACAATAGAACATATGTATAGTGAAGCTTTACTGAATAAAATGCCATCATATAAAACTCCATAATAGTTGAATACAAACATCTGAATAGTCAATACAACAAGCCTCACTACATATCACTCAGAGAATATAAAGCAGCGGAACATCCAGTACATATAATAAGAAAATAATATGCAACCCTCCAGCTCGTCTTCGATATCAGCACCGTGGAAAGCATGATCAGCACCTGTCACCTGCTACCTAGTCTGCCCGTCCCAAAATGGATGAACAACCCAAGGCAATAAGAGTTAAAAACATAAAGCCTTGAGTCAGACAACAGTCTTAGTGAGCAGTAAATTAACTAACAACATACCAAAAGAGCATAAATGAAAAGGAATAGGAATACAACCCTCCCACTCCAACCTCTTTCTACAGTGATAGCCCCCAGACACACACTAAGCAGAAGCAAACATAGCAGAGCATACAATGTAAAGTAAAGAAATTATCATTCGAGTCAAGGGCGATGTTTTCCAAGTACAAACCCCTAAGGCCTAAACCAAGATCAGATAAGCACCCAGAAAATACCGCTCTTGAGACCGAATAACGATACAACCAAACATCCATGACTCTGGCTATCACTGTTATCATTGCTTCGATATCATCGTTAATTGAATGACCGACACATTCTTTCAGCCATCCGTCAAGGGCTAATGGAAACCCCGGTTCTAGACATAACTCCCGCACGTCATCGTGACCCGTGCCAAGGACTATCGAATCTGCCCAAAGTACTTGACTACCCAATCAGTAGCCTTCAGGGACTATCAAATCTGCCCAACGTACTCTTGCTTAGAGCATGCTAGAACCTTCAACAACGATGAGATCCCAGCCTTCTAGTCATCCTCCTCGACGACTATTTCCATACTAGCTCAAGCGCCTCTCGAGCAATCCATTATCCTCAACCTGCTTGGAATGATCCCGTCTGGATTAGACCAAGACTATCTCATATCATACTTCGCTTCATCACATCCTCGCAAAGTCTCATCTCAACATCATCATCAAATCTATGCATAAGAGCTTCATCATCCGCTACAAATGCCACAAGCAGCTTTTCCCATTCAAGAGCCTTTCCCTTAGCTTTTGAATCATCCTTGATCTAAATCAAATCATCAATCATCTAATTCATAGCAATCAACCAATCAATCATTAATCCAAGCAATCAAGCATTCAAATATGATCTAAGTAGACAATTATCACAATAATGGCAATTTCGTAATTAAAGAGTTGAAAGTCTAATAAGCATGAAAACATGAACAATATCTCTATAATCTTGATGAATGAACTTGCATAGGTTAACACTTTAGTAAAATGGATGTAACACCATCATGAACAAGGAATCTATACGGATCTACACATGTGATTAGGAAAATGCATGGAAATCACTATTTTAACACCAAATCGAGCCAACAATCCGATATACTCCTTTGGATCCGTGTGAGAGATAATCACCACTCACCAAATCACCTTAACACCCAAATCAACATGCTTCAGATCTGGACAGCGAAGGATCAAGCTTGATCTATCACAAATCCGCTTCAAACAAAGAAATCTCACTTCAAAGGATGAAGATCTTCAATCCAAGCTCTTGAATCTTCAATTTGATCTTCAACTTGGATGGATAAAATCACTAGATTAGAGTAGAGAAAAGAAGTGAAGAAGTGTAGAAGTCGAGCTCTCAAAATGGCAGCACTTCGTCGCTTCAAAATCCGGATCCCAAAAATGAAGCCAACCACCTTCTATTTATAGGCGAAATTTCCCTAAGTCGTAACTCGGAATTAGGTCGTCTCCGACCTACGACCTAAGACTCCCCACCGACCTAAGCCTTCACCGACCTAACAACTCACACGACTTAACAGTTGCTCCGCCTAACACATGCGCATACGACCTATCTACTAAGCCGACCTACGACTTAACTAATATGCGCGACTTAACACTTATGCGACCTAACACTGCGCGACATAAAAAAGTCTCCGATCTAACAGTGTATACGACTTACGACTTATAAAACCTTGCGACCTAACAATGCCACTACCTAACTGCTTAGCATGCCGACCTACGACTTAGCAACTCAATCACCTTCTACGACTTAACAGTTTACTGGGATACGACTTAATAGACATACGACCTACTCACTTAACCCTTAGCGACCTAATACTTAGCGACCTAACAACCCATGACCAAACCCCTAAGTCGTCTACGACTTACTCCTTAGGTCGCTCACTATTACCCCAGCTTCCTTAGGTCGCTGCCGACCTAACTATGCTAACCCGGTAACCACTAGGTCGCTAACTCTACTAGGTCGGTCACTTACTAAGTCTGCCTACCCTTGAGTCGCCATCTCCTTAAGTCGGTCAGTTCCTTAGGTCGTTAACTCGCCCTGCCGACCTAACACTTAACTTACCAAAACTCTTAGGTCACCAACTTCCTTAAGTCGTCTACGACTTAACTGTTATACGACCTAAGCCCCAAACGATCTAAGCCTCAACATACGACTTATCCAAATCCTTAGGTCGCCTACAACATACTCCCCTTAAGTCGTCCACTACCTTAGGTCGCTCCAACACCCTATGACCTAAGCTACCACGACTTAACTTTCTTAACTCGTCCACAACTCCTAAGTCGGCTACGACTTAGGCCTTAAGCAAAATTCTGCCAAAACCTGAAATGACTTAACAATGCTAAAAATTCCAGATTTCAACGAACTTTTCGATCCGTAAAAATACGGGTCGTTACATTCTCCCCCCCCCTAGGAATTTCGCCCCCGAAATTCCAAACAAACAAAGCAATCAAAGACTATTCTGCACGCCTACCATCCATAGCAATCAACAAACCATGCATCCAATTCTAACTTAGCATGCAGAATTCTAAAACTAGAACAAGTTACAATTTCGTGAGATGACACGACACCTTAGGGCCATACCTTGAAGAGTTCAGGATGAGCTGCCTTCATCCTCTCTTCCACCTCCCACGTGCAGTCGTTATCATCATCACTCCATTGCATCTTGAGCAACTTAACTACCTTCCTCCTAAGCTGTTTCGTGTCGGTTTCCACAACACGAAGCGGCTTACGAGGTCTCTTATCGACTGGATCAACTTCGAAATCTTCACAGCTATCAGTAGAAACCACTGTATTCGAGTCGTGCACATACTTCCGTAGAAATGATACATGAAAAACATTGTGCACACTCGACATCTTCTCAGGTAACTCCAATCTATAGGCGAGCTTTCCAATTCGCTCGATGATCGGGAATGGTCCAACAAATCTCGAAGTCAATTTTCCTTTCTTCCCGAATCGAATAACATTCTTCAATGGAGAAATCTTCACGAAAACCATATCTCCTACGTCGAATTCCAAATCCTTTCGACGCTTATCGGCATAACTCTTCTGACGGTCTTGGGCTGCCTTCATTCGTTGCCGAATGATCTCTATACAATCCGAAGTCTGTCGAATCATCTCTGGCCCAAGCATCAGCTTTTCTCCTGTCTCTAACCAACATGTCGGAGAGTTACACGGTCTTCCATACAATGCCTCGTACGGTGCCATACCAATGCTTGACTGGTAACTGTTGTTGTATGCAAACTCTACCAAATGAAGGTGATCTTCCCATGATCCTCCGAAATCCAAGACACAAGCTCTAAGAAGATCTTCCAAAACTCGGTTGACTCTCTCGGTCTGACCATCAGTTTGAGGGTGATAAGCTGTACTCAAACACAACTCGGTTCCTAAAACTTCCTGGAAGCTCTTCCAAAATCCACTAGTGAACAATGGGTCTCGATTGCTCACTATACTCTTCGGAATACCATGGAATCGAACTATCCACTTAACATACAACTCAGCCAACTTTGATGTAGTTCTAGTCGATCGAACATGAATGAATCTGGCACTCTTAGTCAAACGATCTACAATGACCCAAATCCCTTCATTTCCCGTTCTGGTTCTAGGGAGTCCATCAATAAAGTCCATCGATACTTGCTCCCATTTCCATGTAGGAACCTCTAATGGCTGAAGCAATCCACTTGGCTTCTTCTGTTCGGCTTTTACCAACTGGCAGTTCATACACTTGGAAATAAAATTTCCAACATCCTTCTTCATACCTTCCCAGTAGTAGGTTCTCTTCATATCCCGATACATCTTATTTCCTCCTGGATGAATTGTCAACTTCGAGTGATGACCTTCCTTCAGAACTTCACTCCTCAACTCATCTATGTCGGGAACAACTAGTCGTCCTTGCTTCCGAAGCCAACCCTCTCGATCGACCTCGAATCCTTTATCCTTTTCTAGATCCAATCCAGATTCCAAATCACGGATAATCTTGACAAGCTTATCATCTCGCTTTTGGCTCTCGCCAATCCTTTCCATAAGGGAAGGTCTTATCGATAAGTTTGCCAACATCTCAGGTTCCAATTCGCATCTAGGCCTGAAGTCGAATCTAGCTAAATACTCGAGATTCTTTCATTCTGAAAACATGGCTCCCAATCCTGCATGTCTTCGACTTAACGCATCTGCCACCGCGTTACCTTTTCCCGGAGTATAAGCTATACCAAAATCATATGATGCTAAAAACTCTAGCCAACGTTGCTGCCGAAGATTCAAATCCTTTTGGGAGAAAAGATACTTCAACGACTTATGATCTGTAAACAACTCGAATCGAACTCCCAATAGATAATGTCTCCACATCTTCAGAGCAAAAACAATCGCCGCTAACTCCAAATCATGAGTCGGGTAATTCCTTTCATGCGGCTTCAGTTGTCGACTGGCATACGCAACAACTTTATCCTTCTGCATCAGCACTGCTCCAAGTCCAGTACCACATGCGTCGGTGTAAACCACCATCTCATCATTCCCACTTGGAATAGTCAAAACAGGAGCACTCGTCAATCTCTCTTTCAGGATTCCGAAAGCTTGCTCACACTTAGCTTCCCATCTGAACACTTGGTTCTTCTTCGTCAATCCTGTTAACGGTGCAGCTACCTTGGAGAAGTCTTTGATAAACCGTCGATAATATCCTGCTAATCCAAGAAAACTCCTCACATCTGATGCATTCTTAGGTCTGACCCAATCCTGGATTGCTGCCACCTTAGCGGGATCAACCGCTATTCCATTTCCAGAGATAACATGGCCTAAGAACCTCACTTCACTCTTCCAGAAGTGACACTTCAAAAACTTAGCCTTCAGCTGATGTTTCCGTAAGATTTCCAAAACAATACGCAAGTGCGTCTTGTACTCTTCTTCAGTTCTGGAATAAATCAGAATATTATCCACGAACACAAGTACAAACTTGTTCAACTGATCTCTGAACACTCTATTCATAAGATCCACAAAATATGCTGGCGTGTTAGTCAATCCAAATGGCATTACCAGCCACTCAAAGAAACCGGATGGTGTTCGAAAAGCAGTCTTTGGCACACTATCCTTAGCTACTCTCAACTGGTGAAATCCCGTTGCCAAATCCATCTGAGAAAACACCTTAGCCTCGTGAAGCTGATCGAACAAGTCATCTATCCTCGACAATGGATACTTGTTCTTCTTAGTCACCTTATTCAGCTCACGATAAACCACACACAATCTCAACGACCCATCTGCCTTGGTTGCAAACACAACTGGTGCACCCCACTCGGACACACTACGCCGAATGAATCCTTTCTGCAAAAGATCATCAACTTGCACCCTCAACTCTTGCTATTCCCTAGGCGCCATCCGCCTAAGAGGCATCACAACAGGTCTGGCTCCTTCAACTAGATCTATACGAAACTCGATCTCTCTATGCGGCGGCAACCCTTTGACTTCGTCAAAGACATCCTCGAATCCATTCGCGATTGGCACTAATGACAGTCCATCCCGTGGAACAACTAGCGAATACATGAAGCTCATGAAGACGCCTTCTTCATGCTTACATCGTATCACAACCTTTTGCCCCTCCACATTCTCGACTGTCACCTCCAACCTTTCGCAATCAACCTTAGCCGCATACTTCCTAAGCCAGTCCATACCCAAAATAATTCCGAACCCCGCAAAGTTCAGAACAAAACAATCACAAACAAAAGAGCAACCATGACTCGACACAATCAGACCACGGCATAACATACATAAACAAGACGAACCCCCAACTGGATTAGTCACAACCAATGGCCTATCAATAATATCTGGTTCCAAACCTAACCGGCCTACGAGTTCACTACAAACAAACGAGTGCGACGCTCCAGTATCAAACAGAACTCTAACTGGAACACCACATAGGAAAAGAGTACCTTGGACCACCACACTCTTTCCCTTCTCTTCAGCGGTAGGAGCTTTCGAAGACGACGGAACAGCTCCCAAAGCATAAGCTTGCACAATCTGCTTGTCCCTCCTCGGTTCTGGACAATTCTTCCTGAAATGCCCCGGCTTGTCACAGTTGTGACACTTCATCGGTGCCTTCGGATTCTTACAATCCTTCGAGAAATGGCCCTTCTGCTGACAATTGTAGCAAGTCACTTCGCCTTTCGGCTTCTTCTGGCCATCCTTACCCTTCTGCTGTTGCTGCTTCCTCTTCTTGTTTCCACCCTGCTAGGGTTTAGACTCTTCCCTGGTCACAGCAACAACAGATCCTTCCTTAGGAAACAGACTCTCATGCCTGAGAGCTTTCTCCACAAGCTTTTCAAATGAATCGTCCAAATGATCAACCAACTGCCTCCCAAGATAACTATCCAAGCCTGTCACAAACTTCTCATTCTTCTGATATGCAGATTCGATATACGACCGGGCATACTTGGACAAAGATTCGAACTCAGAAACATACTCAAGAACTGGTCTTCCACCTTGCTTGAGCTCCACAAACTTCTTGAACAGAACAGACTTCTGAGCTGTAGAAATGAACTTAGCCTCAAATCTGACTTGGAATTGCTCCCAAGTAATCTCTTCCTCCGGGGTATTGATGGTAATAGAGTTCCACCAATCAGAGGCTCTCCCTTGAAGCTGTCTCGATGCCAACTTCCTCTTAGTCGCATCCTCAATTCCCAAATCACCAAAGATCCTTCTACAAGCATCTATCCATCTTTGGACCTCAATAGTTGATTCTGTTCCTAAGAAAACCTTTCCTCCAAGAGCAGTATAGTCCTTACACAGCTTAGCAACATCCACCGGCTTTGGAGTTTGGACTTGAACTCCAACATCAACTGCTGCCCCCGGAACCAGTATCCTTCTCATGATCGAAGTCATCATAGCTTCGAACATAGCTGCATAATCAGCAGCCTCTTCAGTAGCACGGCCTTCCCTAGCAGCTGGTCTCCCTCTTCGACTCATTCTCAATATCTATAAAAAGGAATGATCAGAACATCTAGAGAAACAACTGCATAAAGGACTCAAACTCTACCAAGCTACTATATTATATATAGTATTCATCCATCAAAATACAATTACGTCTCTCATACGTAGTTACGTCAGCGAGCGTTGGGTAAAATCGATTAACCAATGCTCTAATACCAAATGTGACGACCGCCCATAACCCCTGCACCGAACCTAGAGAAAGTGCACTGTAAAGTGTGTCAGGCAGCCATGGACGATTGTCAGGGTAAATTAAAAACAACAGAATCTATCGTATTACTCACAGCGCATGGACAAAATACAATAGAACATATGTATAGTGAAGCTTTACTGAATAAAATGCCATCATATAAAACTCCATAATAGTTGAATACAAACATCTGATTAGTCCATACAACAAGCCTCACTACATATCACTCAGAGAATATAAAGCAGCGGAACATCCAGTACATATAATAAGAAAATAATATGCAACCCTCCAGCTCGTCTTCGATATCAGCATCGTGGAAAGCATGATCAACACCTGTCACCTGCTACCTAGTCTGCCCGTCCCAAAATGGACGAACAGCCCAAGGCAATAAGAGTTAAAAACAAAAAGACTTGAGTCAGACAACAGTCTTAGTGAGCAGTAAATTAACTAACAACATACCAAAAGAGCATAAAGGAATAGGAATACAACCCTCCCACTCCAACCTCTTTCTACAGTGATAGCCCCCAGACACACACTAAGCAGAAGCAAACATAGCAGAGCATACAATGTAAAGTAAAGAAATTATCACTCGAGTCAAGGGCGATGTTTTCCAAGTACAAACCCCCAAGGCCTAAACCAAGATCAGATAAGCACCCAGAAAATACCGCTCTTGAGACCGAATGACGATACAACCAAACATCCATGACTCTGGCTATCACTGTTATCATTGCTTCGATATCACCGTTAATTGAATGACCGGCACATTCTTTCAGCCGTCCGTCAAGGGCTAATGGAAACCCCGGTTCTAGACATAACTCCCGCACGTCATCGTGACCCGTGCCTAGGACTATCGAATCTGCCCAGAGTACTTGACTACCCAATCAGTAGCCTTCAGGGACTATCGAATCTGCCCAATGTACTCTTGCTTAGAGCATGCTAGAACCTTCAACAACGATGAGATCCCAGCCTTCTAGTCATCCTCCTCGACGACTATTTCCATACTAGCTCAAGCGCCTCTCGAGCAATCCATTATCCTCAACCTGCTTGGAATGATCCCGTCTGGATTAGACCAAGACTATCTCATATCATACTTCGCTTCATCACATCCTCGCAAAGTCTCATCTCAACATCATCATCAAATCTATGCATAAGAGCTTCATCATCCGCTACAAATGCCACAAGCAGATTTTCCCATTCAAGAGCCTTTCCCTTAGCTTTTGAATCATCCTTGATCTAAATCAAATCATCAATCATCTAATTCATAGAAATCAACCAATCAATCATTAATCCAAGCAATCAAGCATTCAAATATGATCTAAGTAGACAATTATCACAATAATGGCAATTTCGTAATTAAAGAGTTGAAAGTCTAATAAGCATGAAAACATGAACAATATCTCTATAATCTTGATGAATGAACTTGCATAGGTTAACACTTTAGTAAAATGGATGTAACATCATCATGAACAAGGAATCTATACGGATCTACACATGTGATTAGGAAAATGCATGAAAATCACTATTTTAACACCAAATCGAGCCAACAATCCAATATACTCCTTTGGATCCGTGTGAGTGATAATCACCATTCACCAAATCACCTAAACACCCCAAATCAACACGCTTCAGATCTGGACAGCGAATGATCAAGCTTGATCTATCACGAATCCGCTTCAAACGAAGAAATCTCACTTCAAAGGATGAAGATCTTCAATCCAAGCTCTTGAATCTTCAATTTGATCTTCAACTTGGATGGATAGAATCACTAGATTAGAGTAGAGAAAAGAAGTGAAGAAGTGTAGAAGTCGAGCTCTCAAAATGGCAGCACTTCGTCGCTTCAAAATTCGGATCCCAAAAATGAAGCCAACCCCCTTCTATTTATAGGCGAAATTTCCCTAAGTCGTAACTCAGAATTAGGTCGTCTCCGACCTACGACCTAAGACTCCCCACCGACCTAAGCCTTCACCGACCTAACAACTCACACGACTTAACAGTTGCTCCGCCTAACACATGCGCATACGACCTATCTACTAAGCCGACCTATGACTTAACTAATATGCGCGACTTAACACTTATGCGACCTAACAGTGTTACGACCTAACACTGCGCGACATAACAAAGTCTCCGATCTAACAATGTATACGACTTACGACTTATAAAACCTTGCGACCTAACAATGTTACTACCTAACTGCTTAGCATGCCGACCTACGACTTAGCAACTCAATCACCTTCTACGACTTAACAGTTTACTGGGATACGACTTAATAGACATACGACCTACTCACTTAACCCTTAGCGACCTAATACTTAGCGACCTAACAACCCACGACCAAACCCCTAAGTCATCTACGACTTACTCCTTAGGTCGCTCACTATTACCCCAGCTTCCTTAGGTCGCTGCCGACCTAACTATGCTAACTCGGTAACCACTAGGTCGCTAACTCTACTAGGTCGGTCACTTACTAAGTCTACCTACCCTTGAGTCGCCATCTCCTTAAGTCGGTCAGTTCCTTAGGTCGTTAACTCGCCCTGCCGACCTAACACTTAACTTACCAAAACTCTTAGGTCACCAACTTCCTTAAGTCGTCTACGACTTAACTGTTATATGACCTAAGCCCCAAACCATCTAAGCCTCAACATACGACTTATCCAAATCCTTAGGTCGCCTACAACATACTCCCCTTAAGTCGTCCACTACCTTAGGTCGCACCAACACCCTACGACCTAAGCTACCACGACTTAACTTTCTTAACTCATCCACAACTCCTAAGTCGGCTACGACTTAGGACTTAAGCAAAATTCTGCCAAAACCTGAAATGACTTAACAACGCTAAAAATTCCAGATTTCAACGAAATTTTCGATCCGTAAAAATACGGGTTGTTACATTTCAACCCATAGTGAATTCTATACTAACAGGGAACTTGTAGAGTGATAACAGATATGATAATAATATGACAGACATATATCATCAATAACAATATAATATAAACAATAGGATATGGTGCCATATCCCACAGGTGAACAGTTACAGATAATAACATATATTACAATTTAAATAACTAACATCAGCATATTTCAATTGTCGTTTCAATTGAAATCAAATTTAATAAATACAAGAACATTATTCGTGAGTGATTGCTCACCTTTCGAGGCTAGAAAATACATAATATGACATGGATACGCACATTGATACGGACCCAGAAATTTAATTGTGAATTCAAGCAAAGCAAAATCGGTACGAATTCACGATCGGAGCTGATTGGCACGAATTGACGGACAGATCTGATGATACGAATAGATGAAATAATCAGAACCGGGTCGATGATAAAAATAGGCATAAGTGAAAATATATACAACTTATATGTAAAATTATATACAACTTATAATTTAAATAAGAAAATAGCTTATATCTTTAAAACAAATTTATACGTATATATATATACTAACACCTTTATATTAAACTTATATAACTAGTATATATTCTCAAACAGATAAACATATGTCTAAATATGAATACCTTAATATAAAAACTATTACATATATATATGTGGATTCACCATCGAATTGTTATTTCTAGATACCTACAGCATAAACAAACTGGTATAAATGTATGACAACTTGTATATTATAACTTTAAAACAAAGCAGGAATGTAATACAACAACATATCTCATATTGATCCAAAACAACCATATAAAAACCGATAGGTTATATACTTTATATACACTAATATATAACTTAGATAAATTTTTATATCTATATACAAACTCAATAAATACTACTATATTAATCCACTGATATAAAACTTAACAGCCATACATATAAACAGACAAATCAAATAGCATACGTATATGGTACAGAAAGATATAAACTATATATATATATAAGCTAATAAGACAATACGTACTATTATAACTACCTATATAACACTATGCAAAATAGTTTTGAACATATATTTTTAAGATTAAATATACATATAGTAACATCCAAAACTAACATAACATACTAAAACTAAAACCCTTATATATAATATAAATACACAGTTGTAAAATAAACAGCGGCTTGCGAAAAACTCAAAAAGTAAACAACAAGCTATCTAACAGTAAAACAAACAAACTTTTACAACTTTACACATAATATATATATATATATATATAAATACCATATTGAAACATTTATAAACTAACGTATGTATATAAAATTAATATATAAACTAACTTAATATATTATTACATAAATATATATATATATATAAACAGAAATATGAAAAACTCATCTCATACGCTGCAAGCCATAAGTATAGGCGTAAATGCAAACAAATTTTACTTTGTATTATAAAATTTTGAAATATATGTTATTCAAATATATACATTAACATATTAGCAACAGATTGTATATAAGCAGACTATTATAACATATATAATAACTCCATTAATATATCGCATAACATACATATCAAACTTTAAATATAACCGACCTGTAAGGAAAAGAAAAGGAGGATAGAGCTATCGGCAAGAAGTGGGAAGAGGAGGAGATGGGAAAAATGAAGGTGATTGATGCCGAGGCCGGCGTGGTGGAGGGAGAAGGGCGCAGGCGGTGGCGTGAGGGACGCGAATGGCGAGTTCAGTAAGAAGGAGGAGAGGATGGGTAGGCCGCAGGCACGGTGATAGGAGGAGCCAGAAGAAGAGGGGCGGTTGTGGAGAAGCTTGGAATGGCTGTTGTTTTCGGCATATGCGGAGGGTTTTTTCGTGGTGGACGAGTCCATGCGAGGGCTGGTAGGCCGAATCTTGGTCGGGGAGTGGAGGCGTGACGAAGGTGGAAAAATATAATGGAAATAAAATGGTGGAGCACGGGAAAATTAAAGAAGAGGAATAAATAAAGTATGTTGGTGGAAGAAGCAAAGAACAATGGAAGGAGATTGACAGAACAAATTATCAAAATATAAAATAAAAGGTATGGTAACCATCACCCCTATATTCAGCTGACCGTTACAAAGCAATTTTTGAACCGTTACCAATTTCAAAACAATGAACAGGGAAGAATTGAAATGATATGTGACGGTTGGGCTATGATTCAGCTGAACATTTAAGGCAAATTAATTTAGTTTGCAGAGCACGTTTCAAGTTTGAAGAACAAAGGAAATAAAAGGTCACAAATTTCGGTACGGTACGACGCACAGCCTTTCCGTTTCTGTCGCATACCGGACATAAAAATACAGAAAGGAATATACCGCTGAGATCAGCACGACGAGATGATCAAAACGGTATACAGATATCTATTCTAACAACCCGCATATTTATCAATTTTATATTTAAATATTTTATTTAAATATTATATCGTTAATCGGATTTTGGTCCGAAAAGCTACTTTTTGCATACGGTCAAATTAGGACTCGAGACCACCCCCATTGAGTTCAAAATGACGTTTGCGATCTTTTTGAGTGTAAACTTCGTTATGTTTGGAGATAGTGAAATTTTCGTCACTTTTTGCTTTGGGTTTTGGTTTGGGGCTGAACCATTCACTAACTCAGCCCAACCTCTTCCTTCTCTTCACAACTTCATTCTTCATTTCTAAAACATCAAAGCTTCTTCAAAAATGGTGGAGGGAATGGGAAATTAAAACTCCAAAGTCTTAATCTTCATTGCTAATCCAACATCTACTCCGAATTCAAGTGAAGAACATAGATTCAAGCTTGTTGTTGTTCTTGCATAACTTTTAAGCTTCTCCATCATCAATTTCGTGGAAAAGGTGAGTTTTTTATCTCACATCTTGCCTATAATCGTCATTGGACTGTTGGGAATGATTCCCCATCACTTTAGCATGTATGTTTGCATTAGATTTGGATTGGATTGGCGAAAAACTCCGATTTTTAGTGGTTTTGGAGAATTCCTGGGCTTAGGTCGCACTTTCTAGAAGTCACTGCCTGCAGATTTTCGTTCTGGACTTAGGTCGCTCGCATGCTAGGTCGTTCTGGGCTTAGGTCACACTGTCTTCTTTAGGTCGCTCAGCCACATTTAGTTTCTTAGGTCGTTAGACCTTACAATCCTTAGGTCGCTTGACCATTGAAGCATCTCGAGACCTCATTAGGTCGTTTTGCCCTAGGTCGTGCCACTTACTAGTTCGCTCCCATTAGGTCACGCCTTCCCTTAGCTCGACCGTGTTAGGTCGCTCACCCCGCTAGGTCGCACCACTGTTAGGTCGCGTGCTTGGTAGGTCGTTCCATCTTAGGTCGCTCGACCTGTTTGCTCTTAAGTCGCTCGCCAGTTAGGTCGCATGCCTAGCTCGTTTCACTTAGGTCGCTCGGCACGATATGCCTCTAGGTCGTTCGACCCGTTTCCCCGTTAGGTCACTCGATCCTTTTTCTTAGCTTGGTCATGACTTAGGTCGCACGTCCCTGTTAACTGTCTAGCTCGGCCAAGACTTTGGTCGTAACACGTTAGGTCGCACGGCTCTGGTAAAACGTTAGGTCGCTCGCCTTTTATACTTAGGTCGTATGACCTGTATTTGGCTAGGTCGCTCGGCATACTATCCTTAGGTCGATCGATCTAAGTCGTTCCATTGTATTTTAGCTCGGCCTTGATAGGTCGCGTGTGTATTTCTACTTTGTTGGATTTGGAGCTGATTTCTTTGGATTTCATTCACGTCTTCGAACGTGAATTTTTGTGACTTGTTGATTCTACAATCAATTCCTGTGATTTGTCACTTTAAAAAACATGAAGATTTTAATACTAGTAGTAAATATCAAAGCCTTTCCTTCCAAATGATTTCAACACTATTTTAAATATAAAACTCATTTTTCTCAAACCGTTTTCCAATCTACTAGTATATACAAGCCTTTACTTCACTCGGATGAGAAATCGAATTAAATGACTTAGTAAAACGAGTGGTATGAAACGCTCGCGTTCACTTCGCCGGTTAGCTCTTGGACTTGTTCGATTGAACCCTTTTGTGACAATTTCTTAGTGAAGATCTACAGCTTGTTCGTAAATATTTAAGTTAAGCAAGTGGTTATGGGACATGAAGCTAAACTCATACATTTACTAGCTTGGTGTGATTGACACTTCTTGATGATCATGATGATCATTTTTGTGATTTAGACTAGCAATTGTGCGATGTCTCTTTATCTACGAGGGAGACTAAACCTCGTTTGTGTAATGTTTCACCATCACATATGTGGGGTAGCGCCCCATGGTCTTCGGGCAGTTCGTGTGTCAAAATTTAATGGATAGCTTCCATGAGATAGCTTCTCGTTCTTGTGTTACACGTGTTGGTGAGTTTTCATGCTCCCGTTCTTGTGATAGGCCTCCCCCCTTTTATGTGATTTCTGGATTTCTTGTGATGATTTCTGGAATTTTGTGCTTCACCAATTTTCGTGATTACCATTGATAAGTTTTATCAATTTTTTGTGCATTGATGAATTTGTGTGTCATTGACTTGTTATGAATACAAGTTAAGGGTATGATACCCTATTTTATCTTTGAGAAGATTCTTGTGATATTGATTAATCTCTTGTTGATTTTCAATTACATACTTATAGTAGTATGCCATTATGGTTATTATATGTTCATGCCATGTCTTTTACTTTATACCATATCATCTGATATTTATAGCTAGACTGATCCGTTTATTATTTTCTTATAAATAATACTCGGGTCAGACCGAGATGTTACAGGTGCTTCTGCTTGACTTCTCTTCAGGATTATTCTGACTTTTGGCTTACTACATAGATTAGTAGTTTTTGGATGTACACATTTGAGATATAGACTCTATGTTGTGTACATATTCTTTTGTATAGCACGTGTTTCTATTCTTTTGTATTATCGTGGATTTTTCCGACCACTACTCTGATGTACACTTTCATGTGTTATATATATATTCATATCTTTTCCGCCTTTGTGATATGGATGTTTGTGACTGATTTATGTTATGTTTATTTCTATGTTTTTTTCCGAAGATTATATATAGCCACTGTGTGATAGCTTTGAGTTTGTATCGGTATGTCGGAGTTCCTCCTTAAAAGATGTACATGCTATACTATCTGACATATCGGTGCTCGCACAAAGAAGTTACATGGAGGGTCGCTCCTCAACAGCCTTATTCTCCATGCTAGTTGACAGCATTACACCATAGTGTTCTTGGCTAGCGTGGGTATAGAGGTGGGGCGTCACATCTGTGGTACGATCATCCGATCAAAAGTCGATAATCGGTACCGAAAATGCTGCTATTTTATCGAAAATAAGATGAACGGAGCAATAGAAATCCGAATTTGGAAAAACGAAAGATGACGTCTCACTCAGAAGAAGATTTAGAAATTTTCTATAGAAAAATATTTAAGTTTGGAAATAAATTTATTATCATCAATTATTAACTGATTTGAATTTAATAGAATTACACAAGAAAATAAACTTCCATATTTTCTGATGAAAATTTACCAATTGCTATGTTTTTAAATACGTATTCCAAATAACCAATTTTTATTTTAAAATTCAATTATTTAAAATTTCTCAAAATTTCAGTAAATTACATTATTAAAACCATTAAAAATTTTGGGTCGTTACACTCTCCCCTACTCAAAACTTTTCGTCCCCGAAAAGGCAGAAGGTAGGAGAATAGAAACAACCAGGGAGAAAAATAGATTGAAAGACAAGGATAAACAATTAATTTAAAACTATATAAATTTTACTTGAAATATTCATTTGAAAACTTCATTTGTAATTCAATTATCTTTAATACTTTAATACCTCAAAAAAACCCATTTGCAAATTTCTTGCTTCCTTCATAAATACCATTTATATGTTTAAATAACACTTTTATAAATATATGAAAATTATTTGAAAACAATTATTTACATCATTAGTTATATTTACAAAGAAGCTATTGAAAACATTAAATCTATGATTCATAAATTTATTAATTTATCTCAAGATACTTTCCAAACATTATTAATAAATCAATAATCATTTCTTTAAATATGCTTTAATTTATTAATAATTTCTAAAATATTTATAACACTAATAATTTACTATTGAACCATGTAGTATATAAATAAACAATATTTAAAAAGGATATAGTCAACAAGGAAAAGAAGGAGGATTTGGAAAAACAGAATATAGGTGAATAAATAAAGCTGAGCAGATAAGGTAGATTCAAAAGAATAGTATTGGGCATGAATAATTAATTCAAACCATTAGAATTTTAATTTCAAATATTAATAAAAAAAATCTTTGTTGGAAATACTTTTATAATAAAATACTTTTATAATAAAATACTTTTATAATAAAATACCTTTAATATAAGATACTTTTATAACTCGATGTTTCAACAAGTTTGTCCTCATTCCTGTAGACTCTGGCAGTGCGTTGATCAGGCGCAATGCTAGAAATCTCCAGGTACTTAGTAGACCTGTTTCAACACCTAGTGAAAATAATGGAAATCTTTTAAAAACAGATATGGAAAGTACAATCCAAAAAAAACAACAAAAACCTTTGTCTAACCATGGTTCGCAGATACATAATGGTTACGCCTAGATCCCCCAGGAAACAATCCATATCCGTAAGCTTTCTCAGCCCTGCGAGTTACGCCATGATGACTAGTAGAATGCAGGATACACAATGGTTACGCCTGGATCCCCCAGGAAACAATCCGTACCCCTAGGCCATCTCAGCTAGGCAGTTTCTCTACTAATGCGACCTACATAGATGTAGGATACACAATGGTTACGCCTGGATCCCCCAGGAAACAATCCATACCCCTAGGCCATCTCAGCCAGGCAGTTGCGCTATATGCAGTCGCGCTAGTAAGACCATGGGTAACGCCATGGAATTTGATGGACACTCGAGTATCATATCCGGAAAACCAAAAATCAGAGAAATATCGATAGAATGAATCCACAATGTGGCCACAAAGCGGATATCAAGCAAAAAGCACTTTCCATATCTTTACTTCGAAAATATGTATCATATAGTACCCCTTTCAAATCACTTTCAAATATCATACTTATATAAAGTCCATTATATATAAGATTTTATTTTCAAATCAAATACCTTTCCAAAATCAAAAGTATATCAAATCACACTTATATAGATTTCGATTATATAAGATTTCACTTTCAAATTGAGTACCTTTTCAAATCAATAGTTTTCGAATCAACATCATACTTATACAAACCAAATTTTATATAAGTTCGATAACTCCCAAATCAAGTATTTAGTCAAATACAAGGTTCTCAATTTCACTTTGTTTCAATATCAATACAGTTTCAAAATCATATGTGGTTTCACCAATTTATTCTTCCAAATCAAATATCTTCAGTTCCAAAGTTTCCAAAATAATAAATTTAGAAAATAAATCCAAAATTCCAAATCAATATAATTTAAGTCAACCAATTCATTTCCAAAATCAAATGTTTTCAAAATCATCTTATATTTACATAAAGTCCATCCTATATAAGGATCAAAATTTTCAAAAATAAATTTTTGTTGTACGAAGAGTTATATGGGATTGAACATCTTTTCTTACTAAAAGGTTTTGAATTTTGAATAGTTTTGTATATAAAATAGTTTGTAAAATAGTTTTGTAAATAAAATAGTTTGTAAAATAGTTTCGTAAATAAAATAGTTTGTAAAATAGTTTCGTAAATAAAATAGTTTGTAAAATAGTTTCGTAAATAAAATAGTTTGTAAAATAGTTTTGTAAATAAAATAGTTTGTAAAATAGTAGTATAAAAGAAAAATAGTTTGAAAATGGGTTTAAATTGATAGTAGTTTTGCATAAAAGAAAATTTCCAATTAAATTACAAAGATATCCAACCCAACAACTTCCAATTTTAGCATCAAGTATATCAATGATATTAGAATATAAGATATACATATGTCATCATTTTGCAACATTACATTTGATCGCTCGCTCGATCACAAAAGTTCGCTTTCGAACTAGTATTGTCCATCGACTTCCCTAATGCGGATTTCAATATGGTTTCTCGACTAGAAACCATCAGTCTCCTTGCATAGCCATATACTATGATAGAGAATTCTAGAATCAAGCCCAAAATCCATATCAAATATTCACCATCGAGAATCAAATGAAAAATACTAACACGAAATGGTGTAATTAACCTCGAACTTGTGTACTCAAACTTGGATCAAATTATTTATGCGAATAAAACAACATATGTATAACTTATGTATCTATTCCAGCTTGTTAAATATATAGTTTCATAAAGATGTTACTAAGTTAAAACATTTAAACTAAATTTTATTCAAAATATTTTGAAGATCAAATTCTTTTCAAAACATTTCAAATCTAAATTCCATATTAGAAAAATTCAAAATAGCCTTATTCATTTACTTAACAAAACAGTTTCAACTTATTTAAATCATATTACTACATACTTTAAACATACATACCAAACTTATATACTTTATACTTTTCAAAATTAATTAGCTTTGAAAAGTTAACCTTGATTTGGAAGTGCTCGAACCTTCAAAATAATTAAAGAAATCATATTTCAATCCAAGAGTTGGAAACCACCAACAAATTAGTAAATCAATTCCAAAAGATAGGGTTATATCAAATCAACTCCAAAACTCAAGGACTAAACACCGGCTCATTTCAAATTGTTCAAATATATAAACATATATCTTTCGAATATCACATCATACTTCGGAAATTGAAATCAAAATTGGTTTTGCAAAAATCACTCGCGTAGCAATGCTACTAAAGTGGCCTCTCCCCCACTCTGAAACTCGAAAATCAATGTCGATGATGCGTGCACTCATCACCGAAATTATTCTCCAACGACATAAGTGAGTTCTGGACTTCTATTTTCTTGAAAACTTCTTTAAATTTCTTTGAAATCATAAGAACTCATTTGAAGTCATTTGAAACATTTATTATTCGGAAAAATACTTTCAAATCGTATTATTATATATTTACAAAATCTAAAAACCAATTTAAAAATACCGGAGTTCAATCTCTCAAATTTCAAATTGAAAACCCCTAGTTATAAATCATTTTTATATAAATCAATTTCTTATATAATTTTCAAAATTTCAAATCCTTTCAAAACTTCAAATTCTTTTATTTTAAAAGGTATATAGTCCTTATCAAAAACATTTTCACTTTAATATATAGACTAAAATCATACTTATCAAAATAATAATTTCGGTATATAAAACAATTTCTAAAATACAAACAAACCCAATTTTCCAAAGGATGATTCAAGAATGGATTCCAAAACAAAGATAGAGATTCAAATTAGAGGGACTCTAATCAAATAGAATTCTTATTCGAAGACAGGCTCGAACGAAGATGAGATAATTAAATTTCAAAATAGAAGATGGATATACTTATATAAATCGCGGGCCTTAACCGATCAACCGTGATTTCAAAATAAGATCGGTGCAGAATTCTGAGGCAAATCGACATTCGATCTCCAGAGATAGAATTCGGCATAATAAGAGATAGCAGCATCTAAACCGAGGGATATATAAATCTCTGGTGAATCAATGCCAATTGTAAAGGAGTTTCACCCCTTCACAATTCTTTCAAATATTAGTGGGATCGCCTATTCTTATAGAGATCATTCAAAGTGGAGTTATGGGATACTCCAGAATCAAAAGAATACAAATAGTGAAGGACACGAATGGATTTCGGAACCGAGGGAACGTTCCAAAATTCAAAGGAAATTCAAATCAAAGAGGAAAGAATTCAAGCTCGAACGAAAGTGATTCCGCATATAAATTTACTATATATGCTAAGTTTGCCTAGAGCCTAAGCTCTGATACCAACTGTAACAACCCGCTATTTTGGACCATTCAAATCGACAATAATCCGCACATGTCGGACTTGAATTGCTCAAAATATCAGATTGTTAATTTAAAATTTGGAAAAACTCAGCATATACAGTAAATAAATCAATCGCAGAATCACAGACACAGAGTAATACAATAATACGCAGCGGAATAGATAAAATAGTAGTTCATGAAGCTACTATATAAACATCAGAGTTAAAAATAAAATACAACAGAATATCTCAAATACAGTGAAGTCTTCAGTACGAATAGATGACCTCTCTGAACAAATCAACTAGAAAACCTGAAAGCTGAATCGATAGTTGGATATCCAAGTGAAGCTCCAAACTCCAAGGGTGAGTCTCAAATGTTGTATCACTTAGTCAGACCCGAGCGTAAAGCAAAAAAAACACTCGAGTCAGGATTAAAATTCTATATCAATAAATCCAACTCAAGTGAAATATCAACTGAAATACAAGTAACTCACAGGATGTTTGGGATAACCATCCTCTAAGGATCCGTAGAACTATCTACAATGTAGAAATATACACTATAACACTGTGGTCATTTCAATTTAATTTATACTTCAAAATCCAAATATCATTTCATTTCAAATATATCTATTTTCCAAAATAGTATATATATAGGTTAAATAATTTATAAAGTAAAGTATTTATAATTTCCTCAAGTCTCACAAATCGATTCAAATCAACTCAAATTCCAAATTCAAATTTATTCAAAGCTCAATTCATAAATTCAATTCAGTTCTAAATAAACCATTTAAATTTTCAATATATTTCAAAGCTTTAATATTCAACATTTCAAAGTTAAATTTAATAGTTTCTTATAGCTCTTGATTTAACTTTATTATTATTTAAATCATGGAATATTCACTTAATAAATTCAATATAATTTAACTAGCTTTAAATTACATTTTTACTAAATATTTCCTTAAATTTATTTAAACAAGAAATATTCATTAAATTACTTAAATCAAACCCAAGTTATAAATCATATCTTAAATCTCAATTTCAATAAGTTTCAAATCGGTTTAATTAAATAAAATTATCTTCCCAACCTTAACTTGTTCAAATTATTACCGAAATCTATTTTGAAACATAAATTTAAATACTTAAACATATTATATGTGTCACGACCTGACTTTCTATCACCAAAAAGTCGTATCATGATGAAGAAAGAAAGGGATAGAAAAGAGAAAAGATAGAGAAGAAACAACACCAGAATCTCAACAGCGGAACGAATAAATTATATTAATCACATAAGTATTACATAATATACAACATCAATCAGAGTTACACAGATTATACATCACATACTAGACAGTTATAAACACCTGTCTAGTTATTACAACTCAAATACAACACAGAGAAACTACACAGAGATACCAACACAGCGGAACACTATACATATCTATAACGCTGAAGCCTCCTGCTCCATTGCTCCTCCACAATTCGTCAAAGCTTACCTGAATCCCTTGGCTACTCGTAAAAATTTGAGTACCCAAGAGTTTAAGAAAAACAGAAGATAAACTCCGGGTCAGACATGGGTCTGGTGTGAGTAACAGGTTAAAGTTGCTTAACTTTGAAAACCTTTGAAAGAAAAAAGAATCACGTAAGACTTCCCACACATAAACATGGAAAAGTTTTTACCTTACGCTAACCAAACATTTGATAGGAAATCTAGTGATATTATAATAGTGTCTAGGGTTTTCAAGTAAAATACAGAAATAGCTGGAATGCTTACATCTCACGTTCCAACATAGTTGGGCACAACTAATACGTACGTCACTTATTGGAGATTGGATTCCATACAATGGCAGGGCTACTGGGGTACCGCCCATCACAGTACCTGGCCTAGATCAGTGTGACGCCCCACCTCTATACCCACGCTAGCCAAGGACACTACGAGGTAATGTCGTCAACTAGCATGGAGAATAAGGCTGTTGAGGAGCGACCATCTGTATAATTGCTTTGTGCGAGTACCGATATGCCAGATAAAAATATAACTTGTCATCTCAAGAGGAAATCCAACATACCGATACAAACTCAAAGCTACTACACAGTGGCTATATGGACTTCGGAAACAAATATAGAAATAAACATAACACAAATCAGTCGCAGACAATTCATATCACAAAGGCAGAAATAGATATGAATATAACACATGAAAGTGTACATCAGAGTAGTGGTCAAATAAGATCCACAATAACACAAAAGAATAGATACAAGTGCAAGGCAAAAGAATATGTATACATCAAGGAGTCTAAATCTCAAATGTATACAACAAAAATTACTAAACTAGAGTAGTTAGCCAAAAGTCAGAAGATGGCTCCAGATAAGAACTCATGAGGAAGCACCTGTAAAATCTCAGTCTGACCCCAGTATTATTTAAGAAGAAAATAATAAACGGATCAGTCTGGCTATAAATATCAGATAAAGTGATATAGAATAAAAGATATGACAAAAATGTATGATAACCATAAAGTCATACTGTGATAAGTATCTAATCGAAAATCAATCTAGAGATTAATCAATATCACAAGAATCTTCTCAAAGATTAAAAGAATGTCATATTCTTAATTTAATTCACCAAGCCACAATAAATGACATACGTATCAATGCCAACTGAAAAAGGTGGTGAAACATAAATCCCAGAAATCAATAATTAGAAATCCAGAAATCACAAGAAAAGGATGGCCAATCCCAAGCAGGAGCATAAAAACTCACAAACAATTTGGAACATTGACGCAGTGCAAACGGTACGTCCAATGAACCTGAAAGTCGAGATGTAACAACCCGCATATCTATCGATTTTATATTTAAATATTTTATTTAAATATTTTATCGTTAGTCGGATGTTAGTCCGAAAAGCTACTTTTTGAATATGGTAAAATTAGGATTCGAGACCACTCCCATTGAGTTCAAAACGACATTTGCGATCTTTTTGAGTGTAAACTTCGATATGTTTGGAGATAGTGAAGTTTTCGTCACTTTTTCCCGCCTTTGACTTTGGTTTGGACTGCACCTTCTTAATTCAGCCCAACCCTCTTTCTCATTTGTTCAAACACTTCAAGCTTTGTCAAAAATGGTGGTGGGAAAGAGAAATTAAAACTCCCAACTCAAATTCTATTGCAAATCCGAGATTCAACATCAAATTCAAGTAGAAGATTGGGGATTCAAGCTTTGGATTGCTTCTCCTTGCTTTCAATCTCCATCTTCATCAAATTCCATGAAAAGGTGAGATTTTTAATCTCACATCTCGCCTATAACTGTCATTGGGTTGTTGGAAACAACTTCCTATCACTTTAGCATTAATGTTTGCAACTGGTTTGGATTGAATTGGTGAGAAACTCAAGTTTCAGTGCTGTTTGCAAAATCTGGCCCTAGGTCGTTCTGCCCTGGTTAGGTCGTCCAGGCTGCTAGCTCGCGCATTGAAAAGTCACCACTTTCTTAGGTCGTTCGCGAGTTAAGCCTAAGTCGTAGGTCGCTCGCGTTGAAAAGTCACCACTTTCTTAGGTCGTTCGCGAGTTAAGCCTAAGTCGTAGGTCGCTCGCGTTGAAAAGTCACACGGAGCATAGGTCGTTCCAGGCCTTAAGTCGTTCTGGGTGTGCTAAGTCGTTCGCGAGTTAAGTGATAAGTCGTGCGCGAGTTAAGAGTTAAGTCGTTGCCTTCTGCTACCTCGTCCTGGCTTAGGTCGTACTGGGATAAGTCGTTAGGTCGTATAGACCTTAGCTCGTAGCTCGTATTTGAGCTTAAGTCGTTAAGTCGTATCGACTTTAGGTCGTTGGGTCGTATACCCTCTTAAGTCGTAAGTCGTTCGCGAGATAAGCAAGTGATAAGTCGTTCGCGAGTTAAACCTTAAGTCGTAGGTCGTCTTCGACCTAATATTTCCCCTGCTATTTCACTAGGTCGCTTGACCTTAAGTCGTAGGTCGTCTCCGACCTATGCCCCACTAAGTCGCATCCCACTTAGGTCGCAGGACTCTGTTAAGTCGTAGGTCGTCTCCGACCTTACCCTTGGTCTTGTTAGTTCGCGTGAACCCTTAGGTCGTATGACCTACTTTTCCTTAGGTCGCTTGACCAGCTTGCCTTCACTAGGTCGAACCCCGTACAACTCTGCGTAGGCAAATCTTATCTGAAAAGCATTTAACAGAACTTCCACTTTGATGCATTTTAAGCTGATTTCCTTGGATTTTGCTCACATCTTCGAATGTGAATTTTTGTGATAGATTGTTTCAACAATTGCTTTATGACTTGTCACTTTAAAGATATATGAAGGTTTCAATACTAGTAGTAAATATCAAAACTCTTTCATCAAAGCGATTTCATCACTATTTTAAATATCAAAAGTTCGTTTTCTCAAATCGATTTCCAATCTACTAGTATATACAAGCCTTTACTTCACTCGAATGAGAAATCGACTTAAACGACTTAGTAAAACGAGTGGTATGAAACGCTTGCGTTCACTTCGTCCGTTAGCTCTTGGACTTGTTCGATTGAACCCTTTTTATGACAATTTCCTAGTGAAGATTTACAGCTTGTTCGTAAATATTTAAGTTAAGCAAGTGGTTATGGGACATGAAGCTAAACTCATATATTTACTAGCTTGGTGTGATTGACACTTCCTTATGATCATGACGATCATTTTTTGTGATTTAGACTAGCGATTGAGCGATGTCTCTTTGTCTGCGAGGGAGACTATACCCTGTTTGTGTGATGTTTCGCCATCACATATGTAGGGTAGCGCCCTACGGTCTTCGGGCCATTCCTGTGTGAAAATTTAATGGATAGCTTCCATGAGATAGCGTCTCATTCATGTGTTTACGCGTAGGTGAGTTTTCATGCTCCCATTCATGTGTTAGGCCTCCCCCTTTTTATGTGTTTTCTGGATTTCTGATGATGATCTCTGGAATTTTGTGCTTCACCAATTTTCATGATTTTCATTGATATGATATCAGTTTTTGTGCATTGGTGAATTCATGTGTTATTGACTTGTTATGAATACAAGTTTAGGGTATGATACCCTATTTTATCTTTGAGAAGATTCTTGTGATATTGATTAATCTTTGGTTGATTATCATTTACATACTTATAGTAGTATGTCGTTATGGTTATTACATGTTCATGTCATGCCTTTTACTTTATACCATATCATCTGATATTTATAGCTAGACTGATCCGTTTATTATTTTCTTATAAATAATACTCGGGTCAGACCGAGATGTTACAGGTGCTTCTGCTTGACTTCCCTTCAGGATTATTCTGACTTTTGGCTAACTACATAGATTAGTAGTTTTTGGATGTACACCTTTGAGATATAGACTCTATGTTGTGTACTTATTCTTTTGTATAGCACGTGATGCTATTCTTTTGTATTATCGTGGATCTTTCTGACCACTACTATGATGTACACTTTCATGTGTTATATATTTATTCATATCTTCTTCTGCCTTTGTGATATGGATGTCTGTGACTGATTTATGTTATGATTATTTCTATGTTTATTTCCGAAGATTATATATAGCCACCGTGTGATAGCTTTGTGTTTGTATCGGTATGTCGGTTTTCCTCCTTAAAAGATATGCATTCTATTCTATCTGACGTATCGGTGCTCGCACAAAGAAGTTACATGGATGGTCGCTCCTCCACAACCTTATTCTCCGTGCTAATTGACAACACTACATCGTAGTGTTCTTGGTTAGCGTGGGTATAGAGGTGGGGCGTCACACGACACATCGATGTAGTACAAACGGTACATCAGATGAATCGAAACACAAAACAATTCGGAACATTGACGCAGTGCAAACGGTACGTCCAATGAACCGAAAAGTCGAGACATCGATGTAGTACAAACGATACATCAGATGAATCGAAACACAAAACAATTCGGAACATTGACGCAGTGCAAACGGTACGTCCAATGAACCGGAAAGCCGAGACATCGATGTAGTACAAACGGTACATCAGATGAATCAAAACACAATACAATTCGGAACATTGACGCAGTGCAAACGGTACGTCCAATGAACCGGAAAGCCGAGACATCGATGTAGTACAAACGGTACATCAGATGAATCAAAACACACTACGCCATAGATTGCATACTGCAACACCAAAGAAGTGATGCAGGAAGTGCCAAAAAATGTTGCTGTAGGCTAAAAAAGGGCAAAGACAACACATTCTCGGTGATGCATTTTGCCGCGTTGCCGCAGACCTCAAAGGCAACATTTTGACTATCTAAGGCAACATAAGAAATATTGTTGCAATAGAACCCTATTTGGGTCTATGGCAACATCCATAGGTGTCTATACCAATATTCCAAAATATTGCTATAGATATTAACTTTCTGAAATGTGGGGCCCACAATATAGAGCATATTTGATTTTTTAATAGAAATAAATTTTTATTTAATAAAATGCTATTGCACAGAATTTGATATTCAAACAGTAATTTATTTAAATAAATATTTTATTTCAACATTTAAAATAGTACAAATTCCTGACTCCACTATTTTACAATTCAATGATAAATAACACCGATATTCACATATACAGATATTCCTCACTACATCACTCAGTTCACTCATTACATATGCAGTTTCAATTTATATAGACACCGACACTGACAAATATATGACGAGCCGAGTGCCGAGCCGAAGGCGAGCCGAGAAGCGGGTCCGGGCGCAGCGCCTGCGGGGGTCCGGGGCACCGCAGTCCCGGCGGGGATCGACCTATTCATCCGATTTCGGAAGATCGAGCCTTCTTTGAAACGACGTAAAATGATGCACAAATGAACACCTCCTGTGAATTTGAACACCTCCTCGATGATTGACTTTTGCAACTCTTTCATGGCTTCTTCTGAATCATCCGACCTTTTTCCAGCCATCATTCTTAGCAAATTGTTCAGTGAAAACTAAAATAACCTTGCTTTTAGCTCTGCCTTGGTAAAAGACCTGAAACCATGATAAATAAAAATTGACATTTCATCATACATGTTGCGTGTTAATAAGTAATACATTACCCTTCATCGAACATGTTGCCACAAACTCCTGCCCCTATCACCTAACGAACTCGAACCATTTCTGCACATAGCACAACAAATCCCTTCCTC
The DNA here is from genome assembly GCA_030737815.1 of Allium fistulosum. NCBI lineage: Eukaryota > Viridiplantae > Streptophyta > Magnoliopsida > Asparagales > Amaryllidaceae > Allium > Allium fistulosum. The sequence continues at coordinate 194,233,524 of CM060905.1, forward strand.
TACAATCTGTCATAACCAATTCGCATCTCCTCACTAACCCTATGCCTTCACCATCACAACAACCACCTACCTGCCTTCTCCGACAACCCGAACTACCCCTACACCCACCACGTTCACCATCTCCATCTCCATTTAAATCCCCAATCCCCATCACAACTAATCGTTCATCTCCAACCACCACGTCCTCCCCTCAGGTATCAACTTCAACACCTTTCATGACACCTTGTACGTACATCTACTGAAACCATTTTTGCCCCACGACCTGAGCCAACAGCAGCTGCTAGCTTGACCACAGGATCTCCAGTCTCCTCACCACATGCTAAAGGCAGCCTTCCACCAGCCTTTTTTCCAGCACTGCTTTCTTTTGATCTATGGAAGTTCAAACTCTCAACGACCCCTGTGCCATTTATTTCAGCTATACCTGCAAACTCCGCCTCACAATCATCCTCTACAACTTTATTCAGAGGATCAAAACTATTATATAGAAACAAGTTAAAACTACACTCGTCTGAGGCCAATTTCAACTCTGTATTTCTAAAAATGATGAACCGAAGTCCAATACAGTCTGGTCAAGCAACATACAATCGCTAGCTGGTTTTTCCTCAAATACTGTCCTTGAATTTTCTCCAAGAATGGAAAAGATAGATTCCCCTTCACCAAGTTGTTCGATGGGAATACATTTGTCATTGAAGTCTGGCCTAGCTTCCATGGAGGGAAATCCGATGTCACGTTGTTCATTCTCCATGAATGCGTCAGAAATAAGACTATTCAGCATGTACTCATAACAGCCAAGCAGCTCTCCCATAAGCTTCAATTTCTCGGATTCATAAAGAGAGTTTATTAAATTTAAGAATTTTAACGCAGCAAGTATGAAACCGCATTCTTGGATGCTCGCAAATCTGGGTCTAAAAATATTGGATTTGGATCTGAGATTTGCCATGGAAGCAGCTGAACAAGAGAATCTTTGATGACCCACTTCCCCACACCTAAAACAACGCACGGGATCCCTATAATCCCTAGCCTTGTGCCTTTTTCACGGTTAATTTGTTTTTGGAAGAAAAAAAAAGACGAAAATATGATTTTGAAATTAGGGATTTGGAAATTGGGGGTGAGAACGAAAATGATATGAAAAGTAAAGCGGGAAAACGAAAATTTGGAGCAAATTGTAGCGGTGATCCAGTTTAACAATCGGATTAAATGTAGACCGTTGGATCGTATTCACGCGGATTGCTAATTTTATTAATTTTTTAATTTGAATACATCTATAGCTACTGCAACATCTTGTTGATACCTATGCTAACACCTTGAAGCGAGTGTTGTAATAGACAAAAATCAACATACCTATCGTTACATTATAGCTAGCAACACCATGTAATTTCGTTGCAGTAGGCCATCTATGGCGTAGTGACACAATACAATTCAGAACATTGACGCAGTGCAAACGGTACGTCCAAGGAACCAGAAAGTCGAGACATCGATGTAGTACAAACGGTACATCAGATGAATCGAAACACAATACAATTCGGAACATTGACGCAGTGCAAACGGTACGTCCAATGAACCGGAAAGTCGAGACATCGATGTAGTACAAACGATACATCAGATGAATCGAAACACATTAAAAGTACATGGGTTGCTAGCCCACAAAGAAATGAGACGAAGCTCAATAAAATGAAGTACATTCCTTCACATGGACAAAGAGACATCGCACATTGCTAGTCTAAACCATAAAATGATCATCATCGATCATCAAGAAGTGTCGATTACGCTAAGCTAGTAAATATAAGAGTTTAGCTTCATGTCCCATAACCACTTGCTTAACTCAAATATTTACGAACAGATTGTAGATCTCCACTAGAAAATTGTCACAAGAGTTTCAATCGAACAAGTCCATAAATTAACCGACGAAGTAAACGCAAGCGTTTCATACCACTTGTTTTGCTAGACCGTTTAATTATATTTTCTCATACGAATGAGGTAAAGGTTTATATATACTAATAGATGGGAAAACGGTTTAAGAAAGAGAGCTTTGTAATAATATAGTGTTGAGTTCGTTTGATGAAAAAGTTTTGATATTTACTACTAGTATTGAAACCTTTATATTTTTGAAGTGACAAATCACAAAACGATTGTAGAAACAATCAATCATCAAAATTCACATATGAAGACGTGAATAAAATCCAAAGAAATCAATCCTAAATCCATCAAAATGGATATTCACATAAAATCCATAGAAAGAAGTCATCAAAGTCGATAAAAGTGATAACAACTAATCGGATCGACAAAAAATCGATTAACATTGGAAGTTTTACTCAAAATTAGGCAGATAGGCAAAAACTGGGGATTTCCAAACGTCTGAGGAGTTGGTCCAGACGTCTGGATTTAGTCTCTGGAAATATTCCAGAAAACTATCCAGACGTCTGAAACCTAAAATCAGGCATTTGAAAGCATTCAGACGTCTGGGTAAAAGTCCAGACGTTTGGATTTGGTTTCTGGAAATGTTCCAGAAAACTAACCAGACGTTTGAAAACACGAATCAGACGTCTGACATCTTTTCAGACGTCTGGAACAATAGTTCAGACGTTTGAAATTAGTCACTGCCCTTTTTATTTTTCTGCCGTATGTTATTTTCCCCCAGGAGGCAAAACCAGACGTCTGGCATTGATCTCCAGACGTCTGAACACCTAATCTGGGCAGAAATTTGACTAGGCCAAGATGGCCAAAACGTTCTCGGAAGCGATCGAGCAAGCAATGACAACTAAGGATTTACATCAAGCGACAGCCCAGTCGTATAGGCTCTTCGATACACCCCAAACAACATATCCAAACATCAATTGAAGGATTTTCACAAAAATTGGACTTCAAAAACCAAGAAATTAGAATATTCACCAATTCAATCCCAAACAAAAGGAAATGAACATAAATAAGTGTTAGGAATTCATACCCAATCACAAAGATAGATATAGACAATGATGTGAGATAAAAATCTCACCTTTTACACAAAAATAATGAAGAGGAAGCTATAGAGAAAGGCAAGGACAATCACTCTTCAATTCCAACTCAACAAGCTTGAATCTAAGCTTAAAAGAGAATTATTTCCTAAAGTTAGGTTTAGGAATTTCTGAGATTGAAAGGAGAAAGAGTTGGAGAAGAAGAAGAGGATGCTTACCAATAGCTTCTCTTTGAATTTGGAGCTACAACTTGATTTGCAAATGGAAACTAGGGCTTGGGAATTCTAATTTCCAATCTTTTCCCCCATTATTCTCTTTAGAGCTGAAAGTATTAGGAAAAGAAAGTGAATGAAGGGAGAGGGGTTCAGTTTGGATATTAGAAGGTTGATGGGCTGAAACACAAACCCAAACCCAAAGTGAAAAAGTAGCAAAATTCTACTAACTCCAAACATATCGAAGTTTATACTCAAAAAGGTCGCAAACGTCATTTTGAACTCAATGGAGGTGGTCTCGAGTCCTAATTCGACTGTTTGCAAAAAGTTTCTTTTCGGACTATAATCCGACTAACGATGAAATATTTAAATATAAAATCGATAAATATGCGGGTTGTTACAGACTCCCCTCCTTAAAGAAATTGCGTCCTCGTAATACTTAAGAAGAAAATAAATAGTAACATCCATAGAAGCATATCAATATAAAAGAAAATTTGAAATAAGAAGTTCACCATAAAGAGCACGAAAGAGTAAACACCGACGAGTTCGCTCAATGAATTCTCTAGATTTCCCAAGAGCAATCCTTGGGATTTGAGAACCATAGAACTTTCACAAGAAAAACATCTTTATTTCGAAGGCGCTCAACCTCCGAAGCAATGATGCGAATAGAATGTTGCTCAAAAGTCAAATCTGGTGAAACTTCAATTCCTACTATAACACCAGGCTCAAGAATAAAAATCGAAAACCAAAAATCATTTCCATAGTTAAAAGACGTGGAAAACGTCAAGACAGAAAATTGAGCCGGGGCAATGGCATAGTATAATAACAATACGCCTGAGAAACTGGAAACACAAATAACTCCGAACATCGACGTAGTACAATAACTGTACGTCCAATGAACGGAAACTCAAATAATTTGGAACACCGACGTAGTACAAGAAAGGTACGTCCAATGAACTGAACACCATAAAAGAACATCGGGTGCTAGTCCATATAAGAAATAAGATAAACTCAATAAAACGAAGTATATCAAAACGTCCGATGAACTTGATAAAAAGATAATTCCATTCAGACATCATCAAAGAATCAACCACTTGTTGCTTACGACTAAGCGCATTGGCAATATGATTTCCCTTCTGGGAATAAAAAGAATATCAAGATCATAAGATGCCAGGAACTCGAGTCAACATGAAGTTCCGTATGAGAAAATAAATATTCCAAAGATTTATGATCGAGGTGGAGAACAAATTTCTCCCCCAAAATGATGATGCCAAACTCTAAAAGCGAAAACAATAGCCGCGAGCACTAGATCATGAGTGGCATACCTAGTCTCGATCGGCTTTAATGATTTAGAAGTACAAGTGATAGCACGTTCTCTTTTGCAAGAGAACGGCATCCAAACCAATACGATTAGCATTGGTACAAAAGATAAGATCTTGGTTCCCTTTGGGAATCACAAGAATACGAGTATCGAAAAGAAAGAATTTCTTCTTCTTTCCCGAAAAGCTAAAATTTTCAAAATTACATTTATCTTTATGTAATAATCTTTCTAGAGAAATTTACATTTTTACAAGTCAATTTACTGTGTCTGATTGTCTCATCAAAGCGTTTAGGAAATTCCTATCGATAACGTTGATCAGGCGCATCGACCAGAATTCTTAAAGCACTCAATGGGCAATACAATCACAAAATCTTAATCCATATGATAAAAATATCTCTTAGAAGTTTTAAGAATATTCTTTGCTCATTGAAGAACAAAATCCAATTATACTTATAAATAAATCTTATGAAAAAGATTTGCAAAATTTTAAATTGCTATTTCCATCCAAAATCAATAAATACAAAAATGAAGTCATCGAGATATTCGTAGAATACTCGATTCATAAAATGGATGAAATATGCTGGACAAACTGGATGACATAATAAGTCATTCATAAGTTTCATAACGAGTGCAGAATGCGATAAATGGAATGCTAACTCCCGCAACTCATAGCAAATGAAAATCGGTGGCAAGGTCGAACTAAAAAGACCTTAACACCACTCAAAAGATTTCCTAGGCGATAATCCTAAGACAAGCTCAAAAATACCGGAAATTCTCAAACTACATGAATGAGAGAAATAATACTTTCCTCATCAGGTGAGCTTTAAAGAATAAAATGATGCCATCAAATTGGAATCAAAATCACAAAGGAAAAACAGAAATCTACTTAACAGATTGAAAATGTCGAAGATGAATAGTCCACACGGGACAAAGGATATGACTTCATAATAATTAAGCCAATCCTTACAAAAGTCAATTCCGAAGCATAAGTAAAAATCGGCTCGGAAAGAAAAATCACATAAAATAATTTCGACATCAATAAAAAGCAAATTGATTGTTGCGGATCCACCAACCGGATTCGCAATCCTCAAAGAAGTCAACAAGCCCAAAAATGTCTAAAGAAAAGGAATCAACAAGTTCTTTTGTTATAAAATAATGAGACGAAACCCATATCAAAAAGAACTCAAATAAAATGATCACAAAATAAATGTCATCAAGGATAGAATGGATACCTTGACCAAGAGAAGAGTCACTAGGGACTTGAACAACATTTAGCTTTCCCTCTCTCTTGTTTGGAAGTTTGGGGCATGAAGATAAAAGATGTCCCGAACCTTTGCAATAACAACAAAAAAATGGTTTAGGACACTCATTTGCATAGTGGTCCGTAGAACCACAATTATAGCATCATCCACGACTAGAGGTAGGAGACTTTGTTATCGAAGTTTCTTGCTTCCCCTTTTTGTTGGGATTGGGATTGGGGCCTTTAAATTTGATAGGCCTTTTCATGTTGTTGTTGAAGTTTTGTTTAGCACCCACAACTTCAACATCACACTCTTTATCGGCCTCTTCAAGACAAAGAGCGATATCAATAAGCTGATCGAAAGAAACTTCGAATTTTAGAAGTAATGGCTTCTTGAGAATCATGTTCAAGTCATAAACAAATCTATGATTTTTCTTCAATGGGGTATTAATGTATTCAACCCCGTATTTAGAAAGAGATTCGAAAGGAACTACGACCAATGCTGGATTATATATGTCATTACCTGTACCAAATAAGCCTTGGGTTGATGTGAGTATGGATTTTGTTTTGGGGTTACCACGAACTCAAAGGGGGAACGATTCCATTTATGTGGTGGTTGACCGATTTTCGAAAATGGCACATTTTATTGCTTGTAAGAAGACGGCGGATGCTGTTCATGTTGCTCAGTTATTTTTCAAAGAAATATATCGACTTCATGGATTGCCAAAATCTATTGTGTCGGATAGGGATACTCGTTTTCTGAGTCATTTTTGGCTAAGTTTGTGGAAGATGGTCGGAACGAAGCTGAATTTTAGTAGCGCTTACCATCCACAAACTGATGGACAAACAGAGGTGGTTAACAGATCGCTGGGAAATTTATTGCGATGTCCGGTGAAAGATAATCTGAAGAGTTGGGACATGAAGTTATGCCAAGCGGAGTTTGCACATAATCATGCAGTGAATCGTAGTACGGGTTTCAGTCCATTCCAGATTGTATATTCAAGTTTGCCAAGGGGACCGTTGGACCTAACGGTAGTACCACAACCAAAGGGGACGGTTAAACGAGCTGTTGATTTTGTTGATGGGTTGACAGAATGTCATCAAATCGTTCAGGAACGATTGGAGAAAGCGAAAGAGAAGTACAAACGATCCGCAGATTTGAAGCGAAGAAGCGTTGAATTTAATGAAGGAGATTTAGTATATGCTATACTAACGAAAGATCGTTTTCCAGTAGGAGCATACAATAAACAGAAAGCACGGAAGATTGGTCCTGTAACGATCGTGAAACGGATCAATGAAAACGCTTATAAGTTGCAGCTGCCGGAGGATGTATACACGTCTGATGTGTTTAATGTTAAACATCTTATACCATATCATGGGAATGAGTTTGGTATGGAAAAAGAGGGTGCAAATTCGAGGACGAATTTTTCTCAACCTGGGGAGGATGATGCAGCCCAGAAAGATGAAGATTTAGGTCGAGTACGACTTAACATGTTGGTAAGTCGGGTACGACCTAAGGAGGAGGCTAACGGGCTAAATCTTGGTGAGTCGTGGGAAGTTGAAGTTTTATGTCGTATGCGACCTAATGAGTTCGAGGATCACGAGCTCCGACCTAAAAAGTGCTTTAAGTCGTTCAAACGACTTAGTGAAGATCGGCAACGACTTAGTGGATATTCGCGATTTAACAAGCTAAAGGGAAAGGCGCTCGAACGAGCTAACTGTGCCGAGTCACGACCTAAGGAATCTACCGACTTAAGAGTTAGGTCGTATGAAGCTGGTTATCTCTTAAGTCGTCTGTATGTTAAGTCGTTGCATGTTTTAGGTCGTTACCGACCTAAGTTAAGTCGCTGAAGCAATGCCGCATGCTTTTAAGTCGCTCACTGATGATAAGTCGTTCAAGTGTTAAGTCGTGAAGTTTTAGGTCGTTTCCGACCTATGTGTTGTAAAGCGTTGAGTTGTATTTCCTTATGTTGTTTGTTTTTAGGTCGTGTATGTTGAGTCGTAGACGATCTATATGTTGTATTGTAAGTGTGGAATTGTAAGTATTGTATTGTTTTCTTTGTACTGATGCTAAGTCGTGGCCGACCTATGGTAAGTCGTAAGTCGTGGTCGACCTATGGTAAGTCGTAAGTCGTGGCCGACTTATGTGTTGTCTGTTTTGGCGTATTGAGTTGTAACCTATAAATAGGCATGTGTGGTCATTTTGTAAGGAAGTTGATTTTGAATAAAATTCTTATTTGTTAGCTTTGTGCTTTCAATTAAAATCGGTAGTTGAGTGTAATCTCCTATCTCCACCTTCGACATTCGAGTGCGCTCGAATCTTCGATCGTTGAAGCCAATTCACGGAATCAAGTGCGCTTGATCAACGCTCGAAGAATTGTAGATCTCTCCTCACGGTATCGTGCACGATCAACGTGTCAGAGATAGCTAGAATTCGGTATCTTCGGATCAACGAATTTGGGCATTCCAGTATTCATCAATCCACCGATTACTACTTTCATCGATCTACCTTGTTTTTGTTTAATCCGTTGCATCAGTTTGGTATCAGAGCTTGTTTTAGCCAATCATAGCTAAATCGAGTCTTGGAGCCGATTTATTTGAAGAGTTAGAGAGGCCGAGCTACATCAAGCAAAGCCGAGTTGAAATCGAAGTGTTGGAGATTGAAATTTTCATCATTTTGAGAAGTTGTGTTCATCATGTTCATCATATTTTTGCAACAAAGTGGGAGTTTTCGATCCATTTCATTTTGGATCTAAGTTCGAAAGTTGTTTGAAATTTGGAGTTGGAGCCAAAAGTCAAGGTATTTGAGAAGTTTGAACCATGCCGCCGAGAAGAGCTAATCGTCACAAAAACTTAGAAGCTTTGTATAGAAGGGAAGAAGCTGATGAGATAGAGCAAAGAATTAATCAGAACTTTAGTGAGAAGCTTAATGAAGGGATTGGACGATTAGAGAAGATGATGTTGGAGATGAATCAAAATCAGAGAAGGGTTTCACCTGAATCTAACCATGGGAGAAGTAGAGTTTCGCCACATTCCAATCAAGAGAGAAGTAATGATAATGATCATAGAAGTGTGAGCCGAGACAGTTATAGAAATGTTGATGATCGGGAACGTGATCGGAGGAATGTAGATGGAAGGAATGTTGGTGGAAGACGTGATGGTAGTAGAGATGTTGGTGGTCAGGATCGACATCGATATACATCTCATTTTGAAGAAGAGTATGATGGTGGAAGTGTTCATGGACGAGGACGTGGACAAGGAAGAAATCAATCGGAGTATGATCACAAGTGGGAGTCTGGGATGAAGACTGAAATACCGGAATTCAAGGGTGGTATGCAAGCTGAGGAGTTTTTGGATTGCTTGTCTAATGTGGAGGAGATTTTTGACTTTAAGGAAGTTCCAAAACATCGTAGAGTGAAGTTGGTTGCTACAAGGTTGAGAGATAGAGCTTTGGCATGGTGGCAGCAAACCAAACTTACGCGTGAACGGATGGGGAAGTCAAAGGTTGAATCATGGGAAAAGATGAGGAAAATGATGAAAGCCACATTCTTACCTTATAATTATCAATCGCTTATGTATCAGAGGTTGCAAAACTTGAGGCAAGGAACAAAGTCTGTGAATGACTATGCTGACGAATTTTATCAACTGATTGTAAGGAATGATATTATGGAGACAGAGGAACAATTGACAGCTAGATTTGTTGGGGGATTGCGAATGCAGATTCAAGATATGGTTAACATGTTTGATCCCAGATCTGTAGCCGAAGCACATCAGAAAGCGTTGGCTTGGGAGAAATAGGGAAGACGAGGAGGTGGTGTGTTTACAAATTCCAACAATCAAGTGAAGGGTGTTAGTAGAAGTTCTAATGTTTCAAAGGCTGTTGCAAAACCAGTTGTGAATGAGGTTGGGAAGGCGAAAGTCAATAATAGTTTCAAGTGTTATAATTGCCAAGAAATGGGCCACAAAAGTAATGAATGTCCTAAGCCAAAGAAGAGAGCTATGATAGCAGAGATTGAGGATGAGGATGAAGAAGTTGAATGTTCCAATTCACCACCTGATGAGGGGGAAGAAGGAGTGTCAGGAGATGAAGGTTGTAATCTGATGATGAGGAGGTCTTGTTTGACACCAAAGCTAGAGGAGGATTGTAGTTGGTTGAGGAGAAATATATTTCAGTCGACATGTACTATTCTAGGGAAAATTTGCAAATTTGTTATTGATGCTGGAAGCTGTGATAATATAATTTCGTCAGAGGCTGTGAGGAAGTTGGCATTGAAGACTGAGAAACATCCGAAACCGTACAAGCTGGCTTGGTTGAGGAAAGGCGGGGAGGTGAAGGTTGGACGAAGGGCTTGTGTGAATTTTTCAATTGGGAAGAAATATAAAGACGAAATCTGGTGCGATGTGGTAGATATGGATGTTTGTCATTTGTTGCTGGGGAGACCGTGGCAATATAATAGGGCGGTGCAACATGACGGTCGTACCAATAGTTATAGCTTTATGTTTGAAGGCACAAAGATTACTCTAGTTCCAAAGAAACGACAACAGGAAGAAAACAAACTGGGGGAGATTGAAGAGCTGAAAACTTTATTATCCTTGAAGGAGTTTGTTAAGGAGGTTGAAGAGGAGCCTGAAGTGTTTTTGTTAATTGGGCGTGAGAGCAGTGAAGTGGTTGAGATACCTGATGAAGTAAAACCAGTACTGGAAGAATTTGATGATGTATTTCCTGAAGAGCTACCAGCGGAATTACCACCGTTGAGGGATATACAACACCAAATAGATCTTGTTCCAGGTGCTGTGTTGCCACATAAACCACACTATAGAATGAGTCTGAAAGAACATGAAGAGTTGCGTAGGCAGGTAGAGGAATTGCTTGAACAGGGGCGTATACAAGATAGCTTGAGTCCGTGTGCTGTACCAGCATTACTCGTACCGAAGAAGGATGGTTCATGGAGAATGTGTACGGATAGCAGGGCACTGAATAAGATAACTGTCAGATACGAATTAGACCAGGGGACGAATGGAAGACAGCATTCAAGACGAGGGAAGGATTGTATGAATGGCTGGTGATGCCGTTTGGTCTATCGAATGCACCAAGTACGTTTATGAGAGTGATGAACCAAATTTTTAGGCCATACATTGGGAAATTTGTGGTGGTTTACTTTGATGATATGCTGATCTAAAGTGCTAGTACGGAGGAGCATGTTCAGCATTTGAGGAAAGTGTTAATTATCCTTCGTGAAGAACAATCTACGCTGCTACGAAGAAGTGTGTTTTTATGGCGAGGAGTGTTTTATTTCTGGGGTATGTTGTATCAAAAGAAGGAATACAGGTGGACCAAAGTAAAGTTGAAGCTATCAGAGATTGGCCGCAACCCAAGACGATAACGGAAGTTCATAGTTTCCACAGGTTGGCTTCATTCTATCGAAGGTTTATTCCACACTTTAGTAGTGTGATGGCGCTTGTTACAGATTGTATGAAGGGTAAACAGTTTTCATGGTCAAAGGAAGCAGGGGATGCTTTTGGGAAAATCAAGGAGTTGCTGACGTCTGCACCAATTCTAGTATTACCAGATTTTCAGTTAGTGTTTGAACTTCATACTAATGCATCCAAGGTTGGGATTGGAGGAGTGTTAAGTCAGAGGGGACGTCCTATTGCATATTTTAGTGAGAAGCTATCAGGAGCGAAGATGAGATATAGTACGTATGATGTGGAATTTTATGCTGTTGTACAAGCGATTAAACATTGGAGACATTACTTATTTCACAAGGAGTTTGTTCTGTACACTGATCATGAGGCGTTGAAGCATTTACAAGGGCAAGACAAGATTTCAGCGAGGCATGCTTCGTGGATTGCATACTTACAACAATTTACATTTGTGGTGAAGCATAAATCGGGAATCACGAATCGGGTAGCAGATGCATTAAGTCGAAGGAATCATCTGTTGACTACAATGAAAGTTGAAGTGACAGGGTTTGATGTGTTGCCAGAATTATTTGTCGATGATCCTTACTTTACAAAGTTTGTTGATAAGTCAAGGAGGGAGAGACGGATGAGTTTTTGATGGTAGATGGTTTTCTGTTCAAAGGAAATCGATTGTGCATACCTGATTGTAGTTTGAGAGTGAAGATTGTGAAGGAGCTACATGAAGAAGGCCACGTGGGAAGAGACCGTATATTATAATTGATTTCATAGTCTTACTTTTGGCCATCAATGAGGAAAGAAGTGGAAAGATTTGTGGAACGATGTCATATCTGTCAAGTGTCGAAAGGAACTGCGACCAATGCTGGATTATATATGTCGTTACCTGTACCAAATAAGCCTTGGGTTGATGTGAGTATGGATTTTGTTTTGGCGTTACCGCGAACTCAAAGGGGGAACGATTCCATTTATGTGGTGGTTGATCGATTTTCGAAAATGGCACATTTTATTGCTTGTAAGAAGACGGCGGATGCTGTTCATGTTGCTCAGTTATTTTTCAAAGAAATATATCGACTTCATGGATTGCCAGAATCTATTGTGTCAGATAGGGATACTCGTTTTCTGAGTCATTTTTGGCTAAGTTTGTGGAAGATGGTCGGAACGAAGCTGAATTTTAGTAGCGCTTACCATCCACAAACTGATGGACAAACAGAGGTGATTAACAGATCGCTGGGAAATTTATTGCGATGTCTGGTGAAAGATAATCTGAAGAGTTGGGACATGAAGTTATGCCAAGCGGAGTTTGCACATGATCATGCAGTGAATCGTAGTACGAGTTTCAGTCCATTCCAGATTGTATATTCAAGTTTGCCAAGGGGACCGTTGGACCTAACGGTAGTACCACAACCAAAGGGGACGGTTAAACGAGCTGTTGATTTTGTTGATGGGTTGACCTTATGTCATTAAATCGTTCAGGAACGATTGGAGAAAGCGATTGAGAAGTACAAACGATCCACAGATTAGAAGCGAAGAAGCGTTGAATTTAATGAAGGAGATTTAGTATATGCTATACTAACGAAAGATCGTTTTCCAGTAGGAGCATACAATAAACTGAAAGCACGGAAGATTGGTCCTGTAACGATCATGAAACGGATCAATGAAAACGCATATAATTTGCAGCTGCCGGAGGATGTATACACGTCTGATGTGTTTAATGTTAAACATCTTATACCATATCATGGGAATGAGTTTGGTATGGAAAAAGAGGGTGCAAATTCGAGGACGAATTTTTCTCAACCTGGGGAGGATGATGCAGCCCAGAAAGATGAAGATTTAGGTCGAGTACGACCTAACATGTTGGTAAGTCGGGTACGACCTAAGGAGGAGGCTAACGGGCTAAATCTTGGTGAGTCGTGGGAAGTTGAAGTTTTATGTCGTATGCGACCTAATGAGTTCGAGGATCACGAGCTCCGACCTAACAAGTGCTTTAAGTCGTTCCAACGACTTAGTGAAGATCGGCAACGACTTAGTGGATATTCGCGAGTTAACAAGCTAAAGGGAAAGGCGCTCGAATGAGCTAACTGTGCCGAGTCACGACCTAAGGAATCTACCGACTTAAGAGTTAGGTCGTATGAAGCTGGTTATCTCTTAAGTCGTCTGTATGGTAAGTCGTTGCATGTTTTAGGTCGTTACCGACCTAAGTTAAGTCGCTAAAGCAATGCCGCATGCTTTTAAGTCGCTCACTGATGATAAGTCGTTCAAGTGTTAAGTCGTGAAGTTTTAGGTCGTTTCCGACCTATGTGTTGTAAAGCGTTGAGTTGTATTTCCTTATGTCGTTTGTTTTTAGGTCGTGTATGTTGAGTCGTAGACGATCTATATGTTTTATTGTAAGTGTGGAATTGTAAGTACTGTATTGTTTTCTTTGTACTGATGCTAAGTCGTGGCCGACCTATGGTAAGTCGTAAGTCATGGTCGACCTATGGTAAGTCATAAGTCGTGGCCGACTTATGTGTTGTCTGTTTTGGCGTATTGAGTTGTAACCTATAAATAGGCATGTGTGGTCATTTTGTAAGGAAGTTGATTTTGAATAAAATTCTTGTTTGTTAGCTTTGTGCTTTCAATTAAAATCGGTAGTTGAGTGTAATCTCCTATCTCCACCTTCGACATTCGAGTGCGCTCGAATCTTCGATCGTTGAAGCCAATTCGCGGAATCAAGTGCGCTTGATCAACGCTTGAAGAATTGTCGATCTCTCCTCACGGTATCGTGCGCGATCAACGTGTCAGAGATAGCTAGAATTCGGTATCTTCGGATCAACGAATTTGGACATTCCAGTATTCATCAATCCACCGATTACTACTTTCATCGATCTACCTTGTTTTTATTTAATCCGCTGCATCAGTTTGGTATCAGAGCTTGTTTTAGCCAATCATAGCTAAATCGAGTCTTGGAGCCGATTTATTTGAAGAGTTAGAGAGGCCGAGCTACATCAACCAAAGCCAAGTTGAAATCGAAGTGTTGGAGATTGAAATTTGCATCATTTTGAGAAGTTGTGTTCATCGTGTTCATCATATTTTTGCAACAAAGTGGGAGTTTTCGATCCATTTCATTTTGGATCTAAGTTCGAAAGTTGTTTGAAATTTGGAGTTGGAGCCGAAAGTCAAGGTATTTGAGTAGTTTGAACCATGCCGCCGAGAAGAGCTAATCGTCACCAAAACGTAGAAGCTTTGTATAGAAGGGAAGAAGCTGATGAGATGGAGCAAAGAATTAATGAAAACTTTAGTGAGAAGCTTAATGAAGGGATTGGACGATTAGTGAAGATGATGTTGGAGATGAATCAAAATCAGAGAAGGGTTTCACCTGAATCTAACCATGGGAGAAGTAGAGTTTCGCCACATTCCAATCAAGAGAGAAGTAATGATAATGATCATAGAAGTGTGAGCCGAGACAGTTATAGAAATGTTGATGATCGGGAACGTGATCGGAGGAATGTAGATGGAAGGAATGTTGGTGGAAGACGTGATGGTAGTAGAGATGTTGGTGGTCAGGATCGACATCGATATACATCTGATTTTGAAGAAGAGTATGATGGTGGAAGTGTTCATGGACGAGGACGTGGACAAGGAAGAAATCAATCGGAGTATGATCACAAGTGGGAGTCTGGGATGAAGACTGAAATACCGGAATTCAAGGGTGGTATGCAAGCTGAGGAGTTTTTGGATTGCTTGTCTAATGTGGAGGAGATTTTTGACTTTAAGGAAGTTCCAGAACATCGTAGAGTGAAGTTGGTTGCTACAAGGTTGAGAGATAGAGCTTTGGCATGGTGGCAGCAAACCAAACTTACTCGTGAACGGATGGGGAAGTCAAAGGTTGAATCATGGGAAAAGATGAGGAAAATGATGAAAGCCACATTCTTACCTTATAATTATCAATCGCTTATGTATCAGAGGTTGCAAAACTTGAGGCAAGGAACGAAGTCTGTGAATGACTATGCTGACGAATTTTATCAACTGATTGCAAGGAATGATATTATGGAGACAGAGGAACAATTGACAGCTAGATTTGTTGGGGGGTTGCGAATGCAGATTCAAGATATGGTTAACATGTTTGATCCCAGATCTATAGCCGAAGCACACCAGAAAGCGTTGGCTTGGGAGAAACAGGGAAGACGAGGAGGTGGTGTGTTTACAAATTCCAACAATCAAGTGAAGGGTGTTAGTGGAAGTTCTAATGTTTCAAAGGCTGTTACAAAACCAGTTGTGAATGAGGTTGGGAAGGCGAAAGTCAATAATAGTTTCAAGTGTTATAATTGCCAAGAAATGGGCCACAAAAGTAATGAATGTCCTAAGCCAAAGAAGAGAGCTATGATAGCAGAGGTTGAGGATAAGGATGAAGAAGCTGAATGTTCCAATTCACCACCTGATGAGGGGGAAGAAGAAGTGTCAGGAGATGAAGGTTGTAATCTGATGATGAGGAGGTCTTGTTTGACACCAAAGCTAGAGGAGGATTGTAGTTGGTTGAGGAGCAATATATTTCAGTCGACATGTACTATTCTGGGGAAAATTTGCAAATTTGTTATTGATGCTGGAAGCTGTGATAATATACTTTCGTCAGAGGCTGTGAGGAAGTTGCCATTGAAGACTGAGAAACATCTGAAACCGTACAAGCTGGCTTGGTTGAGGAAAGGCGGGGAGGTGAAGGTTGGACGAAGGGCTTGTGTGAATTTTTCAATTGGGAAGAAATATAAAGACGAAATCTGGTGCGATGTGGTAGATATGGATGTTTGTCATTTGTTGCTGGGGAGACCGTGGCAGTATGATTGGGCGGTGCAACATGATGGTCGTACCAACAGTTATAGCTTTATGTTTGAAGGCACAAAGATTACTCTAGTTCCAAAGAAACGACAACAGGAAGAAAACAAACTGGAGGAGATTGAAGAGCTGAAAACTTTATTATCCTTGAAGGAGTTTGTTAAGGAGGTTGAAGAGGAGCCTGAAGTGTTTTTGTTAATTGGGCGTGAGAGCAGTGAAGTGGATGAGATACCTGATGAAGTAAAACCAGTACTGGAAGAATTTGATGATGTATTTCCTGAAGAGCTACCAGCGGAATTACCACCGTTGAGGGATATACAACACCAAATAGATCTTGTTCCAGGTGCTGTGTTGCCACATAAACCACACTATAGAATGAGTCCGAAAGAACATGAAGAGTTGCGTAGGCAGGTAGAGGAATTGCTTGAACAGGGGCGTATACAAGATAGCTTGAGTCCGTGTGCTGTACCAGCATTACTCGTACCGAAGAAGGATGGTTCATGGAGAATGTGTACGGATAGCAGGGCACTGAATAAGATAACTGTCAGATATAGATTTCCGATGCCGAGGCTTGATGATCTGTTAGACCAAATCAGTGGGTCTGTGATCTTTTCGAAGATTGATCTTAAAAGTGGTTATCATCAGATACGAATTAGACCAGGGGACGAATGGAAGACAACATTCAAGACGAGGGAAGGATTGTATGAATGGCTGGTGATGCCGTTTGGTTTATCGAATGCACCAAGTACGTTTATGAGAGTGATGAACCAAATTTTTAGGCCATACATTGGGAAATTTGTGGTGGTTTACTTTGATGATATGCTCATCTACAGTGCTAGTACGGAGGAGCATGTTTAGCATTTGAGGAAAGTGTTAATTATCCTTCGTGAAGAACAATCTACGCTGCTACGAAGAAGTGTGTTTTTATGGCGAGGAGTGTTTTATTTCTGGGGTATGTTGTATCAAAAGAAGGAATACAGGTGGACAAAAGTAAAGTTGAAGCTATCAGAGATTGGCCGCAACCCAAGACGATAACGGAAGTTCGTAGTTTCCACGGGTTGGCTTCATTCTATCGAAGGTTTATTCCACACTTTAGTAGTGTGATGGCGCCTGTTACAGATTGTATGAAGGGTAAACAGTTTTCATGGTCAAAGGAAGCAAGGGATGCTTTTGGGAAAATCAAGGAGTTGCTGACGTCTGCACCAATTCTAGTGTTACCAGATTTTCAGTTAGTGTTTGAACTTTATACTAATGCATCCAAGGTTGGGATTGGAGGAGTGTTAAGTCAGAGGTGACGTCCTATTGCATATTTTAGTGAGAAGCTATCAGGAGCGAAGATGAGATATAGTACGTATGATGTGGAATTTTATGCTGTTGTACAAGCGATTAAACATTGGAGACATTACTTATTTCACAAGGAGTTTGTTCTGTAAACCGATGATGAGGCGTTGAAGCATTTACAAGGGCAAGACAAGATTTCAGCGAGGCATGCTTTGTGGATTGCATACTTACAACAATTTACATTTGTGGTGAAGCATAAATCGGGAATCACGAATCGGGTAGCAGATGCATTAAGTCGAAGGAATCATCTGTTGACTACAATGAAAGTTGAAGTGACAGGGTTTGATGTGTTGCCAAAATTATTTGTCGATGATCCTTACTTTGCAAAGTTTGTTGATAAAGTCAAGAAGGGAGAGACGGATGAGTTTTTGATGGTAGATGGTTTTCTGTTCAAAGGAAATCGATTGTGCATACCTGATTGTAGTTTGAGAATGAAGATTGTGAAGGAGCTACATGAAGAAGGCCACGTGGGAAGAGACCGTACATTACAATTGATTTCACAGTCTTACTTTTGGCCATCAATGAGGAAAGAAGTGGAAAGATTTGTGGAACGATGTCATATCTGTCAACTGTCGAAAGGAACTGCGACCAATGCTGGATTATATATGTCGTTGCCTGTACCAAATAAGCCTTGGGTTGATGTGAGTATGGATTTTGTTTTGGGGTTACCGCGAACTCAAAGGGGGAACGATTCCATTTATGTGGTGGTTGACCGATTTTCGAAAATGGCACATTTTATTGCTTGTAAGAAGACGACGGATGCTGTTCATGTTGCTCAGTTATTTTTCAAAGAAATATATCGACTTCATGGATTGCCAGAATCTATTGTGTCGGATAGGGATACTCGTTTTCTGAGTCATTTTTGGCTAAGTTTGTGGAAGATGGTCGGAACGAAGCTGAATTTTAGTAGCGCTTACCATCCACAAACTGATGGACAAACGGAGGTGGTTAACAAATCGCTGGGAAATTTATTGCAATGTCTGGTGAAAGATAATCTGAAGAGTTGGGACATGAAGTTATGCCAAGCGGAGTTTGCACATAATAATGCAGTGAATCGTTGTACGGGTTTCAGTCCATTCCAGATTGTATATTCAAGTTTGCCAAGGGGACCGTTGGACCTAACGGTAGTACCAAAACCAAAGGGGACGGTTAAACGAGCTGTTGATTTTGTTGATGGGTTGACAGAATGTCATCAAATCGTTCAGGAACGATTGGAGAAAGCGAATGAGAAGTACAAACGATCCGCAGATTTGAAGCGAAGAAGCATTGAATTTAATGAAGGAGATTTAGTATATGCTATACTAACGAAAGATCGTTTTCCAGTAGGAGCTTACAATAAACTGAAAGCACGGAAGATTGGTCCTGTAACGATCGTGAAACGGATCAATGAAAACGCTTATAAGTTGCACTGCCGGAGGATGTATACACGTCTGTTGTGTTTAATGTTAAACATCTTATACCATATCATGGGAATGAGTTTGGTATGGAAAAAGAGGGTGCAAATTCGAGGATGAATTTTTCTCAACCTAGGGAGGATGATGCAGCCCAGAAAGATGAAGATTTAGGTCGAGTACGGCCTAACATGTTGGTAAGTCGGGTACGACCTAATGAGGAGGCTAATGGGCTAAATCTTGGTGAGTCGTGGGAAGTTGAAGTTTTATGTCGTATGCGACCTAACGAGTTCGAGGATCACGAGCTCCGACCTAACAAGTGCTTTAAGTCGTTCCAACGACTTAGTGAAGATCGGCAACGATTTAGTGGATATTCGGGAGTTAACAAGCTAAATGAAA